>CM059971.1:122273848-123533491 GCA_030490835.1 Annona cherimola | reverse complement strand
ATAACCAAGTTTTAGCACATAGATATTTATTGTCCATAATATAGACCAAAACAGATGGAGTGACTCAATCATCAAGCGTACGACAATATGTGATAGGAATTGAGGTGATTAGTTATCAGGTTTGAGGACAAAACGAGAATTCAAACATAATTATGATGACATCATAAAGCAACGGATATCCTCCTTTCTTGCCAAGCGAACACGAACTCAGCAAGATTCCATTAAAGAATGGAACTCCTTGCTGTTGATTTCATTCAATTGAAAATCATTATAGAATTACAAACATCCCAATTACAATTTCCTTCCCCATCTTATGGAGTATAGAACCTTATTGGCCATCTTACCTACCTAGTTGTCATAACCTCCTGTAACTAGATGTGCTTTTGCTTACTTGATTCTCACAAATCTGGCCACAATCTTGGCCTTATTAAGCTCCTTGGCCACAACTACCTTACCCCATATCGCACCTACTCTTGACTGGGACTTTGTTGCTGCTGCCTCCACTCCCTACTAGCCTCCACATTGTTCTCAATGGAAGTTGAGAATAACAACTGAAATTGTCAAACATCTTCTCTATATCATTTGTCTTTAGTAATCCATTCCAATGAACACAAACCTCTATATGCCTAGAATTACCATTGAGCACCTATCAACTGGCCATAATGTGGAATGCAGACTAGGGTCTTATGTGTGATAATGTGTAGTATTGGTTATCAGGTTAAGCTGTATAGCGTGTTAACCAATCTTCTCTTGTATGTCGTGATGATTGGGCTACCTAACTTAGCCTACTAATCAACACTCATGATTGTCACCCACCAATAATTTACACATTTTCCTAGCCTGCATTCCTGTGTCATAATGCTGGTTGAAGTCAAGATAACCTCCCCCTTGAATTTAATGTTTAGCAAGTCTGTGGCTAACTGTGCATTCTTAGTACACTTCTTAAGTCGAGAATGTACAAAACAATATCATCGATCCTATTCTTGGGAGAATCTTAAAACCATGGTGAGAACTTATGACTGTGTTGGGTGCAAGTCATCATCTTCCACACTAATATTTGAGATACATGAGATCATCTTCCTTCCTAGAACTCGATGTCTTTACGATCTTGGTCAGTCATTATCTTCATCCATTGTTGAGCTTGAAGCAAATTTTCGTGGAGAAATTTGAACGTGCACTCTCTCTCTCTATTAATATGTCATCGATTTTTGCCAAGTGAGAGGATTATTTTTCATAGAGAGGAATTCTTGGTGGCACATATCTATATATCGAGAGCCTGAAAGTGTGGCATGCCTATGACTAAGTGGTATGCTGAATTTTGCTTATATTCCATCCATGATAGAATGTCAAGCCATCAATTAGGTTTTTGCATTGCAAAAACATCTAAGGTATGTTTTGAGAGTGCGGTTGGTAATGTTAATTTAATCATTAGTCTCCAAGAGATATGCCAATGTGAAGTTGAGCTTGATCCCTACGAAAGGTTGCTAAGAATGAATGAGAAATATTGGATCATGGTTAGCGATGATGAATTTAGTTAACCTGTGTTTTGCCACATCCGTGAGAAATGCTTCAGCAATAGTAGTTGTTGTGTATGAATGAAGTAGAGGAGTGAAAATTACTCAAATGACAAATGTTCCCTTTGTTGGCAGCAAGCCTTAAATATAATCAATTGAGATCTCCACCCAAATAGTCTTGTCGGCTTTTGAGCAAGGTATTTAGCTCTATTGGAGGTGTCACAAGTTGTGATGAATGTCTTGAATCGTAGCTCACATTTTCATCCAAAGGAAGTGTCAAAATATGCTTACATGTCCACCCAAAGAAAAACTTCGAAAATGGGTTAACTACTCTTAGATTGAGGACTCTTGTCCTAGTGGAAGAGATGCCCATGATAGAGCAAACCATTAAGAATTGTATACTTCAAAAATGCATGCAATCTCTTGGGTGTTGTTTGGTAATGTCCATGTGCAGGAAGCCATGATTTTTCATGTGAATTGTACCAGTGCATGCATTTCAAAGCATAATTTTAACATCTAAATTTTCTATTTTCCACTTTTGCCATACTTTTCAATCATTTTTTCTTACAACAACCCTATTTATTCTAACTCCACCCTTATTTTTCACCTTACTAAATGTCCCCTTGGTCACTTGCACTTTCAACTCCTATAATGTCATAGAATTTCAAATTGTTATAATAAAGGGAAAGTTACTTTTGAAATTGGGATGACCACAATTATTATGTCTAAAGAGTACATATTATAACATCATTGGTTGCTCCTCACTTTTATTGTTCTATGAAATTATAGCTCATAAACTTACTCATCTATCGTTGCTAGTCACTAGATAGAATCCTCTAACGCAGGAGGTGCTTTAGACTATTGTAGTCAGTCCTTATGAGGAATTGTAGGTTAGAGAAGGTCTCTATTTCTTTACGATCATGGCCACTACCTTAGCTTTTACTTGTACACTTACTTCCCATGTGCTTGGATTGATCAAGCCTTGTTGAAGAACAAAGTGGAGTGCCCCTCTTGGAAAGAACTACTCCGGTACCTCCTTATATCACATCCAATGACGACTTGTTTTGAGAAAAAATGTTACTATTAAGTCAATTTAGGTAGATTGGTAGAGTAAGCCCTCATGGACATTAGCCCTCAAAATGTGTGTATTTATACAAAATAGTGTTAGGAGGATACATTAAAAGAATTTTGAATGTTTGATATGATCAACTGGAATTTGTTACGTCATAGCTTGATAATGAGCTTGGAGGTTGTGTGATATAGATTTCAAATTAAAATTAACAGTAGGTGAGTAAAGTCACCTTATTAAGGTGGAAGGGCTAACTTAGATGTTCAACTAAAATTATTAGCAAGGGAGTCATCCTAATAGCACTAAGGGCTACCTTTTAAGGTGACATTAGGATATTTTTAGGGAAAATGACTATATATATTGGTCTAATGTTAAGATATTTCTAGGAAAAATGAATATATATATATATATATAGACTTAATGTTACTAGAGTAAGTCACTATATCTATGCTGGTCCTAAGAAACACATTAAAGGAATTTCTAGTTGACAGTAAGTTAGCGTTGAACTTTTCTTATCAATTTCTCCACCACCTATACAACATATGTAGGTAAATGGCAGCTGGTGGGATGGCACTGAAATTCCATTCATTTGATCGCATGACTTCAAAGATTGTTGAGAGAATTGAAAGCGGGTGGGAATTAAGAAGATGGTTCCAGCCTTTGGATGCAGGCACGCCTATATACCAGGGAAATGAATGATTGATAGTCTGAGATAGTCTGCAGCTAGCCTGCAGTGTGGGGTCCTTGCTGTCTTCACTTCAATTCGTCCTAGGGCGTTTGCATTTCGATCCATAAAGCCAAGGATCATATATATTCCTTAGGTGAGACCGTGACGGATGATATGCATGCAGTAAATGCCTATATATATATAGCTAGCTTGCTAATATTTACATGAAGTCCCACGCAAACCACATAGATCTTTCAGCTAGCTTCTTCCAACTTGATTTCTGTATCCGACTATGCAACAGTAATTAATAATGGTTGGTGGGCAGTTTAATTTCAGCGTCTTACTAGTTGAATATAGAGTCCCATGAAAACCACATAGTTGTTGAATATATAGTAGAATACACCCACGTAATCACTAACGTCATCCACTTTTTTTTTTTTATCAAGTGCTGACCGCACTAGTATAGAGTACTTGTTATTGTTTTTTGTGAATTTTTTTAAATTGTCGGTTGTGGTTTAATGTATGAGAAGCTTATTCTTTTTTTAATTGATATTGACAGCTGATATTATAATTAGACACATTCACAATCCCCACACCTTAGAAAAAATTCTTATACTTAAACACCTTACACCAAGAGGAATTTGCATATATAAAAATTTATCAGGTTTCATGAGCTTAATATGTAATATATGATAGAAAAATTATGACACTACGTGTGTATTTAAGAAGTGATAAAATTTTTTAATAAAAAATTTTCGATGTAAAAATTATTAAAATAAGAGAAAATTATGTGATATAACAAAGACACTGACAAGAAATAAAGAGAATAAAGTTAAAATAGATAGATTAGTTATACAGATAGTTTTGAAAAAAAAAATTAAAAATAAGATAATTTATATGAAAATACGAAAAAATAATAAAACATTCGATAATTACGGAAGGATAAAAGTTTCGTACGGAAATTTTATTTAAAAATAAATCCACTCTTATGGTTACTGGACATTATGGGGCGGTGAATGACAGCTGCTCGCACAGGACACCCAGTCCATTCGGTCGTACAAAGTAGAAGTACAATTTTCTTTTCTTTTCGTGTCTCAGCGAGAAATGCGTCGACTGAACAAGTACAGTGGTGTTTTACGCGTGGGACTGCGGCTGGGGAATGGAAGGCCTTCATCGGAGAGGGGCGTCGCCAGCATATATTTAAGGTATGTGTATCATTTGATAAAACTGTGAAAGAAAAATGCCGGCATGCAAAATTTTCTAAATGAGAAATCGATGCAATATGATAATATTAATAATAAGAATTAAAAAATAAAGTTAAAATAAATATGATAGTTATATAGATAGTTGTGTATAAACAATTGAAAATTAAAATAATTTAATAGTAAAATGTGAAAAAATAATTAAAAATATGTTAGTTACGGAGAGTCTAAAGTTTTTAAATAAAAAGTTTTTGATTGCCATCTTTTAATGATTGCCAGACATGCCCTTACATTTAACAATACTAGGTATTATTATTATTTTTTCATTCTTGATACTTTTGTTCAAGCAATTATTACTATTTAATAATAACTAGCATTAATGGTGACTGAGGAAAATGTTGCGATTATTTCATTATTGTCCTTTTTTTTATCATCGCCCATACTTTTAATTATTATTTTATATAGACCTTATTTAACCTTATTCATTGCTAATACCAGCTTTTATATTGCTAATGTCATTTTTATTTAATTTAATTCTAATCAATACAAGTAGCTCGCCTTATCTTTCTACGTACGCTATTAAAAAAATATATCGTTTGCAACTCTCATTATATAATTAAAAATTTTCATGCGCATAATGTTGTTTTTATAGGGTAGTAAAAATTTCCTTACTTATGCTAATTCTTTCATAAGTAATAGGAAAATTATCATTGCTTATTAAAAATGTATTGTCAACTAAATCAAAACTTAGTTGTCTAAACACAAAAACTATACATGAGCTGTTGACAACTAAATTTCTTCTTAATGGTTCATATATGAAATATGCCATAAATTATTGGCAACCAAGTTTTTTTAATAACCAAAATCCGACCTTTTGCAAGTAAATTTTAATTGCCAAAAATTAAAATTTTTACAGTGCTATCTTCCATAACTATGAATTATGGGAAGAGGACTAATTACGTGAAGTGACTCTCAATAAAGATATGGGAAGATGGAAAACAGTGAGCAAACGAAAATAAAAAAATTTTAAAAGTGAAAAATAATGTAAGATGATAAGAATAATAATTAGAAATAAAGATAATAAAATCAAAACATACAGAATAGTGGTACATAAAGATATAGAAAAATAATGTAATTAAGTACTTACCATATGAAATCATATTCTCTATAGGTAAGGATGGCTTCTCTAGATAGGTAATAATTAACTTATAATAGGACCAAAATTTTCTTCTAATAATTCTTCTTTGTAGGTTAGTCTCTTCATTAGATTTCTTGCCAAACAGACTAGTTTACACTCTACATCGGTGATTTAAATTGTGTATTTAGGATTGTAGAAGACGATTCTGGTCATAAGTTGCATTAAGGTTTTTTACTTAACGAGGAGGACCACGCCTGGCGAAAGTTGAAGTTATCTAAGTGTAAAAATGAAACTCAGGGACTAAAAAAGTAGAAGTCCACCGACTTGAGGTACCTATATGTAAAGATCCCCAGAGAAAATCAACGTAGTTGTGTTTGAGAAGTGCAAAGGAGAGTGCAATAGAAATCATAAAATAAAAACGAAGAACGGAGCGATCTCGATCCGATGCGCTGTTACCTGGTCCAGTCAATTTCAAAAGGATTTTTGGGCTTGTTTTGCACTTTTAACTTCATCAGAAGAATGGGCTTTTGCTCTCAACGGTGTCACTCATACTCTGATACGTCCGTTGTTGAACTGGGATTATCTTTATAAGCCCAATTAGGCAAGCCCATGCTATGCAGCGCAAATCGAAATAGCACGTTTAGCGATTCGACAGAGCACGATCCAGCTAGGGTATGTTTCTTCACGTTCTATTCTAGTATTCTACCACTTCCAGTGAGATTTTCATCTGGATCTCCAGTCTTCAATCGTCTTCGATTTCTTGTTTTCTCTTCCTTTGGAATCTGGCTCGTTTCTATGTGAATCTGGTACGTTTCTATGTGCTTCTGAACTCGGATCGTTTCGAGGGAAAATCGATTTTATTTATTTATTTATTTTTTAATTTTCCTCGCCTAAGGCTTGCTATCCAGTGCTGGTATGTTGCTTGCAAAGAGTAGGACGTTCGACGGGGTGGGTTAGGGTTTTTATCTGCGTTTTGTTCTTGCGATGTTCGTTATGGTTGCGGCGTCGGTGGATTGGCGCAGGTAATGTTCATTGGTGACACTGCGACTATTGATTTCTGTTTCAAAATGTATACACGGCTAGATTTCTTGAGAATGCGATTTGTTGGACTGCAATGTCTTGAACGTTTTGTATTTTATTTTTTGTACTCTTTGTTCCGATTTTAGGGGAAGAATGTCATAAGGCGAGACCAGAGAGTCCATGAATTGCCCTAGCCTGATAACGTGAGGTGAAGTTGACGGCCATTGCGGGGCAAGATGAAGTCCCAACGTACTGGGATGGTAGCATAAGAGGTCTCGATGACTGCTTTTTTTCTGATATTATTGTCTTTGGTAAATTGGCGAATTGCTGAAACGGGAAGGCCCAAAGGTATTAGGCCTTTCGCTGAGAGGACTGGTTTAGTGTATTCTAGTTGTGAGACCAATTTTTTGGCTGGGGCTTCATTGATGATGCTAATATGATTGTGATGATTATGATATGGATTGGGAGATGACTTGCACATGAAATGGACGCAAGCTTTTGGTTTCCTATTGACTGCATGTCCACGAATGTATGAAAGAAACTTAATAGGCTAAACAAAATGGGTAATGATCATATACAGCTGAGTTGTTGCTTAAATCAGTGATAACCCCTTGCTTTTTTATATGCATATATGATATGGCCAAACGACCCCTCCTAAGGCTTAGGCCTCGGGAATGGGAGGTCATTCAGTTCTTGGGTCCTAAATGACTCCTGCCTTATTGTACTACACCAGGGCCTCACGCTGTCGCTTGGTACGTCTCCACCCCAAGATGCGTGCCTAAGGTTTTAACCACACATGGTTGCGAAAGCCAACTTGGATAGACACATAACCATCTCATGGAACCATGTGCGACTACCTCTTTTGCGTGGAGCCACGAAGGTCACCGCCCTTAGCCAACCTCTCACTGTCGCCAATAAGTAGATATCATCACCTGCAAAATCACCTAATAATACTCCTAATGTTCTCATAAAACTATCTCAAATCTCTTCTATATGACCATGTGGACACACTCTTTTGCATGGAGCTGCCTAAGCCACCGCCCTTGGCTGGCCTCTTTCACTGTTGTCAATAAGTAGACATCATCACTTCAAAACCAACCAACAATACCATAGATATTTTAATGAAACTGATCTCCAGTGCATCTGACCCCATAATGACATTTGCCTCACCTGTCACACCTACAATGGAAGTTATGTAAAAGGCATTTAAGATCGGAAAGGGGTTCTATTCTTGAGAATTCTTAGCCTAACGATCGTATTACTTGTCCCCTTGCCCTTTCCTACATATTGTAATGCCACAGCCATTCCTTTTTGCATGCAGTTCCTTCTGGGGACACCCATAATCCTTTATAACGTAGTGAATTCCTCCTTTCACTCATGGTCATTTGGAAGGCCTTGAACCTTACGAGACTTTCTTTTCCATGTAAAAGTCTAGTCTCATTGTCTTTGCTTTATTGACTACTTGTCTAATAGCCCCACGGTGACTGACTTCTGACTTTTTGGAGCTTTATCAATAAATTTATGATGCCAAAATTCACTTTGATTGAAAACTTCTATATACTATGTATTTATTCTCAAATTTTCTTAAAATTTAATAGTTCCATGTCAGCTCTCAAATAATATTAAACATTTTTACATATAAGTTTTCAATCGGAGTAAATTTTGGCATCATGAATATATGCATATATGATAGTGTAACTGGTTAATATTTAAAAATATATTTTTTAAATATAGGAAGACAAGGGGTTGCTTCTTAGTTAAGTAATAACCTGGTTGTACTGATCATCACCTCAACAAAATATCAAGGAGATTCTTTACCACATTGGCCACTGATGTAGTTCTCATTTCATTTTATTTATCGATTCATTAGAATCTTGTCTGTTTTTACATGCTTTCTGTTAGTTATATTCACCACTGAAATTAAAGCAGAAAAAAAAAATGGCACTTCTGTTGTCCCCGGCCCAATCTTCATTTTAGTTGGGTCTCTATTCCTTTAGTTTATGTTCCCTTTCCTTTTCCTCGATCTTTGGCTTTTTTGTCATGGTGGGAAATGATGTCAGAGTTTCAGATGACTGCTGGTGATGGAAATTGGAATGATTTTTGACCGATTGGAAAGCATTCACACCATTTCAACCTTTTTTTTTTTTGGTCCTCAACTTTCCTCAACTTCCGATGAGAAAGATACATGTTTTATTTGTACTTTCTCCTTCCAATGTGTGGAAGGTGAAAACCAGTTTGGAGTCTTAACTTCAGTGTTGAACTTCAGCATTTTTCATTGGATTAAAATGGCCTTCACGGTGGAGCATTATTGGTCTCTTGAGTATGTTGATGTCAAAAATGTTCCAATGATACCTTAGCAAATTAAAAAGAACTTCAGACTTCTCTGTTAGATATTGAGTTATGAAATTGAATTCTAACCCTTGAAAGAATCTCCCCTCGGAAATTGGCGATGTTGATGGCCTTGTCATTATGCTGAATTTTTGGCATGCATGGTATTGGGGAATTTTGGGTGCTAGCATGTCGTGTGAGGTAGGGCAGGTTGAAAGAAAGGTGGGAGAAAATGTTTGAAAAGAGGGAATACAGTATGGAGAGGAAGAAGAGAGAATTATGTAGGCAATCCTGAAAATTAACGATATGCCACTCCAAATATGTGCAGGTTTTAAAAGAGCAAGTAGAGGCCATCTTGGCTTTATGCCAGTCTAGAAAAATATCCCTTGAGCGGAGGCCATTTCTAGAGATTTGTTGCAATATTTTTGGTCACTGCTTATATGTTCACTTTTGTACATGTGCAGGTTTAACAGCGCAAGTTAAACGTCCTGGAGATGGTTTCAACAGCAGCACTGAATACTATAAAGAACTCGTTTAACTAGTCGCTTGGGTATATGAATTGTCATGAACACTAGAAATGTTAGCACAAGCCTGAAAAGTAGGTTGTGATGAAACTATTGGAGATCTTAGTGGCCAAGGCATAATGGATTATCAAACATTGATGCTGCTTGTCAACATGTCACTCACCCACCCAAAATAATGAAAATTCTATGGAAAAGGTCGAGGTTTGATTCTTGCTGCACCAACCACAAGGCCAAGGATTTCGAAGGTAGGGAAAACGAGGCAGAAGTTTAGCTCTTGATAAAAAGACCTGACCCCATCAGATTTTAGATCACTGATGAATGAAATTATAAGATATTTAGATTGCCAAATTTTTTGGGATTTGTCAATTGTTTTTTGCTTGATCTTTTCATGAGTTGCATCTTTCAACTTACGTGGAGTACATGGGTTTCCTTTATCAATTTCGAGTTAATTGCCTAGTCGAAGGATGTTTCTCCCTCCTCTACGGCAGGAGATTTCTGAGAGTAGCCTACACGAATGCTGGTAATCTTGGTTTGGGCCTGGATGGATTTTGTCTGGCCTATCTTATACTTTTGCCTTTATCTTTGAACGTCAGGACTCGAACAGACGCGGCATGTTTTCCCTTCACTGTTCTGAGATAAGGGTGGGATGAGTGATGAGGAAATAGGGTAAATAAAGTGTTGTGTATTAAGAATACTAAAAGTTGTATGAAAATTGAAAAAAGTTGTATGTGAAATAAAAAAAAAGTTATTATTATTATTATTATTTTTGAGAACCAACCAGTTATTATTTTCTTTGAGAATCATAAAAGTGTTTTGGAAAATGAGAAATTACATCCCATCTTACTTAGATCCGGTAAGTATAGTTCTCAGTTTATTCTTCACATATTCTATTTACAAAAGTTATAATTTATCCATAAGTCAGTTTGATTCTTAGTTAACATTACCATACCCATAGGAAAGTCGAGTTTTTGATTTCAAATCAGTTCCTTAATACAAAACATTTGATATTAAAGTAATCAAATTGTTTCTTTTATCTAAATAAGATATTAGAGATCAAGAAGAAAATATGAGAAGAAAAAAAATCATCTCTTTGGGGAGAAAGAGGGAAAAAATAGAAATGAATTTAAGCTATAAAGAAAAAGAGAGTTGAGGTGAATGATAGCACCTGAAAATTTATAATTGTGAATTGATTATAGGTACCCATATAAATATATAATGAAACTTACCTTATTTTAATGGAAGCTTACTTTATCGATAATTTTTTAGAACTTATCTTGGGAATATTTGTTAATACATAAAACTTTTCGAATTAAAATTTTTTTAATCTAACTTTGCACTCTTTATAACTATTCTATTTTTAATTATTTATTCACGTCTTACATAATTATCTTCCTTTTTAATTAGTTTTATACAATTACTTATATATCTAATATATCCATTTTAAATTTATTTTATTTAATTTTTACTATTATCTTTATTGTATCACATCATTTTATTACATTTCATAGACTTTTATTTACTGCTTTTCCGACACGACCTTTATCTCCGACACAACCTTTATCTAAAAGCGGATTGGTTTGGGGGTACACATGGGGCCTACCTAAGATGCACCCCCTAACTAATGACGTGGAAGACATCAAGTAACATAGATTGAGATTGGCGCGGGAACACCTGGTAATCTTTGGCCGCATTGCAGAGGGAGGGGATTTGGATGGCTCTTCAGATGACGCCATTGATGCGAAAGAGGACATTCCTTTGCAGTTTCAGTTTTTCATGGCTGCAAATTTGTTCCTCAGCAACTTGATGTTGACAATGTGAAGCTAAAACAGATCCAGATGAATGGAAAATGTTAAATGGGCTACCCTGACGGACAGAAATTAGTGAGTTTGGATCACATTTTGTCTCACTAAATGAGAAGGTTCAAGAAAAAAATCTTTATAATATATGCCCAAGTGCCTCCTCCTCTTCTTCGTCAAAAGGAAAAAGAAAGTCCCTCCAACTCTTTAACGAAGATAAAAGTAGCAGGAATATATATGAAAAAAGAATGCCGGGAGACGGAAAATGAATGGCTTTGCTTTTTGCCGTTTACTTTCCTGGAAAAGCATAGTTGCAGAGTTAAGAGACTTTGGCAATGAACTCTTCCTTGAAGAGGAAAGCGCCATTCATTTCTAGCGACTTCTTTACATGGTGCAGTGTCCCACTGCAACCGAGGCCAGACAGGCAATAGCGTCCAAATACATGGGTAGGAATGGCATGGTGTCATTCCATCCCTGGCAGAATAAATATGGTACTTTGATGTGCAGACAGTTGATAAGGCTAGCTGGGCCAAATTGAAGAAACCTAGCATGAATTTCTAACCATGTACTGGGAGTTTTTCCACCTTCCTTTTAAATATTCAGTCTGTTCGGACAGGGAGAAAAAAAAAAAAAAAAAAAAGGGGTAGCTTCTTTCTGTCCCTTTATTTTATTTTTTCCATAAAAAATTACCAGCCAAGAGCATGAAATTCTACTACAGTAAAAGAACATTTCCCATTGCTAAGAATGAGTGGATCAAAATATACCATCCGGTCTACCTTTTTACCCTTAACACGTGCAGAATAGATATTCTCTATAGCATCAGATCTTGTTGATTCGACTTACGAAATTTTGGACTCTGAGATTCAATTCACGTGCAAACGAAAACAATTAGTTCGATGACGGTCGAATAGAATTTGATGAGACAAGGAGTTTTTCCTTTGAAATGCCATGAATGCCTGCATTGGAAGTACGAAATTGAAGGAACGCTCGGGTGTAAAAAGGAGCCAACGAGAGAAGAAGGAGATGATGGTTACAATTCACAAGGGGTATTTGTTTCAGTAGCCCTTTGAAATATTTCTTTAATATATATTTAATGCCACATTTATTTATTTCTCTAGTCCTATTTTTTTATTATTACACAAAAATTTTATCATTAGCTTCATCATCCCTACACACAAATATATATATAGGAATATATTCAGGTGCAGCATGCTGTACCGGAATGCAGCATTGCTAAAATGGACTCCACATGATCATAAAATCATAATCTACTCCACCCATTGTATTTAGAATAATATATTCTATTACTATACTAATTTTCTTCCCAATCAGATATGTGTATGGGCCCCATCTGAAAATGGTACAAATTCAACATAATAAAATAGTTTAATGTAAATAACAACTTTAAAGTGATTTTTTCAACATCTAAACCATCTAAGGTATGATTTATATATAGATAAATGATTATATAAAGTTTCATCGCATTTTAATATGTGTGAAGCCCATTTTTTGGGCAACTGCACAGCTGTTCCACGTTGCACCAGAACAGCTCTTATATATATATATATATATATATTTGTGGAAATGCTTTCAAATACGGCATCTTTCTTGGTTCCGTGCACAATTTGATGAAATCCGAAATAACCGCCGTATCTCATAAATCGTAATGAAGACTACCGTTTATCGTTATTCATAAAAGACTACTGTTTATGGTTATTTACTTAAAACATAAAAAATTAAAAAATTTCATTGAATTTTTATTTTATCAACACCGATGTTTTTTTTTTTTTTTCGATGGATATAAACACCGATGTTAAACGTAGAGTTTTGGAATAAGCTTGTCAAATTTTCATATCCTTCGGCATGCTCGATTTGAAGCATTAGGATTGTAAAAGAGCATGGGTGTGATTAGGATTTTGAGCAAACTACTCAAGTATATTTAGAATGATTGGAAATATGATGGATATATTTAGAACTAGGGCCAAAACTTATAGAAGTATTTAGAATTTTTCCAAATATTTTATTAATTGTATTCGTAAGTGAAGGTGTTCTTTCAAGGTAAACAAATGCAAATCATACTATTATTATTATTATTATTATTATTATTATTATTATTATTATTATTATAATTTTTGTTGTTAATTTTAATACTTGTCAATCAAAGAGTGGACAGTGGGCCCTGCATCCACATAACGATCATGCGAAAGGATTGGGAGCGAATGACGTTACATGTTATGGGATTTGGTGGATGATTCGATGGTTGTTTTAAGGGTTTGGATGAGGAAACGGACAAAGGCAGTAAAGATGTTGTTAGGAAGAAGGGAAAGCATCTCTTTTGTAGCATGATGGGTTTGTTTGGGCAATTACAGAGGAGGAGGTTTATTACAAGTTATTGCTTATTGATGGGGTCGTTTTCAGTCGTCATCCTCGTCCCTTTCTCCTTTATCTGCAATCCCGTCTGAGATCAATGCCTACCCCCACCTACCCTTCGTAATCGCCCTATCATGATTCTTCATTCCTGATGACCCCTGCTCTCTAATTTTCCAATCATTACCTGCTAATTAATTAGTTATTAATGTATTCCATACACATTTTGGAAGAAAGTTTTACGTATTCTTTGCTTTCCTATATATATATATATATATATATATATATATATATATATCCTACCTTCATTTCCCATGGCCTCTTATAAATAAATGAAAATGGAGGAAATCGTTTGTGACCACCAAAAGATATATAACAAACCTTGAACTTGAATTTTTGGGTAAATTCTACGTATATAAAAAATTTTATACTTAATTTTACTCATATCTATAAATTTCAAAAATTATAAATATTTTTATGTATTTTGTTCAAAATTTCATTTATACCCACGGCCATTTATGAAATAATAAATATACTCGAAGTATAATTACAATTTTAAGTTAAAAGTTTACATTCAAATCAAATAAATCCGTAGTACTTTTATAGTTATAAAATTATACTTATACCTCTAGAGGATCATATATCATTTTTTTTATGATAATAAGGTTCATATATCATTTGAATATGAATTATTATTTATAAATTTGCGATTATATTTTGAACATATCCGTCATTCTATATAAGGGCACGAGTTAGAATTTTTAAAAATTTACTCAAAATTTATGAATATACGTAGAATTCACTCTTAAATTTTGTTAGTTTCTCACACCACTTACTAAATCTAAAAACATTCATGTGTTATGGTATCAACTATGAGCTCGTGTAAATGTAGTGAATGATGAAGATAAAGCTATCGTGATTGCCCATGAAATCTCAACCAATTCAACCCTAACCTTAACACCTTTTAAATTCCAGCTCAAATATAGTCAACTCAAAAAATTGGGCTGAATTTGGGTTTAGAGTAGACTTGAAAAATGAGTTCAGTTTTTGGATTTTATCATTTATTTATTTTAAGTATATGTTTCATGACAAATTTATCTAAAAATATCGTTACAATGCTTAAATTTCTAGAAACAGTAAGAAAAAATTTTTCGTACTTATGTATGTATTCTTAACTGTTTTGTGCTAAGTTGGGTTGCCAAACCTCCTAAAACACTAACTTAATTCGGAAAATCATGTTAGGATTAACCTGATTTTCTTTTTTTTCAACTCAAATAGACCAATTTGTATATGTTTTTGGGTTGCGTTAGTCACCTTTGGTTTGAAATTCAACTCAACTATATTTAGCCTAAGCTTGGCAACGCGTTTAGGATGACTTTTTCACTTTTTATTTAAACAACCACAAGAAAAGACTATTCGGATGGATGCAACTGGTAGAAAATAGAAATAAATAGAGTAGTTGTGTGGAAATTTGTAAGAAAATAATTAGAATGTAAGAGTTAAAAATAAAAAATAAGATAATTGAGTAATTAATGATGTTGACTTTTTCATCCCCCTCCATTTTAATTCCATTCTCAAAATTCTAAACAATACCTGTAACTTCAAATCCTTATTATTAGATAAATGGTACACTTTCATTTTGCAGTAACTTGTGTACATTTAAGAAGAGTAAAAATGGCCAAACGAGCGGCGCTCGTTTGGTCGACGGGCGCGGAACGAAAACTTTCGTTCCGCCCGTCGCATGTTTGAATCCCGCATGGGATTTCGAACCAAAAATTTTCATGGGGGCATGTGTGGTCCTCCTTGTTCAGTTGGGAGCTGGTGGTCTCCCTTTAGAAATATTGTTAGAATTGTCTCAGAACTTTGAATGTGATATGTGTTGAGATATGTTGTAAATATATTCCAATAAAAAAAAAAGAGTAAAAATGCAGCACTGGCTGTCCGAGTGGTAAGGGTGCTTGCATGTGCCCATGAAGACATGGGTTTGAAATTTGTCCTTGACATGTGGTATTCTGTAGAAATTCTTTAGCTTCATTGTAAGATTTTAAAAAATGAGATATATAAGTATAGCAACTGAAAAAAAAAGTGAACAGGCCATTTTGATTATGAATATGTATTCAATTTGTGAGACTAAAAATGCACGCCTGCTGTGTTGGTTGGGTGTGATGGCAGCTGAAGCATCAACCCAATTTTGGATCTTACATCTCTGAAGGTGTTCACATAGGCTTTGGGAGCTTTGTCTCCCCACTGAATAGGTGATAGTCTATTATCTCCTTTGTTGATATTTAGAAGTTTGTTGTCTTTATTTGAAAATTTATAAAAATTGTCGCTGAGCCTAATTACCAATAAAAAAAAAATTTGTGAGAACTAAGAGCTAACGTTCAAGAGCCTAATTTTACTCTAATAGCTATTGCACTTCCAACTGCAGCAAGACTGACGGTTTCTTCGCATGCCCGTCGTTGTGTGCCAGCCTGCCAGGGTAGTCTGCGTTGGGGAGATGCAAGGCCATGATTCCCACGCATGTGTAGCTTTCAGCTGCACGTGCTGCGAAGACCTAAGAAGGCTTTCCTCCCTCCTACACTAATCTCATAGGCTGCATTTCACCACTTGTGGAAATGCTGAAAATTTACCAGAAAAAGATAGGCTTACGATTTTCTCACGGTGTATAAGTCAGAATACTCAGCTCTACTTTCATGCCTATGGTCCCATTTACCTAATGGAATGGACCACCGGCTTCCGCTTTTTTATTTAACAGAGCAGTCCCCGTCTTATTCATGAATTCCATAGTATGAATAAATAACAACTCGCAATATAGACTACTCTGTTGTAAAATGCGCAAGTTACAAAAGCTCCGGAACCAAATAGGACCATAGCCAGCGTTACAGATCCCAACCGTTAATTTGGTATGTTGGGCAGGTCAAGGTTTGCTTGTTTGTTTTGGGCACGTTCCTTTAATTGACGGCTCATAATTAGTTAAAATCTGTATACAGAAACAACGAAATTTTCATACGTATAACTGAAAATATAGCTAATAATAAGGGGAAGAATATGGTTATTTAGATATTTATGTAAATAATTCAGAAAAATAAAAATAAGTACCTTTTTCATAAAATAAAAAATAACAAGTACCTCACCTAGTATTTATTACTTTAATTTCCAGAAAAACAGGTTATAGGTTTCTTTCACAAGGTCCCCTCATAGGCCCCAAAATAAGCCAAACCAAACAAGTACAGATTTATAAAGGCTTGTTTGGTGAAATGGTCAGGCTGATAGAATTAAACAAATTAAAAACATTTTTTTTTTTTTTTTAAAAAAAAAAAGCAAAACCTGGTGGCTACGCACCAAATCTACAGTTGGAAATTGGAATCTGAGGATGCATGAACCCGTGATAGTGAGGAGTGAAGAATGTGCACCTGTACTTTTTCCAACTTCCAGCACACAAGGCATATATGTGTAAGAGTGTGAAATGAACACCCAGTAAAATAACAGATTGGGCGGATGGGCCGCCAGTTCACACGTGCAAAGAGTAGTTTCTGGGGTGGTTCGCAAGAGATGAGTACCTTGCAATGTTGTAACCAACTAATGGTCACTCTGACCGAGATGCCAATATATATATGTATATAATTATCTTGACTCTGATTTTCAACGTCTATAGCTGAATAAAATCCCATAAGCGAGAAGTTCTTTGAGCACTTATCCTTCCGTTCATAAGTTTCAAAACCAAGACCTTTGCTTACATAGTTTTTCTTTTTTGCTTAAATAGTTAATAATTATGGTGGTGTTTGGTAAATAAAAGAAAATTTCCAACCAAAATTTTTTCATCTCTACAATTAACCTATTTTTTAAAATTTTCCATACAACTAACATACTTTTTAATTATTTCTATACAATTACTCATATAACTAACATATCTATTTTAATTTTATTTTTATTTTCTTTGGTCCTCATCATTATCCATATCATACTGTATCATTTTCTATTAATTTAAAAAAAATTACATAAAAAATTTTTTGTTAAAAATTTTATCACTTTCGAAACACAACATATATAAATAGGAATTGTAAATCTTGATAAGGCTTTTGAGCATTTATCAAAAGATTCAAAACCAAATAAGCCCAATAAAAAATTAGAAAACTATGAATATGGGAAAATAAAAATGTACTAGATAAAATCATTTAGTAATCTTTTCGTTTTCTTCTTGTTGTTACTAACTAGTTTTCCATATTCTAAATGCAATCTTATGAGTGGGAATTGTTTTGACAAAATTAGCAGTGGCGCTAACTGCATTAAATACATTCGCCACCATCAAATATTATTCGATTTAGATCTTACAAACGGACAGCGACATTTGTTACTCTGCACCATTGAAATCTTCCCACTTGGGGACATAAAGGATGGAAGCATTTTCGGTCTAAAACGAAAGCCGATTCTCCATATCTATTTACCCACCAAAGCATTCAGCATTGATTTCCCCTTTTCATTCAACTGTCATTGGCGTCACTTGCATTAGTTGTTCCAAATGATAAGAATTGGCCAATAACTTCATTGTGTCATAACAGATATGATGAAATGATTGGCCTTTTGAACAAGTAGGTGAGCAGATTAGAAATTCATGTAAATTTTCGCAAAAAAAAAAAATCTATATTATATAAAATTCATTAATATCCGTGATACTAATTGTTTACTGCATATTTATTTTCATCATCTTAATTCCGACAGTCTCCCATCTTTGAAATTTTCACTTTGTTTAAGGGATTTTCGCATTCGTGCTTATAAGATTCGATTGAAATTATCGGGGTGCTATGACTTTTGCAAAATTTGCATCTGTACCTCAAGATTTATCTAAAATTACAGATGTATCACTTAGGACTAAAAATAATAAAAGATAGTCTATCAGAAAAAAAAAAAAAGAAATTATAAAATTTAAGAAAACAATCTTAAACTACAAAATTTATTTTTGAAATATTTCTCACATTAAATAAATCCAGACTATTTAATGTGAGAAATATTTTTTAAAAATGATTTTTTATATGGAAAGGTATTTTCTACATTTTATAATTTTATTTGGCCACATGATTATTTTTGTCATTTTAAAATTCTAATGATATGCTTGCCATTTCAAACCAATGTTATAGGTATCTATGCGAATTTTATAAAAGTTGCGCAAAAATTCCCTTTTTTAATTCGTCTGACATGATGTTTAGAGCAGGACAAGGTACTTGCCAAGTAATATATCAACAAAAAGTAACCTAACCGGCCAGTTTGAATTCCGTCACGATATTCATATTCACCGTTTGGCCTTTTTCTGGGTATTGACTAGACCAATATGTAATTATTTCCATCACAAAACAGATACGATCATACATTCTTCAACTAAAAACAGACTGCCGCACAATATGTTATATATATTCAGCTTTGGGACATATTTTCAACATCTCTGAAATTTTTTTCTTGCTACTATCTATTTTTGTTTTTGCTACTTAAGAGAACTTATGTGGGAATATTTTAAAATTTTATTTCTACTTTCTCTCGGGTATTAGTCTCATTTATGTTGCTTACAACTCATGAATGATCATCATCCTCACATCATCTTCTTGGTAAAAAAAAAAAAAAAAAAAAAACAGCCTAATTACTCTGGGCTTTAAAGAAAAATGCCTCAGTTTGAAATGGTTTCAAACAATATTGAAATAGAAAAGGAAACGATTACCATCAAAAGTCGATAGATCATTCACTGTTGGTATTTTATTCAATCATGGCTTCTTCTCGATCGAGTCACAGAGATTTGTGCCACTAACCCATTAATGGCGGATCTAGGACCTTGGAAGAGTAATTTTATATACGAAGGCACCACAAGAAGATTACTATAAGTCCCTGGCGAAAAAGGCTTTTGTAACGTTTTTCTACTTTATTGCTAAAAATCATTATTTTAGTGTCAATTTTTGTCATTAGAAGATTACTTTTTGTAATACTCAACAACAATTATTTATATTGTTAAATTTCAAATCAGTTGGGTTCAGTTCTGATTGTATGAAGGGAGAAAAATAAATTAAGTAGGAATGGGGCAGGGTTTAAAAAAAATTTCAAAATTTTAAGGAAATTTTAAAAAAAAATTTGATGTAGCAAGGTAAGCATGATAAAAAAGACAAGCACATGATCATGCCTTCAAAATTAATGAACAAATTTCAACATCAATTGTTTAAATAATGAAAATAATTATGATTTTATAGAAAAGAAGAAACCAACCATACACTGACAATTCATATACAAGTAAAATTTAAAAAGTCCTACTTTGTGAATTTTACCAAAATTAGTAAAAACACACCATTTACTATAAAATGTAAACAAATTTGTGTAAAATTTCAATGACATGAATTGATGTGCAAACAATGAATTTTGATATCAAAATGTGTTAGCAAAATGCTTTCTGCTGATATGTTATAACTTCCTAACTTCTTGTGGATCAAAAGTCATTACCATTTGAAATTGACACACTCTTTCTTTTATTGCTTTCTCACTCTTCCACTATCACCTACCTGGTCTTAAAAATCCTCAACAATTGCATCTACGTCAAAATTAGTTAGCAGGCAAGGAGGGTAATATTAGGAGATGCTTCCCATAAATGGAAATTTTGCAACCAAAGTGCGGAGGAATATTCAAATCATATTTTTTTTATGAAAAATATATATTCAAATCATACCAAAATAAATGTTATAAAAACGTCATACCGAAATGATAATCTTTAGTGGGTGGATCAAATCAGGATGCAATTAACCACTAGTAGATTAAAATCCTATAGATATCTTTGTAAAGGAAGTAGAGGGTATGAAATGATGGCATAGATCCTCATGGGTAGGAACAGAATGGGAGCCCAAAAGAAGAAACAGCATGTAGTCTTCTTTAAAAGCTGAAAATGAAAGAAGGTAACAAGTTGCGTAAGGAAAGGGGGCCAATAATCCTTTCAACCGAGGAAAGGGTAATTGCTAATTAGAGAAAACATCCAAAGCATCGGCAAGGCTGAAGTTTGTTATCAAAGACCCAATAGTAGCCCAAGTTGCACATGGGAAAGAGATTGAGATGGTGCAACTTCGACTATTGTTCATGGCCAGGCTAGACTTGAACACAAGGCCTACAAAATTTTTCCTTTTGTAGTTATAAGACGTAGGGGAAGGTGGATCTATTCCATAGAAAAATAAGATTACGACTAGATAGGACTCTGGCAAGATCCCTACCCACATCCCTGCACATAACTTCATCAAAAAAAGCTATATATATAATATATGGGAAATGATCCGGTGCATGCGACTGCACCGTGCAGTCCACGCACTGTGAGCCCCACCTGATCATTTCCCATAAATCCACCCCACCCATTGTATTTAGAATTATTCACTTTATTACCATACTAATTTTCATCCAAATCCAACATGTGTGTAGTCTCCATCTTAAAATGGTGTAAAATCAACGTAATAAAATAGTTTAATGTAAATATCAAGTTCAAAGTGGTTTTTTCAACATCTAAACCGTCTAAAGTATGATTTATATATGGATAAATGAGTGTATAAAGTTTCATTACAATCTAATATGTGTGGGGTCCATTTTACAGCAGACTGCACCGTACCGACCGCATAGGATCGGTTCCCTATATATATATATATTTATATATACAAAGGAACTTACAGCTGTAGGGCTCGCATAAAAGGCTAGTCTAATACAGGGTGGACCCCACGTGTGGTCCACAATCAAAGGTAATACAACAAATTGAATTTATGGTCGTCGATCCTCTCGTGAAAATCCATCATAACAGTTTTGAGTACTTCAATCATTATTTTTCATCTATTTTAAGTTTATTTCCATTTCCATTTTCTTTTCCCAACTAAAAATATTCTCTCTATATGGCGGTATCGACGCAGCTGATTAGCTGGCCACAATGGTTGAAAATATTATAAACACGTTGATATATGGATATAAATTACATTCTTACAAAATCCAGCAAGATTCGCTCTAAGAAAATCGACTTCTAGCAACACTAAAACTTGTTAATGTATGTATTAATATTATACTATGATATCGCTATAACCAAGTCTTTATAAATCAGTCATAAAAGATTTTACTAACGATTTTTTGAATTTAATAAAAGTTAATTTTCAGATACAATAATTATTTATGTCACTAAATAGTATATTGCTAAATGTTAGTTTGTTTGTAGCATACAATATGTTGGCTGAAAGAACAGCTAAAGCCATGGGTTTTAATGGAATTTGAAGAAAAACTAAAATAAATTAAATTTCATGGATGGAAATTCTAGCAATTTCATGAATTGCTGGCCGGATTAAAAACCATGATCCGATATAGGCTAAGATATGGTAAGCATCTGAAATTCGACCGGGCCATGCGAAAGATCATTGCTGATTTCTGAAGCTTCCCCAAAAAACTAGACGGTTGGATCGGACAGCAATATGAGAGGTCCGGGTCACTCCACGTGTCACATAGTATGATTTGGAGAGGAACGAATGAGGGGGTTATGGATGCCAAAGTTCTCATTAAAGTCTTCATGCATTAAACCATAAATGCATGCTTTCGATTGGCAATCCATGTGAGGCCTTTCAACTCGCAATGGACCATGATGCCTCATGATGCATGAGACAAATGATCATTCACATTAATAGCTAGACCAGTTGCTAGCTAGGTCTACAAATCACTCCCACGAAATCACACCAAATTAAATCTTGGATCGCATTTTCTAAGGATTAGTAACGACAACTTAATTATTAGTGGGTGGTTCAAGACTTTAGGAATATTTGAAATTGCAGGGAAGACATCCCATTTGCATTTTTCATGACTTTCCGGGTAAAGGGCGTCTAACTTCATTCATTAATTGAATGACTTCAAGCAAAGGTAATCTATATACTTTTTTTTTTCCAATTTTTTAGTGAGTATTCATATATTATATTATTTTAACTGGTGTTACAATAGGTATTCTTACAATTTTTCTAAATATATTCTACAATTATTTTACTAATATTCCAATTTTTCTAATAATAAATCCTAAATATCTCGCTTGCTGGACGCTTCCACAATAACATAGGGAGAATAAACACTAATCCACTTAAAAACGTTGTAGCTGAGCATCGAACTAATGTTACCCAACGTGATGGGGTACATGTCGAATTTTTAGTTGGAAAATACTTGTGTGGTATCAATGTCATCTAAGATTTCAAAGATGACTTCTCATTTTAGCCCCACCTTAATGATTAATTAAAATTCTAATTCACTTATTTTCTTTAAAATCATTTATTTTGTCATGGTGATAAAAATCATTTCGAACAAAGTTTTGAGTGAGTAACATACGCTTAAAAATATTTATTATTATATATAAAATATGAATAACACGTAAATCCATTCACAAATATAATACAATGTCATAATACTCTACAGGAATCATTTACATGTAGAGGAGAACCATTCTATATAATCGAATTTTGAATTAATGGTAATTAAATATATGTATAAATCAAACAATTTTGTTATATTAATTTTACACTTTTTGTTTTTTTATTGAGTGGGGCCTTACACGAATATTTTATTTGGATAAAATTTAGTTTTCTAAATAAACGATTCATTTTAAATGCAATGGCTGAGTTGAATTTTGAGTGAAGTAACTAGAAGTATTTTCCATGTGAGTCGGATGGTTTTTTTAATCGTACACCCGAAGCAGAGCACGTGCCAGTGCTGAAGATCTTGAAAGGAAAGAAATCCTAAATAAAACAAGATAAAATGTTTAGAAACAAAAACTTTAACCTGACTTGAAAGTAAAATTAATAAATAATAAAACAAATGAAATCAAGAGACATAAGTGATTTTTCTATTCTACTAAAATGGAAAATAGCTTTTTAACAACGATTGTCATCAGGATTTAAAACAAATATAAACGGACTAATGTATAGCAGTATGATGAATTTTCAGAAGGTTGCCGCATGTTCTTCGCGTCTAATTCCACGCGATTTGCAAGTCAATTGTTCCATGGATGACTTGCCAGGTAGGGGGAAATTCCGCCATGTGTAAATTCACTGGCACGGTTCAAAAATGGCACAAGAAAAGGAAGAAAAACAGACAAAAGCTGATGGCATAACTGCATCTAATTTAGGAAAAACCTCATCAGCTGGAAATAATGTTGTTGGCCCCCATCTTGTGTGAAAGAAGAACATACAATATGCACCCATACTGACGTCTAGGACGTGTTGTGATGATCCATCAGAGCCGTTGAGTAATATATTTCATTTCCTTCATTTGGATCAAACGCCTACTAATTAACTCCTAATTAAGTTTTCCACGTCGTGCAAGCGTCCTCTTTCAGCTCATGAGAGATGAGTCCCATCACACCCACCAAAGCATGGCCCCCAGGGAATGGCAGAAATTCCTCCGGAAGACGGTTGCAAATGTCGGCTCCGGAATTGCAGTGCAGTGCATGCACTTTCTGGCCGTTCAATAAACGAAATTCCGTGGAAGAGAAGAAGGGAAACAGATGATGAAAAAGGATAACAGGAGTCGGCCATTTGGATTAGTAGAAAATTGTACCACATAATAAAAGTAATGATGATAAATGAAGAGAACAAAGTTAGAATAAGTTAGTCATATGAACAGTTGTGTAAAAATAATTAAAAAATAAAATGGTTGTATAAAAAGATGTAAATAAAATTAAAAAAATAAGATAATTATGAAAAGAAAAAAATTTTAAATTAGAAAGTTTTAATTGTAATGAATGAGAATGTTGGTAGATAGGTAGATTTTACACTTTTGAGTATCTTCTCTCTCAAGGCCCCAAACCCCCCAACAAATTAAATCTGGAGAAGGTAAGAATCGTTGGGGTCGTTTGCATTTGCAGATTCAAGTAATTTGGTTCTTAGGTCTTAAAAAGCATTTAAGTTGCCTCTCACCCACGAATATATCCTATTCATTATCTTTTCTAGCATTTGTTTGATCAAATCAAATCGTATATATAGCAACGGAAGCGAAAGGGAATTTTTCTTCCCTCGATTTAGCTAGCTAGCCCGTCTATCTGCAGCAATTTTCCTGTGCGCTGATGCATGCGTGCCCTGACTTATCCATTTCTAAAATCATTGCATATAATTGTGGTGGTAGAAGCCGCATTGTCTTGTGGCATCAAACACTATCGCCAGATGTTGATAATTGGGCAAATGAGCCCAAGTTACCAAAATTAACAATATTAATTAGGGATGGTGAGCAAAGTTCTGTGGCTACAAGATTTAATATATGTGGTCACCTTCTTGCAGTCAATTTTTAAAAATGGAGATGGTTATATATACCATGATTATTTTAAACTAAAATGCAACATTTATTTATTTTATTTTATTTTTCTTTGTAAATATGTTTTCCTAATTGCATTTAATATATATACATATCAAGTTTTGTTATTTTATAATACTTTTTCATTTTTATTTTTATTTTTTAAAAATTCATCAAGTTCAGGGGCATTTAAGTCATTTTTCACCTCTTAAAAACTTGATTTTTAAAAATAAAAAATAAATATGTAAAAGTATTCTAAAATGACAAAATTTTATATATAGATTGGATATACTTAGAAAAATATGTTTATGAAGAAAAATAAAAAAATTATAACTAATATTAAAAATAAACAAATTTTGTATTTTAGCCAAAACTACATCATGATGTGTATAGTCAGACTCTTTTTTAAATTAACTGCATCTAATACAAAATGAGGCTAAGTTTTATATTAATTATAACAAAAAGTTTTATTACTATTTGGAGGCAAATTTGCATAGTTATATTAAATATTAGTTTTATTTACATGCACTTGATATAAAAAATTGCTACATTTAACCAAATGATACTATTCTAAAGTAATCTAGTAATTGCAGCTAAATAATCAATTATGGTGAAAATACATCTAATTCATTAGCTACGTCAAACGAAAATGGTTGTGGTTCAATCATTCACTTTATGACTTTATGCTAAATTCGAATTCAAATTAATTGTTATTTCTACATTATTGTAGGGCAATTTAATTTCATATATCCCACCCAAAAATTCTATCAAAACTTTAAAACATCGTGAAACCAATATTTGTGCCCCTCCATCAATTCGCAGATCTCCTTTTAGTTTGGATTTCCTAGCACGCAGAATCACCATTTTTAAATATAATTTTTTTGATAACAAAGTATACTTTATTGAATATAAAAAAATCGTTCAAATTAGGCGTTCAAGTGGATCATATTGAAAATTTTGAAACGAATTTATTTTTTTTATTCATAATAGTCAAAAGCATCTTATGAAGAGAAGGGTGGAAAAACTTTAGCGTCATCTATTTCTAACGGTTGATGCAATAAGCATTTAATGGTCATGTTTCCATCGAAAACAGTAAGGTATTTTGAATCATTACCTCTTCTATGTAATCCCTTTTATTTTTAATATCTTAAAGTTTGATGGAAATTTTACTTTATTTTATTATATTTAGCATTATTTATATAATCATGGGAATTCTTTAATTTTATTTAGTATCATTATATAGGCTCCATTTATAAATATGCAAAACCAACATAATAATATGATTTAATGCTAATTATCAATTTTAAATTTATTTTCAACATCAAAACTCTAAAATATTATTACTACTTGGATAAAAATAATTATATAAAGTATTATCATATTCTAATGTATATATAAATGAATACAAGCATTTTTCATGATATACATATGAAATATATAATTTTCATCAAATGTGTGGCTAGTGCACATATTTTTTTTTTTATAAAAGGCTCATGCACATATTTGATTAGGATGAAACTTCATCTCTTAGCTAAATAAAAAAATGTAGATATTTCATCAAGTATCAAGAAATTAAAAATGAAAGCAGTTACATAGAACCGCCACTATAAAGGTCTTTATTTAAGTAGTATGTTATTGTGCATTTTAGTTAAACCAATAAATGAATTGAATTTTATTGAATTTTCATATTAAACTAAAATCGAAAGGTTGTTAGGTTATATTTCAAAATAACAGACTATTTTAAATATAAACCACATTCAACTGCTAGCCAATGTGACAGTCTAAAATATAATTTAAAACTTTGCCCAACTTTTCAGTTTTCACTCATATCATCAATGGGAAATTTGCTAATTGAGTTAACGGTATGTTCGACAATCTCTAAAAGAAGTGAGAAAAATTTTGAAAATTTTGAGAAAGTAAGGTGATGTCATATGATAGGAATACTAATTAAAAGTAAAGAGAATGAAAATAAAATAAATAGGGTAGAAGTATAGAAAATATAAAAAATGATTTAAATGTTGAGTTAATAATAGAAAAAGGAAATTTGCACCTCTGACCTTTAAATTTCATATTTGCAATGGACAGCTCGAAGAAATATATAATTTTGGTTTCTCCAATATTGTGAATACTATAATTCTTAAATTTTAAATTAGAATGACCAAATGATTTTATTCAAATCTTAAATTAGCTGCCCTATTTGGTTGAACTTTTTCGGTCACTTCTTTATGGATTTTTTACTAGAAAATATTTAAATTTTAAATGAAAGTACTATTAAAATTGTAATAGTGTATTTGGTCATTTCGATAAAAAAAAAAAAAATAGTAGTGTTGTTATTGGAAGAACCAAAACTATACATTTTTTAAAATTTTAAGTCAGCCGGTACAAATATGAAACTTCACAATAAAAAGTGTAAATTTTGCAAAATTAAGAAAAACAAAATAATCGAAAATACGACATATTCCTAGTGCATCTAAACTTGAACACGTGGGATCCGAATTCCTCCCCTTGCATTTTTAGATTCCCATACATTCTACAAAACGCTGTGGTATATGGGCGTCCGTACAGACGTCTACGCTAAATAATTGTAAATTGTACCCAAAAAAAAAAAACTATTTCTATTATAGAAGATGAAAGGGACCTTAGACATTAGAAGACAGAAATTAACAGCGATACTACGTAGTACAGTCTGCAATCTTCTCGAGAAAGCCAGACCAGCATGTGCCTGCGGATCGGCTTTCATTAAAGACCGAGTAACAATGTCAGGAATGTGGACCACAGCAGTGAGAGATTCACTGCTACAAATTTAAGCATCACGGACAAAATTCGCCTGCTGTTTGACTATTGCATGTGCCCAAAGACAATATACATGCAATATTTTTGGTTCGTTGCCGCTGAGGAGTTAGGATATAGGCGAAGTTATAATAGCAACAGTCTTAGCGACTAGCTTTGTTGGCGTGATTAGGAGCCCTGGATGCATGCATACGTCAAGGTAGGCTGAGGATATATAGTTCAGCAGGTGAGGTGGCCACGCAATATTAGTGGGGTCGAGCATCACGTGGATAATGGAATGGGCGGTGGACATTATTCCATCTTATCTGATGGTGGATGTGGGCCACCCATGAAAATGGGTGGTAAAATTTTTCACTTGGGACATTGCACCAGCTGCTCTTCTTTGCCATAAATGGGGCTGCGAAAAAGGAGTGGGAGATGGAGGAGGGCAGGAATCACATGCTAGATGGCTAGTGAGTGGCCACTCCCCATACCCAAGGCTCCTGTAACTTTTGGTTCAAGTACAAAGCCTGTAGAATCAACTTGTACCAGAACGACATATATCGTGTGCGTATGTTTGGCCCTCGTTTCAAATTAGTGTTGGACTGCCGGAGGATGATATAACAAGTACACTTTATCAGAACATGTGTTGTTATGATGATTAGAAAAATCTATCTTAATTTTATTTCTAACTTTCTGCCTAACTTTATTTAGGTTAGTTTGGTTTAAGGCTAACTCTAATTCAGTAATATCGAGATTAAGTTTGTTTTTAATATTAGTTCTTTGAAGCTAGAGCTTTTTTCAAATATATCTACCATTGATACTTCTAAAATTCTACATATACTCCCTTATGTTTGCATTTAATTTTAAAAATGTCTATTTCATTGCAAACCATTAAATTAATGGTACTTCACTTAAATGCTGGTTAAATTCTTATAAATTCCCAAAATATCTCAAACATAGAGTGAAAAAGATAATTAAAATGGAAGTAAAATGAAATTAGAATTTTTTGAGGATATATTTGTTTAACAATAAAAATTTTCAAACTAAAATTTTAATTCTATACAATTATCTTATTTTTTTAGTTATTTATTCACATCTTCTTATACAACTATACTATTTTTCAACATTTTTACACAACTATTCATACAACTAAATTTTTTATTTTCTTTACTCCTTATCATTATTTCTATTATATGATATTATTTTCTTCCATTTTAAGAACTTTTACATAAAAAATTCATTCGAAAGTTTTTCACTGCCTAAACACACAATTAAAACTCTTATATAATCATGGCAGTAGTGAGTTATGACATTTAACTCTTTTGATCTAGCCCTAAACTTGATGAGCATGATGGTAATTTTATACATTAGCCAACAGTGTTTACTCTTGTTTGTGACGAAATCAGTTGTTTTGAAATTAAATGCAAATATAATTGATATATTCAGGATTATGGAAATATCATGAGCATATTTTGGACAAGTGTAAAATGTAGTAGTATATATGGAAAAAGCCCTAGTAATTAGAATAAAAATTTAAAATTTAATGTACTTATAAGGAAATTATTCAATTATTGACATATAAAAATTTATGAAAAGGCTAAAAATAAATAATCGAACCTATTATAGTAAATACAAGCTCAAAATAGAACAAATAAGAAAAAATTAATAATATCAGGAATGAAGTAACTAATGCATTCAAGACTTATGTAATATATTTTTTTCTCGGATAGGTCTGTCTAATTAAGCACCTTAGCATGAAACCTATTTTATTCTAATTTTTCACATGAATTACAAAAATAGACCTAATTCTTCCACATAAATAATAGAACTTATATGATAAAAAAAAGAATTTTACATTCGTACGTACAAAGTTTGAGTGAAAGTGAATGTGTCATTAGTTTTAAAAATTGCATTTAATTATTTCTTCTTAGGTTTGCAAAAAATTACAAGCATACTACTTTTCTTTAAAATTTCAAAATGATAAAAATGCCTTTGTAAACAAATAAAATAAGAATCAATCAAGCCTACTAAGGACGCTTGCTAGCAGCACCCACCAGGGTGTGGAACTTCATTTCATCCTCACGAGAAGTGGGAGTAATTAGTTTCGCGTGGGAGCAATAGTCTCTCATGCATGGGAACTTTGGTTTCCTCTTTGATATTTTAAGATAATGTGTAAGAATTTATGTGGTGATTCGTAAAGAAATTTATAAGGTTTCGTGGCTTTGATTTGTAATAATCTGCCGAAAATTGAGATATTGTATAAATATGATTCCAAAATAGAACAATAAAAAATAAATAAAATTTTAAAAGTGCAAGAAATTTTTTTCAAAATACTCATATTAAATTAATGTAAGAAATACTTTTAAAAATATTTTTTAATATTTTAAGTATTTTATAATTTTTTTTTGCTTATAATGGAACTTTTGGCATTTTAAAAAGTTTTTTGACAAAAGTGATACGCTTTTTAATTGAAGCCAAACTATGTGGGTATGAACTCAAAACTAATAATATGTGATGCTCTATGGTCCACTTCTAATGATTATTGATTCGCAAAGGGTAGAGGTAGGCTTTACTATAAAAGAATTTTGATTTTAATTTTTTAAAATCTTTTTATGCCATTGGAGTAGGTTGCTGACTTAGGGTATAGTTGGGAAGTGATAAAACTTTTGGACGAATAGTTTTTTGTATAAAAGTTGTTAAATTAATAAAAAATGATAAGATATGATAGGGATAATGATAAAGGGTGCGTTTGACAATTAATAAAATATGTCAAGTTAAAACTTTTCAATCTAAAACTTTTCATTCTCCATAACTATCATATTTTTTAATCATTTTTTTTACATTTTTCTATACAACTACCCTACTTTTCAATCATTTCTACACAACTATCCATATAACTAACCTACCTATTTTAACTTTATCTTCTTTACTACTCATCATTACCCCTATTATATCACATTTTTGACAACTTTTACTTTCCAAAACTTTTCATCAAAAGTTTTATTCATTACCAAACACACCCAAAGTGTAAAAAAAAAATAAAGTTAAAATAGATAGGTTATTTGTATAGATAATTGTGTAGAAATAATTAAAAATAAAATATATATATATTTTTTTGATTAAAAGATTAACTCCTATCCCGTCCGCCTTTGATAGAAAGGAGGATCAGAGGTGGAAGGGGAAGGAAAATCATTGCTTAACAAAGCCAAAAAATTGTCTATACAGAGTTTTTCCTAAAGAAAAAAAGGTGGATTGTCCCACCATTCTTGTTCAGGCAAAAAATTTGAAGAAACAAAATCAGCAAGAAGATGGGCCACAGAGTTCCCCTGTCTAAGCACATGATGAAATGACAAAGAATGAGCCGATTGAGCGACATGACGTATTCTTGAAAGTTGTATAGGAAGATATAAAAAATAATTTTAAAATAACATAATTATGAAAAATGAAAACTTTTAAATTAAAAAATTGGGCTTTTTCCAAATATACCCATTATGTTTGACCATAATCCCAAATATACCTACTATGTTTCAAAAATTTTAAATATACCCATTCGTTTTCATTTAATCCTAAAAATACGCGTTGCATCACAGATATGATTAAATGACAGGTAAAATTCCAGACATGCACTGGGCCGGAGTGAAGCACTTGTCCCCGCAGGTGCACAAGTTTGGTTACATTGCAAGAGCATGGAAATCCCATGCTCTATCTTCCATCGAAGCTCCGTTCATGGCTATCCTTGTTTGGAACACATTAGCTGCTGATTACAGATCCAATCCAAGGCAGTTTTTTTTTTTTTTTTTTACAAAATCCGGCATCCATTATTACCATGCGGCCTCCCCCAGATCTGAAACCAATGGCATCTCTGGCGGAAGCTTCATCTTCTTCTCAGATCCGACACCGGAAGAAGGTGATTGCACAATCGGAGACAACCAATCGATTAGCGACGAAAACCCCTCATGACCGGTATCCCAATCCTTCATCTTCTTCGTTCGAAACACATACACGCCACAACCATCATCTTCTGCGGCGTGAATTACAACCCGCCACCCCTGTTAACTAAAGAGCTAACTGTCTCTCCCATCTGCGGCCACCTACTGTCACCAAACTTAAGACCACCACCCCACCTCTCTGGCTACATCTAAAATCTTAGCACATCTCTAACAAAATTGCCGCATCTTTGGTTGGTTTAGAAGCCATGAATCCAATCAGATCTATCCCCGTCTCCAAATTGCAGGAACCTATGATTCATCCCCATTCCCAAATTGCTGGAACCGACGATTCACACACATCAACGCCCAGCTAACGCCCCTCTTCCTCCTGAAAATCACATTTGCTGTGTAGCCATGAAAACCTCCAACCGCTGCTAGTTTCAGTTACCATCGACGACAATCAACCATTACTAGAGGATGGCTATTCATTTTCTATCATTGTATACTAGGGGCAATTTAGGCATTAAGAAAAATTTAACGAGCAATTTACTAGACAGCTGTTAACCAAGCTTGTGTGACGAAATGACTACTTTTGAAATTAAATACAAATATTATGATTATATTTAGAATTTTTAAAACATAAGTGCAAAGAATTTAAGATTAGAACAAAATGCAGTGATTTTGAAAAAAAATTAAAAAATTTTAGCTCAATATTTTTTCTGGTTGCCTTGCACACTCCCGTGCGAATACGAAGGAAGAGGACTGATAGTCATAACTTTGGTACGGAAGTTCGCACACGTTGTCATATCAACGTTTAAAACATCAAATTCAATTTGACTTTTAAAGCTATTATTATTTTTATTCTTACAGACGACTGTCTTGAAAGAGTCAATATTTTCTTACACAAGTGGAATTCTGGTAATAATTTCTTAAACTGCCAGTCCATCAATGGTAAAGGAACATAAATTCCGCTGCAGTCTCACGCGACACAACTCCATATGCACAAGGTTTCATTAATTTCAGTGAATACAAAACTAGTTTCATTCTTTAATTCTAGCATTAGTCAATAGACCGCACAATATATATTCTTTTATAGCAAGCCCGCATAATATTTTAGTTGGCTTACATGTTTAACATCAGAAAAGGCTTTTTATAAAAAAAAAAATTCTAAAATAATTTCAATTTCCATCTAGACAAAGGCCAAGAGCACGTTTGGTTGGTCTAAAAAAGAAAATTTTCCCGGAACATAATTCCTTCCCAATAGGGGATGTAAAACAAAGGTCAATAATTTTAAATATATATATATATATATATATATATATATATATATATATATATAGGAACATATTCTGGTGCAGCATGCTGCACCGGAATTTTCGGTGCAGCAACGCTGAAATGGGCCCCACATGATCATGAAATTATTATCTACTCCACCCATTGTATTTAGAATAATATATTCTATTACCATACCAATTTTCATCCCAATCAGATATGTATATGGCCCCCATCTGAAAATGGTATAAATCCAACGTAATAAAATAGTTTGATGTAAATAACAACTTTAAAGTATCTGATTTGGATGAAAATTGGTATGGTAATAGAATACATTATTCTAAATACAATGGGTGGAGTAGATCATGATTTCATGATCATGTGGGGCCCATTTTTGGGCTACTGCACCGCTGTTCTGGTGCAACGTCCATACCAATTTTCATCCTAATCAGATACTTTAACGTTGTTATTTTCATCAAACTATTTTATTACGTTGGATTTGTACCATTTTCAGATGGAGCCCATATACATATCTAATTGGGATGAAAATTGGTATGGTAATAGAATACATTATTCTAAATACAATGGGTGGAGTAGATCATGATTTCATGATCATGTGGGGCCCATTACAGCGATGCTGCACAGAAATTCCGGTGCAGCATGCTGCACAGGAATATAATCCTATATATATATATATATGGGAACCGATCCTGTGCAGTCGGACTGCACCATAATTACGGTGCAGTCCGCTGTAAAATGGACCCCATACATATTAGATTGTAATGAAACTTTATACACTCATTTATCCATATATAAATCATACTTTAGACGGTTTAGATGTTGAAAAAACCACTTTAAACTTGATATTTACATTAAACTATTTTATTTCGTTGATTTTGCACCATTTTAAGATGGAGACTACACACATGTTGGATTTGGATGAAAATTGGTATGGTAATAAAGTGAAAAATTCTAAATACAATGGGTGGGGTGGATTTATGGGAAATGATCAGGTGGGGCCCACAGTGCATGGACTGCACGGTGCAGTCGCATGCACTGGATCATTTCCCTATATATATATATATAGAGAGAGAGAGCTGTTCCGGTGCAGTGACGCTGCACCGGAACAGCGGTACAGTGGCCCCAAAATGGGGCCCACATGATCATGAAATCATGATCTACTCCACCCATTGTATTTAGAATAATGTATTCTACTATCATACCAATTTTCATCCCAATCAGATATGTATATAGGCCCTATCTGAAAATGGTACAAATCCAACGTAATAAAATATTTTGATGTAAATAACAACTTTAAAGTATCTGATTGGGATGAAAATTGGTATGATAATAGAATACATTATTCTAAATACAATGGGTGGAGTAGATCATGATTTCATGATCATGTGGGCCCCATTTTGGGGCCACTGTTCCGGTGCAGCGTCACTGCACCGGAACAGCATCCATATATATATATATATAATGACCCATCCTCTATTGTCTTAGGGACAACGTTTCAATACAACTCACCAGGATTCTTTTAAAATTCTGGAAGTGAAGATTTCGGTCTAACATTTCAGGAATTATAATATCTTGTCCTCGTTTGTGGTTGACAACATTGTCCTTGTAGACATCATTTATCCTGTAACTTTTTCAGGAGATTTTTTCAAAAAAAAAAAAAAATCATCCATGAAACGAAAACGTGCCCTTCCATTCACCAATTATATGGAATAAGTAAAAGGCACTTTGAAAATTTGAGGAACATTAACATAATATCTACCTACTTTAGGTTCGGAACTTTCTACCGCATCATGCAAATACGTGAAAGGTAGGTGGTAAAAGTAATCTAAATTAGGCGAGGCATCAAAGATTTGGACGTCCAAAACTGTAAAAGAGAAATGACAATAAATTGTCAGGTCCAAAATAACATGTCATGCCCAATCAATTGCTCTTCCCTGCATCTTTCGTCCTTTAGATATCATAGATCCGATCGCCAATAATTCCACGACTTTGATCACCTGGTCAGGCTTCTTGGGAACCCAAATTTTAAACAGCACCCTGCTCTTGCCCTTGGATAGAGCACTTCTAAAATTAACTTTTTGTGAAGTGTAATGGAAGATCCGAACCGTTTATAAGTAATGTTCTTCATATTAAAATCAAGATATGGAAAATTAGATGTATCGAATAATTGTATAATTAGTATTCAGAAATAATTTGTCAAAAAAATATTCAGAAATAAAATTTAAACCCTTAAACGTATATGCATTCTTTTTATAATAAGAGTTATATATTTTTATAACAAATTCATTCGATATGATAAAAACAATAAAACATACTTATAGAAAATTTTGGATAGTATTATATTGAAGGAACTAATATAAATTCAAGAATAAATATTTTTCATTAAAAAATAAATATTTTAATAAATTTAAATCTTAAAAAAATATAAAGAATTAATTTTTTATATTATAGTATTGACTCTTAAGGAGAATAAATTAATGATTTAAACATTATAAATTAATGATTTAAATATTAAAAATATTTATAGATTATGAGTATGCTTGGGAAGTAATAAAACTTTTGATGAAAAATGTCTGGCGTAAAATTTTTTAAATGAGTAGAAATGTCATGTGATGGGGGTAATGATGAGAAATAAAAGGAATAAAGTTAAAATAGATATGTTAGTTGTATTGATAATTATATAAAAATGATAAAAACATAGGATAGTTATATAAGAAGTTCCGAAAAAATGACTTAAAAATAAGACAGTTATAGAAAGTAAAAAGTTTTAGTTAGAAAAGTTTTATGGTGTCCCAAACACCCTTATATATTTTTTAAAATCCTTCATCTGTTATAGAGAGGCACATGGACCCTTTTTTACCATAATCGTTTCTTGCCCTAAAAAACTAAGGCATTAAAGTATAACAATAAGGGGTACAACTTAGGTATGATATCAATATATACTTATTAACATGATTGTAATTTGGGTAAAGTATCTATAGGTACTTATTGACCGATCTTAATTCGGATAGGGTATGATAGAAAATATTACTTATGAGTATATGTAGGGTACAAATTATTACCCACCCCTCAAATAGAGTACGAGTATAATAGATACGTTAGATACCCAAAAACAACCTACATGGGTATTCCTATTGGTAATTAATTAGATATATAATTATACATATGTATATAATATATTATATGGTATGCGTTATGTTTTGTTTGTGACGTCTTGTATGCACACCTATTTTAGCAAATTCAAATTAAAATAAATCTTATACCTTGTGGAGTTGTGAATTGTGAAGTAAGAAACCAATTTGGTTTTTTCTACATATGTCATTGACTTCTAAAAGCCTTTTATAAATAAGCTTATGAATTGTGATATAATTTTAATGATTTGATTGTGATAGTCAATATTTTATATTTTTTATATAATAATGTAAATTGTAACATAATAGTAACATATATTCCTGTGACTTTAAAATATAAACAATTATTGCTTTATATTATTTAAAATAATATGGAAATATTTTTTAAAGAGGATACATAAAAGAAGTGTTCCATAGAAGCAAAGCCCAATTTAGATTTGGTTACATTTGAATTAAATGCAATCAATTATATACTTTTCAATCTAAATTTTTTTTTATTGTTTGTAGCCAAATATAAATAGCTATGTTAAGTAATTTTTATAGCATAAAATATAAAAATTGGTTCGAAGTAAATGTTATAGCACTAAACCAATCACATATTTCTAGCTAAATATGCATATGTAGCTAAAGTCATCAATATAACAAAAAAATTGAGTTGTTTATGGAATATTTATTATAGTATAAACCACTAGGACACAAGTTGATTGCTCAATTTATGGAATAACCCATGACCCGCTTTTTTCTATTTTGTGAGAGTTTTACTTCTCCTCTTTGGTAGGAGTTTCATTGATGGAATCTTATTGTCTCTCTTAGAAAATTGTAAGAATGTCTCATGATTTGAATATAATATAAAATTGAGATAATTGTAAATATATATATATAAGATTTAATCTAATCTTAATCCCGAGTCTCAATCTTTAAGGAATCATAAGTAAAAATAAGATTTTCAAATAATACATTTGTACTATAGCAACATAATATAGTGTCCACAGTTAAAATTTTTACAATTGTCCATGGAACACAATAAATTTCATATCATAATTCAAATAAATGAAAAGTGATCTCATGCTAACATTCAACAATCAAAACCATGAACATCATTAGCAATCTATACCTTTATTCTTTGAAAAATGAAAGTAAGATAAGTTTAAAGGACTCAATAAACCAATCAGATCTAGGCCGCAATTAAGATAACAATAAATAGGAATACTATTTCCAATTATATTGGACCACTTCTTCCTTTCACAACCCGATTCCTACACATCCGCTCTCTAAACATCATTACTTTTTTAGTAAATGGACTACCTTACTGATTTACCACTTTAAGTCATTAAAAATACATCTTTGGCCCTCAAATTCATATTATAAGTTTTATTACCCTTTTATTGAACTCAAAACCTCACAAAGTGCTAATCGTCTTCTGAATTGAATCAATCAAGTATCGAAAACTCAATTTATAAACACAACAAACTCAATAGTCTAGATTGTGTCACATGTTCACCAAACACTAGTAGCAATTGTCGTACCTGCCCAGGCCTCCACCTGAGCCTTTCAATTTTGAAATTTATCTCTGATCTTCTAGGACTACCAATAATTAGAGGTGCACCATAAATGGGTTGACCTGTCAATCCGTTTATCTAATCCATTTTAAAATGAATTAAGATTGAATTTTATCGACACGCCAATCTATTTAGTGATCGGTTTAACCCATTTATTAACAACATTGGCTTTACACCAAAAGGGAATGGGTGGGGGCGTTTTGTATATTTTCTTTGAGAACTGTCCTTTTGTAAAATCTTTGTTATGACTGAATTGTAAAATATTTCAAAATTCATGGCATGCACGATGTGAAAGGTTGTGTGATACATCTATAAATAATATTGTGTATTTCATTTATCATAAAATACAGAAAATTCACATTAATAATTTTATTAACATATATATATTTTTTGAAGTGAATTAATATATATATTTTGAACATTAATGCAAAATTTTCTCCACAAAATTTCTATATTTTTTAGTTTATCAAATTATGCTATTAGGTCACTCTAAAATTTAAGGCACCAATGATCCAATGCTTATGTGAGCACTAAGCTTCAATGCCCCTGTTAAAACGAGTCATTTTAAAAAAATTTCATTTTGTATATGAACTGCTGATGCAAATACTAAGCTTCAATACCCTTGTTCATGCAGTGACTGCTGATGTGGATCAACAGATTTGGCTGGAACAGGAACAACATTGTGTAAAAGATCTTTTGTGCAAAGATTATGTAGCATGTATGGAATGATTTTTTGGGTGGGTCTCCACTCCTGTCCTCTTGGTGTATATACTGTTGAGGGTAGGAGGGTGGGGTCCTTCGCTTTTGTTCTTTCTTGTTTGTCGACACATAGGTGTGTAATCCTCAAATAAATTAATTAATTAATTAATTAATTGCCCTTGTTCATGCGAGTCATTTTAAAAAATTTCCATTTTATATATGAACTGAAGCATGTAATTTACATACATCGTTTTTCATGTTAGAAATAAAAATTTAAAAATCACATGAAAATTGATTTTTTCATTTTAGAAATGCAAAAAATATTAAAATTTGAAAAATGAAAATATATTTATATAAGCTCTATGCTTGAGCCCATGCATCAACTATAAATGATTCTGGTAGCTCGGGCTAAGTAAATGGTTTACTTAACCCTTCTAAAAAAGTAATTTAATTTTTTTTACTTTTTCTTCATATACTTATTTATTTAAGTGTATTTAATATATAAATCAAGTTTTATCGTTTTGGATATGTGTATATATTTTTTTGAGATTTTTAAACATAAATTTATTTTAGTCATTTTAAAATACTCATATGTTTAAAAATCTCAAAAAAATATATACATGTATTCAAAAATGATAAAACTTAGTTTATTGGGACGTTTGGGAAAGTGAAAGTTATGAAAAATGTGGTATTTGGTGAGAGTAGAAAATGAAATATTTTGGAAATTTTATGATTGATATGAAATAATATGGGTAAATTAGAATAAATAGGCTTGTTGGAAAATAATTGATAGGGAAAATGATTGGAATATAGGGGTAAAAGTGCAAAAATATAATGATTAGATGATTAATAAAATGCCTCGAAATTCGTACACCCACGTTTTCCCACCCATGTTTCTCATGCCCTGTTACCAAACGTCGCTTATATTTTAAATATATCAATTTTACAAGTTTATGAAAAAAGTAAAAAATATTTTAAATGAGTTTTTTTATGAAAGCTAAATAAGTCATTTACTTAGCTGAGGCTAACAGAATCATTTCTTTACATGAATATCACATGAATTGAGTCCGAATTTAAGAATGGTATAAAAGCTTTATAAGAATATTAATCATCCATTATAATATTTTTAAAAGCATAAGATTTATTAAGAACTGACGTAATCAATCAGGCGCCATTAATCATGTGAAAAATACCACAACGTAATTAATAATATCTCAACAGTAATTAAATGACATAGCAACTTAATTATTACCTTGTTTTATTGAGTTAAATCTGTGAATTAACTTATTCAACCTAATCTACCAGGCCAGGTCAGCAAGTCTTGATCTTTCCCATATTATAGAATTCTTTTACTCATGAAGGCCACTGACCGAGGGAATGGTGGAGATAAAATGATCAAGTAGCCATCGTGGTGTGGTGTGGGGACCAGAAGCTGTGAACGTTCTGTTTGGCCTGCATTCTGTGAGCTGTCACAGTACCTTACATGATGCCAAACCCACATCATAATCATCTCTCTCTCTCTCTCCCCTCACTGTTTTATTAGCTCGAGTTCAACTCAGCAACATGTCTTATTCACTCCATTAATAATAGCTTCCCAGAGGTCCCTTTCCTTTCTCTTCAGACGCCACCATTCATGAGATGGAGAGGCTCAGTAAATGACACAAGTCCCCCCTCTCAATCTCTACACCCCAAAAAATAAATAAATAAATAAATCCGAAGAAGAAAAGAAACTCACAGGAAGATTTTTTATTTTTATTTTTTATTTTTTGAAAAAAGGTACTCATTGAAAAAAAATAAAAAAAGAAGAGAGATGGAGGAGTGGTATTCCGTCTGCTAGAAGGCCGTTTTAAGTCCTATAAAAACATATGCACCTGAAACCCTCCGCTTCCATTTTCTGCATCTCTCGTCTGCAACCCTCTTCATTTCAAAATAGAAAACACACAGAACGGAGGAAAAGAATCTGACCCTTCCTTTTTACATATAACCCCCAACCTTCCTATCTCAGTCTAGGTGTGTACTAATTCCAGCCCCAAACCCCTTCCATCCGTCATTTCTGGCTTAAATCCCATCTCTTCCTTCCACAACTAAATTTTTTTTTTTACCTATAACTACTAACCCCCTTTTTGGGTTATTTCTGTTGGCCTTGCTTGCAGCTTCGTCTGTGCCTTTCCTGTCTTTCTTTCTGAATTGGGGAGCGCCAAGCTAGCTCTTTGGGATGGGCCGTGGAAAGATCGAGATCAAGAGGATCGAGAACACCACCAACCGCCAGGTTACCTTCTGCAAGCGCCGCAACGGCCTCCTTAAAAAGGCCTATGAATTGTCGGTCCTTTGCGATGCCGAGGTCGCCCTCATCGTCTTCTCCAGCCGCGGTCGCCTCTACGAATATGCCAACAACAGGTATTTCACCAGTATCAACCGTGCTGCGAAAGTACTAATTTGATGTGTTTCTTGCACATTCATCAAGATGGGTTGCTTGGAAGTGGGGATTTTCTTCAGTATTCTTGCTTTCGTTTAGAAAACCTGCAGTTTCAAGGATTACATTCTCCTTTCTTTTAAGAGATCTTGTTTCTTGCATCTAAATAACCTTTTTTTTTTTTCTCTCTTTTACACGGTATGACAGCTTCCTGCTGCATTAGGATGACATTCAGCTTCTTAGCTAGATTTACCAACTACAAGACTGTCCAACCCTAATCATTTTATGCTGCTTGTTCGCATTTACCTTGTTAAATACGCAACTTTTTTTGACCTTCTCCTACTCTTAATTTCCTTTCTTGGGTCGTTTTTATTTTATTTCTTTGTTTGGTCAGTGGATAGATCTGCTGCTTCTATAGTAGCAGCGGATAGATCGAGTTTAGGAAACATGAAAATTTTAGAAGAGCACTTTCATCTTCCCTTTCTTTTTATCATCTGGATCGTGACATTGCCGATCTTTTCCCATTTCCTCTCTTTTTTCCCCTGCCTTTATTCCTACACTTGTTGCTCTCTCTCTTCACGTCCCCCATCGCATAGGAAAGCCTGCCACAAAGCTGCTGTCACTCTCCCATTAGCCCATTCCTAAACCAAGGCACGCCTCCATCTCTTCACACTTCCAACATGAAAAGTCAGCCCTTGCAAACGAGGAATCACAACTAATCTCCAGTGCTTCATTAATTATATCCCAGTTACAACACCTCTTTTCTTTGCCTTTTTCTCTCAACCAAAAACACTTCTAGGGTTTGCGACTCTCTCTCTCTCTCTCTCTGGGCTCGCTTTCTGAAGCCCATTCCTGCTCCTCGCAGATGTGGCCGTATGAATGCATACGTACAAGTGTGACTTTGATATCTTTGTGACGAATCTTAGGTCACGTCACGCGATTTTTTCGGTTCCACTGCTCTCTCTGACTGACAGAAAGGGTTGGAACCATGGAAAGAATGCTGGGTTGGGTTCATCTGCCCCACGCGTGGAATGGTCGCACACGTGTATTGGCGATCCCCTTGATCGTTAGCCCACATCCAATCCCTAGATTTTCTGTTCCTACTTAACTATTCTTTCTAACACCCACATCTCAAACACGAGATCGGTCAGACATATGTGCCCCAACACCGAAATACGTCAGCGCATACGATAGCGCTGAGAGATAAAAGCATAGTTGGAGAAAGAGAGAGACTGGCCGTATTTTCAAATTCATTCCCTTTTACGGACAGAAAATTGTTGGTGTTCGATTTCGTGACCACATTTTCTGGGTTTGATATATCAAACTTCGGTTAGAGTGAAGCTGTACGACTTGGGTGTGTTCTACTTCCATCAGGAGGCGATTTGATGGACACAAACGGACGGTGGAGATGGGGTACAGACTAGAGAGTAGCATTTATTGGTGCATGTACCAGGAAATAGGCGGAGAAAAGGAAATGTCTTTCTCCTCATTCTCTCTCTTCTGGCAGAAGGATGTAGAGAGAGAAGAGGAAGAGGAGGTACGTGGACTGCGAGCCAATGGGCGTCTTGTACTGGCATGTTTTCATGCATGGGGAGTATGCAACTTTGCTGCCGCTGCTGCTAGTAGACTGACAACGATAGATGCCCGCCTGCCCGCCCGCTCAAGCTGCAGCAGCACGGTATCACAAAAATACAGAAAAATGTAGGGAGGCCTGGAAATTTTGGTGAATCACGAGGAGGATAACACAATGGGTTTCTGTGATTTGCACAGCGGACAAAGGGACGAACCTCCACGTGTCAAGGCTTGGCCAGTTGGCCAATCATATCGTCGGATCTTGAGCCAGCGTGGCAGGCCCCGACCAATCAGTGCTCGACGAAACTAAGGTAACCAGATCTGCTCGTTTCTGCTCTCGGAAATTGGCCTGTGATATACGGCCACATCCACCTGTACAACCAGCATTCATTTCCCATTTCCTATTGCTTTCGAGTGCTTTCTCGCGGTATGGTAGATGCCTTCATATGGGTGCCATCGGCGCTCATAATCATGGCGGAAGTACCATGATGCCCCGCCCTGGTGGCATCAGGTTTGGTACGTCTGAACCGTAGGATGGATTTATTACCCATGGAGATGATTTGGGTTGTGGCCCATTTTAATGGATATGGATGGAGTAGAAAGATTAGACGAGTTTAGGAGGAAGGTATGGAGTTTGTGTTTCGTTCATGCTCCGAGGTAATCCTCGTTCATGAGATCCCATTAGTGTTGTTGAGGCCGAGGTATAGGCAGTACAGTAGGGGAAACGCTAAGCTCAGAATAATTAGAATATTAGATAGTTTTTTTTTTTTTAAGTTCATATTTTTTTTATTGTAAAGTTCATATTATTTTTAATGTTGTCAAGAGCAAACCATAGCGGGTTGATCTTCAATGACATCAGCGTCCATGCATTATGTGTTGGGAAATCAGGACGGTCGATTGATCTTTCTTCGCCCGTGTATCTCACTCTGATAGGTTCCCAACACACGGTTCGATTTTAGAGGAAATATCAAAAGGACCCAACGTCCAGTTTTTTTTCCTGAAAAAAAGAAATTTTTTTCTTTTATTTTTACTTTTTTAAAAAAGAAATTTGTTTTTATTTTCTTTCTCGAAAAGAGAAAGAGAGAAAGAGAGCATGTGCTCTCAGCACCTTACTTCTGTTTAAGACGATGAAGCAAACTTGGAGAACATGCAATAAGATTTGTATTGGATTTGGAAGTCGTTGGAGCTTGACAGCTTGTGGAGAATATCGTAGCGTACAACGGGGCACTCTGCTAAGCCCTTTCCTAGTAAGTTCATATGTAAGTCTATTGTTCAGCTTTTACTCTGTGTGCAATTGGGTTCCTCCAACCGACTTTGCTCTTAGAAACACAATTGCTAAAGACATGCTAGTCAGCTTGAAATATTTGAAAATACCAACTAGATTGGAATTCTCTACTGTTTCAATTAGTTCCAGTGTTTTATTAGGCCTCTGCTATGTTAGAACTTAGACCCACCTTACAAACTGAACGTTGTATGAAGAAGCTGGTTGGTATTTTCCAATCTAATGATTTTGGTCATCCTCAACATTTTTCAATAATATCAAAACAGACCTTTAATTAGATGTTTGTTTCATTTAATTAATTAATTAATATTCTCTCTCTGCACTATTATTTCCTTTCTTTTTCAAAAGCTAGGAACCTTCCGCCTTTAACAGTTAAAAAATGGTTAGAAAGTTAAAGCGGTTGCAGAACGTCCTTGGTTAAATCGCCACAACTGCCATTGCTTGTAGAGAACACAAAGGTTGTACTCTGCAAGTTCGATCGTGTCGGAAAGTGCCCCTGTTGCCTAGAAAAGAATGTTCTTGCCAGCCTATAAAAAGTTGTTCAGGAGCTTACCAACAATATCTCAGTCAAAGGCGGTAAAGTCCTCCCAGACGCGCGCGCACACACACACGGGAAATAAAAAACAAAACAAAAAAACATGAATCGACTAAAAGAATCCAGGCATCTTAAGATTTGTCGCTTTTTTATAAAACTAATACACTCATGCCTTAATTGTTAGATGAAGATGATTAACTAATCTTATCTACTTCTCTACTCACTCTTATTGAATTTGCAGGTTATCATATGTGGTGAATCAAGGAAACGATAATACAAATTTGGACGGGCTCACATTACAGTCCTATTTCTTCAAGATTTTTTTTGCCCGAAAAATAGCACCTGAAGAAATTCACTAAACATGAATGCTAATCCAACCCTAAAGAAATAAAATTTCTAGTTTACCCAACAACAGCATTGCAGCTCAACAGTAAACCCCATCCAAATGAAATTCTTGGTTGCTTTTTTTTTTTCTTCAAAACTATTTTGTTCTTCGTTAGTATCTATAATTCGAACTATTTTTTCTATCTTTTACTCCAAGTTTTATTTAGTCTGAATTTATTTATTTCATCATTATGCATACTATGTCATTTCATTTTCCCCTCATACCATCTTTTCTAATTTTTTTCTACCATTTCAGCACTAATCCAATTTAAGTAAGAAAATTCAAATTGATCCATGCAATTCTTTTTTTACCACATGTGTTACCATATTAATCCATGTCCACAAATAAATAAATAGCACATGTTTTAGTCACACTTTAAGGGCAATTTGATATTGTACGTTACCAGATGATACATTCCTAAGCACCATCTAATCTACAAGTGCCTGGATTTAAACTAAAATTAGAACATTAATATGCCTAACCTACTCTTGATGGGTATGATAAAGAAATACTATTAAACTACTTAGCTAAGATAATGTAATTTGCTAACAATTTCCCTATGCTGTGGTGCATAATCTAAAATTAAATGGTCCATCCAATATTCCAAATATGAATAAGGCTCACATCAACACTACATAAAAAAAGTTCATAGAGGCAATCATTTAAGGAATGATTCAATACTTAAGTAAGCATAGAAGCCTTCATGCTTACTCTTTGTTTTCTAATATTAAAATATTTCTTTAAAAAAAATTAATCCATTTACCCACGCATATCTATTTATAATTTTGAAAACTACATGCATTGCAAAATTTTAAATATGATATCTATATTATATATTTTTTTCAAATTTTTTATTGGATTTATATTCACTCTCGATGATACTATTTTTTTAAAAAAAATATAAGTTTCAATGAAAATTATTTTTAGTAACATGATAAAAAAAAGATGTATTAAACTTGATTAATGGTTTTGATTTTAAAATTTATATTTCAAAGTTTAAAAATTAAAAGTAAGTATGGAGACTTCTATGCTTACATAATATTATTCTTTATTATCTCTGTGCAGCCAATTTTTAATTAGTTTCCGCTTTCATGTCATTAATTCTGTAGAATTAGAATCTGATAACGACATGATTTGAGCCGACCTTGCAGCTTAAATCATAATCTAATTGTCATCTTGCTTAAGATTATTTTAACGTAGTGCCCGTATCTGCTTAAAACCATATATATTTATGTGGAAACTACACTAAGAGTCAAATACATTTTTAAATACATTAGAATATTTTCATAATTTACATAATCATCTATTAAAAATTTTACATAATCATTGATCTAGACATGAAGAATGTTTTTAAATGATTTAGAAGTTGAGTTAACAATTTTGAAATTAGTATATAAATCAAACCATTATACTTCATTGATGTTACACATACCAATAGGGCCAAGTAATTACAAGTGTCCACGGGCTTGCCTCAATGGTAATACATTGTGGTATGATGTCACTTAGTTGGGGGTTCGACCTTCACCCGCTGCAATTGATGTAATAAAAAAATAATTACCTAAGGAGTTTTACTTCCATGAATTCCTAATGAGCTCTACTTCTGTGAAATTCATCTTCTATATAGCCCAACTACTTTTATACCTTTAATGATTGATGTACAATCTATACCCTCTATTGTATCTAGTTTAATTATATTATTATAGAAACTCTTTCATCTTTTAGTACCATTGATTATGAACCTTATTTATAAATATATAAAAAGAAGTATAATAAAATAATTTATTACTAAATATCAATTTTACGGTTGTATTCTTTAACATCTAAACCATTTAAAACATAATTCTTACATGCATAAATGATTTTTAAAGTATTATTATATTCTATTTATATAATTCTTATATGGATAAATTATTTTGTAAAGTATTATTATATTCCATTCACACAATTCTTACATGGATACATGATATTATAAAGTATTATTATATTCTATGTATATGTGAATGAATCTAAGTATTTTTCATAATTTATACAAATACATTTTTAAGTAAATTCACCTCATGCACATCTTTTTTATTGTTATATTTATAATTGATTTGAAAGTATATTTTTCTATCTTGTTCAATGAATTTTTTACCCCAAACAATAGGAGACCATGCTCCTAATGCAAATAGCATAAGAGAAAAACTCTATCCCTTTTGCTACAAGCCCTAATCGACTAGCTCAAAGTCTAGGATGCCATCTAGCTGAGCTATATCCCTGATGATAGCTCATGCGCATCCATAATTTAGATGAAAAATAGTCTTTTAGCTAAATAAATGATGCTAAATATGCATGGAGTAGATTTTTTATAAATTATTAAATTATTAAAATTTGAGGTAGTTACATGAAGCCATTTCAATGTAACTAGGTTATATAGAATCAAAGCCATTATCTAATTTAGACGAAAGTTAGAGAGTCGCTTGAATAGATAATTTTAAATAAAATTAGCATGGTAATTTTTTTATCATCCAGGGATGGGCCATCCATATGATTATTTGGTGCCATTTTTATGCAAAGAAGAATCCTTTAATATTAATTGCATTTGACTATATACGACCAAAAAAATTACTTACAACCAAATGTAAACGACTAGAATTTGGCTATAAGAAATATAAACTTTGGCTATGTTTGACTCTTTGTCGCTAGGTTTTTTTTTTTTTCAACGTAATATGTCTCTAGTCTTAAGTGGCTGAGTATTTGCAACCGATAATTATTTAAAGTTGTCAATCGAGTGCAACCCGGTTAGTACCGGAGCTTGGCAAGGGTGACACTGTTCATGGGATCTATTCCCGCAGTGGGAGTTTGTCTCCCATGGTAAAAGTTGTTGTCTCCCATATGCAGAGCATTTACTCTACTCTTTTGTTGACGGAGGGATAATTTATAATATGAAGAAATTGAGATGAGATATAGCATTATAAGACTGATTTTAAAAAATAAGTACTCATAGTCACTTATAGCTAACCAAATTTATACCGCATGTAGCTAAAAACTCTCTGCATTTATTGACATTTTGTTACTATACTAAGCATATCAGCCTGATTTAATTATTTTTACTAACCAATAAAATAGAACGATGCATAAGTTGTAGTCCACTTATCATTATTCTTTTGATAATCAAACATGTAGTTATTAATGACAAAGTGATATAGTTTTCTCATGGTGAAAAACTAAGGGCTCTACTAGGAGTAAATAGGGTCAGCTTCAATCCGGATCTAATTTATCCACCTTCATTTGTAAGAGGATTGCCTTTCACATTTTGAAGGAATAGGTTGCATAATCTGAGCTGATTCAACCAATTTTAAAAGTGGTAGATACGAGTTAAGAGGTTGGTGAACTTGAGCCCTCTTAATTTCGTATGTAATTCCGTATGTTAATAGAAAATATAATGTTATAAAAACTATCACATAAGATCAACTACAAATAATCTTACTGTAAAATTGCTATATGAATGATTTCGTATGTTAATAGAAAATATAATGTTATAAAAACTATCATATAAGAACAACTACATATAATACTACTGGAAAATTGATATATGAAATAATAGGATATACATGCGTTAGACTATGCACATAGCATCTATGGAAATTCTCATAAATTTTTACAATAAAAAATATATAATAAATCAGGCTGTGTAAAATATTCTAATCTATATTTTGAATTTTTATATTATGTACATAGAATTTCCTGGACTTTTAGTACTGGTAATGGACTAATACAAATTTTGACCATAAAATATAAGACATTAAATTTTCTTATTTCCTTCATTTATTTCTATTTTCTGTATGTCCTCTTCCCTCTTCTTTCAAGATTCGATTAACCCAATTTTTAATCTGAATTGTCCAATTTCTATAAATTTAATTTTTTGTACTATTAGTTTAATTTAGCATTCAAGTTAATGTTTAAAAAATAAAATAAAATTAAGATTTTACAAATATAGTTAAGATTGAGACGACATAATATTAGTTAACTTGATGTGATTTACGCTTCCTAAGTTGAATCGCGCATTATATTGAAAGAAATCATATTTACCAAGCTAATATGTTAATTAAGAAGTCATAAAACTTTTGATGATGTATCTGGTAAGTGATAAAAATTTTGGATGAAGAATTTTTAGTATAAAAGTTGTTAAATTAATAGAGAATGGTGTGAAAGAGGTAATGATGAGCTATAAAAAAATAAAGTTAAAATAAATAGGTTAGTTGTGTAGATAATTATGTAAAAATAATTAAAAATAAGACAATTATATAAGAAGATGTGAAAAAATAATTTTAAAAATATTGTAGTTATAGAAAGTGAAAAATTTTAGATTGAAAAATTTTAGTTTGAAATTTTTTTTCTCAAAAACAAGTTGTGATATCCCACATCGGTTAGGATGAAGGGGGGAGCCTGGGCTATAAGTGGAGGCCGCCAGGTACCTCAGTGAGGCGCCTTTTGGGGAAGGACGGGATGCGCGTGAACCCAGAGGGGCAAAACCGTGCGGGCCGAGGCCCAAAGCGGACAATACCTTACTGTTAGGCCTGGGGCGTTACAAATGGTATCAGAGCCGACTCCCGACCTCCTGCCGATTGTGTTCAGCGGGGACGCTGGAGCCCCAAGGGGGGGTGAATGTGATATCCCACATCAGTTAGGATGAGGGGGGGAGTCTGGGCTATAAGTGGAGGCTGTCAGGTACCTTAGTGAGGCGCCTTTTGGGGAAGGACGGGATGCGCGTGAACCCAGAGGGGCAAAACCGTGCGGGCCGAGGCCCAAAGCGGACAATACCTTACTGTTAGGCCTGGGGCGTTACACAAGTATGCCCAAAAAGTGTCACACCCCGTCAACTAACCTCCCCAGTTAGCCAACGGTCGTTAAATTCTACTGAAAGATCCAATGGCATCTCCCCAAAATCATATTTTTGAGGAGTTGGATGGAATCACTTTGTACAAACATACTCACATCATACTTCCATTATAATATATAACAAAAAATATAAAAGCTAAATAAAATAAATTTGTCAAAATCTCCTCCTATTCATTTACATAAACAACCACATATCAATTCCATAATAAAATAAATTTTACATGAAGTCCCCGCCATGTAACTCATTTATGTTGAGGGAAAATTAGTAAATAAATAATTACATCTCTCAAATATTAATGAAAACTCACATCAACCTGCCAAACATGCATTAGAAACTCTTTAATTGTTGTTCTACTCTGCATAAATAAAATAAATTGTTTTCATTCTCCTCCAAACCACCATCATTATTAATCATGCATCAACTCTATCAAAATTGAATTTTTATAAAAGTTGTCCTTACTCATCTATGGATCAAGTAAAATATTCTCCGATCTCAATCCTGCCATCTAAAAAATCAATGTAAGAAATCATGAGTCTAAGCAACAAATGAATATCATTCTCATCAAATAACTCAAATATCAAAGTCTCTAAAGTTCATATGCTCCTTTATGTTATGCTCATGCAAGTAACCATGCTATGAATGCTCATACAATGCAAAATGCTCATCCTCAACATCACATATATGTCACTCGGCGCACTAAGTAGACTCATCATCATCAAACATCTCACACCGCTATACCACAGTATACCGTAACTTCTCTTGTTCTCCGACTAGCTGGAGAATCATCATATGTCACGTTTAACATGCAACAACATACTCATATATTATGCCCATGCTCATATGGTCCTTTTTCCAAATATCTCCATCGAACTCATACTTTAAAAAGTTTATAAATCGATCATCAAATCAAAATAAATTTTAGTACTCCTCAACTCAATTAAATAATTAAAACTAAGAAAATTACAGATCTCAAGAAAGACATTTTCATAAAAATATGAAGCAAAACATTCAACTCATCGCAAAATATTCATCCCAAAATAAACATCCATAAACATCTATAAACATCTAAATAAAATCGAAAAATTCTATTTACCTTTTATGCAAATTTTCAAATCTCCAACTCTGGGCTTTACAAGATTCTAATATTTTTTCACTTTAATTTACATCCAAATAATAATAATATTTATAAATAACATTCTTTAATTTCATCCTCATATACCCTATTTTTCATCATTCTCAAATTCCAAATACCTATTTAGAGAAACACCATCTCTCACATCACCTCCAATTTTCTAAAATAACTGCTATCCTTCATAATAAAATATAATTCTAAAATCATCTATCTTGGTTTCATACTCAAATTTCATCTCTATGAAAAAATCTCTTTCCTCTATCCTATTAGGATTTAAAATTTCTAACCCTAACATCTCAATTTCATACTAAATTATTTTCATACCGTCACAATATATTAAATAAATGCAATAAATAAGACAAACAAAGAAGATGGAAAAAGAAATTGCTTATCAACATTTCCACCCACTTTTCTCCAAATCCTCCAACTTTAAACCCAACTAAAAAAAATCCACATTCTCTCTCTCTCTCTCTCTCTCTCTGTGTGTGTGTGTGTGTGTGTCCTTCTCTACTTTCGTCTGTTCTCCCCTTCTCTTCTTTCTTTCATCATTTTCCATTTTTCTTTTTCTATTCTTCTCTGCTTCCATCCGCCCTCCCTCTCTCTTCTTTCTTTCATCATTTTCCTTTTTTCTTTCTGCATTTTTATTTTTTGTTCTAAAACGGGCACTGGATAATTTATGCTTGGGAAGGGTAAATGAAGCATTTTTTCTTATATTTTTAATTTAGTCCCTACCTTTAATAAATTGTTAAAATAAACTGTATATTTTAAAAATGTCTTTATAAATACATATACATGGGGTTTCATAAAAAAAAATTTGTGTAAAAGTTTTTGAACTAAGATAAATAATGTAATATGATATGGGTAATGATGATAAGTAAAGATAATAAAGTTAAAATAAATTTGTTAGATGTATGGGTAATTGGGTAATTGTGTAGAAATAATTGAAAGTATGATAGTTCTATAGGAAGAAGTGAAAATTAAAAAATAGAATAGTTGTAGAGAGTGAAAGGTTTTAGGGTAAACAAACACCCAGCTAAAATTTTTTGCTTAATGTAGCCGAAAAAGTAGGGGGAGGAAATGAAGATTAGATGATTGGAACTGGAGAGCGATTCTCTCATACCGAATAAACTTTTTGAATAGCAACAACTTTGCAAATTCCCTAGCAAGAACTCTAATCCAAGAAATCCAAGTTTTGGCAATGGATTTTGAAATTGTAACTTTCTTCATATTCTAAGAAATGGGAACTCAGTGGCCCATTTTCTAGCAAATTTAGCATGCTCAATGAGAGCTTCAAGTATGATCTAGAGGAATGTCCCAACATCTTGCATTGTAAAACAGTTACTCCTCTATCAGAGGTCACGAAATAGAGGTTGCACTCATTCATCAAAAATATAAATAAATAACTCATCGTTATTTAAGGCAACAATCTCAAACATGTCTATTTCCCTTTTTTGAGGGCCACATTTGGAATATTGGTTATATTCATAAGTAATCTTGTTAACCCAGGTTAAACAAATGACTTGCTTAGCTCATTTTAAAAAATTTCATTTACAACACTTTTTTTGTTTTTTCTTTATACACTTTTTTGTTTATCTAAGTGTATTTAATATACATAAATCAGGTTTTATATTTTTGGATATGTGTATATATTTTTGTGAATGGTAAAATTTAGATTATATGTTAAATTACCAAGATAAGTAAGTGCATGAAGAAAAAAAAAATAAGTGTTATAAATAGGTTTCGAGGTGGGTTAAACGAGACATTTACTTAGTCCGCTCTAATAAGATCGTTCCTCATATTATATTTGGTATCTTAAATGCAGCCTTTCTATGCACAATTTGCAAGTGATTTTGTGGGAATGAGACTGAGATTCTATTTATGTTTATAGTTAGTCTATGGTTATGGTCATTATCTGTTGATGTAAATAAGTGCTTCTAGCCCAGGATTAGCCCCGTTTGGCCGAGCGTTTAAACCCCTCAAACGGACTTATTTTCACAGAAAAGCAGTTTCATTGGATTTTATGGGTTTTGGATGGATGTTAAAATGGCTTATTAGAATCGGCAATCGCAGAAAAATTGCAAGTCAAGGAAGCACCAATTTCATGCTTATTGGAATCGCAAAAGCCCATATGACAATTCCATGAATAAAAGAAAAAAATGTCCCTACGTTGGCGGTGATATATGCAGGATACTCTACTAGTAACCATGGCTAGCTTCAAGGTCACAAAAAAATATAGGTCATTGACTTAAGCTTCACAATATTAAATTCTTTTCATCAAGATTATATATTCATTCTTTTTATCTTTGGATATTGTTAATCACAATTGTCTACTTAAAATATAGGTTTTGAATTTTATATATTTATTTGTTTCTATCGTTTCTACAATTATTTCATTCTACATAATCTAATAAATATAAAAATGATTTTGTAACATTTTTAACGTTAATATCAATAAAAGGTTTTAACACTAATACATAATATCTAATTCTATTCATTCACCAAATTTAACTTAGTTTATTGTCCAATAATTCAATCCTTCTAAATCAAGTTTTATCAATTTATTTTGAATATGTTCCAATAGAAATTGATATATATTAAATAAAATTCAAACTAATAAGTTGTAAACATATCTTTTTAGGAAATTGGATAGATATACCTTTTTGCATTTTAAGGTTATAAAATATATTTCTAAAATAAAATTTAAATAATGTCCAATTAATGATGCATGATAAAAACATTTCTATTAAATAGCTCAATTTTAAATTACTTTCATGTCTCTTTTGGTAATTTTATACTCTTAAAAGCACTTTACATATTTCAGCCAAAAACAATGCTATTAATAAAAGCATTTTTTAAATGATATTGCCAAACACTTAATAACTTTTTCTTACAACAATTTTTATAAAAGCTCAATTTGTAATGTGGCTTTTCTCAATAATAAAAATCTCATCACAAGGCCAAACAAAGCTTAAGGCTTCATTTGGCATTGCATCTTGCGCATTACTTAGGCTTCCGATACTTATGGTTGAGTGCTTTTGTGAGAAGCGAAATGCAGAACCAAATGGATCCTAAATCTCATTATTTATGTTGCGCTGATCTCTACTCAACTGACAGTGTAAAGACAACAATTGAGAGGTACAAGAAGGCTTGTGCAGAAAGCTCGAACACTGGGTCTGTAGCTGAAGCCAATTCTCAGGTAAGCTGCTTTTCATCTTTCTTTTCTCTTGCTTTTATTTTTATTAACTTGGTAGGCAAAAATCTTCCTTTTCAAAGTAGCAATTGCATGTAATTGACGAATGACAAAGTATCAAAATGATTAATGCAAGGTCCTCATTGCAACTATAATTTGATTTTATGAATTGTTAGTGATCTAACCTGAGAAATAATTATGCACTGTGTTAGAGAGCCACCGTAAAAACGAGAAGCATGTTATTTGACTGGAGAATGAAAGACTAATATTAATCCTAGTGGAAGACACTGTTTTCACTGACTTATTCCTTATAAAATGCAAGACAATAATTGTTCTATCAGGTATCAGGTGTGGAATTTTGAGAATGCTTACCATACATAACAATTGCATTGAATTGTCGTTACAGCCCCTTTGGTGATGTAGGGCCCTTTAATTAGCGTATCATTTACTTAGATAAGTTACCTTTAGTAGGCGACTAGCGCCACAACACTCTGGTGGAAAGTTTGACCCTTTCCTAATCCCTCCTTGGTTGTGGGGTTATTTTCCTTAGTAATGAAGATTTGTAGGAATTTTTCTTCATGTTATGAGCATTAGGAAAATCATAGATTATAATGTCCTGTTGTATTTAAAAGAAATTTTTTGTAAAAAAAAAACTTACCTTTAACGGGTACCCATTTTTTATGAGTATTTTTAAATATTTCACCCGAAAAGCTACTGTGTTTTATTTTTATTACTTTATAACCGAAATTGACAACTTACAAGTTGCTTTTAAGGTAAAAATTCTAATATCTACGTGTAATGATACTGTAAGACTGGCTTCATTGGAGCTCCTATAAAGTTAGCCAATATTACTTTTTTTTTTTTGTTATTTATGAAATATGTTACCAAATTCTATCTACTCGTATGAGGCAGTTCTGATTTGCACTTTTTTTATTTTTCATTATATATTTTAACCTAAAAGTATCTAATTCATATACCAAATTTAAACAATTAATGATTTTTTAGGGTCGAAAATGACTTAAGTACTTCTAATTTTTGAAACTCAATAAAACTATATGCGAATGTTTAAAATTGTAAATTTTAGTATGACGTACACTTCTAATAACATGCTTCATGAAAACTTTAAAAAAAAAAAAAAAGCCGCAAATCAAGCCAGCTTCAAATGGTAGAATTACCTTGGAAGTGTACACGTACAGTTAACAATCCTAACATTGTACCTATAACCATTATTATTTGCAGGAGTAGCTGCATTTACTCATCAGTAAATTTAATTTAGTCTTTATGTCTTCTTCTTTCAACAGTAGAACCCATGCCCTTTGGTTTCATAGCCAAACTCTGAAACCATAGATAGCGAAAGTTCAAACTAATCTCTTTTTAAGTATCCTTTTATCTCAACCTTACATACGCACGTCATATGTGTTGTACGAAAAAGTTTTTTTTTTTTTTTTCCTAAAAAAAAATTGAAATAAGAAGCGGTGGTGATAGTCATTCTTGAATGGCTTTCAATGCCATCCAAAGACTTCGCTCAAGTTTGTTGTGCATACCCATATTTTCCTACTAATTAGGTAACAATGTACGCAATATCGGTTGTTTCTCTCCCTTTTTTTCATTAGCAAGTATGGATGTTAGTACATATTATTGCAGAAGATCAGCTGTTTTGTATAAACCCACTTTAAACGATCACTGCTCCCTAATTCTTAGGATGCATCTGGCAACCAGCTGCACCATTATCTATTATTTTTTATTTGATCCACTTCATATGATATACTCTGGTTCTCCATTTTACTCTACTCAACATTTTTTCAACTAAATATCAAAGCAGACCTTTAAGTAGATGTCCGTTTCATTTACATAATTAATTAAATTACTCACTCTTTGGCCTTTGCATTGCTTTCCTTTGTTTTTCAACAGAGAGGAACCTTCCTCCTGTAACAATTAACAAATGGTCTGAAAGTTGAAGCGGTTGGAGAACGTCCATTTTTCTTAAAAAAAAAATCGCCAAAAACCTCAAAGTTTGTACTCTTGCAAACGTGTCCGAAATTGTCCTTATTACCCAGAAAAGAATGTTCTTCGCAAAATATGGAAAGTTGGGACTACAGACGAATGAGAAAAAATATGCTATCAGAAAGTGCCTGCAAAAAATGGAGAGATGTTAAAAAAAAATTTTGAAACTCAATATACCAAACAAAAACTTCTAGAAAAAATGAACCTCGTGAAAAATATACAAAAGAGATTTACAAAATCAGAGATCACACTAAATCTTTAAGCACAAATGCTCTATTTATAATATAGAAGGGGTTCAAGTCATACTAAACAAATCTATGAGGGATACGGTATATTGTTTCATTTCTTAACAAAACAAGGATACGTTATTTTCCTTATGGAAAGAATAGCGAGAAAATTTTCTTATCCAAGTCGTATCTCAACAACTCTTCATTTTAGCTTGGATTCAATTAATATATTTTTTTTGAAGTCAAGAATGAATATTGCATTCCAAAATTACTATTAAGAGCACAAAAAGTTCATGTATAATGGATTTACAATGACAGTTGGTAGACTTCCCCACCATGACAATTGGTTGGCACCCCCTCTTGCTATGAACTCAGCTAAGTAATGGATGCACTAATTTTCACTCCTTAGGACATGTTGGAATCTAGCAAATAAGAATTGCCTTGCTAGAATTTTTTGAATTAGAATCGCAATAGTTGCCAAAATGGGGCATTTCTTGTGGATCAGACTCACCAATACTAGTTAGTCAATTTCCGTCTCAGTCTGCCCACTATTCAGTTCCCTTCCCTACCTTAATCCTCCCAACATTACCATAGTTTCCATATACGGAGTATCAATAGCTCCCTCCACTTTCCAACCATAAACAGCCAAAAAATATCCTCTTATGTCCTTAAATATTGCCCCAAATCTTATGCTTCTTCCATTAGTGTGTTTCCTACCATCCACATTTATCTTGTAATTGCCCATAGTAGGTCTCTTTAATTGGGTTTAGATGTCGGTCTATAATGTTCAAGCCCTCAAATAGAGTTGCTGTTTTTTGACAATCCATGTGGCTGCTATATCAACTATTTATGTTGCTAAAATTTGGCATGAAATCCAAATCCCTGCACTTGTTTTCTGAGATACCATACTCGCCAGCAGAATAAGATAAATTTAGGTAGTCCTACTTTCCATCTGATTGCAATAGTTGATGGAGAATGCACTTTAGTATTGTTCTTGGAGTCCAGAGATTTCTATCAGCTATATGCTCCCCTCCTGCTGTGCAAGTTCTCTGGTAAAACACAAATAAATGTTGGATATTCTTATGTTTCTATCAAAAGAAGATGCAAATTGGATCTATCTCCTTACTTCTTCTATTCAAGTTTGTCTTTGTGGGTAATGCATTTTGCATGAGTCTCTAGCCAAATATCTTAACTTTACTGAGTAACTTTGTTCTCCATATATATTTAAGGGTCTTCTTCTCCTGAATGTCGAGTCTGTGATCCCTATATCTTAAGAGTCCTGCGACACAAATTTGGTTAGAAATAATAGGCGCGTATGTCAATTCAATTAATATCTTAAGCCTCAATATATAAAATTTTCACTTTCTCTGCAAATTATTGCTTTCAGATTCAACATCTTAAGCCTTAAAATATAAGATTTCATCTTCTTCACAAACCATTGCTTATCTATATTATGTTCTTCAACCTCTCAATATCAAATTTTTTGTGAACACCTTAACGTCAAATACATCTCAATAAATCCTAGAACAAACTCTATATTTATAACATAGAAGGTATAAATTTGCATTAAATAAATTCAAATGGAATACAATTTACTATGTTAGATTGAGTTATTTTCTATTTGCAATGGCTAACTAGGGCTAATTTAATTTCTTATCCGAGTCATATCCCTACACTATTACCAAAGTTTTCCAAAAAAACAAAAAAAAAGTTTGAATTGTCCGAGTATCTCAAGATTTGTCTCCTTGTTATCCACTAGTTTTAACATCTTACTCAGTCTTTGCTTTATTAATGGAATTTACTTTGTTAGTACCTTTGAATAAATAAAACCATATTTATCAGATATATTGTCAATTTTATTGAATTCATAAAATTAAAATTAAAATAGAAAAACAAAATGAATGATAAAAAACCTTATTTAGTCACTGAGGTGTTGCATCGGTGGTATGAAGTTGTGCCCCATTAGCTGGGTGACTTTGGTTCAAGACACTATAGCGACATTTACAAGTGAATAGTGGTGACATTATGTCTCTCCAAGTTTCACGAGAGTCCACTAGTTAGGGTATTTACGAAATATTGCTAGGAAAATTGAATTATTAGTTAGATATTTGTAGAATATTGTTAGTAAATTTGTAGGAATTATTTCAAGGCTTAATTATAATTCCAGTTGAGCTGATGTAATATATGATTAAAAACCCATTTTTACAACACAAGAAATATATTTTGTTATGCAAAAATAATATTTCATTTGAATTTATGGGATACAAAAAATCTGTAGAAAGAGAAAATCTTGCATTTCATGTATGTTGAGAACAAAAACGTACATTTTTTTGAGATGTTTATTAAAAAAAAATATGAAATCTAAAATTCATAAGAAAATAAATCTAATAGAAATAAGAATTTTATATGATTGCTGTTGTTTCCTTATGATGACTCCAGAAGCATATCAAATCCAACTGCACCCATTCGATAGCCTCAAAGGCTTGTTTAACACCCTTGTAGAAGATATAGGGAAGAGTATACACACAAAATATTGTAGAAGAAATTATCATTGACCCACTGCATCCTTCAAAGGAAACTTGCATTCAGTTCCCACATATCTGCACTAGCGTCGATTTCCAGAAGAACCTAAAGTCGTTTCTGCAGGCAAAGGCTTACATTTTTTCAAATGTGGGGATAATTCATGGTCTGATTGCAACTATTTTCTATACGGGCCATAATTCGTGCCTGCTGATAGATTTCCGATGGATTCATTGTTCATCGGAAATGAAATGGCAAATATGCATGCTCAACCCATTCCGACCCACAGTTTTTTTTTTTTTTTTTTTATGTGAAGGGATAATTTCATTCACCAGAAAAACGGGAATCCACAAACAGACTATTTCCAATCTGCTTTGGTGGGCGTCCCCACCAAATACAACACTTTTCTGTCAACGAAGAAATAATACCAGCCAAAAAATGTGCAGCCTGGTTGCCTCCTCTCAATACCCGAGTATATTGCACCAACTTGAAAGCTTTCTCACGAGCCCTTATCTCCATAATAAAAGTACCCGTCGAGGACAAAATTGGGTGCTGCTCATTTAGAAATTGTATAAGATCCAGCAAGTCACTCTCAGCCACGACAGCTTGGATCTTCATCTCCTCACCCCATTTGATTCCATCGAGGAACGCCAAAGCTTCCATTGTGAGAACATCGGTCATTCCGTCCACTTTCCAAAACTTCGCTGCCAGGAAATCACCATTGTGATTCCTCGAAACTGCCCCCATCCCCATACAGTTTGGCCAGGAATTTCTGCATCCATCGACGTTTATCTTTAGCTTTCCGTCTGCAGGCCTTCTCCATCTTGCTATCAATTTGTTATCCACCAGTCGCAAGTAATCCGGCTGGTTTGCCCTTTCGAAATCATCTTTGTAGGATCTCCACCAGTCGATCATATTCCCCTGAAATGAGAATTCTCCATCTAACCACAGTTAGTTAACGAATTTCAGAAATCAAACCCTACAATACAATATAAACTTTTTCCCAGTTGAAGTAGCATCGCTAGCTATACTCTAAGCATCTTCCAAACACTACCCAAATAGTGAATAGGCCTTAACAGGAAGCCATGATAATCTTAACTAGTTTTACTAAAGGGTGATTGCTCAGTTTGAGAATTTTGGTTTGCATGTGCCTCAGTATTACCAGCAAGAGGCATCAAAACTTCGTCAACAGATAGGGATTCTACAAAATGCAAACAGGTAAATTTTGTCCATTTCACAGGAAGAAGCATTTTGAGAAACTGCAAGGTCTGACAATACTTTGTCTAGGCATTTGATGGGTGAGGCTCTTAGCTCTATGACTGTCAAGGAGCTGAAGCAGCTGGAGAACAGGCTGGAGAAAGGCATTAGCAGAATAAGATCTAAAAAGGTAGTATTTACAAATATAAAACATAAACTCAATAAATCTCTTCCACATAATTTACTGCGAACATCTGTTTCTTTTATTCCTTTTCTTTTCATTCTTTTTTCTGGCTTCTCTCTCTTATTGTTATACATGTTTCGAATCCTACCAGAATGAGCTGTTGTTCACGGAAATCGAGTATATGCAGAAACGGGTAACGAAAACTTGTTATACCATTGCAATTTTACGAATGCTTTTTGCTTTAGGATATCAGCTAATTAGCAGTGAATTTCTGTGGGAATGTGTTCGATGATCACGTTCAACCTTGGTATATATGCAGGAAATTGACCTGCAGAATGATAACATGTATCTCCGAGCTAAGGTATCTTTCTTTGTTGGCATCACGTACACGCATCGTATATAATTTTTTTTTTTTTTTTATGGAAGCATCGTATATAATTTAATTTATGAGTTATTCCTCACAATTTTATGGTACGCTTATGTGATCAGATAGCTGAAAATGAGAGGGCGCAGCAGCACATGAGCATGTTGCCACCTGCACAGGAATATGAGGTTTTGCCTGCATTCGATTCACGAAACTTCCTCCCAGTGAATGCAATGGAGCCCAATCACCACTACTCCCACCAGGAGCAAACAGCTCTCCAACTAGGGTAAATCTCCCCCTCCTGAAAAACCTTGCATAGAAACACGCATGGCAACTTATTAGAATTAACTACAATTTCCCTGTGCTTCAGACAAACATTAATTTAATGGGGAATGGTTCAAAAAATTTGTTCGTACAATAGGACAAATAGTTGTTTCTTATATTAAAATTTTTTACGTCTAAATCACCTAAATAAATCAATGCTTACGTATTTATTATGCCAGAAATCATTTTGATTGAAAGTATATATGTTACAAATATTTGACATCATTCGAGGGTAAATATGAAAATTTAAAATAAATATATACCATATAAAAGTTTTCAAAATATTTAATTTTTGGCATTATAACTATATAGGATTGGATTTTATATAAAAGAATTTTATATATCCCATCCATTTCTTCACTGTTTTGATTGATGTAAAATTTAGCCATGAGACCAAATTTCATCCAAATTAAAAATGTATATGGCTCATATTTGCTTATATATATTCACTTGTAAATTATAAAAAATACTTAAATCTATTCATATATATATTAGGCTATAATAATACTTTACACAATCATTTATGTATATAATAATGAAATTTTACATAATTTGGAAGTTGAAAAATACAACTTCAAAATTGATATTTGATATCAAATATTTTATTATATTTTGCACATTTTAGAAAGGGGTGATATATAATAATACTAGATAACTGATGACAATATAAATGATAGTAAATATAATAGATAAAATAAATTTTAAATCAATAATAAATGCGAAAGAATGAATGAGATTATACTGAATATTATAACTAGTTTAGGCATCAAAAAAATTATTGGGAAATGAAAAAAAAGAAATTTGTACGAATATTTTTTAATTATAACCACATTTTAATACCCGGCATATCTTATTTAAACTGCATGCCCTTTTAATTCTTTTTCATTAATTTTCTAATGGCTTTTGAATGAATGTAGGTGAGGTTTTAGGTGGATGGAAGTCCTCAACATATATCATGCTATCAGATGTCTATTGTCCGTCTCCAAAACAAATGAATGGCTGAGGTATTAAACAGTGTTTGGAAAGCCAAGTCGTAGATGTTGAAATGCCAAAATTAGAGCCCTCAACATCTCTTCCCTTCATGTGTAGATGGTCTGATAAGACTTTCAAACTTGTCTTGTTAGAGAACTATATCCATTTCCACAAATCTCTGTGTCTTTTCTATCTTTGTGAAGCGTGAAACTGAATATCATTCATGTTCCTGTTTTGCTCTCACCAGTCATGGCAATGAGCTGAGCTCGCGATACTTCTAATGCCAGAGCCAATTGATGAATCTTAGGGGCCATTTAGAACAACAATTCGGTTTTTATTTGGGAAATAAAAAATCCACCCCCATTAAGAAGATTGTTCAAGAATCATGATAATTTCCTTTCCAGAAAATGCGGTAGAAGGAAACCCCTAAAATCCACAGCAACCATCTAGTGTCAATTCTTTTAAATATTTGAAGTAATAGGGAATGTTTGGGAATTGATAAAACTTTTAGAAAAAAAAATTTATTGTACGAGTTTTTGAATATAATAGAAATTATGATGAGGAGTAAAGAAAATAAGTTCAAATAGATAAGATTATCATATGAGTAGTTATGAAAAATGATTAAAAAGTAAAACACTTGTCAAAAAAATTTGAACATAAGGTAATTGTGCAAAGTAAAAAATTTTAGACTAAGGGAGTGTTTTGATATATAATTAACATATTTATTTTAACTTTATTCTATTTACTCTTCATCATTATCTTTATTATGTTATATTATTTTCTTTATTTTAAAAATTTTCACAACAAAAATTTTATTACTTTCCAAACACACTCTAAAAAATAAAATTTTCAAAGGCCTAACCTTTAGGAAATGCATCAAGGCATCAAGGTTAGATTGAGCTTGAGTTAGGATTTGGAAATATGAATTCAAAATTTTAAATCAGTTTAAAAGATTTAAATTTTCAGCACGTACTATAAGAGCGTAAGTTAGGCCAAACTAAACTCCAACCTAGCACGTTAGATTCGAGAAAATTAACTAAAACTTGCATTTTGAAATCCTAAACCTAAGAAACTTGATTAGTAAACAAGATTAGAGTTCAAATGAACTCTAGCTTTATTTTTATATTATAAATAACTCAAACAAAAATTTTGCATTTATGTAATTATATTATTTAGATTTTTGTTTAAATATATATTTATCATATTGAAATTATATCATAGGTAAATCACATTAGTTTTGATTTATTACATTTATGTTTATAGTTTTTCATTATTAATTTTCTTCCTTTATCTTATTATATCTTTTTTTGTTAAAAAGGTAAATTTTCTCCTAAATATATATCATACATCACTACATTTCATAAATTTAGGGTATATTTGAGAAGTAATAAAACTTTTACGTGAAAAATTTTTGATATAAAAGTTGTCAAAATGAAAAAAATAATATGATATGGTATGTTGTTATGATGAAGAGTAAATAGAATAAAGTTAAAATAAATTGATTAGTGGTATAGGTAATTGTGTAGAAATAATTGAAAAAATGGTAGTTGCATAGGAAAATGTGAAAAATGATTAAAATATAAGATAGTTATAAAAAGTGAAAAGTTTTAAATTGAAAATTTTAGTTATTTATACCTTACCAAAATAACCCTTAATTAGATAGCCCGCCATGATTTGTAATCCTGTGATGTGTTACATATTATATATTCACATAAAAATTCTCATTAATCTAAATTTGAACTCAAATTTTAATGCAATTTCGATGTTAATTAAGATTTAAATTTTCCAATAAAGTCAGGATTATAGTTTAAATTTTATAAATAGAATTAGGATTTAAGTAAACTTGAGTTTTATAAACCTAAGTTGCACTTTTATGTATTACAAACTAAAGTCAAATTGTTGTTGAAATAAAATATTTGATTAATAAATTGCCGCTGAGGTTTTACCTTGGCAATAATACCTATTATCTTCTCTTCAAATGACAGGTGTTTGAATCTCCCGACTGGAATGTCTCAAAGGCTGAGGCTGATTGTAATATCAATTGAGATTATTGTAAAATATATACTCAACAAAAAAATATTTGATTAATAAATTAAATTAAAAATAAATGGTTGGATTAGAGCATGTGATATTCAGTTTAAAATTTCTTTAGTTTTATTATAAAAATGCTATACGTTCGGATTAGGTGGATCGGGCTAAGTATTATAAATCTACTTTAGTATGGGATCAGCCAAGTATGTACCCAACCATGTGAAAAATGAGTCGAGTATTATAAATCCAGACATTGAGAAGCAGGTCTCCGGGATTTGGAAAGTATAGACGTGGTTGCTGCTTCTTGCATTAGGAATGCGAGAAAAGATGGAAGCTTGAATCTGGGGTGGAAGAAGAATGCGTCTTCTAGTTGAGTGATTTCTTCTCCTTGTGGCCTCTTCTTGCTATTCTTGATAAAAATAAATATATACTAAAATTTTAAACTTTTTCACTAATTGTTACTCATAATCTCTTTATCACAGAGCTTTTTACAAATAACGTTTCAAACGTTTTTATATTTAATTTATTTTACATAATGAACATTTTTCCGATTTCTGAATATACAAATTAAATAGCCCTATTTAAAGTAGGTATTACCTGCCCAAAATTCAACTTGAAAAGATTTTTGCACGGTGGGAAATGGTGAAAAGATATCATAAAGGATGGGGGTAAAAGGACGGTGGGAAATGGTGAAAAGATCAGATTTTTCAAAGATTACCGGGGAAGTGAATTTTCTGCAAGGCTGGCTGGCCCACTTCCTCAAAATGTTACGGAGGATGAGAGGATGAGAAGGTGGGAAGTTTCATCAATAGAGGGAATAAACAATAGGACGAAGAGAAGATCATATTAGTGGCTGGAACTCATGTGTGGAATGAAATTCGAACAATACCAATCTCTCAAGACAACAACTTGGAGGATAGATGGATCTGGAGGCATGAATACAATGGCGTGTTCACGGTTCGATCAGCCTATGGGTGGCTGCAATCTATCTATGGTTGTGGTGCAGCACAACAAAGATCCAGATCAAGATTGGACTATGGAAGGTAAATCTCCCTAATAGAATCAAGATTTTTGGGTGGAGAATAACGAGAAATGTTTTACCAACAAAAGTTAACCTTAGCGGAAGGGGTCTCTCTATGGACCCAACTTGTGTTCTGTGTAAAATGGAGAGGAAGGATATCAACCATCTGTTTATCCATTGTAAAATGGCACGTAGTGGTAGACGGTTTATCCAAGTTCAGCAATACCCATAAGGAGATCTAGGTAAGATGGTCAAGTCCCCCTACGGCATGGGTTAAAATTAACATAGATGGAAGAAAGAAGACAAATGGGATTGAATATGGGCTAGGGGGCAGTGATGAGGGATGAGAATGGGTCTTTTATGGTTGCCCGTGGTGTGCTATGCTATAGAGTGGTGGATACTATCAACATAGAAATAAGGGGGATCTTTGAAGCACTTTGTTGGGGAGAAGAGATGCAAATAAACCAAGTTATCGTGGAAAGTGATTCCATGATTGTGGTAAATTTTGTAAATGAGGAAGATAGGATCCTGTCATCAGTGGGGGTATTGATACAACAGATTAAGCAAAAACTTAAGGCTTTCCAAATGGCTAAGGTTCAGCATGCGCATCGGATTGGAAATTGGTGTGCCTATACTGTGGCTGATTTTGTAATTAAACATAGGAAAAATCAGGTGAATTGGTGGGGAAATCCCCTTGACTTTCTTGTAAATCCAATAAGAATGGACTTTTTGTACTCACTTTAGTTTTATAGATTAAATGATCATCTTTCAAAAACAAAAAAAGGATCTTTACATTTGTTCCTACAAAATTTGCGAAAAGTGTAATTATATTATGCTGTTTATAAAATTTATATACATAACTGCATGTTTTCTTGAAATTGCAAGCATACCTACAGATCCTAAACCTTTTTTAAAATGATGAAAATAGCCCCATAAACAATAAATAAAAAATTATATAAAATATCTTTAAAATACAAAAAATGTTATTTTTCACAAAGATTTTTTTATTTCTTGACAAATATTGCTCACGTCCTATAAATTTATTTAACGTGAAAAATATTTTTTTTAAATCAAAATTTTAGTGTTTTAAAGGTATTTTGTTGTATTTTCATTTTATTGTTCACAGGGGTATTTTTATAATTTAAAAAAATTAGGGTTTGTAGGTACACATGTAACTTCAAGAAAACCTTATAACTATGGATAAAGTTTTATAAAAGTCATAACACACTTACAATTTCACTCAAATTTTGTAGGAACATATGTAAAAACCTGCAACCTAAAAATGGTAAATAATAACCACGACAACAGAGGCATCATGGTAACCCCATAAGGCTCATTTGTGAGCCAAGCAGAGTTGGAATCCTCCTATCCACCAGGTATGATATCTGGCTTTTTACAAGATTAGTCTCCATGTAAGGGGAGTTTTATAATTTCTCAAGTTGTGGGGGCTTATAATCTCCTCCTGTAGGATTTGAAGAAAGATTTCCCAACACAGTTTGAAGGTGTGAATATGCTACACTGTAATATGAAGATGTAATAATGTATATAAAAATATCATAAAAGAATGTTAAATAATATAGCTAACCGAATTTCAATTTCGTTATCAAGACGGGTCAGACTGGCTGGCAACATAGTTGACCCACCCAATTTGCTTGAAAATTTGGATAATAGTTTTTCAACCTTTCCCCGCGTGCTAGAGATGGTTTCGAACCAATCGGCCCAATTTCACACCTACTGATTGGATGAGAGCGTATGCGACGAAAGAGAAAAATGACAAATGTGCTAGAGCTAATTAAATAGAAGTCATGCATGTTAAGTGATAACATGCCGAATTTGGGGCACACGTAACATAAAAGCCGAAAATATTCTTTGTGGGTAACTACATCTAAGTCGTGGCAGCCAGCAAAATGGACCTACGTTCATGCATCAAACACATACCATGTAGCATTTATTAGCTTCTTCACACCTGTTAGACGTAGTTCCGACCATGCATTCCGAATTTCGATTCCTTGCCATTAACACACCGAATGTAGGCCCAGCTCATATCTAATTTTTGGGCTCATTTCAGCTTCGCATTCTCTCTAAAGATCAGGCAATGGATGGCGGTGATGTTATTAATTGTCCGAGCAGCGATTTTGACAATGGACGGTTTTTAATGCGTGCGCTTCAACGAACATGGCAAATCAAGAGCTACAAGTCAAGTCAGATCGACGAGACGTTTCATCTTCTTGTCAATCTATCAATGCCATGAGCACGTTCCCCACACCAGAAATACTCAAGAATAAGTGAAACCCTGACAAAAATTTATAGCTACTTGCTTTATAAAGACACCATCATTCATAAACCAAACAAACTGCCATCTATTACACTTGCCATTTGAAATCCTCCTCATGCAAAAGAATATAATTTAAGCAAGCAAACCCATTTGGGCACACATAACGTACAAGCCCAAAATACTTCTTTTGGGCAGCTACATGTATGTGTGTATACATACAGACATATATATATATGACTTGTACGACCATCCAAGAACAGAATACGTGTATATAACTCGTAGCAGCTAGCAAAATGGACCTACCATTCATGCATCTTGCAAATACCTAGTAACATTTATTAGCTAGCGTTCTTCATAAATGTTTGGTAGAGACTAGACTGCGAACGAAGAAAGAATAATTCCTGCTATCCTCATCGTTTTTCATCAGATTCAGAGCTGAGCGAGGCGTCGAATGTCGATCGGGTAGGCATCCGACGCAGATTGAGCACTGTAAGCCCTCCGAGAAAAAAGCAGGTTGAAAGCCTCTGTTGGGTGGAAAGCATCCCAGAATATGTGTTCATTTCTGTTTGGGCATGGGGTCTGAAAAGGGAGGCAAGTGATCTGGCCGTTGTTCCTGCCCACTCCGCAGCACCCCGCGTTGGTGACAGTAAAACCTGCCCATGAAATGGAAATGGCAGGAATTAGAATCGATCCCCAAACATTAATATCATAAACTTCTTCATTTTAACAAGAAAGAAATGATTAGGATGAGATAAAGTACCGTAAGAGGAAGCCTGATTCAAGATATCCACAAAAATTCCATAACCATTTATGTATATGAATTTTGCCCCATCCAAACTGTTGTTGATGTCATCGATGAGGGCTCGTAGCCTGGAGTTGAAAATCCGAATGGCGCTGTTGATTCTGTCCACGCATGTGGCGCCGTTTGGGCTGTACATAGCCAGCTCGCTTGGGCTGCACCCAATGAGTCCCACGTCGAACACCACAACCTTCCTCGCTCCATAACTGTATAATGTCTACAAAACCACATGATTGATCGATCACATTGTTAATTGATCATGATATGTATCAAATGGTTGAGAATTAATTAATTAGTTATACCTGGAGTTGCTGAGAGTATTGCCGGATCAGAACGTCTGCATACTGCTCTGGAGTGAATTGCCTGCTGGATGAATAGACAGCAGGCATAAAGTAGTTGTTGAGGTAGTCGTTGCTTCCCATCCCCACAGAATAGATACACTGACTCAGGTAATTGGCTGCGGAATCTTCATCTCCCAATAAGTTCACCACCTCTGCCACTGTAGCTTGATAATTTCGCAACTGCCCGTTCATGGTGATTCGACCTCCCTGTTTGATTGATTGGACAAATTAAGGCTCATATATGCTATTCTAATGCCAACCCAAGTTCATGGTTTACTTTTCAACTTTAAAAAGATATTTATTTAAGATGTCAAAAGTCATTTCGATTAGAAAATTATATGTTTTAAAATATAACATCTTTTGATGAAAAGTTTGTTTTAAAATATAATCAGTAGAAAATGATATGATATTGTAGGAGTAATGATGAGGAATAAAGAGAATAAATTTAAAATAAATAGGTTTGTTGTATTGGTAGTTGTGTAGAAATGATTGAAAAGTAGGATTGTTGTATAGAAATATGTGTAAAAAATAATTTAAAAAAAAAGTAGTTATGGAGAGTGAAAAGTTTTAGGTTGAAAAGTTTTAATTTGACAACTTTTTCAAATTAACAAACACACCCTAAATGCATAACATAACAAAGTTCAACGAAAATTGTATTAGTGTTGTTGCCCGAAGGAACATGCGATGCATCAGTAGAAACAATTTTTGTTTCAATTTTTGTTGCAAGACAGAAAATTTCTTGTAGTGCATGGAAGTAGTTTAATTAACTAGTGATCACAATTAATTAATTACCAGCTGCCTGCCAGTTTCTTCCCGAATTCCGGCGGCTGCAGATGCATAATTTACGCCGGTTAAAAGCTGTTGGCTGCTCGCGCTTGAATAAGGAGGAATATAGTTGTCAAAACCCAAAAGCTCAGCTGCAGGACAAAAGCACTTCCCATCAGTGCAACACATTGCCATTATTTGAGGACCGTAATTAAAAAGAATCGCAAAAGATGAAACAAAAGTTGAAAAGTGCTACACATTCCCATTATTTGAGATCATAAAAAGAACAAAACTGAACATTAAAAAAATCAAAAGATTAATAAAACATTAGCAACTAAAAAATGTGGCTGCTGGGATTCGAGCCCAGGTCTCTACGGCCACAACGTAGAATTCTTACCACTAAACTACAGCCACTTTATTATGAATAAAACATATCTATATTATATTCAACTAAGAATTCTCATTCCTACTTGATCCAGCCGTCAAACCGTGAATCGCTGTGTAGACGGTCCGGTTAACGCAACTAGAACCGGTCGGTTGACCCGAAAAATGCAGTCTAACCACGGCCAGGTCCTCGAGCTTTAAAGAGGAAAAGAACCACCAGACGTCATTGCATCATGCTTTTTACACCTGATCATTTTTAGTTATTTTAGCTGCGCACTTTACTCTGTGTTCCTCACTCATATGCAGATTTAATAACAGCAGAATTTCATGATAGTTTCCTAAGGATAAAGCATTTTTGTGTAAATATTATGTTACGTTTATTTTGAATTTCGTCATTATTATTCTATTCATTTTTATATGAATGTAATTTCTACTATGTATATAAATAATTTGTAATGTATAATTCATTTATTTAGATAAACTAAGGTTTAATATAATGGACTATGCTACTATATAATTGGGTTACATATAAGTGATTTCATGTAATCTCTTTTATTTCTAAGATGTCGATGATTGATGCAAAATTCAAATTATTCATTGCATTTAATATCATTTACACGATCAGGAGATTAAGTTTCATTCAGATCAAATATATGTATAGTTATATTTGCTCAAAAATATATTTATTCATAAATTAGAAAAATGCTTATGTCCATAATAATGATATATATGATTTAGATGTTGAAAATATAACTTAAAAATTATTTTTATTATTATATTAATTTTACATATTTACTTATGAACTCATATACAATGATATTAAATAAACGAGTGATTTTCATAATAATAAAAATAATGCTAAACATAATAGATGGAATGAATTTTCCTACCATTCTTAAGATATTAAAAATAAAAAGAAAAAAAGTTAAATGGAAGAAAAGTTGTGTGGAAGCAAAGCCAATAGCATAATTATTACATCATATTATATTTACATCACGGTTCACAAGGGTGTAAACCACTAGTTGTCCTGAACCGGAAGTAAAAACAGAATTCAAATGACAATTCATTTCTTAAAATATTGCTCTGACATATTCATATATCACAACTGTCATTCCCTGCATATGCGACTGTCTAATAAATGCACCAAAAACGGGCAACTGCATGCATGCATCTATTAGTTAGCCTCTCGTGAAACTCATAATGTCTCCCCATTCAATCCATCCTCTAATTACTGACCCGGATCACCTACGCCACAACTAGGCGAGTGGCCTGTGGGCGTTGGATGACAGCAGTGCTCCTACTGTTCCAGAAAAACAGTGTGTGGCTGTTATGTTGTGGGCACAATACCCGAGGTTGGAGGTTAGGAGAGCTAGACGTGGCCTTATTATGGTAGGCACACTGTTGCCTTTCGACACATCCTGGAGTCATCTCCTTCAACAGTTCTACCCACGTACTTGGTTGCGTTTTCGCGTGTTCACGTGAAATCGTTTCAACAAGTACGGTGGAAGTAAATGGCAGAATGCAGCAGGAGAATAAAAGCACAACGGGCAAGGAGTGCATGTCGGCAGTAGAAGAAATCTACTGACTCTAAAATCCTACACAGGTTCTCGATAACAATGAACAAACAGCTGAGTCATGCAAGTAATATTACAAGTGTAAAACGACCATGGCCATTCCTGCAGCAGGAGACTTACCAATCGCATCTCACGCCCAACACTCTCTCCCCATTTAATGACGAGGAGTACTCCTGTTAGCTCGAGCTAAGTAAATGCCCCACTTAGCCCATCTTTAAAAATCTATTTACAACAATTTTTTTATTTTTTTCTTCGTGCACTTGTTTATCTAAGTGTATTTAACATATAGATCAAATTTTATCATTTTTGAATATGTTTATTTATTTTTTTGAGATTTTTAAACATCTATGTATTTAAAATATCCTTATTTTTAAAAATCTAAAAAAGTATATACACATGTCTAGAAATGGTAAAACTTGATTTATATATTAAATACACTTAGATAAACAAGTGTATGAAGAAAGAAGCGAAAAAAATTATCTTAAATAGGATTTTTAAGGTGGGCTAAGTGAGTCATTTACTTAGCTCGGGCTAACAGGATCATTCATCTTTAATGATACCACCTTTTCTTGCATCCGGTCCTAGTGGTACCCACATCCCAACGGTTTATCCAAATTGAATGATTACCTAGCTAGTCAGGAATCATCCAGACATGCATGATCGATGCCATTTCAAATTTAATTAAGAAGATCAGCTGTCATGACGTATATTATTTATGTGTATACCCATGCATCCAAATATAGAGCAACCACCAAACGAGCGCCGCTCGTTTGGTCGCCGGGCGCGGAACGAAACTTTCGTTCCCACTGGTGCGTGTTCGAATCCCAAGTAGGATTTCGAACCAAAAATTTCTGTGGGGGCATGTGTGGTTCTCCTTATTTAGTTGGGAGCTAGTGGTCTCCCCCGTTGATATTTGAAAGCTTGTTGTCTCCCTTTGGAAATATTGTTAGAATTGTCTTAGAGCTTTGAATGTGATATGAATTGAGATATTATGGGTGTGTTTGTTAACAACGAAAAGTTGTAAAACTTTTCAATATAAAACTTTTCACTCTCCACAACTACCCTATTTTTTAATCATTTCTTCACATTTTTCTATACAACTACCCTACTTTTCAATCATTTCTACACAACTACCAACACAACAAACCTATCTATTTCAACTTTATCCTATTTATTCCTCATCATTACCCCTATCATATCACATCATTTGACAATTTTTCATCTCTACAACTTTTCATCAAAAGTTTTATCCATTCCCAAACACACCCTATGTAAATATACTCCAATCAAATATATATATATATATATAAAAAGAGAGCGAGAGCAACCGATTTTTTTCAAAAGTAAATGCATATATATAGAGAGAGAGCAACCGATCGAGGCCTACACTGGCCAGCTAGTAGATAGAATATAATTTGAAATTTACTTTCAAAAGTAGAATTTGCTCCGAGTGAATTAATTAACCGTATGTAAGAGTGAAACCTGACCGATGATATCAGTTGTTGTCCGACCATTGCAGAATCGACCGGTTGGCCCTTGGGGGAAATCAATTCCGTAAGGTGGGTAGTTAGCTCTGGCCAAAGAAGCGATCGCGTTGTTGTTGCCGTTGTCGACCAAGGAGTCGCCGAAGATGAAGTAGCAAGGGACTTGTGGGTCTGATTGAGCAACACGCACGAAATTCCACCCCAAGAACAAGAAGCCCAACACCCACATTTGGCAATGGACAACAGCCGCCATAAGGAAATTAAAAAAGAAGAAATAGCTAGCTAGAGAGAAAGCGTATGCAAAAAAAAGAAAAGGTAGCTAGCTAGCAAGGCAAGGCAAGGCGGGGACGAGAAATGATAAGATATGGAAAAAAGATAACATATATAAAGGGTTGGAAGTGAGATTTGTGAAGTAAAGAGGTGGACGATGGCTCTATGTTGGCTTTTACAGTTGAGAAAGTTGGTCGAAGCATTCAATTCACGCGCACACGAACGTGGATTGTGGAGTTGGAGGGGTCCAGTAGAAAGGCAGGCTGCAAGGTGGGGGTAGATTTGGATCTGATCCCAAGGATAACCATTACTTATCAGCTCCCCAATATGCCCATCCCTGACCACCATCTGCTTAATTCAATGCCGAAATGTAGTCCTTCTTGTTGGATCTACATTATTCATTTGGCCCAATTGATTACTTAATGCATGTTTTTGCTGTATAAGTCAGTCATTAGCTAACTCGTTTTCTCGATATTCATAAATATATTGATTACGAGGAAATCTGACATTTACCAGAAGAGCTGACTTGTTTTCTTGGCATGGATAGAGCAGGGTTAATGTTGTGTAATTTTAATTTCTTGTTCCCATTAAAAAAATTTATTAGCTAATTTGTGTCCAAGAGTTGTTTTTCACCAAGATAAAATTTTGATTGTAATCGAAGGCCCACTTTTTAAAAATGATGGCACAACCTAAAAATAAAAGGAAAATATTTCGATGATCCAAGTCTTGGTCTTCCTATGATGCATCTTTCAAATCCACACAAATTTGATGCCATTTTTTTATGGTCTACCCACTTTTTTTTAACGAAAAATATTACATCTTATTTTATTATAATCAACTTCGGTAAACCGCAAGGGAGATGAAAAGCTCCCATATATTTACAGATAAGACAATAAACTTTTGCCTATCTATAAGGGAGACGATAAGCTCTCATCACAAATTTAACCACAACGAAGGTCCACCCACTTGAATGGACAATCATTATAATTTTGTAGCTGATTTTCATCTAGTAAAAACATCAAAATTGGTCCAAAGGAACAAGTTAAAGTAGAATATTTATGAGAATTAGCCGGCTTAGTAAAACATATCCCAAGGTAAATAGCCTTTGTGCATGGAAATTTCATTGGAACCTAACTCATAGAATCACATTATTCAAGAATGAGAAGTGAGAACAATAATTATTTTTTTAATCCTCTTCGTGGGAAAAAGAAGGCATGTAGAAAATAAACTTTTCTCGTGACGTATAAAGCATGGTGATCTGTGCTCTTTTTTTAGTGACTGGCTAGGCGATGCTCAAAACACAAAGCTAATCTAGCCACATTTTCGGGATGTAATCTTATGCTCCCGGGCGCATACACCTATTTTCTTTTCTTCTTCTTTTTTGAAAAATTTTTCATAAAATTGTTAGCCCAAGTGTATTTAATTTGTGTGTAAATTTTTACCATTTTTGGAGTATTTTAGATTTTTATTTTTTATTTTTGAAAATCAGTGAAATGCCACTGATTTTCAAAAATTAAAAAATAAATATCTAAAAATCTTCAAAAATGGTAAAAATTGATACATAAGTTAAATACACTTGGGCTAATAAGTTTATGAAAAAAATTTCAAAAAAAAAAAAAAAAAAATAGGTGTATGCTTGCAGTGCACATTTTCAAGGTATGGATCTAAATGTCACCGCTTAAATGATCAAATAATTGGCATAAAAAAACAAGTAATAGTAGTAGCATGCAGGACAGGAGGAGGAATGATACTTCCTGGTCTGAACTTGTTCTTGGTAGTTCTGTCATCAACTTAATTTCTTTTAGTCAAATGTCTTTCAAAATTTACATGTGAGGTTAGTTTTAGTTTATTCTTTATTCCTATTTATGTATGTTGGCTAAATTTGTTTTTATTATTCTTGTATTTGCAACTCAAGTCCATTACATATTTTCAATATTTTAACTCGGCACTTAAATTAATAATGTTTCTAACAACACAGTTATGAGGACATTATTCCGAAAATAGAAGATAAATTCTTCCACCATAATTTAAAATTCGGATTTCTCGCGCTAAAGGCAAGACTCTTTGCTAACTACACTGGTCCCATGCCGGCAGATATGTTGGCTAACTTTATTATGCTAACTGCTCCTCATAAAATGCATATGTACCTGTCAAATTAACGCACCACTGGATTTTTATTTATGGTTATTGATCTAATATTTTCCATTTTTCTTGTACGGTATTCCAACTAGTTAGATATCGATAACTGTACACGCCACACCCTGCCGATTAATCTGGTGGTTAACAGTCGATAGTCACTAATTGTTGGATTCCAACAAGTGGCTAATCCCACAAGAAATTTCTGATTGAATCCAGATGATCTATCTAAATAAAATGCTCTCATATATAATGCTAATTAATTAATCTTTTTAGTGTTTATGCGGCGCCTCTAATTAGCTAGTTTTGCTCAGGTCCCCCACAATAAATGCTGTGTAATTGATTGTGCGAAACATATGAATTGAAGTTGGGTGAGGCCTCACAAATGAAGCATGAAGTTGCAAACAGGTGGCGATTTGGCATTACATATATTTCTCAAACGTCTCGATCGCGTATTGATGGCTATTCGAAGAGAATGGCCCAGTAAGCGGATCAAAAGGTGTCCCGAAGATTATGGAAAGATGGTCCAATTTCATTAAATGGAATTCCAATGGGTTTTTTCGGAGCATGCGTGATATGGACGTAGTATTCGTTCTATTTTTTTTATATAAAAAAAAAAAAAATTGATTCCCTTTTTCATTTGCATTGGCGACGTGTGGATATGTCTTGTTCATACTTCGTAGTATGGAGGCAAAGCTGTAGTCGAGCATTTCTAGCTTGTCGATAATAAAGGGTGGGGTGACGATGGATGGAAGCGGTCCAACCTTTGTGTATGGAATATACATATGCAAGTGGGTCTTCAAGAGCCAATACTTCTTCAACACGTTTAGCAGATCAGCTGGCCTGCAGAACCACATGCATGCATATCTACTCTCCTATAGTACTAATGCTATTGCTATCCCAGCCATCGCCACCGACAAGCACCTTATTTTGCCGACGTGTTTGCCATCCCTCACCTCTAGTAATGCACGTAACCACCCTGTAGATTAAGGGTCCATTAATTCGTTCCCGAGCACATGGCATAAATATTAGAACTGAATGCATAGATTCAATTTTTTAATCAATATATCATGAGTATATTCAAAAAGCATGGCTTGTTCCTGATGATATGTGAAGCGTATCCAGGTACGTATGTGTTACTGATCGATCATCCCAAACTATGGTAGGGTTTTTTTCTTTTTCTTTTTTTTTTTTTTTGAACAGGAATTATGGTAGGATTTTGATTCAAAGCAAATGTGAGCACTGAGCCTTAATGCTCATGCTTCCATTAATTTTTCGTTTCTTAAATTTTTTAAATGAAAAAAAAAGATCGTAGAAAAATATTAATTAAGTAGTAATACTAGTAGACTCCTAATATAATTTTTTTTTAATCTTCATGCATTATTTATGCTAATGGTACGGAAGCTGCAAGATGATGACTTTGTTTCCAAGCCTAAGACTTAGGTAGTAGCAATGGTACTGGTGAGTGGCGACTTGGACGTGGCCACTTAGTTTCTAACCTAGCTTCGCATGCCATTAAAGGCACGGTGGTAACAACTGATATTAGAATCAGGAACATTGATAACTCTGATATTATGAAAAAATAAATAAATTGTAAATACCCTACTCTCAAGGGAGATACTTGTAAGAACCCCCACTCTTGAAGGGAATAAATACCTGCATTAAGCAGGACTCAAGACTCGAACACTGCCTCTAACCATCAGCATTGTTTGTTGCATTATTTTCTCCAGTTATATGGAAGCATCCACTGGTCGGTAAAAATTAGGCAAAAAATTGTTAGAAAAATTAACATATTGGTAGATATTTGTAAAAAATTGTAAAAATGTCTTAAAGACCTAATTGTAATATCGAGTTAAGATGATTATAATATAAAAATACCCATTAAAAAAACCTAGTGTCTCATGATATGTAAGGAACCGGTCAAACCATTGCGATCAAGTAGCTTGAAGGGGTGATATCAGCATAATATAATTATGACCTAGTATGTTTAAATAATTTGTAGTTATATAAATATATAGGTCAGAAAATAAGTAAACAGATACATAATTAAAAAACCAACAATTATTATTATTATTATTGTGTTTGGTTCGTTGCAAAGATAGAAACGTAAACAATTATGCAAATAAAAAAACAAATTAGCATGTTGAAAAATAAAAAATAAAAACAGGATGATAAAATTAATAGAGAGAGGGAAATTTTGTTGACACAAAAAATGAGCTTTAGACGTTAGAGGAAGAGTGTGCGTGCGGCCGCGTGAGGATACATCTCCTCATGCCCAAATTCATTCATGCAAAAATCTTGATGTTTTAATTACATGAAAACATGGATTGGATTGCTGTCATTTACAAGAAGGTTGATGTGAAAGTCAAAAATGATGGGCGGTCCACGGCCGTTGTTTTCCTTGTTTCGACAACTCAAGGCGGTAATTAAAAGGGGAAAAGAAGATTCCACATTTGTTTTGTACGCACGAGATTTGAACGGTGAGGATCATTCAGTGACAACAACCTTTGCCTACTACTGTCCTAGTTGTGTGGATTTCTGCATAGCTTTTAAGTAGGACACTATCTTAGGAGCAAGGCCAGCAGACAGCTTCCATTACCCACATCACCTACTCCCATCGCCAAAGATCCCCCGCATCAACGGTCAAAATCTAATTCGGTACGTATTGTTTCCCAACGGACGTTTATTTCTTGGCTTAGATGCTGCACCCTAGGGGTGGGTATCGGGGCAGGTCAGGGCACAGGCAGGTCAGGGCGGGTCAGGGTGTGCCCAACCCTGACCCTCCTTTTCAAAAATCTTGTTTGATCCTTATTTTATACCGGGTCGGGACAAGGTCGGTTTGACCCTTACTTTTTTCTACAAAGTCTTGGGACAAAATTCGGGTCGGTATCGGGTCAACGGGTCAGGTAAAAAAATGCGAGTCAAGTAAGAAGTTTTTAAAAATTTATAAAACTATCAAGTATAAAGACAAATTTATATTAAATTTAACTACTATATGCTTGAATCTATTATTAATCAGTCAAAGTTAATATAAATAATTAAATAAAACATGAAAATTAGCATTGAACGAGGTTTTTCTTTTTAATGTAAAATATCAGAAAATGGGTCAGCAGGTAGGTCCGCCCCGACCCGCCTTGACCAGCCCCGCCACCCTGTAAAAAAACCGAATTTTGCCCGACCCGCCCTGACCCGCCCCGCCGGGTACACAATCCCAACCCGCCCCGATTCCCACTCCTACTGCACACCCATGATATATTTAGTTTTGATGCATACGGGTGTAAATATCTATAAATTTTTTATAAAACCGTTAATTTAAGTATATTATATATATATATATTAAATTTTACTATTTTTGAAGACTTATGAATATTTTTTATTTTTCAAAAACAGAGCGAAAAATCAAAAAATTAATTTTTGGATTAATTAAACTTAGATTAATAATTTTATAAAAAAAATTAAAAAATAAAAAATAGACTTTTTGCACCCAGATGCATTTAATCTTATTGCCGTCGTCGTTGCTATTGTTATTATTTAAATCCATTATTAGATTATCTATAAAAGAAGAGGTGTATGATAGTAAAATCTTTCCAACTTAAATCATAAGTGGAAATCCTTCATTCAGGCCCAATCAAGATGATTTTGTAAAATATAAACCGTTCATCTTGCTTGGAATTACATTTACGTCATTGTAAATCAAAATCATTTCAAGGAAACTATATCTACATGTATCACACTTAACGTAAAAGTTTTAACGTATTTATATAGATGGTTAATTGATATTAATATTATAGCATACTACCATTATTTAATGGTGAAAATTTTATTTCCTCACTAAATGTAATAAGTTAAACATTTTGGATGGTTTGGACTTCACGAGACTACCTTGATCAGGACCAAATCAAGCATTTTCTTTTTTGAGGTAAATTGAAACGATTCTAATAAATCATACCTTACAAAAGAAATTTTATGTCATTTATCATCTTACACGATGATGAATTTTCATTTCCCCGTTTTCACCCAACCTTATAAGAACTGGACGTCCAATTGGCAAGGTCGGCGTTTTATCCCCATTCTACCTACACTAGGTCATTTGATAGGCAGTTGTATGTTAAATGATGTGTATACTCATAAATAATCGTGACATATTTCATTTAAAATGAAAGTTCCAATTCATTTTTGAAATTTAAAATCATTTTAAGATCTAAAATTCAAACTAAAATCACCAAAATAATAAAATTAACGTTTCAAAACTGTTTCATCAAAAAAGATAAAACCGGATTGAACAAAACCAATCAATCCATTGGTTCGATCAGGGATTTGGATCTGATTTTAATAATACTGCTTTTTTTTTTCCCACCAATTGAAAGAGCATGAATGAATGCATGATTTTTGGGGTGATGGGGAAGAACGGATCCATCTGCGCAAATTGAACAACTATAGATGCTATTAATTGTCCAAATGGCTAAACAACCAAAACCTTTTTGTACAGCTGACTCATGAAGGAGACTCTTTTCTAAATATAAAAATTCGGCTTGAAAATGAAATGCCGTGTTTGGCAACGCTCGGGTCCACAAAAAGGCAGAGCTTAAATCGGTTATGACCTGCTTTCATGAGCAATGGGAACAATAACTCCATTCCGGATTCAAATCCAGAAGATCTTCTGAATCATGGCCTTATGGCAGAGCATGGTAAAAGCAAAAGTGGACGAATCCAAATGTAACATGACCTACTTTTTTTTGTTTTGTTTTGTTTTGTTGGGGGGGTGGGATTTAGCAACAAGACCTACTTGATTTGATAAAAAGTCAATTTTTCCTTTTCATCTGCAAATGGATCTTACTTAGTAGGAAGGGATGGATCCTACTTTGTGGGAATGGGAGGAAATTTTGATGATTGTTCATCCAGTTGGTTTTTAGGGGCATGATTGGCTACATCAAACATGATGGTTTGTTGAGAAATAAATGCTGTAAAATTTCTTCCTACCTACTACAATTTATTTTGGGCTCCTCCATATGCATGGTTGGATTGATATATTGTCCGACAAGTGGCGGGCACAGCATCTCTATGCCCCAAGAATGAGCATGGTTTACTACTAAGAAATTTACAAAGTTAAGAATGCATGTTCTCTAAAGTAGTAAGGACGGTAAAAGGATATGAAATGACCGCATGCATGCCTGCCGCCAAACCATCCAAATGATAACAGCTATAATCAATCACTGATGTGCTGTCAATCATCAGCCAAGCCCACGGCTGGCTGCCACTGCTGCGGTGCCGCCACATTTGCGCATCCGCTCAACACCCCCCCCCCCCCCCCCCCCCCCCCCCCCCCCCCCCCCCCCCCCCCCCCCCCCCCCCCCCCCCCCCCCCCCGACTGCTGCGGTGCCGTTGGATTGGGCGTCAATGACCGTCCCGAAGAAGTGAACTGTTTACCCTTTTGTTGGCCTGCCTGTTGGACACGCTGTAGACTGACAATTTCTTCTCTTCACTCCCACTGGTGCTGGTGATTCACCTTCCGAGTTTCATGTTCAGTGGCCATCCGTTCGAGCCACTTGAGAACTGTGATCTTAAAAATACAAAAGTAAATATAGCTTAGAGGTCAGTAAAAACAGAAGGGAAAAATTGGCTTTATATAATATATATATATATAGGAAAATTTGTATTGTAAATTCTCTAACTCTGCATATTAGCATTTTGAACCCTAAAGCTTACGTATTAACATATTAGACACTGCAAAATTTTTATCTTTGCATTTTAAACCCTCAACCAGGGTTGCAACTCAAGCTCATAAAACTTGATTCACCTCAATCCTAACTCTAATTCTATTTCTAAAATCTCAATTCTAACCCTAATCCTATTTATAAATTTAAACTTTAACCCTATTTTTAAAATTCGAGCTCGGGTTGAGTTTCGGGCTAGAATTCAGGTTAAAATTATCTTAATATATTTTGTTATCTATCTTATACTTATTCAACTTTAAATCTATCATTAAAAAAATCAAAAATGATGATTTCTATTTTCAAGCAAAAAATCAGGAGTGCTTAAAAATGTGAAAAAAAAACTCTCATTTAAACATTCTCTTTATATTAAGTAGACTAGTAGCCATTTATCAAAAAAAAAAAAAAGAGTAAACAAGTATCCTTTTTTGGAAAATGAAAAGGTACATTATTTTCCTATTATGCAATTTAATATTAACATAATAACCATATACATAAACATTAATACTAATTATAAAAAAAAAACTTATAACGTCAATCATAATAAAAAAAATCAACAATTATAGGATTAAGTCAAATAAAATTACAACAAATTTATTTCAAGTAGAATCAACATCTAACCACTAATATCGCATTGAAACAACCAAATAATAACATCCTACATAAGTAGTTAAGTTACAACACTACGTAAAACATCTCAAATTCTAAAAATAATTTTCATTCTTTTTTTCTTAAAACTATCACTAAACCAAACTCTTTTTTCCTAAAAGAAAATATAAAAATATTATATTATATAATTGAACTTAATAAGGAATAATGCTTATATATGGTATAAAATAAATATAATATATATGAGCGGGGACGCTTCTATTTTACCGGGTTACATAGAAGTGATTTCGTGTAACCTCCTCCATTTTTGAAATTTTGATATTTGATGAAAAATCAAATTCATTCATTGTATTTAACATCATTTGTTTAGCTACAAGACCAAGTTCCATCCAAATTCAATATGTGCATAGGCCACATTTGCTCAAAAATAGGTACATTTATGTGTAAATTAAGAAAAATACTTAGATCCATTCACATATGTATTAGAATGTAACAATACTTTATAGGATCATTTATTCACATATAATTGATATTTTTAATGGTTTAGATATTGAAAAAACTACTTTAAAGTTGATATTTTAATATTAAATCATTTTATTACGTAGATTTCACACTTTTATAAATAGGATCTATATACAGTGAAATTAAAATTTTCTAGTATACTAGAAATAAAGTTAAACACAATGAATGGAGTGAATTTTTCATTAACTATCAAGATTTTAAAAATGAAAGCGGTCACATAGAGAGGAGGTTTCATAGAAGCACTCCTGATATACAAGGGAAATGGAACTGGATTTATATGAAATATAAAATATGTGCTATATATAATTCGGGCTTGAGTTCAACTTAACCCGGGACCAAATTCTTTTCAATTCGGTTTGAACCCAGAAAATCGAGCTTCTGTTCAACATTGGGCAATTTGAACAGTATTCCAAATCGGGTTTGGCGGGCCAAGTTCGAGTTGAGCCCGGCCCAAGTTGCACCCCTACCCTCAACCCTAACGGCGTTAAAAAACACTATTAAACCAATGAGTAATGTCGAAAATACCTTTACATCTATACAAAAAAAAAGGCAGCCACGGCAAAAAACTAGCATCATTTGCACTATGGAGCAGCACGATTCTGAGGAGGTGATGATATTTAGGAAGATAATGTTGATTTTTTGCCATAGTTGTCTTGCTTTCGTATAGATGTAAAGGCATTTTCGACATTGAATATGGATTTAACAGTGTTTTTTTAACGCTGTTAGGAGTGGAGTAAGGTTTAAAATACAAAGACCGAAACTTTGCAGAGTTTAATATGCTAATACGCAAACTTCAGGATCTAAAATGCTATTACGCAAAATTAGAGGGTTTACAACGCAAATTCCCTAATATATATATATAAATACACACACATATAGAGAGAGAACATTTCCTGTGCAATAAAGCTGCACCATAATTAACGGTGCATTTGGCTCAAAATGGGCCCCACATGTACTTAAATATATTAATAATTTGTACAATCATTTATTCATATATAAATTTTATAGCAAATGATTTACGTGTTGAAAAAATAACTTTAAAATTATTATTTACATTAAACTATTTTATTATATTGAATTTGTACCATTTTCTGATGGGGTCCATACACATGTCCAATTGGGATGAAAATTGGTATGGTAATAGAATACATGATTCTAAATACAATGAGTAAAGTAAATTATAATTTATGATCATATAGGGTCTATTTTGAAGTAACTGCACCGTAGTTGTGGTGCAGTGAAATTGCACTTGAATATTTCTCATGTATATACATATAAATAATTGACTCACTAACATGACAATAGCAGATGATGACGACGACTGTCATTTTTTATTAACCATCGACCTATCATTTATCCAAATGGAAAGCATGCAATAGATTAACACTGGCCTGGCTGTAGGATGGAGATGGTTAGGTCAATAAGTCCATTGAATGATGAAAAACATGATTTTAGATTAAGCCAGAAGCCATGCAAGATGGTTGGTTGCATCATGGAACATATTTACTTAAAAGGAAATGATGGCATCATATGATATTGCTCAAGTCAAAAGACCTAAAAGCATTAGGGATGTATGGAAGTAGGAATAAGGATCTGATGACCCGCACAACTCAGGACATGTGCACTTATGGCGTGGAAAAGCAGAACATGACACTAGCATCCAACCTTCATAGAAGAAGGCTTTAATGATGATTGATGACAACAGTAAAGATGATGGTTAAAGCAGTATGAACGGTACATGAATTCAACAAAATGGCGTAGGTGGGCTTGGTTTTCCAGAAGTGAAAGATCTCTGAAAATGGAAGAAATGGTGGAAATGAGAGACCAGCAAATTGCTGCTGGTTAGGCCTGCTTCTGCGGATCCAGACACATCCCCGCCCTCAAGAATTCACCAAATCAAGGAAGGACTAAAATCATCCAGAACAGAGAAATTGTAATTTCCTGATTCTTGCACTTGAAAGTATTTTCCAGATGCATGGAGGGCATCACTCTTCCAGTCCTCTTCTCAAATTGCGCCACAGAGCAATCTCCATGTCAGTAAAGGTTTTTCTTTGTTACAAATACCAGGAAATTCTTAGTAATCAGTTATTCCTCTTGTTCAAATTGATCATTTTCATCCAAGTAACATTATGCATCACAACAACATCAATCTGGAAATACAACATGATGCTTCAGGATAAATGGTAGAAGAAATCACCGGAGATAGACAAAATACCTTCGGTCATTTGCCTTTTATGGTGATGAGATCTGTTACAGATCGTCTGATGGATGGCCAGGACTTGGGGAGCACATGTAACGCAAAGCAATATCTTTAGCCACCTGAAGCAAGCCTTTCAAGTCATTGGCACCAAGTTCAATACAGTCTTGGAGCAACCCTCCCTCTGCCTCCTTTAGCAAAATTAATACCATCTCTTGGAGTGGCCCCTACATATTAAACAACCTTTTAAATGAATAAATATAGACCCTTAACATTGACATGCACACAATTGATCATAGTTGCACAATAGTGGAACATAAGTCCACTGGATACAAACCAATGAATGGTTTATTTCTGCACAGTCAAATGGGTGATCCCAACAGTCAAGACTTTATATCAAAACTGCTCATCCCATTTGGTTTCAACCAGTTTAAAATTTTATAAAGAAAAAAGCAAAATTAAAAACAAAATACATCCCCTCCAGCCAAACCCACATATTAGCAGAGTCAACTATTGCCAAACGAGCTGGCAAGATTCCTTAGTAACTATTTTCAATACTTGTTACTTAACTGGATAAAGTATTTTCCATAAACATATTTTTATTGGATTGGATTGGTTTTTTACCCTTCGGACCAAACCAGCTGGTCTGGTCCAGTTTTAAAAATCCTAGCCAAGTAGCACCCATGATGTACCAATTAATTCTCTATTCTTTGGAGAGACAGATGAACTGATCAACAGTAGGCCAGCTATTTTTATAACAACATGAGTTACGCAAATCCAGTTTACATTGAACCATAGTCACATTCTTCTCAACAGCATTGCACTTTTTGTAGGAACATAGAACTGAGTCTCTTTCAGATACCTTCCAGTGCAATTTTCAGTTCTAATAAGTAATTTGCAAGGCTAATCCTAGTGCCCAATCTGCCTTCAACAAGGGATGGATTATGGTCCAAAAGTTGCCATATGTTTGCTCATAACTTCATTGCTCTAATTTACTCATAATCAAAACGTGCTGGCCATGAAACAAAATGTTACAATTGACCCATTGCAAAAATGTACAACCACCGGTGGAACAAAGAAGCTATAAGGTCTGCACCACCAACCTTTCCACTCCCAATATGGAAATAACCGCAGCATGAATACCACTAGTCAAGGATCATGCAATTGCTAATGTGACCATTCGCACGTGTTGATCACTTCAATGACAGAGAGACCTAAAGCTCCCATGGAACTCTCAGGTTTCTCATGTTTAGATACCAACCCCAAAGGCACACACGTAAAATACAAACAAATCACAGATCCATTGCAGATAAGCAAACCCTAAATTAAACCATTCAATTGAATTCACTATATGATATCAACTGTTAACTTTGGATAAAGATATATCTTGCAGCTCATGTGGCCCGGTAGTCTCACATGAGAATTCCCAATATATAATTAATGTATCAAGCAGCCTGCTGATCACTACCTACAAATCACTGTCTATATGTGATCACCTTGGATTATCCCTCTAAAATAATTGGGTAAAAAAAAACTTTTCTTGTCAGTTGTCACTCCTCAGGATTTTATACTAAATGCAATGGTCAGGTAAAATTTTCAAGTTACCATCTATATTATTTGTGACATGGCCTACCCAATAAGAACATTGACTTTTCAGATCAGAGGATCTATGCCACAAGATGAGAAACCTGAATAGCAAGCCTGCCACATGAGCATCTATGAACAGGAAGGGGTCCCCAAAAACAGCCCTAGAAAAGCCCAAAGTTTACACAAGTATTTGATGACAAAACATGAAATGCATATGATCAATCAAGCATATTGCTGGGCTTAGAATGGACAGAATCCATCCACTAAAGTGTCTAAATAGTGGAATATCTAGGCATCACCAATCACAAATGGTGACCTATTCCCAGCTTTCCGACTTTAGCCCATTTAACTCAATTGTCATGTGCACCGAACATCCATTTCACAGATTATTTGCCCATGTAAAACTGGAAAGGCCAAACCTCAGTAATAGCAGAGAAGCACAGATGGGCATACAAGGAACCAAAAACAAAGGAAATCCTTATCAGCCCGCTATTGTTAGGATCTCAGTCCTCAGGATCCATATCAGCAATACAGTTTCAGTTCTCCTTCATCAAGTTATGTGGCTTAATCAGCAGATTGGACGACATAGATATAAAAGTTGTAATTGGTATTATTGCAGATTCAGTCAGCCACAGAATGCCTAAAAATTAATCAGAAAATATTGAAATGGCATACCGATCGAGAGAAGATGACGAGGAACCTTCCCAAGATCGACTTCGAAATTCTTAAAACCCTCTGGTAATTCTGGAACACCCAACTCGCCCGCTGCCGATCAGATTCCAACCCAGTCACCTCGTTCAAAGCCGCCAAAAGCTCGTTCATTTCTGATACGGCACGAAACATGTCGTCGGGCGGCCAGTCGGAGGTGATATCCCGCCAGGCATAGTTCTTCACGTAATCCCACCCCACGGACCAAAAGCCGCTCCAGAAGCCGAAGCCTCCCTCAAGCTTCTCCGCAATCTTCCTTGCTCTCTCAGCGCCCGACAGATCGCCTCTGGAAGCTCTGGAGTTTGCGACTCGGTGCATGAGGGATTGAGAAAGTGAGAACAGGGTCCGCCATTGTTGGACTTGGAATGCTGTTGCGAGCGGCGGCGGGGGGAAGAGTAGAAGAGCGAGCAGGAAAAATGCGGGACAGAACACGGGGGCAGAAATCTGTCGACGACGCATCTCGATCCGACGGTTGAAAGTTCCAATGAGACCGAAAGATGTTCTTCCGGCGGACACAGAGATTTTTAAAGAAGTTCGAAAGGCGGTTGACGGGAACCGATGGCTGGTTGGACTGACTCGGTGTTGTTCATCCAAGCCCATTTTGCTTGTAGTTAGGGCATTAAAAATCGAACATCATTCACCTCAGCTATGAAAACATATATTAACGAATAAGATAAATTCTCAGAAATGCCGACTACTTATATTTGTTTTAAATAAGAAGCCTTATATATTAACGAAAAAACTTGTTTCACAAAAAAAAAAAAACCGATTAGTCTATTACTTTCTAATTTCGCTAGTTCACTGGTGGTAGATACATGAAGAAAACATCTGTATATACCACGCGTGGGTCTTGCGTACATGTTAGGCAAACTATATTGGGTATTTGCCAGTAAAAGTTTGACAATGGATCAAAAAACGAAGTGATGGAATCTCACGTAGTGTTTTTTTTATTTTTTCCCCAAATTTTGTCAGGATCATGGGGCTTTTTTTTTTTTTTTTAGGAGTATTCATACATTACAATCTCAACTGATATTACAATTAAATTCTGAGACATTCTTACCATTTACTAACAATTATCTACTATTTCTAATATTTCTCACCGGTGGACGGTTCCCACAAACTTGAGGAGACTTGTAACACCACCACTTGAAGTGGTGCTGTTGGAAAAATTCAAAACCAGTATCACTAACTTGTAAAGCCATGTCCAGCACCACTGAGGTACGATGTGGCGATCATGGGGCTCTGTTGGGTATACAGTTTCTCGAGAATGGATTTTCAACGCCCATCGTCTACATGCAGCATCAATTCATCTGTTAGGACCGTCGCGACAGTGCTGAATTTTTGCTTGCGCGATTGGCCTCATTTGGGATGCACCTTGGTTCGGTTCCTTTCAGACAGTGGGCCTCGTGTAAGGGTAGTTTATTTCAGGTAGTGGGCCTCTGCGGGGATGCAACTTTAGCCGGTTCGTTTTACGTGGTGGCTTATTTTATCCGTATTCTATTTACAAAAGACGTATTCTATCTTACTCATTTGTCCATTCGATTCTTAGTGTACTCTTTCCGACTCATTACTCATAAGGTCAGTTTCAAATGGATTCTTTTAATACTTGAAAATAATATTTTAAAAAATACAATTCAAATACTTATTTGGATTTCAAAATCAAAAGCACATATGTTATGGTTTACATTATTATATAAAAAATATAAAATATAAATTGTCGTAACTCAATCATTAAACTATTAATATATTAATCACAATTCATAAACTATTTATAGAATACTTTCGTAAGTCAATAACATATATTACCAAATTCCTTTCTTACTTCACAATCCAAAAGTTTACAAGGGGTAAGATTCATTTGAATTCAAATTTGTTAAAATGGATGTGTGCACAAAACATCATATACAAACACACAGCACATACTATATATTATATGTCATATACATATATATAATTATATCCAAGTCGGTCAGTTTCGAGTATCCAACGTATCTATACTAGGAGACGAGTAATAATTTGTACCCTACTTATACTACGGATAATATTTTATACCTTACCTTACTTAAATTAGAGTCTGATAAGTGAGTACCTTACCCAAGTTAAGACTTCCCTCAGCATTAAAAAGACCATTAGAAAAAGTAATCATAATAATATGCATTCATCGGGATTCCGATTGCATGCTCTCGGGTGCATACACCTATTTTTTTTTTTAAATTTTTTTAAAACTGTTAATCTAAGTGTATTTAACATATTTATAAATTTTTACCATTTTTGGAGTATTGACTATATTTATTTTTTATTTTTGAAAATCAGTGGCATTTTAGGTAATTTAAAATGCCACTAATTTTCAAAAATAAAAAATAAATACCTAAAATACTCCAAAAATAGTAAAAATGTATACATATATTAAATAGATATAGATTGACAATATTGTAAAAAAAAATTTTAAAAAAAATTAAAAAAATAGGTGCATGCGCAATCGGGGTCCTATTCATCAACGGTAATCATAATAATAGTTTTTTAACCCCTTTCTTCAAGGGGTTAAAAAACCCATGAGTATGGATATCTAACGTGCGGTATCGTATGTAAGAACTTTCGAATATACATTGCAGGAGTCTTCTCCCTACGGCCAGTATATATACAAGGAGCTACATTGAGCAGAGACTGAAACAAAAGCTTCTTCCCTCCGCTCCATTGTATATATCTGCCTACAAAAACTTACAGGGATTTTTCTCATTTTTATCATCTTTTTTCATTCCATAATCCTACAACCCCGGATATGTTCGCTAGAAAAATTAAGGTGAGCTGCCCACAAGCTTCTTAGCATTGGGGAGCCAATCTCAAGCCATGGCTTTGCTGGGCCGCTGAAATGTATCACAGCAGCAGCTTTGAGTGTGTCGATGTCGAAGTCAAGTCGTTGATGGCCAAGCCCGGAGCGGTGCCACGATGAGTTAAGGGGACACATGTGCCCGTGGAAGGAGATCAAAGCAGGCGGTAGAGAACCAAGATGCCATAATGCGAAACCAGATTCTTGATGCTGAGGGATGAGCAAAATTTTTTTTAAAATGGACAAATTAGGACGGGTGATAAATCAAGATGCTCCATGTGCCATGCGTATGGGAGTGATATGCGCATGTTGCAATGGTCATATAAACATGATGATAGATTCATGGGGTGTGGAGGATCTTATAAGTATGTGCATACGGAGTGGTTCCTCGTTGTCCTCCGGTGCTAAACTGCTGCCCCTACAGGCAGGCCTTTCATGGAACTTTTTTTCTTGAATTTTCTAAATAATTTTAATTAAGCATGATTAACCAACTGTTTACTTAGCCCATGCTAATAAATTTATTTTTAATTACATTTTTTGCTTTTTCATAAACTTGTTAATCCATGTATTAAATCAAAATTTACTATTTTTTAAGATATGTATATATTTTTAAAATTTTTAAACGTGAGGATATTTTAGCTATTTTAAATGGTTAAACTTACTAAAATAATCCTGTGTTTAAAAAGCTAAAAAAATATGCATACATCTCTAAAAATAGTAAAACTTAGTTTGTATATTAAATACATTTAAATTAACAATATTATAAAAAAATTCAAAATAGGTTTTTTGGTCTAGGCTAACTAAGTCATCACTTAGCCCTAAATAAGAAGATCATGCTTCAATTTTAATTATTTTGATTTCTTTTTATAACAGAAATAAAGTCATTAAAATTATTAAAGAGCAGTACCATCTATGCCAATAAAAAAATGAATTATTTTCATCCACACCAACTATTATGAAAGTCTTTCGTATGTGCTAATACTTTTTCAACTCAGTTTCATTCATGTTAATATTGAACATTGGTGTCAAATTTTCAAATTAAATGAATTGTCAATTGATAAAAATGCCCCTAAAGATATAAGAACGATTAATGTAGCCATTTGAGAGAATTTTTGTACATTCCTATTCTATTTAACATTAAATCCAACAATAATGGTAGGCCTTGGCAAGAATGTAATTAATTTGGAAAAATATAGGAATGAACGAAAGATTTCAAAATTCGTTAGTGCTAATAAAAATAATTCAGTTTTTTGGTACCAGATATAACTAAAAGTCTTTCCATTTTTTTAAGCATATTTTAAAATAAGAATTGGATATTATCTTAAATTAAAGGTAAAAATAAATGAAATTATCTTTGGATTGTCATAAAGTGCGTATTTATCAGTAAAACAAATGCAGTTGAATACAGTTGAATTTTTGGTTGCATGTACCATAGTTGCTGGCTACATTTATATGGATTTGGCGATATTGACTCTTAGTTACAAATACTTAGTTATTTCCAAGTGATAACATTTGTTTAAAAGCTAATTTTTACATCAAAAGTATTCAAAAAATTATGTTTGACGCATCTGTTTAATTTTTTTTTATGAGAGCATCTGTTTAAATTTAGTTACAAATTTTATTTACAACTAAAATAAATATTAGCTACATTTTGTATCAAAATGCAATCAAATTAAATTTTGGCCAAAAAAAGGTAGCTACGCTTAAGAAATTCTATTGTAGTGTTGTGACTCCAAAACTCTAATGTTAAAAGAAAAAGACACTATTTATAGATATTGATCAAATAGCTTAGAACTTTAGATGCGAAAATAATAAAAACATTAGATTTTTTATAGAATCTAAAAATTGAATTTAATAAGCAATGAAAATGGATTTTTGACGTAAATGATTAAAAGCTTATGTGGCCATTTTTAATCTGTTTATCTGTATAATAGATGAAGTAAAAGTAGCTCAATAAGATGCAGACTGCAGAGGCAATCTCCGGAGGCCCAGTCAACTGATGAATTGGCCATGCACCATGATTCCTTAGTCGTTACTGCTGATAAAAAGCTTACCATTTTAAGCCAACGGACGTAGTGCTGTGTGATGGCGGCCTGTCTCCACGCTCTGAGATCGAAGACGTTCATGCCGTGCAACCACGCGCATGAGCCTGGCTCGAATCGATCCGAAATAATCAAATTCGAGAAATTCAGGAAATCGCCGTACCTTCCTCCGACGCAATAGCTCGTCGCTTCATTTCCGCCCAGCGAGACAACAGCGCCGTTCGCTTTCCCTTGAAGATCCACTCCCCACAGCGGTGATAAATCACCCTGAACTACGACGTCGTCGTCCAAGAAGACTATTTTCTCAAGATTTGGAAACATCTACAATCCAAAATGGAAATGACAGTCATATCAAGAGAGATCAGTCCTCAAATACCATCGCTTTGCAGAGCCCTTACCTCTGGAAGAAACATTCGCAGATGATTGAGTAGAGAGAAGGAGCTGGGCCTCAACGCTTCTAGTCTCCTGTAATCATCGCTTCTACCGTCGCTACGGTAGTGATGCTCCCTCATTGAGCTGTGGATTTCCACCATCTCCATCACCTCATTCTTCACATCGCTAGGCCAATCACACTGATGCAGGCCCTTTACCTCCACCACGGCTGGGTCAACCGGATTGAGAGCGAACCATGCATGCATTGGCGCGTACGTCTTCTTGTCCGTTACCACATGAAACACTATCTTTTCTGGCTGCCTGCAGCTCTTCAGGGTCGAAGAAACGACGACCGATGCTGCAAGGATGTTGTCAGTGAGGATGGCGATGTGGTGGTAGGAATTGTTGGAGAGACGAGAGACGGAGTCGACCAAGGGCAGTGGCGACCGAGCCCGGGCGTTGGTGGAGTACTCTTCGGCCAGACGCAGCGATAGGCAGTGGATGCTTTTGGGGACACCGATCGACGCCAGGTGTCGGTAGATGGATCCTTCGTGTCTGGCCAATTCGATCAGGCGATCCATCTTCAGTAACTGTTGGAATAAGTGACTTGTTATGTTACACGCATGGGTGGATTTCGGTTTTACGCTGTTACAACGGGATTAATTTTTCTCATCTTAATTTGGCCACCGATCATGGGAAATATCCGGGCTGTGGACTCGTAGCGCTATTGATCCTTCCCAAAAGGACGGACGAGATCACCTTCTTGACACGTTTCCAGTGGAAAGAAAAGTGTTGCCACCACAGCTTTAATGTTGGAAAGCAAATCAGTGGCCCACGGCCCACGTGGAAGGTCGCACCAACCTAAAGCTACCAAGTGCCCGTTCACATGTGATTTCACTTTCGATAACCGTCCACTAAGATGGTTTCCAGCATCCGAGCGAGTTGGTTCCTAGCGTTTTGGATTTATGAGATCACGAGAGGGCCACTACCACATGGAAATTGCCGGAAAAAGGCACGCAGCTACTCACCCCCAAGAGATAAGACCAGGGCGCAATAATCCGAGAACAAGCCAAAGCCAACACAGTCAAGTTGCGCACGCAATATCCGTTGTGGTCTCAGGCTCTCAGAGCGAGCAGCAAGCCGTTCGGACCCTTTTTACACGTATGGCTGAGATCGTTCCGGGAACCTGGACCCCGCAACCGGGAGCGTGTCCAGCGAGGTGCGCGAATCGCGGCCCACTCCATGTGACAGCAGATTTCATTACTGTCCTAAGATGGCAATGGCAATTTGGGAATTTAAGGAAGAATGAGTACCATTGTCTTAGTCTTTGATACGAACGTCTTCACGTCCTGGTGCGGGTTCGACGCGACGCCCGTAATGAGTTTGTTGAAGGAGCCGAGGCCGGGGCCGCCCGTGCCCACCTCCTCTGTTGCTTCCTCGAATGCTCTTCTCAGCTCGTCTTCAAGCCCCTGGGGATCACAGACACACCTTTGAAACTTTTCGCAACTTCATTCTGGAGGGAGACATCATGAATTTTCAAATTGTGACGTGTTATTAATTATACGGACCAAAAAGATGCGCCGCTAGTCCAAGCTATAGGCTGCTCGAATAATTTCAAATTCATATTCATCTAAGCCGTCCAATCAGCCAACTGCCGGGGACCGACAACCACAGATGGCGGCAGTATATTTCCCGAGAAATTCGGAGTCTGATTGCACAGGGCATTCCCAGTCGATGCACTCAGTCGCTAATGAATTTGGAAGGCCTTGGCTGTGCAAGTAACAAGGCCTGCAACTTAGGCCTGCCCGCTAAACCCAATATAGTTAATTATTCTTTTTAAGTTTTTTTTTTTTTTCTGTTTGAAAGCACAAATCGGAATAAACCATGCTCAAGAAACTCGAATTGTAAATAAGGTTGAAATTAATGCTCAAATAAATCCAAACCTGAGGAACTCAAGTCCAATTTTATATAAAATATAATATATATTACATAAATAAAATTTTTATATTTATACATTTTATGTCGTTTATGTTGATGTTTAAATATATTCTTGTCATGATGAAATTATATTCTAAGTAATTATAACATTTATAGTTACATTTATGTCTATATTTATGCTATTTATTTTTCTTCCTTAATGTTATTTGGAAAAGCAAAATTCTTTTCTAAAGATATATTATACATTGCTATTTTTTTAAAAAAAATCTATGCCATTTGTTATTATTTTCACTAAAAAATTAGATAATTATTGTATGTTCATGTGAAATTTTAAATTTATCACTCAACTAAAACTAAAATTTGTCAATCTAAATTCCAAGTTAAATTTAAATCTAAACTTGATTTACATAAATGTAAGTTAGCGTTCAATTTCTATAAATAGAATTAAAGCTAGGATGAAATTTAAAGATTAGGGTCAATGTTGACCCCAGAGTTGCCCCCGACAAATACCAATTGGGCTCAGAATCCCTCATTCCTGTGCCTACTGATCGTTGAACAATTGGCCCACCACGTGAACGGTGATGATGACAAGTATGACCACAGAACTGCGAAAAGTTTAATTACCAACATTGCTTTTAGCGTGCCACTAATTACGGCTACGCCAGCCACGTGACAAGCATCAGATCGACGGCCCAAATCACCACTGTTCGGTGCCTACTAGTCTACTGCCACGGTACCACCCCGAATACAAGAAGATTCCTCGAAAACGGACTTCTTCCCGTTCCACGGGAATTGATTTCGGCACAGCTCTTCCTACTATTGTCAGTAAACACAACCCCGGTTTCTTCTGTCGACATGCTAAAATTAGGAACGTCGGTGCATAACAAAATGCCGAATCGATTCAAAAGATGAAACCTGGCTTACCTTGGAAGTATCAATCCCTCTAAGAAATCCCGGCCGGAATCTCCACCCGATGCAATCTGTAGATCGAAATTGCCAGAGTTCCTGTAAGCAACAGCATTTTCCATGAATCCAGCTAAAAAGGGGGGAAACCGCAAACGTCACTTACTGACACTAGCCGAGCAATTGCTTCCGCCTTCGAGGGCGAGTAAAGCCGTCCGGAGGAAAAGAAATGGCAAAAGCACACACGCGATCAGAAAAGTCGGCAGAACGGATCGATAAGAAAATCGCCGACTCGATCCCTTCACCTTCATCACTTCCCATAAGCAGCCTCCGCCGTTGGAAATCGTGACTTTCTTTTTCCCACCAGATGCGATATATAGCTTCATGTTGCCGGGATCTCCGAACAATCTGGGCGAATCGCACCGGAATTCCGGGATATTCAAGTTCAGATATCGGATTGCTGGAACTTCCGCTTACTTTGTTTCCACAAGATCTTCATTTCATCACCGAACGCCGCGCCGCGCCGGCCGTGAACGAACCGGAACTCGACGGCTCCAGCTGTTGATTTCAGGACTCGGCCTCTACGTAGTCTGTGGTTCTTAGAAGAAAACTGGAGAACGGTAACGTACAAGAAAAGCCCGAGCAAATGCCGCGTTGTCAGGGCGGGAGAGAAAAGGGTGTTTTATATAGATTTGCTGGAACGCCGTTGCGGAGTGAATTTGTCAAAAAGGGCCCCAAATTTTGTCGTAATTACAAATGATGCCAGAAATGCATCACCGACAAATTGCGAGGGCGACTCTTTACATCCCTTCCAGATTAAAAACGAGACCGAGGGTGGTGAACCAACCAGCCGACGCGTGGTTTCGTTGGTCACTACCGTTGGATTGGCAATTGAGATTGGATCGTTGGATTATTAATTCTGGTCCTGATTCGGGAGATTTTGAGACTTGGTACAATTGCTTAGGCCTCTGAAATGATCGACCGCACAGCACATTTATGCTTCGCTGTATCGTGAACAGGGAACGAGCTTCTTATTCAGCAATTGATTATATTACAATTAAGATTCTAAAGACTAGGTACAAAAAATTTGACTTTTAGGACCTGAAACTAACAGTTGCGTACCATCTTTGCCATTGCGAAGTTGGATTTGAGCAGCCCAATTAGAACCTTGGTTTGTCGCAACATAATCCCAAAACTGTATATCACCCCAAGAACTTGTGCGATTATAATTATCATTCCAACGTTTTTCCTGCCTCTATCATTTCATTTTCACCGTCGAAACCATGACAGCAAATCATCGTGATTCATGACAAATGGATGGCCCGGAAGAAAAATTAAGCAACTATATCGACGTAAAACGCTCCCCCTCTCCTCGTGAATCAAAGGAGTAGGACACCCCATTCAATTTAATTCGTCAGCTGTCCACCACGGAGCTGAGATACTTATTAGATCCAAAAATTTCATGCTTGCTCAAGAGATATACACACACGCTTCTCAGCACAAGCATTGGCATATGACGATATATGGAGTCATGGACACGAATGCTCAACATCGTAGAACTTATCTGAGCCGGATTATTCAAATAAAGCTGAATGGATGGATGAAAACGATGGACGGCACGGGATTGCAAAAAAGGAAGAAAGGTCCGATAGTGGAATCGTCGCTGTACGTAAAAATGGTTGACACTCGTCCTTTACGCCGTCAAACAGTATACGCGGCACACATACGGGATCCAACATCCAAGCCACTCTTCTGACTTCTCATTGCCATCTGTCTATTCTCAAACCAGATGAATGGACATCGATTCCAGCATGTCTGATTGGCATTAGATGTCCTCGTTCGAAGAAAACAGGGGAGATAGATTAACGCCATTGCGCTCTTGGAACTATTTTCATGTTTAATTTCTTTGTTTGCAAATTAATTATCTCATCGGGCGTGTGATGAGGTTGTAAGTAATCAAGCAAGTGGTCCAACGAATCGTCGTGTGCTCGTCAATTTCTGCTTTTTACACGTTGATTGGGCCTTTTTAATAACACATCAACTTCGTAAGAGAAATGATCAATTCCGTGTGTGTAAAGAGATTCCGGGCATTAGTTGGCATCCTTAGAATTCATGATGTACTGACGATGAGAGCCACTAGCAAATTAAAACATCTCCAGATCAGATCCTCCTTCTACGTTCGGCAGTGTGAGCACAACGTCTTTCCCTTTTTTGATCCTAGTTGCATGAGAGAGCCATCCATCCTTGTCTCGTCTTTCCACCACCAAAGGGTTCAAAAAAGCTGGTAATAAACTTATCATATTGCTTTAGTTTCTTCTGCTTTTGGTTCTGGTCCTGCCTGTAATAGTATAAAGCGAAAGTACAATGCATCACATACAGCCAACGCGTACGTTGTTAGTGGAGGATATATACCTTCCCGCGCCTCTTTGCCAGCTCACGTCGTCATGCATGCACAAGCATGCAAATTAATTAATTACCTAAAGGTGAGAAGCTTGCACCGTATATATACACACCACCTGGCAAAAACATTTCTCTTGAATTAGATTATGCGTACCAACTTTCAACACATCAAGTCATGACCCATGAGGCCATGAGCAAATATTCAAGACGTCAGCAAGATAAAAAAAAATTAAAAATTTAAAAAAAGTGCGTCAAATTATAGTGTTAGACAACTTAAGTCCGGGTGATTGGACGTGGTTGTTAGAACCTTGTCCTGAAAGTCCATGCATTGGAGGACGACGAGCGTCCAATTCTTATTACTTGACTCCAATGACACCAGTTTCCATCTAGTATGTTTAACATTATTTTTATTATTATAAATAATTTTTTATTTGTTTAACATCATTACGCACCAGTACATCATCTATAAATATATAAAATCAATATAATAAAATAATTTAATACTAAGCATCAATTTTAAAATTATATTGTAAATATCTAAATCATCTTGAATGTCATTATTATGTGGACGAAATAAATTTATAAAGTATTATTACAATATAATTGGTTCAGTTTCTATGAAACCCCTTTTTTATATAACTTTCTCTTTTCTTTTTTTTTTTGAAAACTCCTTTATTTTTAATTTATTGATGATTGATGAAAAATTTATTTTATCTACTGTTTTTAACATTATTTATATTATTAAAGAAACCCTTTTATTTTTTAGTTTCAAGATATGTTTCTTATTTATAAATGTGTAAAATCAACGTAATAAAATGATTTAATGCTAAAATATCTATTTTAAATCATTTAAAATATCACTACTATGTAGATAAATGATTCTATAAAGTATCATTATATTCTAATATACGTATGAATGGATCTAAGTGTTTTTCTTAATTTACACATGAATATATTTTTGAGCAAATTTGGCTCATGCATATACTTGATTTAAATGAAACATGATATCTTAGCTAAACAAGTAATGTCGAATATAATTAATAGATTGGATTATACATGAATCATTAATATCTTAAAATTTGAGAGGATTACATAGAACCGCTTTTAAGTAACTTACTTGCATAAAAGCAGAGTTCCAATCTATTATATATGTAAATAGATGTAAATAGATGTAAATATTTTTCATAATTTATACATAAATATAAATTTTAGCAAATGTGACCTATGCACCAACCGATGAACATATTTAATTGAATGAAACTTGATCTTTTAATTCAATAAATTATGTTACATACAAAGAATATACTGAATTTTTATCAAATGTCAAAATCTTTAAAATAAAAAAAGATTACATAAGTTATAAAAAAAAAACTCAACATGCTAAATTAAGCAGCGCCTTTTACAATTACCATGCTTTTTTTTAAATTTGCACAAATTTTTTTTTTATAAAATAGTGTATAAGACACTTTCAAGAGAATGGCTACTAACCGCATACGTCTCACTCATTTTCTGAGACATCTGAGAGGCAAGCCACTCCCCAATCACAAAACAGAGAAATCTTTACATATTACACATTCGGAGGGATCATTTCTCCATATATAATTACTATTCTATTACAACAAAATCCATTTAGCTAAGTCATGAGCACATAGATTTGATCAAAATGATTCTTTAGCATTCTAATTTGATCAACTACTAGGAATGAGATAGATCTAACAACTTCATTTCTTGTTAACCATTTGATCAGCATCATAGAGTCACTCTTGCATTCCATTATTTCCACCCCTAACTCTATCAACCATTTCATTCTAATCAAGGTCATAGCTTTGGCCTCCATCCATGCTGGTGAAGAAGAACCTTTTGTTGACTAACATCTAGCAGCTAAGAACAAACCCAAACTTGCACGAAAAATGTTGAGGATTGAAAATGAGACAACATGAAAAACTAAGATATTGTTCCACACTGCGGGCAGTGTCTTTTACAATCAATGTGTTTATTGTTTTAGATTTGCAAGAAAACTGTTAAGAACATTGAGATGGGAGAGGATAGGTAAGCACATTGGACAAAAAAAGTTTGTTAGGATATAGCAACTTACGTTAGCAGTGAAAATAGTATTGAAAATTTAAAAATTAAATTTTTTATATATTGAATAAAAAAGTTAAAATAAAAAGCCTTTTGATATCAAAAAAATAAATAAAATTCTTTTAGGGTGTGTCTTGTTTCAATTTAAATTTTTCACTCTCCGCAACTATTAAATTTTTTAGATTTTTTTTACATCTTTCGATATAGACTGCCATACTTTTTTATTTTTTTATATAACTATCTGTATAACTAACTTATCTATTTTAACTTTATTATCTTTATTCTTCATCATTATCTCTATCATATTACATCATTTTTTCTAATTTTAAAAATTTTTATCTAAAAGTTTTATCACTTCCCACATACACTCTTAAAAATGGAAAATGTCATCACACGCTCGGCCCATTCCTATTCCATCCGCGAACGGTGCATGGTATATAACTATTCTCGGAAACCCAAGAAAAAGCAATTGCAAACTCAACCCCATTCATCTTCGGGCCTAGATCTAGTACAACCGAGTGCAAAAACTTATATTTTTATATTTTTATACAACTATTAATCTAAGTATATTTAACATATGTATCAAGTTTTACCAACTTTAGATATTTGTGAACATTTCTTATTTTTAAAATAGATGGCATTTTCATAATTTATGAATTCCGAAAATGTCATTGATTTTTAAAAAATAAAAAAATATCTATAAATCTCCAAAATTTGTAAAATTTGATACACATGTTAAATACACTTAGATTAGCAGTTGTATAAAAAATTTTCAAAAAAATAAAAAGATAAATTAAGTACACCTGGTGCATTGAGGCTCAGCACACCGTGGTGCATGCAATCATGAGTGTCCATCTTCCAAGAATGTTTCTATGAAACTTCTTTTCTATGCAACCCACTCTATTTTCAACATCTAGGTGGTTGATGAAAAATTTATTCCATTTATTGTATTTAACATCACTTATATTGTTATGAAAATCCTTTCATTTGTCTAATGTTACTGTATATGGGTTCTATCTATAAACATATAAAATCAATATAATAAAATAATTTAAAACTAAATATTAATTTTTAAGTAGTATTTTTAACATCTAAACTATCTAAAATATCATTACTATATTGATAAATGATTTTATAAAATATTACTATATTTATATATATATATATGTGAATCGATCAAAGATTTTCTTTAATTTACACATAAATATACTATTTTAAAGCAAATGTGGCTTATGTATATATTTAATTTGGATGAAACTTGGTATTATAAATAAACAAATGTTGTTATTTTATCTAGTATCAAAATCTTAAAATCAAAGGGGTTGCGCGCGCGATCTTCCTTAGGCTTGCCCCCTTCCAAAAAAAAACTGACATCGTGCGATCATCAACTTGCTCACAAATTCCTGCCGATTTGGGCCCTAACATACAAAATTGCTGTCTTCATATTAAATTCGGACATCTGGATTTTCTGCGCAATCTCTGCCACTCTTGGCAATTTCTGCATTTCATGGACAGAAATTCCGTTGGGAGTCCGGATGTTGAATTTATGGGCTGGGATTCGCCTTCCGAATGCTGGGGCCGTAATCCATCACGCGTAGGAAGAAAACCGCGTTCCAGAAGTCCACGCCGTCCTTTAACAGTGGCAATTCGGAAGAGATGAAATAACAAGATGAACGGTCGAAAAAGAACGACACTGATTTGTCGACTTGTTGGTTTTTTCCCGGATCAACCATCCGCCGCGGAAACAACCAGATCAGTCTTCGCAGCACGTGGAGATTAGGTAAAAGCAGTTTCAGATCTACATTTGTTGCCATCTCATGTAAAAAATAGCCGACAGACGGTAGAAGTGAAAAAAAGGGAAGAAAAAAAAAAAGAACGGTCCACTGCGACAGTATGAAGATGACATGTCTCCATAATATTGACCGTGTAATTTAATCAATTCGATCCGTCAAAAAACATTCTCACCAATTAAATTTTTAATATGGATCCTGCATTGCGTTTTATTATTATTGCTCCACAGGTATAATCCAATATCTAACAATATATTTATTATATTTAATAATATACCTGCAGAAAATATTACTCCGAAAATAAAAGACAAAGCTCCGTGTGTCCGCATCGAGCCCAGGATGCCCTGGCAGCACAGTGAATTATTGGCTACGACCGCGGTGGCGCACTGCTTTTGATTTATTCCTGTAATCGGTGCAATAGAAAACCTCATCATTTGCCTCGCCGCAGATGAGGTTATTTTTGAAAATATATACATAAATAATTTAAAGCGATTAAAATATTTGTGTGTTTCAAAATATAAAATAAATATATATTTTTAAATGATAAAATTTAGTTTATAGAAAAAAATTGACAGAAGTATCACCTAATATAAATATTAATAGTTGTATTAAAAAATTTTAAAAACAAAAAAAATATATATGTTTTTGGCCAGTCATTTGAGACCGGGTGCAAACGACCAGCCAGCAGCTCTAGATTATGCTACCACCGCATCAGGCTGGTCTCCACAGCAGCATCAGGCACTTGATCGGAAAGGAACGGTCGTACAGGCAAAAACGTATGTCCGCAGCAAGAAATTAGCTCCGTCGAGACGGTCGAGTCGGCAGAGGTACGAAAGCGGCAATTTTACGTGTCGAATTTTCTTCGGTCAGTTGCTCGTCCGTGGAATTGACAGGAGACCCACCACGTGAGCGTGTCCCGGGCACGTATGATGCATATGGTCCATGTATCGTACAAACTACGGTTCTGAGTACTGCATCACGAAAATTAGCACCCACATTCTTATTTGAAAGTGTGCATTAAATTCACATAGGCCCGGATACGCGCAACGGTCAATTCCCATTTTCCGTATTTGGGTGTAATTGGACGAAGTGCATTCCACGTGCACTTTTTATATTTAACTTGACCGTGTTCACTCATATAGGTTATTAAGATGGCCACCATACTATAGTAACTGTTTCGAATCAAAATCAAAACCCAAAAGCCTTAACAACACTTGCATAGTCAAGTGATTTAATATTAGTGTGTGCATGAGTAAAATCTTGATTTCGATTCTAAATTAGGCCTATAAATTTTATTCATATAAAAATAAAAACTCTTTGATTTTGCTATAATTATAATTCTTTATTTTTATATAACCTAAAACCATTTAGTATACTTTTCTTAAGATATTATATTACCCTATAAAAAATTAGGTTCATGTTGACCCCATAACTGAATTATGTTGTAGAGAATTTATTATCGTAAAATTATCCAATAATTATAAAGAGTTTTCATTCATAAGTTATTATGTATTCTATCTAAATAAATAATTTTAAGTTTTTCTATGGATTGAATATCAGTAAATCTCTGTATCAATGAAAAATTAAAAATTATTGGGTTATAATTCAAATAGCCTATTTTCTAAGGGTATTGTACCATACGACATTTGGTTTTATATTCAAATTCATTCACAAATGACACTATAAGCTCTCATCTGTTATTAAAAAAGACAATAAGGTCTTATTTGTACAGGAGATGAAACTCAAACACGAAAGGCTAAACTCTTAAACAACTAAAATTCCCACACTGTGGGAAGATTGGAGTGTCAGACCTTATCTACAGAGACCAAGAGCCTTATAAAGAAGATAATATGTATTAATATATGTGTTTGATAATTATTACAAGTGATAGAGAGAATATAAATAAGCGATTATAAAATAAACAAAGCATAGAAATAAGTGATTAAAATGGTGAGAATTTTTTAGAAAATCAAATAATGATTGGCGTATAAGGGGTGATTTGTTGGCTCACTAGTTAGATGGATACTACATGCGTGTTAAAAGGTTTGCTTTAATAAGTTGTTGCTTAGTGTTAACTTATCCACACAGGCTACTACAAGTTCATCAGTTTCGATTTGACGCATGCAAGCTAGGCCTTTTTTGAATTTTTAATGAACGTATGGGCCCAACTTAGATTGCGTACCAAAAGTTTACATTTTTTTTTAATATTTTTTTGAATTTTGAAAAACTGGCATTTCCACAGGTAAAAAAGTCTTAGAAAAAAAAAAAAAATATATATATATATATAATATTTTGATCCACCACACATCGATCCTAATGGGCTAATACACACTAGTCCAAGGCCGGATATTAATCCCATGGAAAACTTGCTATGATGGCTCTAAAAGTAAATTCATGCTTATTTAATTTCATCAAACAGCACATATAAATATCGTTCTGAATCTGATTGTGCACTTTGCCAATGCCTAAGTTGGCAACACTTTTGGGCCACTTAATTAAACGACCAGATTTGTTTCACAATAGTTGTTTGGTCATTGGTGGATCTATTTTATACTTTTTTTGATAATTAATATTCAAGAGAATTTGCACCATAAACCCCTCCTAACTTTGTGTATTAGCATTCCAGACTCCAAAATTTATATATTAGCATATTAGATCCTGCAAAGTTTTAGTTTCTGTATTTTAAATCTCATGTGTAACGGTGTTAAAAACACTGTTAAATCCATGTATGTTATAAAAAATGCTATTATATTTATCCGAAAAGTAAGGCAACCATGACTAAAAAACAATATCATTTGTGCAATGGAATTTCACGATTTTGAAGAGATGATGACATTCATGAAGATGATGTTAATTTTTAGTCATGACTACATTCCTTTTCATACAAATATAAGGGTATTTTTCGACATTATATGAATTTAACGGTATTTTTTAATGTCTTTAGGGGTGAGGGTTTAAAATACAAAGGCCTAAATTTCGTATAGTCTAATATGCTAGTACACAAACTTTGGAGTCCAAAATGCTAATACGCAAAATTAAAAGGTTTATGACGCAAATTTTCCTTTATATTCATTTATCACGTACGGTATGATCAGTTTCTTTATAAAGCAATCAAATTTTAAAAAATTGATAGCGTAGATTTATTCCTTCATCATATAGTCAAAATATTTGGACCCCTGAATTGACCCCACACTTGACTTACTTGTTTAGTTAGGCCCCATCTTCCAATTTACAATATATTTTTTATGAAATTTGCACCAAATGTAGCCATCGGTTCCAATCCAGATTAGGCCACACTGAATTGACCAGTTGACCCACACCACGTGCTATACTAATAAACCTATGGCCTATTGAATCCGATTGATCGATCAGATTTTGTTCAGGATTAGGAGTTGTTCATGAATGATGTAAAATAGAATCTTACATTTCTTCAAAATACTTTTTCCATTTCTAAAAAATATACATAAAGGGTAATTACGTAGAGAGATGTTGTCTTTAGTTTAGTATTATATATATAAGGAGCTGTTCCGTTGCAGCATTATTGCACCGAAACAGCGGTACATTTACATAAAAATGGGCTCCATACATATTAAAATGCAATAAAATTTTATATAATAATTTATCTATATATAAATTTTATAGCAAATGGTTTATATGTTGAAAAAATTATTTTAAAGTTGTTATTTACATTAAACTATTTTATTACGTTGAATTTGTACCATTTTCAGATGGGGTACGTACACATATCTGATTGAGATGAAAATTGATATAGTAATATAATATATTATTCTAAATACAATAGGTCGTGTAGATTATGGTTTTATCATCGTGTGGGGCCTATTTCAGCGCCACTGCACCGTAATTACGGTGTAATGGCGCTACACTTGAATATTTTCCAGATATATATATATATATATATATATATATATATATATATATATATGAATATTTAAAAGCTAAGATTTCCGTAACTTATCTTTATTATTCATGTCAATCTGTTCCCCTCAAGGTGCTCCTCCGTATATTTTAATTTCCTTTTTCTAACATTACACACTATCAATTCACGGCTACACAAAGCAATGGTATTAATCTATATTTTTCAGACTGATCTTTTGTTCATGTTTTTCCGACGTCCCTCTGTAAATTTATTTGTTACTATAGTCATTTTTATCATCATAACTTTGTTTCCTCAGATATGGTGTCAGCTTTTCATCAAAAAAAAAAAAAAAAGATATGGTGTCAGCTTCATTTTTATTATTCTGTATTAATTTTAATTTAATCATTAGAAATTCTGTATCTCTTCATTTTTTAATATATATTTTATATTTATTTGCTTTATTACTAATATTTATTCCTATTTTCTACTTCATTGTATGTATGCATAGGTAAAGTCTTGGTTTCGAGCTGGACAGAAGTGGTAACCTACATTCACATAAAAGAAACAGGACTTGGTTCTTTGATCATTTACATACTTTTTAAGTCAGTTATATATTTTTATTATAATACAATTTTTTTAAGGGCAATGATCCCACGCGGAGCCATGCGGTCGACTACATGGGGCCCACATGTTTTTCTTTTAAAATTTCTAACTAATTTGTGTTCTTTTTTTCTTTTCTTTTTTTGAAATAGGAACACAAATCAGTTAGAAATTTTAAAAGAAAACACATGTGGGCGCCATGCCGTCGACCGCATGGCTCCGCGCGTTCCTATTAAGTAGATATACATTTCAAAAAAAATTAGATTTATCTATATGAATTTTCTAGATTTTTTAAAATAAAAAAAAATCGACTTAAACTTACATTAGAGATCTTACAAGATAACCTGCCGGCCCAAATGAGACTAAGGCATTAAAAAAGACCCCACCTCAGTTAACAAACAGATTTGAACATCCATATGCCGTCCACGGTCCATTTGACTTATAAAGTGGATGTGAAAGATTATATTAGTCAAGCATATTCGAGATATGTTTTAATAATAATAATGATAGAAAAATAAAGACAGAAGTGGAAATATTTTTTTATAAAGCAGTAAGAGACAATAGAAATAGACCAGTAATCGGATTCAAATTCATTGAAACCGATTCCATGAATTATAATTTATCAAACTTTACATTTGAGGTTCTTCTTCATAATTATATGCGATTCACTCCGGCCACTACATAGGCCTTTCTCATTTAAATCAATGTAATAAAATTGTTTGATTTATGTATAAATTTTAAAAATATTAATTCAACATCTAAACTGTCTAAACTGTTCTTCCTATATACATGAATGGATTTTTAGCGTTTTCTGTAATTCTCATAATTAGATATTGTAAGTACGTAAGGCCCACTCAAAAACTCTTGTTGACATGATTTTTATAACATAATAAATAAATGATATTAAATCATATAAACAGCCGAATTTTGATTTTTCCAAAAACTGCCCCAAATGGAGAGGTTTTACGAATTCCAATTCATGTAACGATTCCACTGAATTGAAACCCATAGGAATCAACTGTTTCCTGTCTTTTGGATTGAATGCCATTTTCTCTTTTTATCTATGCCTAGCTGGCTTTTATCATTATTTGTATTTTTTATTGTTATATTTATTAAAAGTTTGTTTCATCAAAATCATCATTTATACTATGTTTTTATTATATCATTATTTTAATTGTACTCTATCATTTTTTTATTATTTCAACTTGAAACATACTTTACAATATTTCTTTTTCTACGACTAAATTAATCATTCCAACTAATTTTTTTAATTTTTTGCTCAAAGGACAATGCCAAGAGGAGACACCACTCTTAGCAAATGGGAGATGATTTCAGATATTGAATCCTAAACCACTAGCACCAAAGGTAGAACCGTACACCGACTACGTTATCCACTTGGAGATACTACACTCTATCATTTGATCGAAAAAAAGGATACATTGTTTTTTATATATTTTTTTTTTATTCTTTTCTCATGCGCTGCATGAAACGCCCTAGATTCCCATATTATTACCACGGCTCCGTGGCATGCGAATCACCAACTGCACATGCATTCGCAGCAGCATTCCACGTTGTGGGAACAAAAGCTGGCCTACATGCTACAACCATATGCATGTGACGTGTCTACCCAATTCCTCCACATGGCCACGCAAGTATAACTTAGGTAGAGTACTTATAAATTAAATCATCGGGTATTTTAAAATAGTTAGAATAAGTTCATTTTTTCTTATTCATTTGGTTAGAAATGCAACTTGGGTAGGTTGCCAATAGATTTCCACCGATCATGTCCTAATTTGGGTACAACTTGGGTAGATTACCAATGGATTTCTACCGATCATGTCCTAATTTGGGTAAGATCGGGAAAAAATATTACCCATGGGTACAGGTAGGATATAAATTATTACCCATCCTCTTAAATAGGGTATGAGTAGGATAGATATGTTGGATACTTGGAACCAACCCGCATGGGTACTTGTATAGGTAATTAATTACGTACGTAATTATATATATATAATATCATATAATATGTATTGTGCTTCGTCTTCGACATACTGTGTGCACAACATTCTAACAAATTCAAATTTAAATAAATCTTGTGTCTTGTAACGCTATGAATTGTGAAGTAGAAAATTATTTTGGTTATTTATATATATCATTGACTTCCGAAAGACTTATAAATAAGTTTATGAATTGTAACTATAATATATTAATAGTTTTAATGATTGGGTTATAATGGTCTATACTTCATATTTTTTAATATAATAATGTAAACAATAACATATGTACTTGTGATTTTAAAATGTAAATGAGTATTATTTTATATTATTTAAAATAATATAAAAATATTTTTTAAAAATATTGTATTTGAGTATTAAAAGAATCGATTTGGAACCGAAACAGGAATCGACCCTATAAGTAATGAGTACGGTAGGGTACATTAGGACCCGAACCGATAAATTGGTAGAGTAGAGTAGGCCTTTTGCAAATAAGATACGGGTAAGGTAAACCACTACTTGAACCAAACCGACTCAAGTTACACCTCTCAATAGGGTAGAGCACATTTCAAATAAGAAAAATACCTAGTGTAATTAGGATAGGGTATGTTCCAAGGCTTAGATACCCACAACCAACTTAAATATATCATAGCAAAATTTTTTTAATTTTTTCTTCATACACTTGTTTATCTAAGTGTATTTAACATATAAACTAAGTTTTATTATTTTTAGATATACGTATATATTTTTCAAGATTTTTAATACAAAGGTATTTTAGTCATTTTTCATAGTTAAACATGACTAAAACAATCTTATTTTTAAAAATCTTGAAAATATATATACACATATCCGAAAATAGTTAAATTTGATTTATATGTTAAATACATTTATATTAACAAATTTTTGCAGGGAAAAGTCTAAAAAAAATTAATAGTTTCTTGAGGTGGGTTAAATAAACCATATTAGGCGGGGTCTAGGCTAACAGGATCATTTCTCATCATAATTTATGCAAAAAGTGAAGGTATGAACACAATTGACTTTTAAAATAAAATAAATATATATTTTTTTATCACACATGCACAATTCGGAAAAAAAAATCCCAATGATGCTGCTACTGACTGAGTTGTTTGTGGTTTGTAATTTAACTCTAATTTGCTTGTTGTATTTGTCCTTATTTTTTTAGCAGATTGGAAAAATAATTTCGGAGGTGTTTATTTATACTAAAAACATTTCAAATTAAAATCTTTCAATATAAAACTTTTCACTCTCCATAACTATCATATTTTTAATTATTTTTAACTTTTTCTTGTACAAGTACAACTACTTTACTTTTCAATTATTTTTACACAACCGCTCATACATTTAACCTATATATTTTAACTTTATTCTTTTCACTTCTCATCATTACTTCTATCATATTAGTTTTTTTATTTTATTTCGAAAACTTTTCTTTTTATTCCTCATCATTACTCTTATTATATTATAATTTTTTTATTCTATTTTAAAAACTTTTCATCAAAAGCTTTATTACTTCCCAAACACACACTGACAAGGGGAAATTCTTTATTACTTCCTGTAGCACCCGGCGGGAGCACTACGATGGGCTCGGAATGGGTTTCCCAGGCCTTGGAAGTTCGGATCGTGTTGAAAAGCAACATGGGCTTAGGTTTCCTGCATTCACATGGGGTAAAACGCATTAGGCTTCATGTCTTTCAGGAAAATTGGCGTGTGGGTATTTTCTCGTGATTTCGGCAGCATAACGGCTAAGACGGGGCTTTCCGTACACGGGTCAAGTCACAAATCCGGCAGCATAATGGCAGTGTAATATGCTGGAATCCGTGGACCCACGTGCACCCGCATTGCCAGAGCGTTAGCTTAAACACGCACACACAAAATAAAGAAAAACGGAGTCGCCACTGATCTTTAAAGGGAGATCAGTCCCTATTTGAAGAAATAAGGCACTAGTAATACAGAGTATGGGTTCCGGCCTACGGATTGAAGCAAATATGGAGAAATCTGCCAACCCGAGGCGGTTTACACGGCGTAAAAGGGGGAAAATAAGAAGACTTGAGAGAACAGGAGAGATGGAAAAGGGGAAAATGGGAAGAGAAGCGTGGAGCTTGACGAGCGTGAAGATCGGGATGCCGGGGCGTAACTGCAGACTCCCGTCCTCCCCTTGGGATGCCCCTCTTCAAGTGTCCTCAAATGAGAGGGGAGCTCCTCCTTTTATAGATGTTGGAGTGGGCTTTGGGCTCCCTTGAGGTCATGTACTTGGTCCATGGGCCTTGTCTTGAGTTGAGATCATGGGTTTTTGGCTTGGACTCAATCCACATACTTGAGCTTGGGTTGGGCCTTGGGCCGCTTGAAGGGTTTTGGACTTGGTCCATAAGCTTGGCTTGGTGGGCTAGAGCTTGGCTTAGCCCATGGCTTTTGGGTGGGCCGTTGTAGGGGCCCAGAGTTGTAGGGAAGCCTGCTTCTGAGGCTTGGGCTGCATTCTAGAGCCCGTTGAGGTGGCCTGTAGGAGCTTCGCTCTTTGTGGGCCTAGTCTGGTTTGTTGAAAAGCTTGCTTCGAGGCTTCGAGGCTTAGTGGAGCTTCGCTCCTGTGGGCTGAGTACGGGAGGGCCCGCTTGGTTGTCCTTGAATTTCCTTTTGCGTTGAACTTGGGCTTGAATCTCTACTCCATTTTATCTATTTTTGGGCCCAACGGCGGGGTGTCAACAGCTGCCCCCCTTTGCCAGAGGCGTCTTGACGGTGAATGGCAAAGTAACAAACTCCCTGCTGACCTAAGTGGTTTTTCAGGTCATTGGGTCTCTTTTGCAATTTTTGCAAACTTGCGGTGTCTTTCTGCAAATGTGGCTTGAAGGTGGCCTCCCTTTTTTTTGCAAATATGGAGCTAGAATGTCCCTTTCTGCAACATTCCTGTTGGTTCCTTTTGTAACTTGGAGGATTTGCAGGATTGCATTGTATTTTCCTTAAGTCCGGTGGTTTTCTGCAATTCCGCAAAATGGTTAGGGGGCCTTTTGCAATTTTTCCGGCTCTTAGGGTTTCCATCGTGGGCCCCTCTTCCTGCCAGTTCCTTTTCTCATTTTTCCGCCGCCGCCGCCGATGGGTTCGCCTCTTCTTCGTCCGCAGGCGAGGTGTTGTTGACGTTGTTGCTGCTGTCGGGAGTACTTCTCCTCCATTGCCGTTGATTGGCGCCGCTGATTTTGGCTTCTTCTTCGTCGTTCGTCGGTTTCGTCACTGGTGCTGCCGATGACGGTCACTGCTGTCGCCGAAACCGCCGTTGCTGCTTTCACCATCCTCTTCCTAGTTTACGAAAACAGCCATCGCTGCCGAGACTTCCGCCGTTCGGAGCTTCTTTTCTCTCCGCAGCCTGCGTTTCGGCGACGACGGGGTCGCTGTTTGTTGCCGCCGGGTTGCGGCCGCTCCCTTTTTCATCGCCGGTATTACTCTGGATACCGCCGCTGCTCTTCTCCTCCAGCTATTGCGGCTGGCTGCTGCTGTTGCATTGTGCGACTGCCTTGTTCCTACCGCTGAGGCTGCTTGGTTGTGGCGAGCCGCCGCTGTCGCCGTTGCTCAGTCGGCTTCTCTGCTTCCGTCGGCGAGGTGCTGCGGCCGTTCGGTCATCGCCGTTGCCGCTGCTTCTGCCTTTCTAGCTGCTGTCGCCGGTGAAGCCGCCCCTGCTCTTTGATTTTTCCATTTTCGGTTGCAGCGAGGTTCTTTTCCTTTTTTTTTTAGTAGCCTACCAAGGATTCGTCATCTGTTTTGCTGATTTGCCATTGCTGGGATTTCTGAAGTATTGACAGTGGATCTGCTTTAGACAGGTATTTTCTCTTCTTTTGCTTTGTCACTTGCTTTGCTTTCTGCCTATATTTCATTTGCATTGTTGTTTGTGAAAAATGCCTTGGAGTTGTTCTGAAACTAGGAGAATTTGCTAGGAGTCTGCTTCCCGTCATAGTTGAATTGCCATTTGGAAGCGGTGGTCCCCCCTTTCCATGCCTTTGTCTTGTGCGCGGGTATCCTTTACATGTGACTGCTGGCCTTTTTATCTTTCGATTTGAAACACTTGTCTCTTGATGTGGCTGCCATGGTGTCTTCTCCTTTGCATGTGTTGATCTTCCTTTACTTCTTGTTGCTTATGTTTGCCCGGGGTAGCTACCTCTTTTGGTTGTGTGATAGCCTTTCGGTATTGCTTGGGTGGCTGCGACCTCTATCATAACCTCTCTTTTTTTCTCTTTTTGGTTTTTTGATTTTTTTGATTTTTTTTGATTTTTTTTGATTTTTTTGTTTTCTCTTTTTCTTTTTCTTTTTTTTTGGCTTTTACAAGCTTGAAATGGTGGTGTAAACTGACCTTATATGATTTTGCTCGGGGCATGATGCTTGTCATGTTTCTTGTTACCTTGTGTTGACCCATCACCTTTTATGTTGCAGTTGCCAAAATGTTTTCTAGAAAGGAGTATGGCTTACGTCCTTAAGATAGAGCAGTACGGCTCAAACCTAACAAGCCAGGCGGATTGGTGAACATGCCCATCGAGATTCCCGATGATGCAACATGAGAAGGCAAGAAGACTTCATCTTCAACGGCTAGAGTTTCGGCTGCGGGAACCCCCTCGGCCGGTTGCCACAAGGCTTCGGGTGGTGACGTTCTTGCTCGGGCTAGGGCTATTGTAGGATGCCTTGAAGACTTTTCTTCATCTTTTCTCCTTTTTGGCCAACTTGTATTTTTGTAAATCTGAAGCTTGGATGCCCATTTTTTGTTGTTAAGCCGTGTGAATACCGGCTCATTTTTTGAGGATGTGTCTGCATGATCTGTTGCTTTTGCAGGGCATGAATCTTGTAAAGTTCTTGTTCTTGACGTCTCTTGTAATGCTTTGACCACTTGTAGGCCGTAGGCCATTGAGAATTCTGCATAGGAGTGCTGTAAAATTTTTTATATATATAGACCTAAAAACTTTTTTGGTCCACGAGCATGTTTTCAGCAGCAGCAGTTCTGCACTTGTGATTTGCCTTTGATTTCACGAGGGATGTAAAAATACGGTTTCTGGATGTTCCTCATGCTTTGCAGTCGCATTAGTATTTTAATGATGAGCCCTTTATGGATAGAACCTCTTGACATGGTCCGAACTTATGATTTCGGCCTTCCCGTTGTCTTCGGGTTTTGAAATGGCTAATGCTCCGTTTGATAAAACTTTGGCTATAACCCACGGACCTTCCCAATTAGGCCTAAACTTGCCTCTTTTATCTGAAGGATGAACAAGTAGGATCCTTTTCATGACAAGGTCACCCTCTTGGAAGTTCTTAGCTTTCACCGATCGGTTATAGGCCCGTGCCATTCGCCGTTGATATGCTTGGGTATGGTGAAGAGCTTGAATTCTCTTTTCATCAAGCAAATCCAGTTGGGATCCATTCTTCCATTTCTAATCCACTTTCCTTCAAGATCCTCCAAGTTGGAATCTCCACCTCAATGGGTAGGACCGCTTCCATGCCATAAGTTAGAGCATAGGGTGAGAATCCCGTAGCCCTCCGGATAGAGGTTCGGTATGCCCACAAGGCGTATGGCAACTTTTTTGCCCAATCTCGATACTTCTCCACCATTTTGCCAAGGATCTTGATTAAGGTTTTGTTTGCGGCTTCTACGGCTCCGTTGGCTTGAGGACGGTAGGGGCTTGACTTGTGATGCTGTATCTTGTATTGGGCTAGGAAGTCTTGAACTTTCTTACTGATGAAGACTGTTCCGTTGTCACTTATGATTGCTTGCGGGAGTCCGAATCTTGATAGTATGTTTCCTTTGATGAAGCATATGACTTGTGCCGCATTGATTGTTGGGAAGGAAGTTGCTTCAACCCATTTAGTGAAATACTCTATTGCCACCAGTATGTATTCGTGACCGCCAATGGATTTAGGAGCTATCTTGCCGATTATGTCTATTCCCCAAGTTGAGAAGGGTCATGGGGTAGATAGGTAGTGTAATTCCGAGGTGGGTGAGTGTATCAAGTTTTCGTGCTCTTGGCATTAGAAGCACCTCCGCACATACTCCGAGCAATCTTTTTCCATTGAGATCCAATAGTAGCCTTGGCGCATTATCTTTTTCGCCATCATGATCTCATTCATGTGTGCTCCGCAGTCTCCATCATGGATTTGGGTCATGACTTCCTTTGCCTCTTGCCGGTCAACACAACGTAGTAGCATTTGGTTGTGAGACCGTTTGTACAATGTTGCCCCCTGTATTATGTAGGTAGAGGCTAGTCTTTTGATAGTTCTTCTTTCCGTAGGAGTGATATGATCATCGAATGCTTGGTGCTCCAAGAACTGCTTTATGTCATGATACCACGGCTTTTCTTCCTCTTGAGTTTCTTCGGTCTCGGCCGTCACTTGCAAGCAATATGCGGGTTGTTGAGATGTTTGTACCGTGATTTCTTGAGTTCCTTTCCCGTACGGTATTTCAACCATAGATGCCAAGGTTGCTAGTGCATCCGCCCATTGGTTTTGAGCTCGTGGTGCATAGGTGAAAGTGACTTCTTCGAATGAGTAAACCAAGTGAGTTAGTGCCGTGTGGTAAGGCTTTAGCTTCTCATCTCGGGTTTCCCATTCTCCATTAGCTTGGTTGATTACCAACTGCGAATCTCCATAGATTTGAAGTTTCTTTGCCCCCAGTTTATAGGTTTCTCGTACTCCGGCAATGCATGCCTCATATTCAGCGATATTGTTTGTGCACGGGAAAATCAACCTTCTTGATATCATGATTGGGGCTTGGTTGGGGGAGCAAAGGACAACACCTATTCCGTTACCCGAAGCGTTCCCTGCGCCATCAAAGTACAAGGTCCAAGCATCATTTTCTTCATCTTGCTCCACAAGTAGTATTTCCTCATCCGAAAAGTCTTCTTGTAGCGGTTGGTAATCCGGAAGCGCCTGTGCGGCTAAGTAATCCGCTAGCACTTGTCCCTTGACAGCTTTTCTTGTGACATATACTATGTCAAACTCCGTGAGGAGTAATTGCCACCGTGCTAACTTTTCTGTTAATACGGTCTTTTGACAAAGATATTTCAACAGGTCCATCTTAGAGATAAGCAATATGGTGCAGGACATGATATATTGCCTTAACTTTTGCACGGCCCATACAAGAGACAAGCATGCCTTTTCAATCTCTGGATATCTGACTTCCGTAGGGGTATATTTTCTGCTCAAGTAGTATATAGCTTGCTCCTTTCGTCCCGATTCATCCGGTTGTCCTAGCACTGCCCCCAATGCCGTTGGAGTGACCGAGAGGTATAACAACAAGGGACCCTCCGCTTTAGGCGGCACCAAGATGGGAGGGTTAACCAAGTAGGCTTTGATTTTATCAAAGGCGATTTGACAATCTTCATTCTATTCTTTGGGAGAGTCTTTCCTTAGCAACTTGAAGATTAGTTCACAAGTGGATGCTAGTCGGGCTATGAACCGACTAATGTATTGTAGCTTGCCCAAGAATTCCCTTATCTCTTTTTCGGTTGCGGGAGGCGGCATGCTTAGTATTGCCTTGACTTTTGCCGGGTCCACCTCAATTCCTTTTCCACTAACGATGAATCCGAGCAAGCGCCCCTTTTGAGCTCCAAAGACACATTTTTGCGGGTTGAGCATTAGTTGAAATTTCTCCATCCGGTTGAATAGTTTTTCCAAGTCTCTTAGATGCTCTTGAAAGGTGTAGGACCGGACTATCATGTCGTCCACATAGACCTCCATTTCTTTGCCCATCATGTCATGGAAGATGGTCGTCATGGTACGTTGATATGTAGCTCCGGCATTCTTCAAACCAAACGGCATCACTTTGTAGCAAAATGTTCCCCAAGGAGTAATGAAAGATGTCTTTTCTCTATCTTCTTCGGCGATTTTGATTTGGTTATACCCGGAGAATCCGTCCATGAAAGAAAACCATGTATGGCCCGCCGTGTTGTCGATTAGAGCATCGATGTGAGGCAGTGGGAAGTCATCCTTCGGGCTAGCCTTGTTGAGATCTCTATAGTCAATGCACATTCGGACTTTTCCGTCCTTCTTGGGCACGGGAACAACATTAGCTAGCCATTGTGGATAGTGCGATACTACCAAGAATCCGGCATTATATTGCTTGATGACTTCATCCCTTATCTTGGGTATCCATTCCGGTTTGAGCCTTCTAAGTTTTTGCTTTACCGGCTTGACACCGGCCTTTATTGGGAGTTGATGAGTAATGAGATTTTCGTTAAGTCTGGGAATGTCTTCATAGGAAAAGGCGAAGTTGACTAGCCGAGGTTTGAGAAAAGCGAGCATTTGGTTTCTTTCTTCGGCGGATAAGTTCTTTCCAATACGAAGACATTTGGGTAGTTCCGGGGTTCCCAAATTGACGATCTCGTAGTCCAAAGCCGCGTCTTTGTTTTCATGTCTTTCTATGTTATCACGCAGCTCCTCATCAACTCCTCTTTCTTCTGAGATTTCTAGCAACTCGTGGGACCAGCGAATGCTGGCCCACGTATCCGACTCCGTTTGCTTCTTTTTCTTTTGAATGGGTATCGGATGCGTGATGTGATTGCTAGAACCGGGTCTTGAGCAAGTTGGCATAGCATACCAGTTTTTGGCTTGTCTTGGCTCAACAACGTTTTTTTTTCATGCCGGTCATCATGAGCTATCATTAAAACTTCTTGGGTCTCCAATACTTCAGATAGTATGTGCCCCGCACTTATGAACCGAGTTGCTTTGTTCGATTTCTTGAACTTGTCCTCTTCGGGTCTATATCCAAGACCCCATTTGTTGTTCTTTTGTTGAGGATTGAGTAACACCGTCTTTCCTCGGTATTTGATGTTGAACCTTGTTGTTTGCCTTTCGGCCGGGGGTATGACATAGTGGAGTTGGAGTCTTTGCTTTGAAGGGATGTGATGAACTTCATGCATGTCATCCATCTTGAAAGGGAGAGGATCCGAAGATTCATACACTTCAATTAGTGGAACTTCATGACAGTTTTCAAATTCCACCGGGATGATGATCTCGGGATCGGCTTCTATGACCACTAGCTTTCCCGCCGATATGTACTTGATCTTTTGGTGGAGAGAGGACGGGATGGCTCCGGTTTGGTGTAACCAAGGTCTTCCTAATAACATGTTGAAAAATGCGGGGATGTCCAAGACTTGAAAAGGGATGATCATAGTGTCGGGTCCCACTTGAATTTCTATGTCTAGCTCGCCCAATACCGTTTTTTGAGAATTGTCAAAGGCTCTTACATGGTAGTCGCTCGGTCTCATTTGATCCGTCGGGATTCCAAGCCTTTTGATGGTTCGCAGTGGGCAAACATTAAGACTTGCACCGTTGTCAATGGTTACCAAGGGGATCTTCAAGCCTTTGTATCCAACCGTGATGCTTAGGGAGTGTCCATGGTTGCGTCCTTCCGCAGAAAGCTCTTCGTCAGTGAAGGTGATGGCGTTAGGGGCCATTATTTGCCCGATCATATGAGTCACTGCGTGGGGAGTCACCTCCGTGGTTATGTGAGCCTCGTTTAGCACTTTAGTAAAAGTCTCTCTATGCTTTGTTGTTGTGCATAATAGCTCTCATATGGATATTTGAGCCGGCAAGGACTTGAGTTGTGAAGTCACGTCATATGACGGTTCCTTCTCCGGGTTGGTGATCACGTTGCGAGCCGGTTCCCGTCGATAGACTCGGCCATTAGGGTAGATGTTGCTTATCTCCGAGCATTGAGGATACTCCCACGGGACCTTGTGTGAGTCATATGTTGGCTTTGGCTTGGCCGCTAGTACCACGGGCTCATGATAAGTAGGAGCAATCTTCAAGTTGTTCACGGCCGGCAATACGAGGTAGTCTTGGCCATGCGCTTCTTGAGTTTTATGGACATTCCGGGGAGCGGCTCCTTGTAGTGTGATGATTTCTTGCTTGACCCGTTGCAAAGTGATCATGTAGGCTTCATGACTCGGCTTTGCGGGTTCCCTTGCAACTTCTATGAAGTTTATGTTCGTTGCATTGGGATTCCTCGGTTCATGCATAGGTAAGGGGTTTTGGATCACATCCTCATGAGAGTTTGATGAAATTTTGATTTTTCCCTCATCTATTAAGTCTTGAATGACATGTTTGAGGGTAAAACATCTCTCGGTGGTGTGGCCTCTCCCTTAGTAATAGGCACAAAACTCATTTTCACGGTAGTTCTTAGGAAGGGGATTAGGTGGAGGTTTTGGAGCTAGAGGTGCAAGCATATTCTTTTGGATGAGCATGTTGGGGGTGGTGTCTATGGCGTTTACGTCCGGGGTCTTCGAGGAATTACCATTTTTTGGTTCTTGCTTCCTTCGAGTTGCGTTCCCTTGGTAAGGCCATGGAGAGATGGTGTCGTGTCTGATTCCCGCCTCTACTTGGTCCCCGGCTTGGAGAAGTTGAGTAAAGTTGACGTAGGGGTGAGAAATGAGGTATCCCGATATGCTCGGGTGTGCGGAGTTGATGATGATGGAGATTTGCTCATCCAAAGGCAACAGGCTCTTCATTTTTTCCGCTAATGCCTGCCATCTAGCAATGTACTCGGAGAATGTTTCGTCCCCTTTTTGCTTGAGCGCTTCGAGGTCGGCCCTTTTGGGAGCCATGTTTAGCTTGTAGGAGAAGCGGTCCATGAAAGTCAAAGAGAGTTGTTCCCATGTTTTGATCAACCGGTAATCTAACGATATGTACCATTCCAAGGCGTCCTTCTTTAGGCTATGTTGGAATAGCCTTATCAAGACTTCTTCGCTTTTCACCAGAGGGTATAGGATGCCGCAAAAGGCCTTGAGATGAGCCCTCGGGCATGAGTCTCCTTCATACGCGGGTAGGGCCGGTATCTCGAACTTCTCTGGCAACTTGGTGTCGGGGAACGGGCATAAGTCTTCGATTTTGGCCGAGGGTAGGCCCTCCCCTTGATATTGTCGGATTCGATCCTCCATTTCTTTTAATTGGTTCTGGAGTTGGTTCTTGAGGTCTTGGATTTCATTACGGCCTTGTTCTAAGACCAACTCCTCTTCTTTGTAGTGATCATTTCAGGATTTGTGGGAGGATGGTTGAGGTCCACCGTCTTGCTCTGGAATCCGGGATTTGTGGGAAGATGGTTGAGGTCCATCGTCTTGCTCCGGATTCGGGTTTTGTCAACAAAATGGTGGTGTAACTGTGTTCTGACCGCCTATTAGAGGTTGTTCCATGTTTGACAGGACTTCCTCTAGCTTTTGCATCCTTTTGTCCATTGCCGCCATGTAGGCTTCGATGGACTGCTTGAACTAGTGATCCCGATCTTCATGATGTGAGGATTGCTCGGACTCCATTCTAGCCGCTCTTGATCTAGTAACCACGGGGCTTCGATCCACGGTTGATTGGTTTTGCCCCCGAGCTATGGTGAAAGTCCTGAGTCAATCAATAAAAAAGAGATTAGTACTGTAGACAGATAATGAAGGAGATCAACCTTTGGCGGGATGCTTGGAGGTCCGGGTCTTTTTGTGTGTTCTTTTTTTTGTAGATTTTATTTATTTTAAGTTCCACGCGTGAGAATGTTTGAGGTCCACGGGTTCGGGTTTGCCTGAGGCGTCTCTGGAGAAATGACCAGTTCGCTTGAAGAGTGTCTGGAGAAAGACCAGTTCGCTTGAAGCGTTTCTGAAAGTGTGACCAGAAAATACTCAGGTTATGGAAAAGAAGTGATTTTTATGTCGGATTTTTACTTCGCGTTAACCGGTCTCATTCCTACTGGAAGGTGTTCCTTTTGGTTCGTTTTAGGTGCCTTGACAGTCACAAGGAGGTATCCAATAGTTCTTCACGAGTTCTTTGCTGTTTGGGAGCTGGACGCCTCTGGACATAAAAACTTTTCAGGTTTCTGCGCGATTTGGGCAGAAACTTCAGAAACTCGCTGCCGGAAGACGGAAATCCCTCTGGAACTCGCTGTTCAGCGAGGAGGAAGCTCCGATCTTTCAGATTCTGACCCCCTTGCGCCGATGTAGACTTGCAACGCCGTCCCCAATGGAGTCGCCAAGCTGTAGCACCCGCCGGGAGCGCTACGATGGGCTCGGAATGGGTTTCCCGGGCCTTGGAAGTTCGGATCGTGTTGAGAAGCAACGTGGGCTTAGATTTCCTGCATTCACATGGGGTAAAACGCATTAGGCTTCATGTCTTTCAGGAAAATTGGCGTGTGGGTATTTTCTCGTGATTTCGGCAGCATAACGGCTAAGACGGGGCTTTCCGTACACGGGTCAAGTCACAAATCCGACAGCATGACGGCAGCGTATTATGCTGGAATCCGTGGACCCACGTGCACCCGCCTTGCCGGAGCATTAGCTTAAACACGCACACACAAAATAAAGAAAAACGGAGTCGTCACTGATCTTTAAAGGGAGATCAGTCCCTATTTGAAGAAATAAGGCACTAGTAATACAGAGTATGGGTTCCGGCCTACGGATTGAAGCAAATATGGAGAAATCTGCCAACCCGAGGCGGTTTACACGGCGTAAAAGGGGGAAAATAAGAAGACTTGAGAGAACGGGAGAGATGGAAAATGGGAAGAGAAGCGTGGAGCTTGACGAGCGTGAAGACCGGGATGCCGGGGCGTAGCTGCAGACTCCCGTCCTCCCCTTGGGATGCCCCTCTTCAAGTGTCCTCAAATGAGAGGGGAGCTCCTCCTTTTATAGATGTTGGAGTGGGCTTTGGGCTCCCTTGAGGTCATGTACTTGGTCCATGGGCCTTGTCTTGAGTTGAGATCATGGGCTTTTGGCTTGGACTCAATCCACATACTTGAGCTTGGGTTGGGCCTTGGGCCGCTTGAAGGGTTTTGGACTTGGTCCATAAGCTTGGCTTGGTGGGCTAGAGCTTGGCTTAGCCCATGGCTTTTGGGAGGGCCGTTGTAGGGGCCCAGAGTTGTAGGGAAGCCTGCTTCTGAGGCTTGGGCTGCATTCTAGAGCCCGTTGAGGTGGCCTGTAGGAGCTTCGCTCTTTGTGGGCCTAGTCTGGTTTGTTGAAAAGCCTGCTTCGAGGCTTAGTGGAGCTTCGCTCCCGTGGGCTGAGTGCGGGGCCCGCTTGGTTGTCCTTGAATTTCTTTTTGCGTTGAACTTGGGCTTGAATCTCTACTCCATTTTATCTATTTTTGGGCCCAACGGTGGGGTGTCAACACTTCCCAAACACACACTGACAAGGGGAAATTTGAAGATACCTAGTGCGTGCAACTCTGCTACAAAGGCTTGACTGGAGGAAGCAAAATCGTATATTTCTTACACTAAAAGCATCTATTACAAATATGAAACGTGGGTGCATTTGATAACATACGTAGGGAGAGGGGAAATGGAAAACTCTATTTTCCCCTATATTTTAAATTTTTAATCACTTTGCTCGCTTTAGTTAATCTACTTTTTCCATATTTCGTATTCCAATTGTTTTCTTACACCACTCCACTACTTAATTTTACTTTATTTCTATCACGTCACACCGCAGCACATCACTTTTACAATTTTCAAGATTTTTATCACACATTTCCCCACTAACATTGCCAAACACACCCTTAGGTATCACGAAATGAAAATCTAACTAGATAAGAAAAGAATGAAGGAAGAAGTGGCATAAGCCACCAGAAAAAAAAAATGCAATTTTGTTGGTAAATTCTGGACCAATAGCTGGAGTTCTGTCCATGCAAAAAGATACTTAAAAAGTGTTCTTATTTACAGGAGGACATCTAATGCAAAAGTTTGGCAGGGCTTTGTTCATGCAACTGAGAGCAATCAGTTTCAGTTAATAATCACTTTTTTATCAGGCTTTCAAACTTTGGAATTTGGAATCCATCAGAGAGTTCATGGGAAATGGACCAAAGACATCATCAACACCTTGACATTAGGGCAGTAACTTGAAAATATAGGAACATTCTTATCTAAAAATTAAACTACATGAATAGGATCCTCATTGAGTCGTTTAAGGATCTGAATCTAGAGCACTAACATGCAACAGTACTATAGTAGTCGGTGGGCCTTATCATACAAGTTAACCAACACTCTAAACCTCTCGTTTTTGTTTACATTTTTTATGAGATGAGGGATGAGATGATGATACGATGGAATCTCTCATTTCCCAAAAACGCTTTTTCATTTCCAAAAAAAAAACAATCTATTTTTCTAATACACTTTTTCTTATTCTCAACTCACAACAACACTTCATACTTTTTACACCCTACATCCTCATCCCATTCAAGCTGTTGGCATTCGTGAGAACAACATATACAATGCTCAGTCGCAGATAATATGGTACATAATTCAATTCCAGAATAACACCAGTAATTGAAGTTTAGGAAAGAAACAGATTTATAAATATATGAATTGAAAGAATTACAAGTCTGCTGGTTCATAGAACATCTCCACAAAGGTTCCTGAAAAATTCCTCAGTCAAGATGGGGAAAAAAAATTAACCCATACTAAATGCAAGCAAAGAATTTGAAACTCTGTAGCTGCTCTATCTGCGACAACACTAATAAACATGCAGGGACAACTGCAATAGCGATGAATAATTTAATTGCAATACCAGGGACGGGGACTATTAACTAATGCAGAATGCAACGTTAGTCACAAGTACCAGTTTCATTAAGGCCTTAACTAGACCTTCTTGTTGGGCTCGAAAACATATTTGATCAGTGATTCCTTGATGGAGAGCAACTCAGGAAACTCCTCCTTCATCTTCGAGGCATCCATTTCATTATTGCTGCGTGCAGCAACAATAACTTTTGCCTGTTCTTCCAACGTGAAATTAGACCAAGTGAAGCTGGGATCAATGTGTTTCTTGTACATTTCTAGGATCTCATTGTGACTCACAACACCAGGGTTTGTGAAGTTCCAAATGCCCCTGCAGTTTCTTTTTGCCATCTCAATTGACAAGGGCAGAAGCTCATCCAGTATGGTCATGCTGTTTGGGATGTTAACTACTTTGTCATAACGGGCAATCTTAGTAATGAAGTTGCGAGGGTTGCTCAGGTCAGATGATATAGGCATTCTGACTCTGAGGGTGCACACATTCTCATATTCGCTCAAAAGCTCCTCAACCTGTCCATGAATTACATCAAAAGGAACACATAAGCAAGGTCGAATTTTTTAAATTCAAGTAAATAATGAAAAAAATTGCTCATTGATGGAAAATCAATGGATTACCATAGCTTTTGTCTTCGAATAGAAAGAACCCATGAAATTCGGTTTGTCTTCCTCCTTGAAACCAATGCCAGAGCCTTCAGGGTGCCCTGCATCATATTCAAATATGCAGCCAGTAGCAAAGTTCATCATTAGCAGCCCTTGCTCCCTGCAAATATCTGCAAGATTCAAAGTGCCCACAACATTTGTCCGAATGGTCTCTGGTTTATGAGACTCGCACCAATCAACATTAGGACGACCAGTGACACCAGCAGCATTGAAAACGTGTGTGGGCTTCACAGTCTGGATATCAGCTAAGAGCTGTGACCTTTCCTCCAGGCGTCCTTTGCCATAATCATATGGTATGCCTTGTTTCTCACATATCTTCCCAAGAAGACCTCCTATCCATCCCGTTCTACCATAAATCAAAAATTTCAGAGTTGGTTTTTGTGCAGAGCTGCTGCTTTTTGAAATGGGAACCACCATTTTCTGAACACTGTTACTCGAGAGGTGAGAAACTGCACCATTTAAATCTTCGGACCCTGCCGGCATCATCAACATTCTTGGATGAGGCAACAAAGCCCCAGAAACATCACCCCACCAATCAGGATGGCTAGTATACCATTCCATTGTCTTCCTCAAACCCTCTTCCCAGATAGTCCTTTCTGACCATCCCAAGTTCTTCAGCTTCTCATCATCCAAGAAGTACCTCTGATCATTGAACGGTCTGTTCTCCACAAACTTAATAACAGAGTCAGGATCTAAATTAAAAAGCTTGCAAATATCCTTCGCCACATCAATAACCCTCCTTTCCTTCTTGGTCCCAATATTGTAAACATGACCGACTTCCCCTTTGTGGAGAATGACTTCAAATGCCTCAGCAACATCTTCGCTGTAGAGATAGCTCCGCACATTTGAACCATCTCCGTGGATTGGAAGTGGTTTACCTTGCATGGCCAATAGGATGAATTTTGGAATTAATTTCTCAGGGAACTGATTGGGCCCATAAACATTGTTTCCCCGTGTAGTTATGACAGGCAAACCATATGACCTCCCATAAGCCATCACAAGCATTTCCGCACCAGCTTTTGTTGCAGAGTAGGGATTTGTAGGGAGAAGCTGAGAGGCCTCATGGTTCCCAACAACAGCATCTTCATCAGTCTCACCATAGACCTCATCAGTGCTGACATGAATGAACCTCCGGATCTGACCAGTGACTTTGCAGGCTTCAAGAAGGACATGGGTGCCATAGATGTTGTTTTTGGTAAACTCGAAGCTGTTGCCAAAAGAGTTGTCAACATGTGTCTGGGCAGCAAAATGCATTATGGTGTCAATGGATTCGGTAATGAGCAGGAAGTTCACAAGGTCAGCACTGCCAATATCACCCTTGACAAATTTGAAGTTTGGTGCAGATCGTGAAGGAAGCAGATTCTTAAGGTTTGAGCAATAATCAAGCTTATCAAGGATGACAATCTTGTAATCTGGGTAGTTCCGGACCAGTCTGTTGGCAACATGGGATGCGATGAAGCCAGCAGCACCAGTGATCAGAATGTTTTTAGGCGTGTATGAAGCCATTGCTCCAATCCAAGAGTCTACAAGGCATAGCAAACCCAAAAATTGACTCAGGTACTCAGAATAGACCAAATGCAATATCAAAGCAAATTATGCAAACGAATCATAAGCATATTGGTCTTAAACTTTATATATCAAAACAGAAACTCTACCAATCTCATCCATTCACAAACAACGCATGTGTGCATGACATGGGTGACTCTTGGCTCAAATTATCAGAATCAGGTCATGGGTTGCATTTGACTGAAAGGATAATTAAAAACGGCGATGGCGAACGGAAGTTGGGATCACATGGTCACCGCTTCATTTTGATGGCCGGCTCAACAGCAACGACCAACCTAGCAAAATCCTTTTTTGGTGGCAATCTAATTGACATCCTCCATTCGATTCCAAGAACAGAGCCAATTCCAGAAAAATACATGTAATTTCGGACCACCAGTTAAAAGAACTGGCCTTTCAGAACCGTCGACTCCACAAAGGTCAGGAAGTATCACGGATTCCTTCAAATCACAGCTAACCGACACGATCCGAATTCAATACACGTATAATAGATAAATGAAAATTAAGGTAAGACAGGCTTCGCAATGAAACGCAGATCTGAAAAGAAGCAACCAAAATCCAAGCCCTAACTACCGGTAAAAGGAACAGGAAAGGACAGAAAAGAAAACCTTTTGCTTTCTCTTGTTCTGGTTTGTTTCTTGGAGATCTGGTTTCAAGCTAAGACAGGAGAAATCTAGGGAATGCGATCGGTGAAAAAGGCGTAGTAAATCGTAGATCAAGAAACAGCAATGTGGGAATCCCTTGTTTTGGAAGGATAACTGTTGCAGAGGGAATGGCAGCGAAAAAAATACCAGGGAAAAGGAGAAAATACAGACCTCAGATCTTAAAATGAGGCTCCACAGGTGGCGTAGAGAGAGGCTGCAGCGCAGACAGCTGGGCGATCTGACAAGAGCGAGATTCGCCGGGAGAATGCGATCCTCCACGCAAGAGGAAGATGGAGGCAAGAGTGAAATGATATAAATATATATATATACACGCTGCTACGTATGCGACGGAATGTTCTTGGAAATTCAGCCACCAGAGAAAACATAAAGCGCAAAAGAAAGGAAAATATATAACATGGAGCTAACAATAATTACTAAATCAAAATACAAATCACATAGTTTGACATCATCTTTTATATCATAGTATAAAAATAAGCTCAATACCAACCGAGGCTAGCTCAGGTTGGTGGCCGACTGCGGCGCAGAAACGCGTGCGCGCAGTCGGTCGAGAGTTCGAATCCGCGGGTGTGCGGATTTCGATAAATATATGCGTGGGAGCAAGTAGGTCTCCCGGATGGATGTAGTGTGGGAGCGGGTGGTCTCCCAGGTGGTTGTTTGGAAGCTGTGTCTTCCTTATTCTTTCGTGGAGCTGTGTCTCCAGACTTCTTTGGGAAAGATGTATCCCTTATATTTGTAAGAATGTCTCAGATCTTCAAGTATGATATGTGTTGAGATATGTACTTGTACCAATCAAAAAAAAAAAAAAATAAGCTCAATTAGAATCTTAAGTCGACCATCTTTGCTTAAAAAATACATTCAAATAATTAATAGATGTACCATAACATTAAAATATTTTGTGGAATCATGTATACGTGCAGGGGTTATGTTTTACATAATTTTTGAGAAAAGGATGCACCATATCCCACACCCCTAAACGTCTGATAGGGAGGGGGGATAGGATGATCCATAAACTTTCATTGCCAAAAAATTGTCTATACAAATTTTTTCCTGTAAAGCTTGTGGGGGGGTACCCCACCAAACTTGCTGATGAACAGAGGAGAGAGAGATCAAGTCAGCTAAGGCATGTGCCACAGCATTCCCCTGCCTAAGAACATGATGAACAGATACAGAATTAGAGGGGGACAACAAAGACTTGATATCACAGATAACATTCCCAACAGGAGAGGGAATGGGGCCATCGGACAAAAGGAAATCAACCAAAAGAAGCGAATCGGTTTCGATTTGCAAAGCAGGAAAATTAGAGTCCAATCCCCACGAAACGCCAAGTAGAAAGGCGTGTGCCTCCATAAGCAATGGTTCCATGCATCCATCCCGGCGCCAGCCTTTCGCCGCAACAAAGGCTCCTCTCCAATCACGTATAACCGCAGCGAAGCCCGTTGCAGAGATCAAATGATTCATGCGCGCATCCACGTTAATCTTGAAAACTCCATCCGGAGGTTTAGACCATCTTGAAATGAGGGGTCTATCAAAGGCGCCAGCTAATATGAGGGGAGATGCTCTGCGATGTTCCTCCAGAAACTCCTTACACCAGTTGAGAACATTTAGAAGATCCGGTTTCTGCCCATCCACCCTGAATGAGTTTCGCAGAGACCAAATTCGCCAGCAGCAGGTGATGAACATGCGCAGGTCACCCGCCCGCTGATCATGAACAAGAGAGGTGATTAACTCCTGGACAGTGGCCGGGAGGACAATCCTCCTTGCGATCCAGCACCAAATCCCTCTAGTTAACACACAATCCAAAAAAAGATGATCGGAATCCTCCAACCCAGACCTGCAAAACAAGCATAATGGGTCAATATCAATACCTCGCTGTTGGAGATTCCGGAGAGTCGGGAGCCTGTCCCTGAATAGCCTCCACGCAAAGATAAGGATCTTGCTTGGAAGTTTTGTGCGCCAGATTGCCTTAAAAATGAAGGAGTGAGGAGAGCTCCCATCTCCCGAGCTAAGAACTCTGTAGGCCGATTTAACAGAATAGACCCCGCGAGGCTCAAATCTCCAATAGATCGTGTCCTCCTGAGAGGGGGAAGGGAGTGGGACCTGGTTGATAATGCGCCATCCCTCTTCCCCAGCCACCGCCAGAATGCGGTCTTTAATCCACGAAGACGAGGCCGCACAGATAAAATGGCTAACATGAACGTCATCGGGGATAGATGATGGAAGGGGTCCAGCTTTTGTAATCATGGGTTCAACCCATTCATCCTGAAAGAAACGCACCCTGCAGCCGTTACCAATTCGTCATTTGCACCCAAACATGATCATGTCCCTCGCCCCCAAAATGCTCTTCCATGTGAAAGAGTCGGAAGGTTTAGCACAACAGCTCCAAATATCCCCATTCGGGAAGTATCTGGCTTTAAGCACCTGAAAGCAAAAGGAATTTGTTACTGATGAGAGACGCCATGCTTGTTTTGCGAGAAGAGCACAGTTGAAAACATTGAGATCCCGGAAGCCAAGCCTGCCCGAGAACTTCGTCTTGCACATATCTCTCCACGCCACCCAGCTCATTTTCCGTTTGTTGCTCATTTCACCCCACCAAAACTTGCTGAACATGGCATTGAGTTCATAGCAGAAGGATTTTGGAAGGAGGAAAATACTCATGGTATAAGTCGGGATTGCCTGAGCCACAGCTTTGATTAACACCTCCTTACCACCCCAAGAAAGAAGTTTCCCCTTCCAGCCCTGAATTTTGCGCCAAATCCTCTCCTTCAACCCTTTAAACATGTTCCTCTTAGATCTACCCAGCCATGCCGGAAGACCAAGGTAATCCTTCAACTCAGTGCCCGAAGCTCCTAACCGAGTAAAGATATCCTCCCTGGCACAAGAATCAATATTGGAGCCAAAAAAGACAGAAGTCTTAGCCACATTTACCACCTGCCCCGAGGATTCAGAATATTGGTGAAGAATATCCAGGAAGGAGCTGATATCAGAGGCCGAAGCCCGCAGGAAGATGATAGCATCGTCAGCAAACAAAAGGTGGGTAAGGGTAGGCCCGTGAGGGTTGATCCTGATACCATGAATACTCGCTCGAGCCGCCGCATCAGAAATAAGAACAGAAAGGCCTTCAGCGCACAGAATGAACAGGTAAGGGGAGATCGGGTCTCCCTGTCGAAGACCCCTCTCAGGCTGGAAATACCTCATCTTGAAGCCGTTGATATTGATACGGTAGGACACAGAAGAGACACAGCTCATAATCCAGTTAATCCATGTTTGGCCGAAGTTCATTGCATCCATGACCGTTTGAAGAAACTGCCACTCGATGCGATCATATGCCTTTGACATATCCAATTTAATCGCCAATTCCTTCCGTTTCCTGCCCTGACATCTGCGAAGGTAGTGAACGGCTTCATAGGCCACCAACATGTTATCAGTAATCAAGCGGTTCGGGACAAAGGCGCTCTGCTGCTCACTAACAACTTCATGAAGGCACAGTTTGAGTCGGTTCGCCAAAATTTTAGCCAAGATCTTGTATATTACGTTGCATAGGCTAATGGGGCGGAATTGGGACAAATTTTGAGCCCCCACCAGTTTGGGAATCAAGACCAGAGTGGTTGAGTTAACAGATCGGAGTTGGGTTATCTGGGCAGAAGGATTAGCAGTCTCCATGAACCGTTTGCACCAACGGAAGATATCCTGGCCCACAGTACTCCAATATTTCTGGAAAAACCCCGCAGACATCCCATCAGGCCCCGGGGCCTTCGTGGGACCCATCGCCTTGACAGCAGTTACCACTTCCTCGTAGGCCAGGGGCCTAATCAAGTGGTCTCTCTGAAGAGGGGAGATCCCCCTAGAAATCAACCCCTGAACCCACGACGCCTCCGAAGGCTTTGAGGAAGAGAAAATGTCAATGAAGTGGTTGAGGGCAAGCTCTTGCAACTGATCTTGATTGGAGACCCATTGGCCATGTTGGTCTTGGAGCGCCTCAATGGAGTTCACACGTCGCCGATTCGATGCCACACGGTGGAAGAATTCCGTGTTTCTGTCCCCAGCATGGAGCCAATGGGCCTTTGCACGTTGCCTCCACATTTGTTCCTCATCTTGAAGTAACAAGTTTATCTCAGCTTTTGTTTTCTGTATTTGGTCGTCTCTTAGATCAGACGGGCTTTGAGACAAAAGGGAGTGCAGTGCCTTATGGTTCCTCGCAATAGAGTGCCTTAAATTCCCACGCATAAGCCTATTCCATTTGAAGAGCGCCTTGCCGCAGTTGGAGATCTTCCATTCCATGTGCTCCGAAGGAGGAACAGAGACGGGGGGATGCGAATCCCACACCTGCTGCACAATGCGATGAGCTTCTTTATGTCTAGCCCAAAACAGTTCGTATCGGAATTCCCTTGGGGGTCTCCTCCTAGCTTTCCTCGAATCCAGCAAGAGAAGCAGTGGGCAATGATCAGAAATAGATGCCGATAAATGGGAAATTTTGGCAAAAGGGTGTAGAGATAACCATTCGGGTGATGCTAACCCCCTGTCAAGCCGAGCTTCCACCCTTTGAGAACCCCTTCGATTATTACTCCAAGTCGTGGGATGACCGACGAAACCCAAGTCCACGAGATTGCAACTGTCCACAGTATTACAAAAAAGGTCCATTTGGGTCTGAGGCCGCCTCCTGTGGCTAAAGTATTCTGAATGTCCCAAGACCTCATTAAAGTCCCCCAAAACGAGCCACCTATCATTTGGGCCACCCTTCAGTTGTTCCAAGATTTGCCAACCCAGATGACGGTGCCGAGAAACCGGATGACCATAAAACCCTGTAAATAGCCACCCCAAAAAATCCGCATGGATATGGTGTGCAGAGAAGCTCAAAATCTTAGCAGGCTGAGAATTATTCCACAAAAGAGCTAAGCCACCGCTTCTAGCAACCGGTTCCACAGCAAAACAAGAGTCAAAATTCAGCTTTCTCCTGATTCCCTCCATTTCCTTAGCCGTGCGCTTTGTTTCACAGAGAAAGACAAGATTGGGACCTTGATTCCTGACCATGTCGAGGAGACAACGAACTGCCCGTGGGTTCCCAAGCCCACGGCAGTTCCAAGCAAGGGTGGCCACGTTACTCGAGGTGGGACTGAGGTCATCCCTCAGTCACCACCTCCATAATATCGCCAGCTTTCGCCCTTTTGGTACCTTGACCACACTCCACGGGGGAACTGCATCGGCTTCTTTTGTTGGTTGCTTCAGACTGGCCCACACTCTCCATACTACCATGATTGTCAATGGGGCCTCCATCATTCACACCCCTTGCCAACCTTTTCCATCTTCCCTTTGGTTTTAGAGGGGTCTCATCCCTTCCCCGTTGGCCTGGTTCCCACTGCCACAAACCAGAATGTATCTGTTCTTGGGGATCAGAGATTTGGCCACCAACGCAGGAATGAAGAGGAGGCAGATTACCTCCCCAAGTTCCTACAGCAGCCCCTTGCTGCACATCCAGTTTTGGGGCTTGTTCCAGCTGTGAAGACCCTCGTCGCTGGTTGCCGCTCTCCCTTGCTGAACGCGCCAACAGGAGGTGGGATTCAGTATGGGAGCCAGGCGTAGAAGTCCCACAAGATGAGGACGCAGCTGCTGGACAATGCTGGATTTGTTTCCGCAAAGAATCACCTCCCAGAACTACATCAGCCTTGTGAGAATCTATCACCGTGCCCACAGATTTCGCCCCATCACACAGGTCAGCGTTCAAGAGACAATGGCGTCCATCGTGCGGCTCCTCTGGGAATGGGCCAGGCTGGTCGCATCGCCGGCATACCCTTCCGCTGAAGGAAGGCAGTTGCTGATCATTCTGTCGAGAGACACACACAGACTTGGCAATTACAGAAGAGCTCCTCAAAGGAGCATGCTGGAAACCAGTTTTACTAGGTTCCATTGACAGCAGATCATTGCCATCAGCAGGGATCATATCTTCTGTCACCGACCCCGACCCCTGGTGCGGTTGGGCGTCCCGGCAGCTGAAGCTTTCCACGCTAGAACCGCCAGAATTCAGACAGTTCAGTGGGACTAGATGAGTGCCCATAGAATGATGTTGGGAAGCACCAGCCGGCACCAAGCAATGTGTCACAAGAGGCGCCCCACTGCAGAGCGGAGTCACGTCTTCAGGTGGTGGAAGGACCGTCCCCATCTGCTGCTGCTCGCCCAACTGCTGCTGCTCATCCATAGAATCGTCCCTTGATTCATCTACACTGCCAGTGGGTATATCTCTTAGGATCTCGCCTGTCACCCCAAAGTACTTCACAGGCGCCACACAGTTCCCGTATTGTGACTGGACACGGATTGACATTGGCCTGGAACCCACCCTCAAGCAATTGCCGTACTTCATGTCGGCTTCACAGACCTTCTCTTTCTTATGGACAAGCTCGGGGCAGTCCTTGTGCACATGCCCCATGATCCCACAATAGAAACAGAAAGATGGGAGCTTTTCATATTGGAAACTAACCCATCGCTTAAGCTGTGATGCCACTTGGATGAAGATACCTCTCCTCAACGGCAACGCGCAGTTTACCGTGACCAGCAATTTGAGGTTCTTTTCATCAACAACGACTTCATGCAGTTTCACGAAAGAGCTACCAATGCGCAATCCCAATTGCTGTTTGTCAATAAGGTACGGCACACCAACAACATGCACCCACATGGGCGTTTCAACAAGCACAACTTGAGCAGGCAGCACCTCCATATGCAAGTCTTGAATCAACACAATGTTTCTCTCAAAGAGCCACGGTCTACCCCCCAGAATGCGAGTTTTGTCCGATGTAGTAGAGAAAACAATGCGGTATAGGTTCTCTTCCATTTCCGTGAAAACAACATTGCCTTGAGTTCTCCACAATCTGCGCATGGAAGAGAAGAAGTGCTCTCTGTTGTAGGACTTCGACGTCCAAACCGAACAGAGGACAGCATCCTCCGAACCGGGATCGATGTTCCTGATTGCGCTTGCAGAGAGGGTCATTGTCTGGAGCTCTTCGCCCAAGAGGTCTTCCTCGCTGGGGGTCATCATCCCTGCACGAAGGAGTCTGAATATGTCGCTCACCACCAATCAGCGACCAGCACCCAGATCAGGAAAGCAGCACTCCTATCTACAGCTTGAGGAAAGACGCAGATGCGACGAGGAAACCCGGCAGAAGTCACGTGAGAAACCTCCGCCCCCAACCCACCATGCAGCACCCAGCTCTCAATCCATGAATCTGACACTGCACTCCAAAATGCGGCAACCCGAGTGAAGGAGGGACGTCGAGAAATCCAGGACGAGGACGCGGGAAACCTCCACCCCGATCCGAGCGTGCCCACCGTCACCAGTCGGATCGACTCGGGGAGGAACTTAACGCACGGTGTTTGTTTTACATAATTTAATTGTTCTATTAACTGCTTTAAAGTTGATATACAAATTAAACAATCATAGCACGTTGATTTTACACCTTTTTACAGGGAGTCATGTACATATTTAACTTAATTAAATAAAGGATGCTAGATGAAATGAGTGAAGCGGATTTTCCAATTTAGCGTCAAAATAAACTTTATACAATAATGCACAACTTAATATATAAAAAATATCAACAATAATAACAACGAAAATAATAATAATAATAATATGGCAGATAGAATAAATAATTATGGTACTGGTAAAGTTATTTTTATTAAAATATAGATAAGATATAATTATTAATATAATTCAAAGTAGTTAAAATTTGCATTGTTTTTACTTTTTTAATCTAAGATAACTGATTCGATCATTCTTCTTTTTTATCATTTACTTTCCGTCCATTCGCTGATAGCGTAAATACATAAAAATAATAGAGAAAATGAAAGCGGAATAGCAATTACATAAGGTTGACAGTAATTAAAAATCAATAAAATACGATTACTGAAACGGTACTGACAATGGCCATGCTTTACAATTAATTGAACGGAATGTGTATCTTTATTCTCAAAATAATTTTTAAAATTTTCAATATAACTTTTTACATTTTTAATAAAGTTTGTCTATTTTCAGAAAATTATAAAAATATTACAATGTTTAAAAATAAAAAAAATATTTAAAATATTCAAAAATAATAAAATTTAATTTATATATTAAGTATAACTAACTTTGTATATTTATAAAAAAATAAAAAATAAAAAACAGATCCTATGACCGAATGGATGAGCTGCATGGGATCACGCCTCCGTAAGTAAATAATGGTTGAAAATATAAGTTGAGGGCTTGATGCTGAAGTAGATCGATTAAGCATGTAGATATAATCCGATCAGAAAAACGAAAAAAGCATGCAGATAAAATGCAACTTTATTATTTTCATAAAAGTGCATTTTCAATTTCTTCCCGATTGTAATTTCTAACTATCCCTATTGGTGTAGGCCGCGTAGGCGAGAAGCCGAGAAATTTCGCAGCTCAAGTGACGCCATCGGCTTGTCGGTCCGGTCGACGTTGCTCCGACGCAGCCATCGCAATTGATATAAATAAACGCGCTTCCAGGTAGGGGTGTAAATAGGGTTGGGTTCAACCCGAGCCCGCATCAACCCGAACCGATTTATACCATGGTTGGGTTGAGGTTTTGGAAATTTGGTTTTTAAAAAATGGGTTCAACCCGACCCGATTTTAAAAATGGGTTGGGTTGGGTTAGGGGTCGGTCAACCCGACCCGACCCGATTTCATAAGATATGTATTTACATATATTTATGAGAGTGTATTTCATTCATATTGCTTAGATATTTAAATAAAATTGTGTTGAGTTTGGAAATTTGTTTGACTATTTGGTTGTCAAATGTTATTTGAATTTATTTGGTTTGGAAATATATTTGGTTAATTAGTTGTGAAATTGTGTTTGGATTATTTGGTTATATTGCATCGTAAATAGGTTGTTTAGATATTTGCTCGCATTGGTGATTTAGAATAACATAACAGGTCAACTGAGAACTTAAGATGTTTGTAGCTTTGATTGGAAGCCAACTAAGAAGGTAAGTAAGACTATAATATTCGTTTTTCTATTTTGCATAATTTACTGTAATAATTTTACTTGGCTTTCACTTTTTGACTTGCAGAAGACATCGATTGCTCAAAAATACAAAAACAAAAAAACGAATCAATTACTAAACTTATCCTCCACTTTTGAGCTATGTAGAACTTTTATTGGTACTTATTGTTTTTATAATTATAATTATTTTTATTATTTTAGAAATTCAGGTGAACAAAACTTTAACTAGCATTGATAACATGTGTAATCTATTAGCCCGATTTATAACCCGAACCGAACCGATTTGAGGTGGGTTGAAATAGGGTTGGGTTAAGATGTGAAAAGTAGGGTTGAAAGTAGGGTTGGGTTGTGATTTTACAAGGTGGGTTAGGGTTGTATTTGTGCCAACCCGAGTCAACCCGACCCGATTTACACCCCTACTTCCAGCCATGTGAGTCTGACATAGCCGTTGTACACGTGTCCCAGCCTCGCGATTTTGATATTTAAGGTTCGTTGGTCTAGCATATTTTGCGCCGGATAGTGCTCGCACTGTGGTATATCAAGATTATTTACTGTCAATGATGATTGTTTATCGGCACGTGATACAGTTCATCCGAGTGCAAAAATTCATTAATTTTTTTTTAAAATTTATACAATTGTTAATCAAGGTGTATTTAACACATATAATAATTTTTTATCATTTTTAAATACTTTTAATATTTTTTTATTTTTTAAAATCAATATCATATTATGAAAATGACATTAATTTTTAAAAATAAAAATAAATATCCAAAAATCTCAAAAATGGTAAAAATTGATACACGTATTAAATATACTTAGATTAATAATTGTATAAAAAAATTTCAAAAAAATAAAAATAAATAGGTGAAATGCACCTGAGTGCACTAAGACTGAATACATCCGATGTGCATTCGGTCACTCCCTTTTTTTCACTTTTTCACTGTGAAAGAAAAAATTCATGATAACTTAGAGACTTGTGACATTTTCCCCCATAAGCATGTTTGTAAAAACATGAACCTTTTCGGCGAAGAATTTTTCACTATATAACCTTTTATCTTTCATAGTTATCACATTTTTTAATTATTTACTCATATCTTTTTGTAGAACTACACTTCTTTTTAATCATTTTTACATAACTACTAATGCAATTAATCTATTTATTTTAACTTTAGGGTGTGTTTAGTAATGAATAAAACTTTTAATGAAAAGTTTTGAAGAGTAAAAATTGTCAAATGATGTGATATGATAGGGGTAATGATGAGTAGTAAAGAGGATAAAGTTAACATAGATAAATTAGTTGTGTGGATAGTTACGTAAAGATAATTGAAAATAAAAATAGTTGTATAGAAAAATGTGAAAAAATGATTAAAAAATATAATAGTTATGGAGAATGAAAAGTTTTAGATTGAAAAAGTTTTAACTTAACATTTTCTATTAATTGCCAAACACACCATTATTCTTTTTATTTTTTATCATTACACCTATCATATTATATTATTTTTTATCATTTTAAAAATTCTTATATTAAAATTTTTATCACTTTTCAAACATACCTCGTATCAAAACTTAAATTGAATCTTGCTTTCGATCGGGGCTTTCTTTTTTAATTAAAAAAGGTCTATTAGAGGAATAAAAGTAATATGGGTTACAATCAAAAAATAAAATAGTAACACAAGACTTGATAACATTTGAAAATAAAACACTTTTTTTTTTGTCTTGTAGAGCTCTCCGTATATAGATTTTGCCCGATCTTATACATACTAGATATGAGGGACATCCATCATGGGATTGAATGAAATTCAAGAATTCACTATAGTGATTTCGCAAGCATGGGTCATGTTTCTTCATATTATGCACTCAATGTAACTAGTTTCGGTGTACTCGAGTATAAAATTATTAAAATATCATTATTTTTAAAAAATTTTAAAAATCTAAAAATCTTAAAAAGTGGTAAATTTTAATATACGTATTTAATATACATAGATTAATAATTATATAAAAAAATTTCAAAACAAAGTAAATATGCCAAGGTGCACTAAGGCGAAGTGCACTGAGTTCATTTTACCTTTCCCGTTTTTCTTCGGGGATAATGCAGAGGCTAGTCGGGTATGGCAATGGCAACCTGGTCAGCAAGCGGAGATGAGGCTAGATCTAAATTTTATCTAAAATCAAAATTTCATGAATTATTATCATTTCACAGCTAACACAATGTCAAATGAAAATTTTGGATTGTTATAAACATTTTAAAGCTTTAGATAAACATTCCTTCCTTTTAAAACTTAAAACTACTGTAAGAGAAAGTTGATCGCACTGCGTGTAGGCATCAAGCATGATTTCCTGGAGATGAAAGCTGGGGATGCGTATCATGCACGGAAAAGCGAAAACCCTCTTGCAGCCTTTGAAATTTCTCTTTCCTCCACATGCTGCTCTCCCGATGGCAAGATCCAAATTTATGAATCGAACAATTACTAATGATGTAACTTAGATAATGAAGAATCTTTTCTTTTCATATTTATTTGCAATAAATTCAATATTATAAAAGATAAAAATGGTACTTGAAAGTGTTACTTTTAAACTCAGCCATTGAATTTTCGATATATTTGTCCTTAGAACTTTTTATAAAAGATAAGTAAAATTTTCAAATATATTCACGAATTTTGACCATACTTCATTATATACGTATGTTTTTTCAATAATTTCCTTTATACCACAAAATTTTACTATAATTTCTCCCTTACCAAGTAATTAGAGTTTGTTAGTAACTACTATCGATATACATATAACTGATTAATATACGCTTGCAAATAATAAAGAAAGTTGTGACATTGACTACATTTTTTTGAAGGGTGACATTAGATACATTTTGTTGCATAATTTTTGAAGGTTGATGTTTTGTATAACAGAAAATGTTTTCATAATCCTAACTCATCAAAGTTATATTAGTCATTTCGTACGTGTGTTAATAACAGCTGCTAATAGACACCATGGACATGGGTGTGAAAATAATTTTAGAAAATATCATGGCATGGGATGAATTATTGAAAATCATGGTATGTCAAGATTCATAGGCATATTTTGAAATTTTTCAAAAAAAAAAAATGAAAAAAAAAAAGTCCATGTACCTTAGCAATGGACCTGATTGAGGAAACCACCAATCGTGGAAAGTCAGATCCAAAATGAAAGCCCAAAGCAAATCCAGATCATGCAACAGGAAAGGCGAACGGACAGCGGAGGAAGGATTGGAACATCGGGATGGTCGATGGCGGCAGATGGTCCTGTCTTTGAGCGTGTACACTTTTTAAAATGGCCTCAATCAAACAGATCTCCCTTGCTCGTCCGCACACGACGCAACAAACGCCCACGCCTTCCTTTCTTGAAAGCGGCTACCCAGTCGAATTCATCAATCAAGATCCCTGGAATCCCACGTACGGCATTGCGCCCTTCCAATCCATCGCTATCTCCTATTTATTTTTCGAATTTCTTTGCATCCAAACAACGGAAGCTAGCATTCTCCGCCGCCAACTGAATTGGGATTTTACCCATCCCTCTTATCTCCCTCTCTCTGTCGCTCGCTTCCTTCCGTCCGTACAAGAAGGGCTTCTGCTTCTTCATTTCTCAGGTACGAGGTTTTTCAACCCGGCGATTTTAATCTGTCTATTTTGAGGGGGAAAATCTCGATTCCGTACAAATTCTCTTGAAATTGGTGCACTGACCACACTCCCGGCTTCCATCAATGGCTACTTCAAATTCCCAATTCACACTCGCTCTTACCACTAAAATTTCAAGATAACTTAGATGGACATGTTCGGTTTACGGGGCTGATTCGGCTATCCTGATCTTACCTTTCTGTTATTTTCTTTTTTCCCCTGTAGTGTCACACATAAGCTATGTGAAACTGGTCATTGAAACATCAGGTGTATGACATTGGTAGATTCGTTAATGGCCGCTATCCACAATTCATGGAGCCATTGGGTGAATGGCTTCGATCTCAATGTTAGCCCCTGCCATCAAACAGAGATTAGGTTGTGTTGGTTGCGGCACTGCGTTCGCATGCAGCACAGAAAGATTCTGCTTTCCTGCTTGCAAAGTATTTGTTGCGTATTCGTGGAGCCATTTGATGGCGGGGGCTTACATTGTGATCTCGACCATTCATCCAATGGCTCCGTGAATTACGGATATTTTGGTGATCTTGGACTGACCATGCCTATCAAGAACTCAGAATTCTTCACAGCTAAACCGATCCATAACCTAATTCAACGAAAGGAGGAAAAAACATGTGCATTTTAAATATCAGGTTGTTTTGGCATTGGCAAAATGCTCATGGAATGAGAATTTGCAAGTGAACATCTGTTAGAAATGTAATGGCTGTATTATTATTCCATGGTTCAGGATGCATTTCTAAGGGCTAGAGATTAATTATTCTTTAAATTTCAGTGATTTACTATAGAAGAAATGCTGAGGCGTGTGCACAAGCAGACGAAGCAGTGGCATGGGATAGGAAACTTGTCTGTGGCTGTTTTTGCATCACTGCTATTACTCAGTGCTTTCATTTTAGTTGTGAAAAATGAGGGAAACAACAGTGCTTCACCCATCCCTCAGGAGCTACAGTGGAACAGCTTTAAGTCTTCCGTCCGATTCCATCCTTCTTTAGAAGTCATGAATGGAACAGATGTGATTTGGCAGATTCCTGACTCGCCTAAGGCAGTTCTCTTTCTTGCACATGGGTGCTATGGCAAAGCAGCGAACTTTTGGGATAGATCCACAAGCTGCCCGAATTGTGTTGGCTTACCTGAAGAAAGGCTCATCGTCCTTCATGCACTAGCACGGAAATTTTCCGTGCTAACTGTATCAAGTATTGGAAAGTGCTGGTCGCTTGGGAAGGACAAAGATAGAGTCAAAAAGATTATCAGATGGTTTATTGAAGAATATAAGCTTGAAAAGCTTCCAATCGTTGCTCTAGGGGCATCATCTGGCGGGTATTTTGTGTCTGCACTGGCCAACGAAATGAGCTTTAGCAGCATTACATTGATGATTGCTGAAGGGGAGTTTGAATCTATGGATATCCGACCAGATTACCCTCCTACACTCTTTGTACACATGCCCAAAGATCGCAAGCGTATGAGGTTGATAGCTGAGTACATAGAATATCTTAAGAAAAAGAGAGTCCCTGTGGCTGAGGTCAGATGTACAGAGTTTCCCTTGAGTCCAAAGCTTCTATCAGACAGGATTCCAGGCTTGGATCCAGCTGTTTCATTGAAGCTGTTAGAGATACTCCGTGAAAAAGGCTTCATTGACCAGAAAGGTTATATGAATAATGATGGACGTGCAATCCCTTGGAAGGCGGCAATTTTGGGAGCTAATTTATTATCTGGTAAGAAAGAGTTGGTTGATCACATTCAGGAAGAGATGAATCTTGCTTTTGCATACCATGAGATGACAAGCTTGCAGTCAGAGCAAATTTTCAATTGGTTTGAATCGCATATGAGCTGATTACTTGGGGATTTTATTTGTTCCTTTTTGATGTCACATTTTGAACGCTTCAAATCATGTTAGGGATTTGGAGTCCCAGCCGGCAGGGAAAGGAGACTTCAAATTGGAAAAGAGGGAAAGTGCACTCTCCTAGACAAATGAAGCACACTGAACAACATAGATGTTGATGGGGGTTGATTGCCATCTTCTGGAATTTTCGTCTCTCTAAAATCTATGGTGAAACTTGAACAGATGACTGTCAGGAGACGGATGCAAACTATCATCTTAGCTTAGGAAGCTAGAAAATGGACCTACTTTTTGTCGAATGGGTACCTTAAGTTGGAAGTTTGTTTTCTGTTAACACATTGATTGTAAGTTAATATTGAGCTGAATTCTGTGGTTTTCTTTTGTACTTTTCACTGTTACACATGCAGAGTTAGGGTGCCTTGGATGCTTTTGTGAATGCTATCGTGATTATTGTTAAAAATGGAGAATACCAGCATTCGAATTCCTATCTAAACGGTTGGTACCAAGTGCTTTGGCCTCCAAATTGCCCCTGTGCTATATCTGTAGTTGATCTTAATGTTTTAGTAGAGCTGAAGGCTGCTTCCCGTGGCTGATACTTGGCACACATGTTCGATGTTTGTTGTTGAGAAACTGGATTTTGGGGTCAAATTGGCTTTTGTATCAAAAGCAGTTGCTTCTTTTGCCTCGTTGTAGCCTGGTAGGTTAAGCCGATGCTTATTGTGCAGTTTTATGTTTTTGTCGGATGAGAAATTTTAAAGAAAAAAAATGCATTTGGATTTGGATTCATTCACCAACTCTGGTAATTAATAATTATTTCAAGCTCTGGCGTGGTGATTCTTCATAGCAGCAGACTCGACGTGATTATCTTGTCAATGTTTTGCCAAGGCAGTTGGGAACTTGGCGGCATCCCTATGGATTTCTCAAGCTTGGCAGTGGACAGTTTTCTACTTATCCGTGATGTTGAAAAGACTCGTTGCAAGGTTTGACAAGTACCTGTTGTGGAACACTCTTCAAGGAACGATTCCATGGTATCGGTTGGGCCATGCTTCGATGTTGTAAAAAAGCATCATTTTCTACGTAGAAGGATGCCAAAAGACAGCACAGAAATGAATCCCAGGAGCACTCATGCTCAGTGAAAGACAAAAGCGATACTTGCCCGGACAACCCAACAACTTCCAAAAGCAATGGTGTTCGACGAAAATGCATAAGAAGCTAGCCTTCAACTGCAGGTAGATAAATAATCACTACCACCAATTCTACCACAGGACGAAACCATAGAAACTGGATCAAAGCGAAACACAAAGCAGAGAACAATGCTACTGAATGAGAGAGCATGCAGGTGGTTTCTTCCTCAAGCTAGAGGCTTGAGCCTGCCCTCGTTGGCTTGCTTGAAGAGGCTGGCCTGAGCAGTGGCAGCATTGTCAGATGCAAGACCCGCCAGGAATCTGTCCTTCACTTGCTGGGTGGTGAATGGGAACTTCTTGCTGACCATGGAGTTGAGCAGGGAAGCTGTCCCTTCTCGGAGGAGCGCGCCGATCCCATCGCGGCGTGTGTTGGCCAGTGCCTGCTGCAAGGTCAGGTTCTGCCCTAGTGTGGGTGTAGCCGCAACGCCAAACACACTGCCAACGGTAGCTCCCCAGAAGCCGAAGATCCCCCAAATCAGCTGCGGGTTTGTCCTCCAAAAGCTACAGCAAAACCATTTGAAATCAAAGTCAATGAAACAGAGGAATATTCATTCATACACGGATAAAATCAACTCAAGGCTCTCATTTTTTTCATTTTTTAACATGGACCCATTTTCTTATGTCATTTTCTAGGTAGACTGGATTTTGTAGATGGGCCCAAAAACTGGCAGCAGTGGAAACCTGTTCAGGTGGCTGAATTCTTGCATTCTATGTGGGGTCTGATTGAGCATTAATGGGAGTGCCCCGTTCAAAGCGGATAGTGGAAGTTTGATATATTTACATGCAAGTTCCGGGGAAGACAGGCGGCCTGTTAGGATCAGGAATCATTGGCGGGGTGGATGGTGTTACAGGCACTCGCGGCGATGGGGGGGTTGATGGTGTCACAGGCACTCGCGGCGATGGGGGGGTTGATGGTGTCACAGGCACTCGCGGCGATGGAGGGGTTGATGGGGTCACCGGCACTAGAGGTGACGGTGGAGTTCCTGCACCAAACCAGCATAGAATTAGGGAGAGACTCCACCAAATCAGCATAGAATTAGAGAGAGAGAGAGAGAGGGGCTTGCCTTTGGGACAGGCGGGGGCCGGCCCAGGATGAGGTGGACGGTTGTTCTTCCATTTACCTTCCGAGCTTCCACACGTCACTGGAATCACCACATTCTGCGAAACCAGACAGACCAACAGCACCCACGTCACCCCAGAGATGTAACTTTTCGTCCTCTCCATTTTCACCCAATAGAATTTGCTTGCTTCACCACTGCTACTGGAGTCTGGAACTGGAAGGCGATGTTGCATTTCGGAGGAGCAAATAAATATTACCGCGGAAGAAGCGAGCTGGTTGTTGGAATGCATTTATTATACGAATTAATAGCAGGTCGCATAAAGATATGTTAAAGAAACAACTGGAATTTTTGTATTTTAAGCACATCCTAATCCCACAAAAAATTGATTTTCCCCCTGTATCTTTTATGTTCTTTAAACCGAAACGGGTGGCTGTTGCTCGGGCCAGTTCATGAATGATATGAGACAGGAGGTGGAATTTTACCGATATTCGACGTGTCATGTTATATCATAGTTCTGCCCCTCCAAAGTTGATAAATGATGATACACTCGGGTGGCAGGAAGATCTGTCTCTGGAACCAGTCTCTCTGCATTCTATGGATCCACAAGAATTTGGGTCGTTTGAACTCATTTTAAGTAATTTGGAGCTAATGCTACCCACTGAAGCTCTCATCTAATATCTGGATATCTGATTTCGCTTCCATGGGTTTGATTACTAGTATCTTGCAGCTGTGAATAGAGAAAGCCTTAAAAGACCCACAAGGCCTTATAAGCTTGAGCAAGTGAACCTTTGACGTGCCTAGAAAGAACGAAAACCGCACAACAGAGCCACCACCTGGAAAATAGGCCCCGGTGCTTCTGTTACATGCAGCGAAGTTGGTGGTTGCTTATAAAACAACACAGCATTCATAGTGCCTAAAAACATTTTAAATTCAATCCGAGTAACTTTGAAGAGTCTGCAATTGATAACGATGTTCATATTGGGAGGACTACGCTTCTTCGATTGCGTTTCTGGAAATGCAGTCTTGGCCTTGCCATACTCATGAAGTATTTCCCGGAATCGGAAGCTTGATTTTACGTTGAGAGAAAAAAAAAAAACAAAAAAACAAAAGGACCTGTTTTCCTTCCATTTCTGTTTACGGATTCGCTTGGCTGGATGTGATTAATAGATTGAATTCCCGAGAGCTTATGGATCATGTGCCGCGCTCTGCCCTGTAGTAATTGGTTTCAATTCATGCTGAGCTGTCAGACGGGGAGGGTGGTTGTGGCCGTACTAGAAGTAGATTCTGCCATAGACATTGAAGAAGACGCGGAGAGAGAAAGAGAGAGAGAGAGAGAGTCTCAGCCCAGCTGCCGAAGCCGCTGGCCATTGATTCCCGGAAATGGTTTCTTGCTCTGCTACAAGACCTCAGTTCGTACACATGCACCCGGCCAAAAATACTTGCCATTCTAAAATGTGGTCGAGCAAGAAGGGATCCAAAGTTTGACCATGTAGATGTGGATGCAGATGGAGAGAGGCAAAAGGCCGTACGCGTGAGTGTAAGTTCGGCTCCAACTCGAACGCGGGGCCCACCAGTCTTGGCCTTCCATTTATTATTCTATGAATTCAGTATTGACTGCAATTTCTTCGTAAATCCGAATTCCGGCCTTGGGCTGTTGCTGACAAGACTGCACTTTCTTTACGTTGCTGGCGTTTGGGACGACGACATTGACGCACGCTTCAGTCCATGCACGAATTTTCTCCCCTAAAATTTTTTTTTATAACTGTAAATTTTCAAATTTTATAATATTCATCTATCTATTTTGTTCAAAATTTCATTCATGCCCACACTCCTATATGAAATGATGAATATATTTAAAACTTAATTATGAATTTATAAATAAAAATTGGCATTCAAATTATATAGTGGTAAAAGTATGTTTTTATAATTATAAAATATTAAAAATTCATTTGAATGTGAATTTTTAGCTTAAAATCATAATTAGAGTAGAGTTTGCCTCATGTTCGTCACGTTACAAGGGGTCTTAGGTATGAGTCAGATATCAATCCAAATATATGAGTATATAAAATTTTTGAAAATTTGTGGATATAATAAAATTTGCTCTAATTAGAAAGTAGACGGAAAAATATTCAAGTGCAGTCACACATGTATGAGTTCGCCAGAGGATGTGTTCAGCGGAAATGGGTCTTTTATTAATTTATTAATTAATTAATTGTTATTATCATCATCATCGTTGTTGTTGTCATCATTTTTATGTGGAAGAGCAGCAGTCATGTATTTTTGGAGAAACCTTCTACCTAGTTTTGCAATTTGTTGCCTTGAAAGTTAGGAGTCCTTGCTGTATGTACCCAGGTGCATATGAATTTTTAATCTATAAAAATAGTAAAAATTGATTAACATGTTAAATAAACTTAGATTCATAATTATGTAAAAAAAAATTTAAAAAATAAAAAAATTAGTGTATGCACTCAATTGGGACTCGAAAGTTTCTCCTTCTCCTATCCTTCTTTAACTAGGCATACTGTATGCAAAAACAATTAAAGTAGTACATCTTAACCAGTTGTGTTTAACCAGAAGGGCTGCTTGTGGTTGTTCATGAAGTGATCCACGTTTGTAGAGATAAACAACATTGTTGACGTGTGGCGAGATCTATTATTGTAGAGCTTAGTGTGGATTCATTCAATAAGATTGCACTCAGGGCCTAATTGCAATTTGGATGTGATAAGGATGAGATGCATTTTTCTAAGAAATCATAATTTATTGATTTTTTATTACTAAAATTATTTTTCCATTTTTCACATTACTTTTCCAATAACACCTTTTTCATCCAACATCCTAATCTGATCCGGTCATGTTTCGAATGCGCTTGATGAATTAGATGGATCTGCATGTAGAGCCCATTTTTATTGAGGAAATGGAAATCAAATTAGAAAGAAAAGTATACTTAGGACATGACATCTAAAGTAAATAAACTTAAAATGAATACGAGATAATAATTAGAGTAGATATACGTCTAACCAAACAAGGAATGCAATTCGAAGGAAATTCCACTTTCAAAGTTTGGCTACTAAGGTCTATTCATTTTTGGTTCACCGAGTAATATCCAAACCACCCTTTACATTTTTCAATTTCAAAGTGCATGAGTATAACGACATGTTCTTGCACATTGTCGCTTGTATTCCTACGGAAGAATCTCAATCTTAGTTGAGCTAAAAAGGATTTGTTGCTGGAATATATTGCTGATAATCTAATATTATCCAATAAGATTCCTGGATTTTCCTTACATACACTCCTAATATAAATGGGAAATACAAGCTCCCCTGAATAATGGGAGATAAAAGCTACCCGTCCCTGATTTGAAACTCAAGTAACTGGCACAAGGGCTAGGATGTCATCTAATAAGTAAGTCCTTTACGACATTTCTATGAGGAACTTAAAAATTGCTTGAACTGTGTTTCATTGTTTAATAGATTTAAGTTAATGCTAACCAATACCTAAGTTCTATAACATAGACAAGTTAGTGATTCTAAATCGATATGAAGATGGAGTGTTGAATAATCTGACAAAATTTACCAGAAAAAATCATTTGGTTGGTCTTAATTTCATATAACTAACAAATACATTGAAACCTTCTTGACATCGATTAAGATAAATTCGAGAGATCATGCGGCTATGCCCAATCATGCAAAGACTTTCAATTGGCTTTCCAAATAGCTTCTTGATCGTGACTTGGATAAGATGGGAATGTGAGGTGAAAATTTATTATTTTGTATTGAGAATGAGAAGAATTGCATATGAGTTAGTGAAAATTGTATAGAAATTAGGAAAAGTAAGCCATTATTTTTATATTAAGAAAAGTATTTTTATAAAATATGAGATTCCATCCATCTTAATTTTCTAAAACTTGTTATAATACCTATCAAACTTTAGATTTTTCTATTTCTTATCATTATGTTTATCATATTATATTATTTTCTTCTATTTTAAAACCTTTTATACAAAAATATTTTTTTAAAATTTTCATCGTTTCCCAAACATATCCTTAGAGCTCTTAAAGTTCTGATAGTAACGATCACAAATTCAAGATGATGTGACATAAGTCAACTCACAAGCCACAGCCACAAATTGTTTGATATAGAATTTAAAAGTAAGAAAAAAATGCTTGAAAACTATAAATAATCGTCAATTAATTAAGTTTAATAACTAATTACTCTACATAGACTTCTTGAACTAAAAATGCACTTGAATAGCGAAAATTCCATGATTTTTAATTTATTAGCACAATATAAGATGAGAGGTGATCAAGTGACATTGAGAGAGGCTAGTACGTCAAAATTCAACCAGAAATTATTTCGTGAATTACAAGTATGAATGGTGAATACAATGAACTCTCTTGCCATCATGGGCCTATGGAAAGTTATTGGGTTGTTGGTATGAATCTGGATCCGATGGATGGCCCAATAAAGCTTTCGTTATCGGTCGATCGACCTGTTAGGTACCATAAATTAAGTAAGATAAGTTCTTATTTTCGTACCTATAGGATAGGATAGACTCCAATTAAAAAAAATACTCGGTTTAATTAGATAGGATAGTTTCTAATGAAAATTTATGAAATCACCGGAATTATTTATTGTGGATAAGGGTAAATTTAGAATAATAAAGTTGTTGTAAGAAAAAATGATTGGAATATAAAAATTAATAAAAAAATAAAGTTGTTAGATGGTTAAATCCAAGATAGATAAATTATTAAAAATTATGGATTTGATTCCCAAACGGCACCTTTGTTATGCTCGGAGAGCTTGTTGCCGCATCATGTCATTGTTAAGGCTTATTTAATTTGACCATGTTCACCGACGAGCTTAGCAAGAATACAGTTTACAACAGTGTGGAAATAGTCATTTTGATTGTTTAGCAGATTATATTGATTAACATACTAATCAATATATTAGTAGTTAGGATTAATTTCAAATATGCCCATTATATTTGCCTTTATTTACAAATATACCCATTAAGTTTTAAAATTTTCATATATACCTACTAAGTATGATTGAAATTTTAAATATATTCATTATGATAGTTATAAATATTTAATAATTTTAAAATTTCAAAATATTCCTAATTAATTTAACATTTATAGTGATTTGTGCAATATTTAAATCGTTAAAACTCATTATGTCTAATTTTGCTCTCACATTAGATATTTTTCTATCATATTGTTCAACTTCTATTATAGTTGAATAACTGTTATTATTAAATAATAAGAGTTATTTTGAATATTTCATATGTTGGATAATGAAAATTTTTAATTATGCATAACGGAACGGGTATATTTGAAATTTTAGTCGTACTTAATAAGCATATGTGAAAGCTTTCAAACTTAGTAGATATATTTGTAATTAAAATCAAATATAATAAATGTATTTAAAATTAATCCCAGTAGTTAACATGTTAAACATTACAGCCTTATGGTCCGCCTCTACTTAGCAGTTAGCTCTTATACTTTTCTTGGATTCGCGCTTCATTGTCAGGACTAATTTCCGCGTACGTGCTCGCTTTTTGTACAATTGTCGGCAGATGCCATGTCGCTCATCAGGTGGGCCCGCTGACACGTGCGCGAGATCGGACGGCTGAAAGAAAAGAACAACAGTCAACATCAAGCTCACGTGTGGCCCACCTGTCCTTATGATGCTTTGTATTTGTTGTCGGGGAGCGAGGCTGTTGCCGCCCGTCCCGACCCATCCACATTTTCCAATTCGACCGGCACAAGTAGTATCGACGCTGTGCTGGCTTAGCAGTCGTCGACAGCTTGGTATTTTTCCTTCAAGGAAAATACGAAAGTTGGAAAATAAGATACAAATTGCTGCACAAATAGATTTTTTTTAAAAATCCAATCGATCCATATAAACTTTTTTTTAAGGCGAAATGTAAGAAAGAACAATTAATTAAAAAAAACCTTCAATCCGCTTCTGGTAAGATCCAGTCAATTTTCTCAAACATCAATTAGATTTTAAATTTCAAAAAAAAAAAAAAAAATGGAGGTGCAGAAAAAACCGCATGAAGCGCCACGTTAGCATGGTGTAAGGGACATGCATGTTTCTTCCATAACTCGCTTGCCACTTGTCCTTGCACCAAAACGACTCTTTTTATTTCCATTTCCCGCAGTCCACATCACGTATTCAATCCAGAACTGGAAGAAATGAACACGTATCGGGCTCGCTCATTCAAATCCACATACCGATGATGTGAACGATGAATCGTCCGGCCGTGGCCCACCCTCCACTTCTCTTGCATGATTGAGGTCTTTTGTACCACCAGGATTATCCAGCCACCTGAAAATAATTTTTTTTACGACTTTGACTCAGGGGTTTAAGTTTGAGTTATAAGAGTTGAGGCCTACCTTAACCGTCACTTAATTTAAAAACTTAAGTTTTTCATAAACATACTCAGTATGTTTGACTTCAATTTCAGAAAAGACATTACTTTTCAAAAATATTAAATATACTTATTATATTTGTATCTAATCTCCAAAATGCTCATTTTGTTAAAGTTTGTAGGTAAGTTAACAGATCTCCATTTCAATAGTAGTTATATTTTTATAAATGTCCAAAATATCCCTATTTCAAAACAATAGAAGATGAGATGAAATGAAAGGGAAATCAATTTAAGGCTCTACAAATCTATTACTCTTGCACAATTAGTGTAATGTGAATTATGACATTCAAATGTTTTAATTCAACCACAAATTTAATGAGCATTCTAGCAATTTCATATATAGGCTAAAGGCATTTAGTAATATTTGTAACGAAGTACACAATTTTGGGATTAGATGCAAATATAGCAGATATATTTGAAAATTTTAAAATGTGGTGCGTGTTTTTGAAATTAGGATTAAATATAGTGAGTATAATTGAAAAAATCCAATTTACTTTAACCTTATCCCAAACTATTTAACATCAATAAAGTGAGTTGCAGATTGCTAATGTGTTCATAAAATGGGTTGAGTAACAAAAATAAAAATGATAAATTATTTAAAATATAATCATCAACAATAAATAAAGATGTATAATTATTGTTATTTACTTGAATTGTCATCAATAATAAATAAAGATGTATAATTATTGTTATTACTTGAATTTAAAAGATCAATATTCTTATTTATTTTAAATTGAATTATTGATTTTATTGTTACTAATTATGTGTAACTTGTTAAATAAACATCAATAGAAATCTTAATTAAATTATCTTGCAAGTTATAAATAGGTTACACGAATAATGAGTTAAATAAGTTGGATGTATGAGTCGTGAATTGCTTAACTTATAGCTAATTTATTTAATTTAATAGATTAAATGAGTTATATAAGTGGGTTGATGGATAATAAGTTTCTAACCTTAATTCAGTTTAAACTAAAGGTGCAATTTGACTAGATTTAAATTCAAACCTAGCTCAGAGAACTCAAGAAAAGTCAATTTTTAGATTTACTTTTGCAAGACTCAAACTTCAAAAGTCTGGTTTACAAACATAGTTAAGGTTAAGATTTAAGTAAATATGAAAACATATTACATACATGAAATTAAAATAGTATTTTCTTATTTATGTTTTATAGATGGTTGTCATGTTAAAATTATATTTATAGGTAAATTATATCATTTTATTTTAATTTGGATGATTTGCAAGTCACCTACTTAATTTAATCATAATTGTAAATATACGTATATAGTTTCAAAAATTATAAATTACCTCTGCATAGTTTGATCATAATTGTAGATATACCCACGCACTCATCATTACGATGCAAGTAAATTTGCAAATGTTTGAAAACTATGTAAGTATATTTGCAATTTCAAAAATTAAGGTAATATATTTAGTTTTTGCAAATATATTCACACAGTTTCTAAACCTTTGCAAATATACCCATGTTGTAATGATGCAGTAATGACGTTATAACGACGTGAGTATATTTGCAATTATGGTCAAACTATGTGGGGTAATTTGTAATTTTTGAAACTATGTGGGTATATTTGCAAATTATCCTTTTAATATATATTAATATCTAGTTATTTATTTTTACATTTATTAATTTTCTTCCTTCCTTTATTGGAAAGGATAAATTTTCTTTTGAAAATATAAAAGATTGCTATATTTCTTAAAATTTGGGCCCTGTATTATTGCTTTTGCTTAGATTAATTAATTTTAAGATTCGCAATAAATTTTAAACCTGTCACTCTTAACTTAAGCAAAATTCATTCACTCTAATTTCAAGTCAAATTTATATGGAAAGAGTTAGAGTTTAAATTTTAGAAAAAGTGTTATAATGAGGACCGGAGTTTATATTTTACAAATAAGGGCATAAAGGATAAAGTAAACCCTAATTTCATAAACTAAGTAACACTTTTACCTTAAATGAGTTTGGTCAAGTTACAAATTAACCCTAACTCACCATTACTTTAAATCCTTTGATGTAATCACTTTACGAATGAATACAACTAGACTATAAATCTATCAAAAACTTAACCACGTTACACTCATACTTTGAATCCTCAAATAATCATTACATGATTAAATACAACTATGCCATGGATGTTAGTATGCAACTAGTGTGGCTAGCAAATAGCCTCATGCAGTAAATTCCACTTAGAGTCCTAGCATATTAAATTTATCTTTCATTTTTTAGAGTAAGATACCTATAGCTACTTTTTTAGTAACATTCTTAGATTTAAACTCATGAAGTTAAAAGATTCAAAAAACATGTACTTAAGTCTAGTTGTAAATATAAAAAATAAAAAAATTATGCTGTAGATCTATTTGGAACACGAGTGCTAAAATAAGTATTTAAGTTGAGTTGTAAATAAGAAAAAAAAACTATGCCATAGATCTATTTGAAACATAAGATCTAAAAATTTTCTTCAATTACTTTTCTTAAAGAACACAACATACCGTAGCTTTACTTTTAAGAGAATTCTTACTCAAACGAAACATAACACACAATATACATTTAAATCACCATTTCACGTGGCGGTCCTTACTTTTGGTGTTTACCTCCTTTTTTATCATATTTTTTGATTTTTTAATCATGATTTAAATTTCAAAAGCAAGTACATAAAGGGTATGTTCGGAAAATGACAAAATTTTTGATGAAAAGTTTTTTGTGTAAAAGTTTTTGAAATGAGAGAAAATAATGTGATATGAAATGAGTGTTAACGAGGAGTAAAGAGAATAAAGGTAAAATAAATAAGTTAGTTATATGCGTAATTATGTAAAATGATTGAAAAGCAAGACAATCATATAAGAAGAAGTGAAAAAATAATAAAAAATAATGTAGCTATATAACTACCCTATTTTTAATTATTTATTCATTTATTTTCATACAACTACTATCTTTTCAATTATTTTTAAAGAACTGCTCATGCATCTAATATATATATTTTAACTTTATTTTTTATACTTTTCATCATCACCTCAATCATATTACATTATTTTTTCTTATTTTAAAAATTTTTACATCAAAATTTGTTGTTACAAATTTCAGTACTTTCAAACACTTAGAGGTAAATTTTAAAAAAAATAACTTTTGTGAAAAGCAGAAGGGAAGGAGGTTAAATGAACTTGGGTGAGTTTAATCCGATTTTTTATACAATTATTACTCTAAATATATTTAACATGTGTATTAAGTTCAACCTTTTTTGGACATTTTTAAATATTTTATTTTTGAAATTAATGATATTTTTAGTAATTTAAATGCTGCTGATTTTCAAAAATAGAAATAAAATCAAAAAATATTTAAAAATAGTAAAACTTGATACACATGTTAAATATACTTAAATTAATAATTACACGACAAATTAAAAAATTAAAATACAAGTGCACCGAACCTCAGTGCGTGCGTAAGAAATTTATCCAAAAGCGAAAGCCGTAGAAAAACTTTAGCTGAGACGCAGCTTTTTAGCGCAAGCAATTAGATGTGGTCCCCACCATTCACATGTGCGGAATCTCTGCGTTGGAGAACCCCCTCACAGTCGCTCTGTGGCCATCGCAGCAAAAGGCCATTGTTCACTTTTATTTCTCTGGCCTCCTAGTTGAGATGGAAACGGGGAGGTTTCCAAGCATTTGGCTCGTGATTTTGATGGGACTGGCAACTTCTTCTCAGGCGTATGATTTCTATGTCGGAGGGAAGCATGGTTGGGTATGCAACCCGTCTGAGAATTTCACCGAGTGGGCCGGAAGGAACAGGTTTCAAGTGAATGACACTTTAGGTATTACAATCTCTGTCTCGGAGGCTCTCTCTCATATATTTCCACTCTTAAGATCCATGTTTTATCTTGAATAAACTGAAATGTTGGTAAATGGGTGTATCTTAATATATATTTTGGCATTGAATGGATTTTTGTTTATGTTTTTTTTTTAATATAAAAATTCTTGGGTGCAGTGTTTAGATACAAGAAGGGCGAGGACTCTGTTTTGGTGGTTAACAACAGAGAGGCTTATGATAAATGCAACGCTACAAGTCCGATTGCGACATACAACGACGGAAACACAAGGTTCGACTTCGATCGATCGGGTCCCTTCTTCTTTATCAGCGGCGCCCCAGGACACTGCGAACATGGCCAGAAGCTGATAGTAGTGGTTTTGGCAGTGAGAAACAATCGCCCTCCGCCCAAGTTTCCTCTTCCAAGTTCACCTCCATCCATTTCTCCTCTTCCTTCTCCATCTCCTCCTCCATTCCCATCCCCACCTTCTTCTTCCGTCCCATCTCCACTTCCATCCCCCCCTTCCTCCTCAGGTCCATCTTCATCTCCCTCTTCTCCTTCCTTCTCAGGCCCATATCCACCACCCTCTTCTCCTTCCTCCTCAGGCCCATCCCCACCTTCTTCTTCTGTCCCATCTCCACCTTCCTCCTCGGGCCCATCTCCACCTCCCTCTCCTGATTCTTCTCCATCCTCCTCTGGCCCATCCCCACCTCCCTCTCCTGATTCTTCTCCATCCTCCTCTGGCCCATCCCCACCTCCCCCTCCACTCCCATCTCCGACGTCCTCTTCTTCTCCCCAGTCATCATCTCCTTCCCCTTCAACAATAATTCCCTCTTCTCCCTCTCCAACGGCATCGGCAACACCTGGAGCTGAATCACCGGGTTCCCAGACACCCGGTCCAGGGGCATCTCCTCCTAGTTCGCCAGACTCTTCTATTTCAACTTCTTCATCAAACTCTACTCAGTCATCAAACTCTACTCAATCCCCTTCTTCTTCCACCTCGTTGGTTTCAGGTCTTTCCATTGGAGTAATGGCCGCGACTCTTTTGTGTTCTTTCCTTGGGCCATTGTAGATCAAACTCCCTGGTCCCCGCCGACAAGCCAAACCATGTGTTCTTTTGCATGGATTTTTTTTTTTTCTTTCTTTTTTTGTGGTAAGTTGTTGCTGGAGATATTAAGTTTCGATGATTGCGAGACTTCAGTTTATATTCACATTAAGGGTGTTTGTGGTAATTGGAAGAAAATATCAACAGTTCTCGTAATTATTCAATTTTAAAATTATTAAAATCTTCCTGTATAATTATCATATTTTCTAATTATTTCCACATAATTACCTATACAACTAATATATCTATTTTAATCTCTTTTTTTTTACACTTCATTCTCTATTATATCACAGTATTTTTTACCAATTTAATGATTTTTACGCTAAAAATTTTTTATCCAAAAATTTTATTACTTACCAAACGCATCCTAAATTTTAAACTTTTCACTAAATTTAAGCAAAATTTATCCACTATAATTTCAAGCCAAACCTAATTTACATAAATAGGATTAGAATTTAAGTTTAACAAAATAGTATTATGAGTTTATATTTCATAAACAAGGATAAGATTAAGCATAAAGTGAATTCTAATTTTGATAAATTTAAGTTGCACCTCTATCTCAAATTAATTTGGCCAATTACTCAACAACCTTAACCTTGTCATGTCACTACTTTAAATCTTTTTAAGCGATGGCTATATGACGAAATATCAATACGCAATTAGCAGGTTGGCAAAAGGCCCCGTTTTGGCCTACTCTCCGTTCTAAAATCTCTATAATTACTTTATTAGCAATACGATTGATTTGAAAAAATTCCATGTATACTCATAATTTTACTTCTAATTCCACTTTTACCTATGAATTTTCAAAAATTCTTCTCATAATCATAAATTTTCATCTTAATTTCACTTATAAGCATGTTGTGAGGGATTCGTTAAATGGACTGTTGGCCCCTTGTAAAATGATGAAGATGCTCAAGCTCTAATGTAATTTAAAGTTGTTTTGCTTAAAGTTAAATATTCATATTTAAATAATATATAATTTTATAGTTGCAGGATTTATAAAATCATAATTAGAGATAGACATATTCGTTATTTTTCAATGAGTTAACAATCTTTTTAATAAATTCTTGACGGCATGAGCGTAAGTGGAATTAAGATGAAAATTCATGGGTACAATTGAAATTAAGAGTAAAATTGATGGGTATATAATGAATTTGCCCAAAACACTGTACAAATTGAAAGATTGAAAAAAATATGTACATAGTTTACGTTTAGTACCTCGTTTATGTGGGAATTCCTGCTCATATGAAACGTAAAACACACGACATATATTTAAATCATCATTCGACGGGTCAGTCTTTGCTTTTGAGGTTGCCCTGATTTTTTTAATCATAATTTATTTTTTATGCGTATTTTCTCATCATTTAAATTTCAAAAGCAACTGAGCAAGTGCATAAAAATAAAAAAAATAAAAAAACTTTTGTGGAAAGCGCATAAGAAATTTCTTCGAAAGCGAAAGCTAATAATGCATAAAGGCTTGGATGACTTGTATAAAGGTATCTCTGTTTTTAAGTTCAGCTATTTATCTTTCATCAGCCAAAAGTCCAAAACTAAATCGAATAAAGCCCTTTTGTGTATGTGATGATCATGTGCCGGTGCTTGTGTCATATATGGCTAACGTTGGCTTAGTTTTGGAGGCCCACGTAACACATGGGTGTGTGATTGTAAGGAACATAAACACGCAATAAAATGGTGGGACAGAAGAAACAAGAAGCTGTCAATCCGAATTAATTAAGATGCATTCTTCCTTAATCAAAGATTTTAAATTTTGGTTGAAAGGTCCAAGTATTTGAAATAACCTTATTTTTACGACTGATGCATCATCTTTATAATTTTAAGATGTTCGAGTCTCTCCAGCGTGCCACATCCTCCAGTGAATTTGATTCCTTACTCGAATTGTCCAAATCATTGTTCTGTCTTGGCCTATTATGTGATTAGCACTGGATTATTCGCAAGCATTAAAGAAATATTCGACCGATACTCGAACTGAGCCTAGAGTTCGACGGTCCAATTGAAATTGATGTGTGCCTATCCCATTGGCAGATGGATGCAAGCAAAATTCAATGTAACTTGTATGGAAAGCATCAGGATGATGTCGATGATCCCGAATTCATGCCACAGATGTCCAAAGCGCATGGCCTTCGGAATTTCCTGGCGGCAGCGGAAATTCCAAAATACATGCCTGCCTGTATTTCGTGAATGTCTCGGTGTTCTTGCTTGCCGACCACCGGTCCACGTACCATGTCAAGTCACACTTATCAACAAAGAGGACGACACAAAGCATATTTTTCGATTGAGTTATCCAAACAATTGAAGCTGATAATAAATATAAATCGCGAAATAGTAAAATGCAGAAAAGATGAAATTGTCCTCGTTAATCATAAACTATAATTTATTGATAGTTTAGCATTTTAAGAGATTGTTTGATATTAAAATTCCAATAGGATTAATACAGAGGTAATGGAGAAATTTGGAATATAGGGGAGTAATGGGGCGCCTAAAGAGTAACAAATTTCAAATTTTGAAGTAATATTTTTAGAGCTATTTTAGAAAGGGGATTGATTCAATCCAGTTTTGTCCATAGGAGCATCATTCAGTCCACTGCACGAGACCTATATATATACATTAAAATTCTTTAAAATATTTATGGCTCTACTTAGATTAATTCATACAAAATTTTCAAACGCTCCGGTGCATGAAAAATCAATATTTTTTCAATTTTGAAAAATAATAAAATGCGTATAGGTTAGCTAAAATATTTTAAAATTTTGTGCAGAATTTTCTAAGTAAAGCTTATAAATGTATAAACATGGATGCTCCTATGCGGCTAAACAAATAGTATCATTTTCCTAAACACATCATATTATAAGTTAAAATCATTTTCATAAAAAAAGAGTTAAAAGTCATTATTTCCTACAATTGCCGGAACTGATTGAAAGTCTGAAATTTTAGAAGTATATAGTTTTGGATGATTTTTTCTCCCTTATGCATTCTTCTCTAAATGATTTAACCATTTGATAATTCTATTTTTTCAACTTTATATTATACTATAATTATTTTTTCTTATAACTGTTTTATTTATTCCAACTTTATTTCTATTATTTTGTACTACCAAAATAATTTTCAAAATATTCACTCTATCACTCTTCACACCATCTCAAAATTACACTGAAATTAGCTTTATCAAAAGTAAAGTGGTGCATGGAAATGGAATCATTTGTTTGATGGGGCCAATCTGACTAGTCCGACCGTGGATGAACACAAATTAGGATTTCTAGAATCTTCCGCGCAGCTCGGCTCAATGCTTCTCTCAATCACCTCCCGCGCATCGAGCGCATTACATAGCCGAGTATCATTTTATCCCATTGCTGTTAGTCCAGCCGACTTATTAATTCAGGAACGGACGATGATTTCGGCCATTGAATTTTAATTGCAATTTTGAAATCGTAATTCATTATTTGTGATCGAAAAGAAAAGGAGAAAGAAACGGCAGGACGATTGCGGCAAGGAGAGTGCGACGCGATTCGTTCCCTCACTATGCGACTCACGCGGTGCAAGCCATGAAGAAGACCTTTCGGATGTCGATCTGTCACGTTGGTGGAAATTCACCACTCGTGCTACCTTTGCCTCCAAACTCCAAAGTAGTGCAAGTACAAATGTAGTCTACAATGTCTATTTACTGGGTCGAGGACATAGCTCGAACATTTTGACAAACGTAATAAGTTTTTTTTGCTTTGCAATAAATGACAAGGAAATTTTAAGTTGACTGAACGCAACGTAATTTCGCACGGTAGCCCGAGTCAACATCTGGCGTATGGGTCATTACTAATATATATATATATATTAAAAAAAGTGGACCCCCCCCGTTTGATGAATAGGATCAATACCATTGAATCGAGTGGGCCACGCAGAATCAACGCCATTAAATGAGCATCAGATGACCGTTGAGGAATCACGATCATCAAGGATGATTACTCACTCTTAATTCATAAAACACATCTCAGTTGTTGGTCGTCCGAGGTTCATAAATCCTTTCTATTTAAAGGCCAGTGATTAATCGTATAAACAATAAGATATATAATTTTTGGAGAAATAATACATGACAACGGGAACGAAGAAAGGAGAGATAAATATTATGCGAACAAAAAAAGAAAGGAAATCTTTCCGTCCCTCTGCCAGACTTTATGGATGGAAAATAGCAACACGAATGACATAAAAGTCTAAAAGTCAGACAATATGGTGTTGATGGAAAAGTTAGAAAAAATTTTAATTTTCACAACAACATATTTTTCATTTATTATATATATTCAGATTAAAGTAATCTCTGTGTATCAAAGATTTGCAGGCCATCGATGGACAGCTATATCCTCAAACAGTCGGTCACCATAATCAAGGTTCACCCACAAAGCTGTCGGCCCAATCTTTTGTAATTACGGTTTTTTTAGAAAAAAGCATAAATAAAAAATTAAGAATTTTGATACTCACCACTGGGATGGCATATGCATGTTGCATTCTTTTATTAGCTATCATTATGTTTTTGTGCTTTCTATTCCCTGGAATTTTTTTTAAAGAGCCAGAGCATTCCCTTTTGCGGATTTAGCAATGTTGAGCTGGCTTCTGAAAAGCCCGTAATAATAATAAAGATGCTAATGGTGGAAATTCCCGTTAAAGAAACCGAAACGCATGCCACGTGTATGGCCATAATTACGTAGTTGCATTCCTCTGCGGATGCAAATTAAGCTGCTGTCGTTACTGGTGAAATGCAAACATGATTTTCCTTCCTCTTTCCCAACGGCAATCTATTCCTGCAGTATTTATACACGTCGCCACTGCTGATTGCATTCCATCAGAATCTTGCCTCTTTTTGTAGCTTGTTTCCAGTGTCTTCTGGGGCATCTCTCTCAGTCTCTCTCTGATCATCGCCGCAAATAACGATTACTCACTGTTATTTCTCTGGCCTCTTGTTGAGATGGAAACGGCGAGGTTTTTGAGCATTTGGCTTGTGATTTTAATTGGACTGATAGCGTCTTCTCAGGCGTATGATTTCTATGTGGGAGGGAAGGATGGTTGGGTGTCCAACCCATCTGAGAATTTCAACGATTGGGCTGGAAGAAACAGGTTTCTAGTGAATGATGCTTTAGGTATTACAATCTCTCCCCTTCTCATATCTTTCCTGTCTCACGATCTATGTTTTATATTGAATGAAGCATGAACTGAAATGTTTGTAAATGGGTGTATCTTAATATATATTTTGGTGTTGTACGGATTTTTGTTTATGCTTTTCTTTTTATATAAAAATTTTTGGCTGCAGTTTTTAGATATAAGAAGGGCGAAGACTCTGTTTTGGTGGTGAAAAACAGAGAAGCTTATGATAAATGCAACACTACAAGTCCGATTGCCACATACAACGACGGAAACACGAGGTTCGCCTTCGATCGGTCTGGTCCCTTCTTCTTTATCAGCGGCGCCTCAGGACACTGCGAGAATGGCCAGAAGCTGATAGCAGTGGTTTTGGCTGTGAGAAACAATCGCCCTCCTCCCAAGTCTCCTGTTCCAAGTTCGCCTCCATCCATCTCTCCCCTTCCTTCTCCACCTTCTTCGTTCCCACCCCCACCTTCTTCTTCAGTCCCATCTCCACTTCCATCCCCACCGTCCTCCTCAGGCCCATCGCCATCTCCCTCTCCTCCTTCTTCCTCAGGCCCATCACCATCTCCCTCTTCTCCTTCTTCCTCAGGCCCATCGCCATCTCCCTCTTCTCCTTCCTCCTCAGGCCCATCCCCATCTCCCTCTCCGCCTTCCTCTTCGGTTCCATCTCCATCTCCTTCCCCACTGTCATCGCCTTCGCCCTCAGCTCTCCCTCCATCTTCTTCTCCTTCCCCTTCAACAATAAATCCCTCTTCTCCTTCCCCATCGGCAACACCTGGAGCACCAAACACTTCAAACCCTGGAGCTGAAGCACCGGGTTCCCAGACACCTGGTTCAGGAGCATCCCCTCCTAGTCCGCCAGGTTCTGCTATTTCACCTTCATCAAACTCTACTCAATCTCCTTCTTCTTCCACCTCGTTGGTTTCAGGTCTTCCCATCGGAGTAATTGCCGCGACTCTTCTGGGTTCTTTCCTCGGCCCACTGTAGATCAACTCCCTGCCGACAAACCAGACCGTATATTCTTTTTTGGGATTTTTTTCTTTCTTCCTTGTAATAAATAGATGCTGGAGATATTTTAGTTTCGATGATTGTGAGAGTTTAGTTGTATTGGTTTGCATTCTATTCTCGAAATAAATTAAATAGATTCCATATTTTAATTTCATATATAGTGAGAACTTCAGTTGGTTAGAATAGTGGTTCTCCGTCGTATGCACTCGGGAGTATTGTATGCATTCCGAAGTATTGATCCTCAGTGTTTTTTAAAAATTTTGATACAATTGTTAATTTAAATGTACCTAATATATATATATATATTAATTTCTACTATTTTTAAAAAATTTAAATATTTTTTCTAATTTTTAAAAATCAATAGTATTTTAATAATTTTAAATTACTAAAAATATTACTAATTTTTAAAAATTTGAAAATACACTTATATTAACATTTTTATGAAAAAATTTTCAAAAAAATAAAAATACAGAAGAAATATATTCAGGAGCAATGAGGCTCAATATTTCTAGGTACATAGGACAGATAGTCTAAAATAGTAGGTTTTTCTTTTTTCCTAAACAAATAGTACTTAAAAAAGAAGAAGAAGAGTAGTAGGCCTCTGTTTTTCTTTAAAAAAGAGCAGTACTTAAAAAAAAGAAAAAAAGAAAAAGAAAGAAAGAATAAGAATAGTAGGCCTCTCGTGTCAATGCGCCAAGAGGTTCCCCAACGTTTTGTCTGCTTCAACGCATCGAGCTGGACCATCAACATGTCGTAGCCATTGCCCATTGCACGTAGGAAAACGCAGCTGGGTTTGGTAGACAGACTGCTTAAGTAACACGTTGTTGTAGTATTTTGTATGTAATGGCCGCGAGTCCCAGACGGCCGCGCTCGTTTTTTCGTGTCGGCGGGCATGGGTTGTTGATGAACACGTGGCGCCCTTCGGTCAATCTGTTCTGGCAAATGTAGCGACTGGCGACTGGCGACTGGCGTTGGATAAAAACAATTAATCAGAGGCGGGCATACATGCGGCAGATATATTCCTTTCATTTCTCCTCTCAACTTATTAGTTTTTTCAACGTCCATTTTGGAAGCATTCTTCGTGGTTTTCACCCATCCGTTTGCTCCGGACCAGCACCCCTTGTTTTTCCCTACCATCCCTAGCATAACAAGGTTCTCATATCGAAGACACGTCGGCAATCCATATGGCTTTTAATTAGCGAATGCCCTGCGTCTCCAGTCAGGCATCATATCCTGACAGCACGGCCAAGCTCAAGAGAACAAAAAAACGAATGGCGGAGATGAAAGCGTGATAAATAGACACTGATTGGCAACGGCTCCTCTGCCCAATTCAAAGGCAAGAACCGAGTCCAGTGGTCCGTAGAAATGGGGCACGCCATACACGTGGTGGCGCTGCCGCCCATTGCGGGTTAACGCAGAACGCTTTTAGATATATATGAACCTTTCCTCGTCTCCGCTTCTCCTCCGCAAACAATTTACTTCCCTCTCCTATCGGACGAACCTCCCCACCATTCCTTTGGTATTGCAAGAGACCACCGACACTGTGATTTGGAGTTGGTTTTTGTTTTGGGCTTTGGGTTTACATGGGTCATCTTCATGTTGCGTTCCTCCTCGTGCTCTTGGCAGCGGCCCATGTGGGCCAATCCTCTGCTGCTAGCTGGGATTCTTCTCTGGACGTGGCCACGGCAGGCGGAATTTCCTTAGACGGCGACGGGGGCCACAAGACCTGCAATGGCTCAGTGGGCCAATGCATGGACGGGGAGGAGGAGGAGATGTCGATGGAGTCGGATATAATGAGGCGGGTTCTGATCCAGAGGAAGGACAGGTACATCAGCTATCGTGCACTGAGGAAGAACGCCATACCCTGCGGCCGTCGTGGCAAGTCCTACTATGACTGCTACACCCATATACGGGCAAACCCATACAGGCGACCCTGCCTTAAAATCACTGGCTGCCTAAGGGATATGAACTAAATATATAGACGGAAAAATAAAAACAACGAACGAGAGGGCAGAAAAATAAATGGAGATGGAAACTTCTTCCGGCAGATACATATTCATTTTTCATATATACTAGATTGTTGCTTTCTTCTTCTTTTATTTATTTATTGATTTAATACATATGTATATGGTGCAATAAAAAAGGCGTGTGGCTTGAAACAAGTTTAATACAAAATAAAATAAATTACCGTAGCCAAACAAACGATGTTTTTGGTATGCATTTGGATATATGGATTTATTTTCTGAGCACGCCCTGCAAATTACATTACAGGCTCGTTTTTTTTTCCCCCTTTTCTATCTGCAAGGCAAAAAAGAAGTGACATAATATTGTCACTTATTTATTACTATATATGTCTGAGCCCTGAAGTGCTTAATTGCATGCCAATAAAATTATTCTTCTGCAATTTTCAATCATGCTTGGTTTGCTGTTTGTAGAGAACGTACTCCAGTTGGCATTGCGTAGTTATGGTTGGGTGATTTAGGTCTTCGCGCCTTACTGGTCCATATCTTTGCGATCTCGATCGGTTCTATAAGGGCGAGCTCAGAGCAGTCGATGCATGTTTTAATTTGATAGGCTATCCAATGTCGTCCTTAAGTGTGGAGTTAACTTTGCCAAATAATCTTTTGAGACCAGTCTCAAAACAACCGGTACAAAAACTTTTTTTTTGAATTTTTTTATAAACATATTAATCTAGTTGTATTTAATTTATTAACCAAACTTTAACATTTTTGAAAATGTATATATTTATTTTGAATTTTTAAAAACAGAGATATCTAAGTCATTTCCAATAATTTAAAAGAGTTTAAATACTCTTGTTTTTTAAAAATTCAAAATAAAAATATATATATATACATATTCAAAATGGTAAAATACAACTAGATTACGTGTTTATAAAAAATTTCAAAAAACAAAAAAAAAAATAGATTTTTGGACCAATTTGAAATCGCCAAATTTTAGTCTAAGAAGATCGGTGCTCGTTCACTTTTAAATTCTTAAAAACAGCTTGCATGATATGTTAATTTTGTTATCAGACATTTTCTTAATTTGTGCTATGGTATCATTATTAACCATTGAGTAATTGTTATGATTCTTTATTCTATGGTGTATTTAAAAATGGATAAAATGTGCGGAAAAAATTTGGTGTAAAAGTTTTTAAGATATGAGAAAATGATGCGACATGATAAGAATAATGAAAATTAGTGAAAAATAATAAAGTTAAAATATATAAGGTAATTATATAGTAAGATGTAAAAATGATTAGAAAATAAGATAATTATAAATAGGCAAAAATTTAAAATAATTTTTTTGTGATTGAAGACACACCCTATATTAAATACATGATAAGAAAGTGACAATAAGTGCTCAAAGATTTATTGTAAACAAATAGTTAAATTAATAAAAGGTTAAAATCAAATCAAATATATTATTTTACATTGTGAAAATTATAAAATTCCTGACTTGGTCGAATAGGATGCATTCAAATTGAATTAAAGACCTCAACTATTGATAGATATAAGGGGTGATCTAGTGCGGCCGGGCGTATGGGACCCCCATGAGTTCGGCCAAAAAATCTTATTTATTTTTTTGAATTTTTTTATAAACATATAAAGCTAAGTATATTTAACCTATAAATCAACTTTTATCATTTTTGGAGCTTTTAAGTATTTTTTATTTTTAAACACGATGACATTTTTCATAATTTTTGAGTAAAAAAATTACAAAAATATCACTGCCTTTAAAAAATATTTAAAAATATTCGAAAATGGTAAAACTTGATTTATAAGTTTAATACACTCAATTTTACATGTTTATAAAAAAATCAAAAAAATATTTTTTTGGGGGCGAGGGTTCCCATAGCCAAACACATGGGATCACCTATATATCAATGTTTTGAAAATCGAACCGAGCAATGAATCGGTTTTGTGACTGGTTCTTGATCTTTTCGGTTCAATCGGTGCAAACCGACAGTCGAACCACGATTGAACTGAAAGAACTAGTGAACCGGGACACGGCCGGTTCACAATCCGCCCGGTCCGATTCTTAAAACAATGATATACATACATACATATATATATAACCCCATGATCCTGTAAGGCCAGCCTAAAAAACATGTTTGAAGGCATTTTTTTTTTTAGTTTTTCATAAACATGTTAAGCTAAGTGTATTAAATATATAAGCTTAGAAAATTATGAGAATGTCACTGCCTTTAAAAATAAAAAATAAATACTTAAAAATATCAAAAAATAGTAAAACTTGGTTTATATATTCAATACGCCTAGCTTAACATGTTTATGAAAAAAAATTTAAAAAAAAACCTCGAAACATGTTTTTTAGACCCCCCCCTAAGTAAGCCTTTACTTAGGCTGGCCTTACGGGATCATCACCTATATATAAGAGTTGTTTTAATGCAGTAGTACCAGAACAATAGTACATTTGTCCTTTTTTAGGACCTACACATTTTAGAGTATAATAAAACTTTATATAAATATTTATCCATATATAAATTTTTTAATAAATGGTTTACATGTTGAAAAAACCACTTTAAAGTTGTTATTTGCATCAAACTATTTGATTACGTTGAATTTGTACCATTTCAGATGGAGTCCACACACATATCCAATTGGGATGAAAATTTGTATAATAATAAAATACATTATTCTAAATATAATGAGTAGAGTCGATTATAATTTTATGATCATATAGAGCCCATTTCAGCGCAACTGTAACGTAATTACAGTGCAATTGCACTACTCTTGAACATTTCTCTATATGCATATGAGTAATATCTAGGTGTAGTAGCATCAAATATATGGATATATGGATAAATAATTGTATAAAATTTCATTGCATTTTAATATATGTGGAGCCTATTTTTGGGCAAATGTACCGCCGTTCTGACATAAGAACAACTCCCCCTCTGTACATACTTTGATGTTATTTTACCGAGGCTATAAGAATTATATAATATGTTACTTTTATCGGAAAATTTAAATATATTACATGTAGAAAAATAATGTTTATAAAGCATAGTCTCGTATACAAACTATTTTTGTAAGAATATTATTAATTTCAAATTATATTTTATTGGGATGATTTTTCTTAAAGCACATTGATTGATACATTAATTGAAGGCTCACGTGGGCAGTCTGCTTGGGGGTAACATCACACATGGATCAACGGCAGACTGCCACAGCACGCCTATAAACCTATCGAACGTGACTGGGATCGGACCACGGAGGATGGCAAAGTATTCCGCTTCCGCTTCTCCTTTGCAAACAAACACTTCTCCCTCCTACTGAGCAAACCCACCCGCACCGGGATTTGGGTGTTGGGTTTACATGGGTAGTCTTTGTGTTGCATTCCTCTTTATGCTCTTGGCAGCGGCCCATGTTGTTCAGTCCTCTGCTGCTAGCTGGGATTCTCCTACAGACGTGACAACAGTGGGCAGAATTTCCTTAGACGGCGACAGGGGCCACAAGACCTGCAATAGCTCGGCGGGTCAATGCATGGACGGGGAGGAGGAGATATCGATGGAGTCGGATATAATGAGGCGGGTTCTGATCCAGAGTAAGGACAGGTACATCAGCTGTCGTGCACTGAGGAAGAACGCCATACCCTGCGGCCGTCGAGGCAAGTCCTACTATGACCGCTACACCCATATACGAGCAAGCCCATACAGGCGACCCTGCCTTAAAATTACTGGCTGCCTGAGGATATGAATTAAACATAGAGAAGGGAAAGAAAATGTTGAAAGATAAACTTGATTTCAATTCCGTCTTATCATATTTTCATGCATATAGTATAATAAATGATTAGTATATGGATCCAGTGATAATGCATTTAATTAATATTGTTCATGCATGGATGGTTGTGATGTTCGTGACTGTTACGCGGAAAAGAGACATCATCTCTGATATAAATAAGTACGAAGATTGTCGTTTGGATGCAAAAGTGAAACAGAAATTTTAGTCTCTCATTTATATTTTCCTCCGGTTAAACTTCTTCAAATTTCGTTGTTGTTTTCCTGTTTCCAACGAAAGACAATGAACACAAGGAAAGAAAATTAAATGAAGATGGAAACTTCTTGCGGCCAGGATCAGATACATATATGATAATTTTCATGTACACTCGATTGTTTCTTTCTCCTTCTTTTTTTAATTTTTATTTGTTATATATATGTAATGTGTTACAGTAAAAAAAGTTGTTCTGTGAAACAATTTTAAATTAAAATAAATTAAATCACCGTAGCAAACCGACGGATTTTTTGGCATGCATTTCAATATAGAGATTTATCTTCTGAGCAGGCCCTGCAAATTACAGGCTTGTAATTTTTTTCACTGTTAACATAACGCCCATTGATGGGCATACAACACGTTAAATAACAGAGTTCGAGATGCAGTAGACAAATTCTTCAGGCTTCCGCGCAGGTATGCACGACATTATGCATTGTTTAAATTTCTACGTTCCCCTTTTCATGGCAAACAAAGAAGTAAAATAATATTGCCACCTATTCATTACTATAATGTCTGGGGTGCTCAATTCCAAGCTTGTACAATTCTTCTGCAGTTCTCAATCATGCTTGGTTTGCTGTTCGGCGGGAACGTACAGTTTTCGCAAGTAAAGTTTCTGGTGTAAAAATTTTTAAAATTGAAAAATAATAAAATGATATAGAAGAAATAATAATGAGGTGTAAATATAATAAAGTTAAAATAAATAGGTTATATGTATGGATAATTGTGTAATAATGATTGAAAAGTATGATAATTATATAATTAAAAAATAAAATAATTATAAAGAGTAAAATATTTTATATTGAAAAGCTTTAGCTTATAATTTTTTATATTGCCAAACATGCCTATAGTGTAGTTGGGCAGTTTAGGTCTTCATGCTCTTGCAATTCTGCTAGTCCATATAGTCGTAATCGCTGTCGACACATTTGGTTTTATGCGGGCAAGCATGGAGCAAATTAAGGTGCTGATGATTACTTACCTGAATAATAACATCATGGTTGTTTTAATGACAAGGTGGTCCATGTGACTGTGTACAGGGTCTGCAAATTGGAGGTCTAGAATCTAAAATTAAATCAAGTCATTTGTTGAGTTCATCGTTCCCAAAGAGTGTGCCTCCATTAGTTGCATAGTTCTCTGATGTGAATGACATAGTTAAAAAAAAAAAATAACAACATCATGTGTTTTGTATTTTTTAATATATATTTTCATTTTTCTAACTTTTATTACCAGCTTGAGTATATTTAGTTTATATACTAAAATTTATCATTTTCATATATTTTTACAAAAATTTATAAAGTAAACTCCTATTTGTCAACATTTTCTCTGATATTATTTTTTTTGACGTTGATTTTGGGAAGAATTCAGCTCTTTTTAGTTTTTCAACAGGGGTCTAATTATTGTAAAATAAAGTAAAGAATTATTTGAATATGCTTTCACAATTATATACATTTTATTTTATTCTTGAGATATTAATTTTAATTAACTTCAAAATTAACATTACAACTATTTTTGTAGAATAATTAATATTTGGCAATATATTATTTTACGACGCATGTACATCTGCTTGTTTCGTATTTATTTTTAAATAGATGTTAAGAAAATTAGAATAAGTGTGTATTTGCTATTTAGATTTGTTACAATTTATAAATAAATATTCATGAATTTTTAATATTTTAAAATTTTTAAAATTAGTATATTTTATCAACAAAATATTCACATGATATGGTTACTGTTTTGAAAACCAGACCGAACCGGGCGGTCGGACCGGTCGGACCGTGAATCGGTCACGTCCCGGTTCGGTACTGTTACCGGTCCAACCGCGGTTCGATCCGGTTGAACCGGAAAAATTGGGAACCGGTCACAAAACCGGTTCAGGAACTGGTCCGGTTTTAAAAACATTGAATATGGTCTTGGATAAATACAATTATATTTTTCCTGAACCTACAGTTATAAGCATGTTGTAATCTGCTCGGCTTTAGCCCAAAACTACATGCTGCCCCATTTTTTCTTGAGCCCAACATTGAAGTCCAATATTCATTTCCTTGGGCCTATGCTCATCCACCTCCATTTTCTGTTTGAGCCCAATGCTACTTGCATTTTCTGCTGGAATCCAACGCGCCAGATGCCGGAACATTTTCCGCGTGAGCCCAACGCGACGTGCACGTTCATCTTTCGCGTGTGCCCAAAGCAGGGGAATGCTCTTCCATTTTCCTCCTGAGCGCAACGGTACTTGAGCAGTTGAACTTAGGGTGAGGAATCGGAGCGGACCATACCGAGTTAAAGTTTGTCCAATCCTGACTCTATTTTTTAAAAATTGAGTTTGATCCTCTTTTTATACCGGGTCGGGACAAGGTCAGTTTGATCATCATTTTTTTTAACAGATTCCGGTACAAACTTCGGGTTGGTATTAGACCAATTTTGTGATAGCAGGTCGGGTAAAAAATACGGGTCAAATAAGATAATTTAAAGAATTTATATACCTATCAAACATAAGTATACATGTATACTAAATTTAAATATTATATATTTCAATATTTCACCAATTATTAAAAACACATAATTAAGAAAACAAAATATTTAAAAATATAGTATAAGTTTATTTAAACAAGTTAATATACAATTACACATGAAGGTTATTTATGTACGAATTCTTTTTATTGATTCTTATATTGCTTTCTGAATAAGTTAATTTTTCTATTGTTGATAGAGTTGAATATAAAAAAGTGAAAATTTTGAAAGAAAATAATAATAATAATATTTAAACATAAGCTTACAATTTTTAATAAATTAGTATATGTCAGGCGAGTCGGACTCTTCGGGTCAAGACATGGTCTACCCATCCCGATCATATTTTTGAATTCGGGTCAAAATTTCTAACCCATCCATATACCGGGTTAAAAATATATTGATTTTATCCAGTCAAAATAGGTCGGGTAAAAGTCAGAACTCGGGTCGATCGGTACCAATTCTCACCCCTAGCTGAACTTGCCTACTTGCTCGTCCGTTTCTACGCGCGAGCCCAATCCTGCAGCCTGCAAACTGCGTGCGCCCAACGCTTGTAGTACAAGCTCGACCGTCATCGGCGTAAGCCCGACGCTGCAGGTCTGGTTTGCAACCGGCGGCATGATCCACCCAAACGAAAAATCATGCATCGGTTCCAAATCATACAAGAATATAATCACATGATGTAAATTTTTTGGTGAACAAAATGAATCGATAATGCGGATATTTTTTAATCCTTGTTCTTTTTTTCTTTTTCTTTTTTTCTTTTTCCCGTGTAGCCCTTCTTTTTTTTTTTTTTTTTTTTTCTGGTTGAAACTGCACAACTCTTCTCTAGTTAACGTGAAATACGACTATTTCCAATAATTTTACTTTTTCGTGTTTTATTTTTATTCTTGTAAGTGTTATAGCTGTATATAAAAATAAATAAATAAGAGAAGCGATTCAATATACAGGGCGTATTGAAACTTTAGTGCACGTGGATAAAAAATTCTTTTAAACTTTTTTTGAATTTTTTATGAAACTATTAATCTACATGTATTTAACATATATACTCAGTTTTGCCATTTTTAAAAATATTTATGTATATTTCTTTGATTTTTAAAAATAAAAGAGTTTCAATTTTTTAAATGACCAAAATACTCATGTTTTTAAAAATAAAAATATATACAAATATCTCAAAAACTATAAAACTTGACCTCTACATTAATATACTTGGCTTAACAATTTTGTAAATAAATTTTAAAAATAAAATTTTCACTCAAGTGCACTAAAATTTCAATACACTCAGGGCATTATATCACTTTCTAATAAATAATGTCTACAGCTCAAAAATTAGAGCCCATTACTATCATTTCCTCATTGTCTATCTAAAAAGGGTGGATTCATCATATGAAGCCAGTCTAAGTGGTTGGCTACTTATGCTAGCTACAAATTATTTTTTAACTTTTTAAACTTTCTATAAACCTATTAATTTATGCATATTTAATTTATAGTTCAAGTTTTATAAAAATGTGTTTATATATATTTTTAAAATTTTAAAGACTGGAGTGCGGTGATAATTTTCACCACAATATCCATGCGTTTAGAAGTAAAAATATATAAGTATATCAAAAATAATAAAACCTGAATTATAAATTAAATACACCAAATTAACATGCTTATGAAAAATAAACAAAATAAAAATAGTTTAAACATTGCCGGTAGGCCTTTGAAGATCACCCTGCATTAAAAATTAGATATTTATCTTTGTTGCCTACTCATATAATTTTTTGTTGAACTGATTGCTTTGGTTTTCTCTGCTGCTCAACAATCAATATTATTTGTCACGACGTCGTATTACTGTTGTAACCAGCCATGTCCATCTTGCTGTGGGAGTTATAATTTTCTTTTAGTGATGATAATAGCTTATAGAAAATTTATTTTATTGCGAGAATTATGCATGCACGTAGATTGTAATATTAGTTAGCATGTTGTATAAAAATATATAAAAAAACAATATTATTTACATCGAAGAGAGTCGAAATATTTTCATATAAACGATACTACTTCCCATTTCCTGGATACGTAACAGCACTGTTGTTAATAATAATAATAATATTATTATTTTTTATTTTTGACATCCTCATATTCCAGTGTAATCCAATCAAACACTCCGACAAGTGAGGGCAAAGACATTCCCCCCAAAGCATCTTAGAAGTCGCAAAAAACGTTTTGTTAAGATCGCCGAACCGCGCCCTCCGATCAGCAGCAGCAGGAATGGCAGGGACTGCGTCGAATGGAGAGGTCGCTTCCATCGCTTCGGAGGCGTACCTCGAAAGCAAGCCTGTGAAGGAGACAAGGGCTCTGGTAGCCGATCTCTGCCGCCAGTTCTACACACTGGGCTGGGTCTCCGGCACCGGAGGCAGCATCACCATCAAAGTCCATGACGATTCCGTACCCAAATCCCAACAGCTTATCGTCATGTCTCCTTCAGGTAATCATCCAAGCAGATCAATTTTTTTTTTTTAGTGTTCCTAAATGGGCAGAACCGTGATCGTTTTGAACTGGACTGTGTCCATCCGTTGATGATTCAGGAGTCCAGAAGGAAAGAATGTTGGCTGAAGACATGTACGTGCTGTCGTCGAGCGGGTCTATCCTGTCGACTCCCGACGCTAAGCCATACCCGCACAAACCCCCCAAATGCACTGATTGTGCTCCTCTCTTCATGAAGGTACGCACTTTCTTCTTTTCCGAAAGCGATCCCGCTAAGCATACTGCTGTGACCTGCGAGTTGATGCCGCGTCCAAATAATTAGTCTTGTAAAGTCAAAGGCAAGTCAATTGTAGCCTATGCGAGCTTGAACAAGAACAGAGGTTTACTTTAATTGACGTAGTTGAATGCCTCCGTTTATCATCTGTAGCCTGGATTTCATTTCTGAAAAGATGTGTTTGCTAGTTGCCTCGTACCCTCAAGAACAAGAACACTGTTTTTGATGTTACCAGAGTGGGATGATCAAACGCCACACTAATGCTTCGTACATGTTATCTACTCGGTTTAGAGATTGCAATTTTCAAAATATGAACTTGGCTAGCAAGTTTCGTTATTTATTCAACTGTTTCAATTGGCTAAGTTAGTGGAGAGTTACTAATGTTATGGTGATTCCTTGCTTGAATCTCTGTTTATATATAGGGTTCTGCTTTAGGTGAACCCATTCACAAAAAGTATATTTGCATGAACTGGTTCAAACATGACCCGCTTTGATGATGGTGTGAAATCCACTGCGCCCCGATCATTTAGAATCATTTGTTCAGCTAGGAAACTGAATTTCATCCAATTTGAAGATGTGCGTGAGTCCCATGTGTAAAATTAATATAGTTGAATTACTTGATTTGTACATTAAGAGCTGTCGATCTAACATCTAAACCATCTAAAACATTTTTCCTTTGCAAATGAATGATTTTATTATTTATTGAACATTTTAATGCATAGTAACATCTATGGATTGATCTAAGTGTTTTCCGTAATTTACACATAGTTACACATATTTTAAAGTAGGTATGACTCACCTAATACTTGGATGATTTCAAACAATGTAAATGGTTGAATTTGCATCTCATCATCAACATTGGCCCCATATAATCTTAGTTTTTCTAAAGTGCGACCCACATATATAATACTTATATATATATTTAAGAATTATAGTCAAATACTGTGGATTGATGGGCCAACCATGATATTCCAGTCATGGCGTTAGAATCAAGGTAGACATTCACATCTCAGGGCTTGTTTGGTGCGTAGCAAAATATGGCGGCCAACGCTTTTGCGGGAAACATCAACGGGCCACTTCTTGCAAACATGAAAATTTTTGCTAATAATAGCTATTTTCTAGGAAGTGCCGTATTTTCTGAATGTGGCTAAACACATTCAAACATTTGAAAAGTGCTGTTAGTGGGAGATAACACACGACCAAATAGGCCCATAGTCAAATTTGTAGGAATTGGTTTTTTTGGGCTTAACAGAGACCAACAACTGCTTTGCTACTTGGAATAATTGCCACCATAATGAAAGTCTTATCCTAGATAAACGAGTTGGTTTGGTTCTGGGTCCCTATTCCACATGAGCAAACCACCAAGTCTAATTTTTATTGTCTTTAGCTACTGGTTGTCTAATCAATACATTGCTTTCACCTCTTAGCTAGTATGGTTCTGGGTCTCTGTCCACATAGTCAAATCACCCAAATCCAACTTCTGTTATCTCTTCTGTTTGATGTTCTACTCAATAATCAATATATTTATTGCTTCCACCTCCTAGCTAGTGTGGTTCTAGGTCTCTATTCCATGCCACCAAACCACCAAAGTCTAATCTCCATCATCTTTTTAGTTCCTACTCAATATATTTCTTCTGTATAGTTTTTCGATTTATTTACTTCTTAATACTAGGTGCCTAGGTACTAATTTCTAAGATGTCACAGTGGCCGATAAGAGTTAGCTTGTTATTTACAGACCATGCATTATCTACATATTGGACTTAGCATGGTAGGTGAAATTCCCTTTATTCTCTCTGCAGGCTTATCAGATGCGAAATGCTGGGGCAGTTATACACAGCCATGGGATGGAATCTTGTCTGATCACGATGGTTCATCCTGGAGCAAAGGAGTTCAGAGTAATTTCTAAGATCTCCAAATGATCAGGGTTACTTAGGTTACATGATTCCAAAATATTTTGAGCTTTCCATTTTAAAAATTTACATTCTTGTATTTCTACAGTGCTTGTTAAGTTTTAAATGAATCCTTCATCCTTCTTCATGATCTCTGGAAACCTTGTTTTGCAGATAACACATATGGAGATGGTAAAAGGAATTCAAGGACATGGTTATCATGACGAGCTTGTGATTCCAATAGTAGAAAATACTGCACATGAAGGAGAGCTTACAGATTCCCTTAGTGAAGCGGTATTTTTTTTTTATTTTTTTTTGTAATGCATTTGGGGATGTGTTCCCTTCCCTATTGTTAAGTTTGGTTTTCTGTTGTGATTGATGGTTCTGATACAGGTGAATGGATGGGTCTTTTAGCTCATGAACTCATTAAAACAATAATCCTCATGCGGCTTGTTAGATTTTTCCTTATCATGCTTTATCTGACTATTGACCTACTGCATTTGAAGTTTTTTTTTTTTTGTTTTTTTTTTGTTTTTGAAAATTACTGCATTTGAAGGTTAAATCTTATGCACAGTGCCACATACACTGCATGGTTCTTGATGTGTCCCTTTGTTGCTCTATTTTCTGGGCCATAAATTGATAAAAAATAAATAAATAAAGAAAATGCCACTTCTTTCTTCATTTGTTGTTCTTCATTTTCTGGTTATTTGATCAATTCCATGGTAGGCAAAGACTGACTGATGCCTATTTTGTACTTCTGCTGTTTTGTTGGACTTCTCATTAAAAGTGACAGTATCTTCAAATTTGCCTTACCAAAAACTGTCTTTCATTTGTGATAACCCAGTGTCATGCCATTTGCACTGACATGACCAACATTTTTGAAGAATTTTTGACCTTAACCTAGATGGTTTGCAGATTGCTGCATACCCTAAAGCAACAGCAGTGCTTGTTCGCAATCATGGGATATATGTATGGGGTGACTCTTGGATCAGTGCAAAGACTCAGGTTTGTACTTGTGTCTGTCTATTTACGTATGTGCTATTTGTAGATTGTGAATTATGCTGTAACTAGATTTCTTCAGCTTGTCTACGTCATAAGTTGATAAGATTAAATTTTAAAAATCTTTGCATTGGATTTGTGGGTTTTGGCATAAAAATGTTTAAAACACATTTATTTGGTCTTTACCCTATATGACATATTTGATGATCTTAAGGAATTATTCTGCTGATTGATGGCTAACTTGTATCTATTTAAGCTGTAATGCAGCATACAAGGTTAGATGGTAACTTTTTACGGATGCAATTGTATGCACCTGGGTGCATTGAGCCTCAATGCACTTGTGCGCATACACTTATTTTTTTTGAAATTTTTTTTACACAACTGTTAATTTAAGTGTATTTAACCTGTGTATCAATTTTTACTAATTTTGGAAATTTTAGATATTTTAGGATTTTTAAAAAGTAGTGATGTTTTTAGTAATTTTAGAATATACTTAAATTAATAGTTTCGTGAAAATATTTTTTTAAAAAATAAAAATAAATCGATGAAATGCACCCTGATGCAATAAACTAGGCTCAGACTTTTTATATAGACACACACACACACATATTTATATATATCGGTCCCACTTCTATGATACGAAACCCCTTCCTATATAATCTCTTCCATTTTTAAAATCTGATGGTTGATGGAAAATTCACTCCATTTGTTGTATTTAGTATCATTTATAATATCTTGGAAACTCTTTTATTTTTTTTTTTACTTTCATGGTATATGGGTTCCATCCATAAATGTGTAAAATTAACGTAATAAAATTGTTTAATGCTAAAATATCAATTTTAAAGTAGTTTTTTCAATATTTAAACCATCTAAAATATTATTATTATATGGATAAATGATTCTATAAAGTATTATTATATTCTAAATATGCTCACCTATAGTCTGTTATGGATAAAGCAAGTGATTATTCTGCTATAGTGGTTATCCATTATGTACTTCATCTTGAGCACAAGAGTGATTCTGAAGTAATTTGTACATTTCATGCCAAAATTTCATTAACAATAGGCTAGTTTGTAAATTTTTTTTTGTGTACACCGTCAATTAAACCAGTTGGTTACTTGGTTGCGCCATCTGGTTGCGCCATCTGGTTGCATTGTTTTGCTACCTTTCTGCTATCTTGGGCACGTTTAGGGGATTGAATAAAAAAGTGCTGTATCTTCAGAGGTTTTTGAGGGAGCATGGGTTCCTGCCTTCTCTATTTTTCTAATTAAAATCTATTTTCTGGCTGTTCTGTTAGCAACTTAGCATTAATTACAAAAAATAAAATGCAATTTCCTTTTTCATTATCACATTTAGTTGGTTTTTTGTGCAATTTTTCATGCATTATTTTGTGATTTCGTGATACTTTTCTGCTTTCTCAAGATTTCCATGTTTTCAAACACGCACTGATACTAGCAGTAATGAAGACACCTCATGATTAATACCATGTTATGAATTTTGAGACATTTACTGTGTCAGGCTGAATGCTATCATTATCTATTTGATGCTGCTATCAAGCTTCACCAATTGGGTTTGGATTGGTCTACTCCCAGTCATGGTCCACTTCAGAATATAAAATGTTTACAGGGCAATGAGAGATACATAAATGGGGTTGCAAGTAGACAAAACACACTGCAGCAATCTGCAGTAAGCATCTACATCCAAACTTTTACATCTTAGTATTTTCTATAACCTTTTGTTTTTCCCTTGAGTAAAATTCTGAAGGATCCTTGTTTTTGAATTGATGTTCCGGCATAAATTGGAGAACTATTTTTAAACCATCACCAGAAGTTTACATGTAAATTGATTTCTGTGGACATTGGCAGCAGTGTATCCTTCTTGATATTGAAGGAACCACGACGCCGATATCATTTGTTACAGATGTTCTTTTCCCATATGCCCGTGACAATGTGCGGAAACATTTAACTGCCACATATGACAGTGAAGAAACTCAAGAAGACATTAAATTGTTGCGTGCCCAAGTAAGATTCCCTGCCTTTTTTTTTTTCCTTTTTCTTTTTTTGAAAAAAATGAACGCAAAATGCAAGCTAATGTTGCCTTATTAAATCAGATAAAACAAGTGCAAATCTCTTTCTTTCATCAATACCACTTTTGTATATTTTGTTAATGGAACTGTATTATCTTTACTTTATTTCTTCTTTATTTCCAACTAGTTGTTCTGGAAACTATTGATAATAGATAATAATATTTCTGAGGAAATGCGAGTTGACAATTCTACAAGCATTTGATTCAGATTAGTTTTGAGGGATCTGGTCTTCGGGTAACATAGGACAGCTAGCAGTTATTTAAGTGCTGTTTGGCTAACTATGAAGAATAACTTTGAACTGATCTTGGTGTCTCTCTTTCCTTGTCATATTTTTAGGAAAATATTAGCCTCTGGAAGATCTAACATGTCATCATCATTGGGTCTTATTCAACTACATGGGATACATTGCTTTCAATCCTGTTTCCTATTCCACTCACCAAACACACTTCATGAATAATGAGCATTATTTGCTGGCATCCCATTACAGTTCTGAAGATGTTTGTAATTCATGGAGCTGTGGAACATGCCAGATTGGAGGACATAATTCAACTAATGATGTCTCTATCATAACCTGTATTTGTGTTTGTTTTATCAGTCAGGATATATTAGTGGTTGCAAAAGAAGATATTTTTACTTCTTTGAGATGTTATTTTTGTCCAGACATTTGAGTGGAAAAATAGCAAAACAAATATCTAAAACTAAAATTTTCTAATAGAGTCTATGATAAATTAAGATAAAGATAAATAATATTTAAGCAAAAACATTATCTGTCAAGTGACCCATGCATATAACCTAACAAATTTTGTGCAACTTTAATGCATGAAAATTAACTGTTTAGAGACCATATGCACAAGCCGAACAAATTTAGAACTACTTTAATGCTTGAAAATTAACTATATGTTGAAATAGGCTATAAGTGATATGCACTAAATATATATGAGCTTTTAATTATTTATTGAGGTTATAATAATTGTTTGAAAAGAAAATATTGGTTTCACCTTCCAAATAGCTATTATCAAGGATAATATTGATAAAGCAAACATGGTCCCATGACATCATCTGTAACAGCATCAGCGTAGTTTTTTTATGACAATAGCTTTCATTCTCCACAAAACATGTGAATATCTTTTCAGATAGCGTAAGATTGAAATCCTTGTATGTGTTTTAAATTGAAGCCTGCTGTGAACTGTGAACAAATAGCTTCTTGCCTTTGCTTAGGCATAGCAACTTCTATGCACTTTCTTTTTCAAAGCAATTATTTTCACCTTGGTGAGTTTTGGAGTAGTATATGCTAAATGAGGCTCGACTTCTGGAAGGTCAAAGAAGATCTGAAACATGGTGTTTCTGGTTCTGTGCCTATTCCACCAGCTGATGTGGGTAAAGAGGAAGTGATTTCATCCTTAGTAGCTAATGTGGAGTCAATGATAAAGGCTGACAGGAAAATTACTGCTTTGAAAAAACTCCAGGTAATTAAACTGCAATCATAAATGGTGCCTGCATAAAAGTCTGGTCCTTGGCATATACTTTTATGGGCGTAAAGTTTCTTCTTTCAGGGTCATATATGGAGAACTGGATATCTGAGTAAAGAATTGCTGGGAGTAGTTTTTGAGGATGTTCCAGAAGCTCTTGAGAGATGGCATACCCTGGGTATCAAGGTTAGTGTCTGAATCAATTATATGTATTTTGACTATAAATGAGGCATGTTTGATCAATAATTAATTTTCTCCATTTGTGTGCACATAATATGTAGATTTATCATCTTTGTTCTGTGGAATATGCCAGTAGTCTTCAGAAATGCAAAGCTTATTTATACAACAAATTAGTAGTGTTGCTTTTCCTTGTCCAGGTTTACATATACTCCAGTGGTAGTAGGGAGGCCCAAAGGCTCATCTTTGGAAATACAGCACATGGGGATTTGAGGAAGTATATATGTGGTTTCTTTGATACCACGACAGGGTAGGCTTTCCTGTGGGAACCTCTCTTTTTTAGGTATGGATTTTCCTGTATTGGCTGCATACTAAGGGAAGGACATTTTTCCCTGTATCTTTTTTACTTGTTTTTGTGTGCAGAAACAAAAGAGAAAGCTGTAGCTACTCAGAGATCTTGCAGTCAGTTGGAGTTGATTATCCATCGCAAGTCTTATTTATTACAGATGTCTATCCAGAAGCTGTGGCTGCAAAGACGGCAGGTAGTTTTCTTGGCGGCTCCCCTTTAGAATGAATGTTTAATTCTGTCTTCAAAATCATTTACTTCTTTTGTTCATTTAAATCACATGTCATCTGTTGGTGAAACTTTTTTTTTTTTTTTTTGTTTCCTTGTGGGATATAAAACTGTTCAATTTGTCAACCCCTGCACCCATTCCAACACAGCTTCAAGTCACTGCCAACTCCTTCCTGAAAACAGGTTTCTAAAATGGATTCATCCCTGTTTCCATTGAACAACCAGTATTTATACAAGCAAAGCATTGACCACATGGCCATGTCAGCCCTTGTACAAACACAACAACAACCTACATCAGCACATTACAGCCTTTGCTGTTAGTAAAATTAAAATAACATCTAATACTACTAACCTTGAAAATTCCAGTAGCATTTGACAAAATTCCTAGTAGAATCAACTCGCGATCCCATATCCTAGCTTGGCCATCTATATTAATGGCCTAACAATCTCTCTCTCTCTCTCTCATCAAACCCAGAATGATGATTCCTCCTTTTCAAACTGCATATGACATGAAACAGTCCAATTTCTTTGTTCATTTGTGCATGTATTGAATTGTAGCCTAATTCTCTTGTCCAAATGTAATGCAAGCAGCCATGACATTTTTCTCAGACCATTTTGGTATTTAAATTTGGAAAGTTTTTTGGAATGGTATCAGGTGGGGCACTTGCAAGTCCCACACAAAAGCACAGGTTGCCAATCGCGCCCACAAGACATGTAGGTTTCCTTGTTTGGGTTTTACTCTGGTGTGGAGGCTACCCTCCATATGGTTCCCATTTTCCCTTTGCGAGGGTACTAACAGATATGATAGATAAAAATGTCGCACTTTGTTTAATTTCTCATCAATTGCGCTTGAAAAAATATGGCATGAGGAATGAGGTTGGGAAAGCTAGATGGGTAATTTCTTTTAAGCAATGGATCAAAGCTCGTACAGTGACCTACAACATATTTGCATCTGTTGTAGTCTGAGAAAGGCTTGAATGCTTTCCAATTTTGTGCGTCCGTGTGTGTGGTGGTGGCTGCAGTGGTGGTATATATTTTCCCCCGCTTAGCCTTGTTATATGGCGTATTTTTGTATGGTTTCTTGGTGGTCTAATTTCACCCTTCCAGCCTCCTGTTAAAATATCTTTTGTTCATTGCTGGATTGTATTATAAATCATCCAATGACCATTTTACTGATCATGTCAATACAGTAATTAGATGTTTTGCACCTTTGATGAACATCCAATTTCAGAAAACGCAAATCATGCTGGTCCCTTTTTTTTTTTTTTTTTTCTGATGGGGGATTGCGTTGCTGTGGCTTTCATTGATTTTCTAATTCACCCTTCTCTCTCTTGCTTCTACTGTCTCAGGTCTGGAGGTGATAATCTCCATCCGGCCAGGAAATGGTCCTCTTCCGGAGAACCATGGGTTTAGGACAATCAAGTCCTTTTCAGAAATCTGAGCAAATGCCATTCAGAGAAAACAGCTAAACTTTGTCCTTTTCAGGTTGTAAATTTGTAACCTATAGTCACAACGTATTCAGTATAGACTGATTATCCGGTCATTAGACATGGATAAGCTCTTTTGAAGATAACAGGCAGTTGTATTTTCCGAATAATCATCCATTTGCTTCCTGCAGGATGACTCCTTTGTTGGATGGATGTGTTTTCTGTGTTTCTGGGATAAACTCATTCATGCCAACTCATTAAAATATTTGTAGTTATACCACCGATTTAAAACATATTTTGAACTTGCCAACCACGTCAGGGCCGTTTAGCTGTACGTGTTTTTAGCGTTAAAGGTCATTTAGGGACTGTTTCAACGCATTCTAGAAATGGATGTGATTTTTATTTCTAAGGCAACTCTTTTAAATTTTCCATTTAACTGTTTATATTTTTAATACCATTTTTTCATTCTCGATACACATGATTAAATTGCATTTTCTCCCTCTCATTCAAGCCCCTTGTATGCAGCCGAACAGCCCCTTGATGTTTTTCAATAATGGCCGACAATGCCTACGATTTCCAACTCACCATTGGCAGCTGTTCAAAGCTTAAGATGAATTTTTGGTTCAGAGAAATGCAGATTGTCCAAATTTGGTGGATATATAGGCGACTAATCGACTTCCATTTCCCCACCATCAAGATCATAGATGATCTGCACCAAGCTTGTCTTGAGGCCCATCAGAGTATCAGTTTCTAATTCCAATCCACGTGTATAAACATCTGAACTGGAGGCCAATAAAAGATAAAGACGAGAGAAATTCTCGATCCTTACCACCACCACTGCCCCCACCCAACCACCCGTTAAGCAAAATATCATCCCGAGCAGAACAACACAAGTTTTTAGCAACCAACCAATCATGCTAAACTCACAACTCATGAGTTGTTTACATTGGGCTGATGAGTAAAAATTAATTAACAATTAATGATAAAGCTAGATATATTTGTTTATTGTTTCAGCAAGAGGGGATGAGTTTTTTTCAAATTTTGAAAAAGTCCAAATTAGATATGGTTGTGGGATTCAACACTTACAATTGCTAAATGCATTCAAATGGATTCAATTAGGCCGTCTCAGTTTTTTTATATGTTTTTAAAATGGAGACAGGATTCGATCTCAGATCACACACACACCCATCCCGATGTGTTACCATTGTGCTGAGAGGGGGTACGCCACTGCCTCAGTTTAATAATGTTTAAAAGGGGAATTTTTGTTTCCCCCACTTTCTACTCCTTTTTTATATGATGTAAGATCCAACTATTATGCTTTCCAATCCCTCTACATTCGGATGATTTTTTTTGACTTGATCTTTTTTTACTCCTATCCTATAACATTACTCCCTCATTTTAAAATTTTTTTTACCAGTAACAATTTTTTATCCCTTTTATACAATATAAAACGGAAACATATTGGATGAGTTTTCCAAGGTCATGAAATGGCTTTTTCAAATAAAGGGAAGTGGGAGGGGTGAACAGAGGTGGCTATATATGGCCGCCTGACCAGAAAGATCACATCACCGTCTCCCCCAATTTCAAATCCTTGAAAAAAAAAGAAGTTTCAAATCCTTAGCATATATACAAATTTTTTAATTAAAGTTGACATGAACCAAATAATACTAAATAAGTAAATAGATAAACAAAATAAATGATCATAGATTTTTTAAAATAACAAAACAAAGGGGGCGCATGGACGTATGGATGCAACCCGGTTGTATTAGATTATTACTATGAATCTATCATTTTTAATAGTTATAACAGGCAAGTGGCTCCGTTCCGGTTTCATTGAATTGCATGTGGGTCAATTCCAGATGAGTTCTCGGGCCCTATCGCATGGAACTGTTTAAATTTTCCACAATACACGAGGGTGTGTGTATCCTACCTAGGAGTGTTAATAGTTATGGTCCAACCCGTTTATAAATGGGTTATGATCCGCCAACCCGTTTAACTATTTAATTAAATAAATAGATTATGATTGAGATTTTATAACTTGTCGACCCGTTTAGTAACCCATTTAACCCATATAATCTATTCAACCCATTTAACTTGCTTAACTCATTAAAATTATATATATATACATATAAACTCCTTAGTTATTTTTCTTTTCTAAGTCTTCCTCAAGTCACCTAATTTTCACTTTTCTACTGTTGCCCTGATTCTATTTTTTCGTTACTGCCCTATTTCCATTTCCCCTTCGCCGAAAATACTCTTTCGTCTCTCATTGCAAGATCATCATCTACTAGAGTTTAGGTTTTCAGTTTATTTGATATACAACCCGTTAACAACCTACCAACCTGTTTATTGAATAGGTTGTAAATGGGTTAGGGATGAGGTTTTTTAAATAGGTTAATAAACGGATTATGGTTGAGATATTTTAAATAAGTTGGGATTAGAATTTGGTTCTAACCCAATCCATTAACACCCCTAATCCTACCTTCTCTAAAGGCAAATTGGTTCATCTCAAGTTACAATATGTGTTGGAGATTTCTAGGAAAATATTAGTTTATTTATATGGAAGGCCACTAATTAAAAAAATTATAATGCGATTGACATAAATGCCATGGCCACTGGTGGCGTGTTGCCGGTCAACTGCTGTCGGCAAAAGCTGTGCTTTGGGTGTGTTAAAGGAACTTTTAAGCCATCAAAACAGCCATTACACAGCCATTGCAAAATGTTCGATAAAGAGAAATATGACATTGACGCTAAAGAAAATGATATAATTCTAACATGAGCCGCTTTATTTGAAAGTATAAACAGTTGTTATTTTATAACCCGCATTAGTGGATAGTGGATACCAGCGTTGTTGTTATTTTGTATGCGAGAAATATTAAATTTAAAATATATAAAACAAACAGTTTAGCTGTCACGGACGCGATGCGATGAGGATGAGGATGTTATTAAATGCTACATTTCGAAAAAACAACAACCCACTTTCTATATTTCCCATATAATTATCTCAATTATCATATATTTTTTTAGACATTTTTGCATTTGTACCATATAATTTGGGCGAAATTCGAAACGATAACATGACTTTTGAAAACAGTGCGTACTAAAAATTAGCGCATATCATTCTTTAATTGATAGTCCTTCAACTTTTTTGGAAAAGACCAAAATGCTGCTGCTGCTCAGTCTCCCCTAAAAAGCCGTGGCTATGGGCTCCATTGCCGATGAAAGAAGGGGGCAAAAAAAAAAAAAAAAAAAAGAGTTCGAGTCTTCAGACAATTACAAAAATCTAACTATTGACAAAAACCAAGAGTTGAAAAAGTTGGATAAAGCAACAAGAAAGAAGAAGGAAGATTACTAGATTAGCCAGAATGAATTCTGATAAGTTGCATATTTTTCTATATTTCTATATTATTTCATACTTTGTAATTATGAAAATTTGCATTTATTTAAAGGGGCTTATGTGTAATTCTTTGATAATTATATTTTTCATGAAAACTTTTTATTTAGATAACTTCAAGATGAATTAAAGGACGGGATTGCATCTTTGGTGATCACATGTGCGCCAGTTATATTTGCACCTTGAGAGGACCATTTTTTGTACTCCATCGTCCCCATAAAGCTCATTCGTGGCTGCCTTACCTCTTCTTCCATTGGCAGCAGCATCGGCAATCGCTAGGAAACACTTTTTTTTTTTGCCCCCCTAAACTCATGGTTGGTATAATCAAGCAAAAAATTAATGGAATTGAGAAGAAAAAGATTAATTAATTTGAAATATAATATCCTTTATAATTTTCTAAACTTATTGTCGTCTTCTGTAATAGGCAATGGAGCGTTGATGGCTTTTGGGGAAAGATGAGCACGCACGCACAACAATATATTTTCATCTCATCCCAAGTTGTTCTTCTCCACGTTGCATCCCAACCGTGAAGAAATTATAGTCCAGGAATGAAATGTGGTTCAAGTGAAAAATTTGCACGCTAGGATAACATTTTGGGGTTGGATTGGATGGTGGTAGCGGTGGCGAGTGCAGACACAGACAAGCATCAACGTGACAAATCGCCTCATGGCAGCATGCAAATAAGACGACACAGTAGCTCGTGCGCATTTAATTCCCGCATCATCCCAAAATTCAGCCGGTATACATCCCCACGTTTCTAGGCTTTTGTACTTGTTAGTTGTTACCAGTATATTTCTGCCTGCCGCTGCCTCGCCCATGCCCATGCACAAGTAAAATTGCTCAATATTCCTTCCTAGCTTTCTCACAACACCAGTCCAAGAAAAAGCGCTCTCTCTCTCTCTCTCTTTCAGTTCTTTTGTCTGGCTCTGGCCTTGTGCTCCAAGACAGCTCAAAGGTCAAGCTCTTTTCCAGGAAAAATGGTCGCGTGCAACAGGTTGGACTATTCAAGGATAAGCTACTAACAACTTCAGGTACATTACCCATTGCAAAGCTCGGCATTTCAGGGGTGGATCAAAATATCCGATTGGGTGGGCCACGTGATAGATGCCAACGATTGCGTCCAAATATGAGAATTTCTCCATTGCTTCTCAGCTCTCCTTTACATCCACATATTTTTATTTTTTATTTTATTTTTTTGGTTGACGAGGACCGATAGCAACTCTATCATCATCCAACCGATGGATGGTTGCAAATTTCGCATCTGACCCATATATTGCTGAATGTAGCATCATCGCGGTAATCTAGACAGTCTATTTGATGGCTGCTCTCCACCGTCGGATCCTTTGGATGGACGGTGTGGATTGCGCTTGCCTGATCCAGAGGAAATTCCGCAGAGCTGGACTAATTCATGAAGCAGCAGCAAAAGGGCAATTTCCATAAAAATTTCTTGAGATTTTTAACGGGTACCATACCATTCAACAGAGGAGGAAATACTAAATAGAAGTGAAAGTCAGCAAAGAGGAAAGACAAAAAATTAACTTCTTGAGATCACCGATGTTGTATTGATCTCCATCACAAGCAAATCTAAAAATGAAAAATAATCGAAAAGAAGTGAAGTCAAAAGGAAGGTGAGAAAGAGATGAAATTGTACAATTGAAACGAGATCTCTGAAAACAATCCACAATCCATCTTTGATTACCAGCACTAAAATTCTTGCAAATCTCAGGAAGAGCCGGAGGAGACCCTGGGGGAGGTGACTGGGAAAAGCGCCAGAAGCCGAGGCTCTGAATCGCGTGGGGTGGTGGTTCTCGGCGACGGGTGCAAGTAGAATCCTTTCTCCGCGATTGCTCGGTCCTCCGCCGCAGATGTATTGAAATCAGCCGTGGACGGCGACGGGGACTTCGGAGGCCGGTTGAACGGGTCGGGGCTCAAGGGCGTGACAGGGCTGAGAACCAAGGAAGGGAAATTGAGCATGGAGGGGGAGAGGATCTCGACCTGGTGGCGCGGGGAGAATCCAGCGGGGGAATTGGGGATGAGGGGATTGATCTTGAGGGTGGCCTTGAGGCTGTTTCTCCTCTCGTAGAGCTTGAAAGAAGGTTTCTTGGGGCCCGTCTTCGTGATGGGGCTAGCGGCAGGCTTGGAAGGCTGTTTGGCGGTGGCGGTTTCAGGGGAACCGGTGAGCATCTGGACGACTTGCTTGAAGGAAGAAGTGTCCGCTTGGACGAAGGTGGTTGGGTAGGCGGCGGCATTGGTTTCGGGCCGCTGGATGGGTTTGGGCGTTTGAGGGAGTCCGCTACTGCTGCTGCCGCTGCTGCTGCTGCTGCTGCTGCTGCTGCTGTTGTTGTTTGGGGAGGTTTGGCAAATTGTGCTGTGCTTCTCTTGGAATTTCAGGTGGTTTTCCATAGATGGGTATGTTATTTTTCCCTCTTCTTTTGCAGAAGAGAGAGAGAGAGAGAGAGAGAGAGAGAGAGTAAAAAAGAGACGGGCTTTGTTGGGTCGGGGTTGGATGATGGCTATGGAAAATATGGAGAGAGAGAGAGAGGAGAGGGGAGGGCCGGGTAGGGTGAAAAACACACGTTCCTTCTCCCACGCATCTCTGAAAAAGCGATATCTTATGTTGCTTCTGATTGGCTGGTTTTAACTTGTGGCCCACTTGGAATTTTCTGGCCCCACACCCACCCCATCCCACCTCGATCGACGATTTTCACGTGGAAGCCAAGCTGGTGAAAAAACCCCGCCTCCCGCCCCGTGTGGGGCCCACCTCAGCGATCCCCATCTCTTGCAGGAGCAGAACCCGTTTTCAATAGCTCCACCTCGTTCCCATTGACTTGGGCAGTGCGAGGGCCGGGTAGGCCGCTGACCGCATGCACCCCGTTGTCTTTTTCTAACGTATGCCAATCCCCACCATCGATTTGACCACCAAAGAAGGTTTCGGTTTTTCGATTTTGAAGACAGACACCATTGATGATGCGTACCCTACCGCTTGGACGATCTGGATTAACCTGAATTCGCTGCAGGAATTTAGAGTCAGCAGTTCCTACAGTTTCGCGGGTTTGTCGCGGACGCCCGTTCTATTTCTTCTGAGTTTCAGAGCCAGTCTAGGCGTCCAGGATTTACCTCCGACCAGCATCGTTTTTGGTAGTCCACTTGGTCACGCAAACAGATGGTCCCCGATGGTGTGAAACGACAGGAATAGTACATGTGATGCGCTGGTCTGGGGATCGATTTCGCTTCAGTGGGGCCCACCAAGTCCATCGATTTTCATCTCTATGAATTTTGGAATACGATCACAGTGTCTGGCTATGCTATGCATATACGGACCCAACCCATCTCCTATCACTTGAATGAAAAACATGATTTGTAGCATTACAATTTTGACAAAAAATGGTCAGAACAATTAGATTTGAAATTAAACGTAAGTTCGTGCACCCAACTCAACTAACAAGGAAATAAGCTTCCATCATTTATGTTTACGCCCGAAGAAATCGCACAAAGAAATATTTGCCCGGTCATCACTGATGAGTGATGAGTGAAGGGGCCCACTCATCCCCTGGTTTCAGTCCCATCATGCTATGCTGGGTTGGCGTGAGGGAGCTACATACTCGTATTTGATGCTTGACAGGTTATGACGCTTGATGCACAGGCAGGGTAATTTATTATATGAATCGTTAATATTAATATAAATTATAAGCTTCCACCAATCCCGTTGACGGATAATTATAGACGCGTCGTACGTACTTTGGCAGGTTTGGCCAACATAGCTTGACTCGGTCTGGTGAGAGTAATCGAAATTTTTAATGCGGCCTAGCTAGTGTGTATGATGCTCGACAAAAGCATGTAAAATCCAAGTCGTCTATCCACACCTCCCAATTAATGGCCAACAATATAGACGGTCGTGGCTGTCTTATATGTATAGGACGTTTACGTGGGCTCACTTGTAAGTTGTAAGTGGGCGGCGAACTGCTTGTTTAAGAATTTGCTAAGAAGGCGGTGGCATTTATGGCAATTAGCTTTCTCACTGCTTTGGGCCCCACCCATTTGATCTGCCGTGATCAATAATAATAACTCCGGACTAAAGTGACAATTTCGCTGCCCACTCCCAACAAATCATGATAATCACGATCAATTTCTCATAATCGTTGACGAAAAAGCTCACCCTGCAATTTGAGGCGAGCCACCCAAGGATCCTCGTCCGACTCAGCGACTCTCGTCCCACCATTGAAAGATCACAACCCTTCAGCAGGTGGGCCCCACACGTTCCCCCGCTGGCGGCGGAGATGGGTTCTATCGTGGGCACTGCCACGTCACGTTGTATTTGCAGCTGCACTGATGGGAACCCGACATTCATCGGGCCCATGCAAATCGATTATACATATTCGGGTTGATTTCAACGGGATTGGGCCCCGCCACGAGACTTTGGGAACGGCTCGGAGCATCACACTCCCACACACCCTTTTGCACCACGTACACCTGACTTCATAGGTATCTACTCCATCCAATAATCACCCATTTCCGTTACATCGGGAGGATTCCTGGATGGACAGTCAGATCCCTCAATTTCCAATTTCATAATTCCAGAACTTGTTTAGATATGGCCCACATTTTCGTGCTGCATGAGTAAGATGTGCCATGCTCCTGCGCTTGTTGTGTTGCTGGTAAATGATCTTTTGGTCTACTCATAAATCATTGAAGGACAGCAGCAGTTTGTGCATTGATTTCTTTTTTTTACCCCTAGCTACTGAAATTTGCAGTAGTCTGTTTGATGCTCAGGCGGTGCGTGATGTTCGACGCGCAGGTGGTCTACTCAGCTGGATTTACCTCAATGAATGAATGAATGATCCCAACCGTTGGATGAGCAAACTTTTCATTTCAAGTAGATTGTCCAACAAACATCAAGAGGCAACCAAGCGCTTCGTCTAAAATACAGCATCTCGAATGATGGGACATGAGATTTCTTTATTGCTAATTGTGCCTTTTTCCGAATATTATTTTTCATAGACTACGACCATGATGGAATGGATCCAGGGGGTGGGTGGGCCCTAGCAACATGGCATGTGCACGTCATTAAAAAATAATAATGATAATAAGTTGCGGAGGAGTGTTTGGTCTGCTTTTTGTGATTTTGGTTGGACAAGGAGATGGTTGTTGGACTGGAAAAGCAAGGAAAAGGGGGGCTTGACTTTTGTCCATATTTTCTGATGGAATGGCCCAACAACCATCAATCTTCACAAGTGGAACCATATTCAATTTACAATTTGACCCGTTTATCAGCTGTGCCTCACAATTATTAGACCCCCACCAGAACAAAACAAAATATGATAAGATCATTCAAATTGGACTGAAATATTAATCATACATGCAGTGAGAAATCCAATTATGGAACTTTGATCATATGTCTGATGGACGCTGGAAAATGGAAGAATCGAGATATGTGATGGAAGGAGGTCTTGGAGGTGGTGCACATGATCTACAGAGGAGGATTGTCGGCAAAGGGGCCGGCGTTTTTACGGCACCCAAGCTGTGATGTCTTGCCTTGTACGTGATCCGTTCTCCTTTCGGATTGGCGCAAGGGATACCTTTTTTCACCTCTCACCTAAATTGCTGCACCACAAGTGGCCCACTGTCTGTAGCAGTTTTGATCATCCCTTCATAGCTCTTATGATGACATTGGTATTCCTGGTGGGGATGAGATGAAGAATGAGATGAGATGAAAAAATATTTTTGTATATCCAAATTCCAGGAAGCATATTCAAAATGAAAAAGTAGTATGAAAATTATAAAAATATATTGTTACGTGTCGAAAATGACAAAAGCACTTTTCGAAAACATTATATAATTTGGATCCTTAATTTCTATAAACTCCTTCAGATAATTAAGGCATATCGGACTGGATTTCCAATCTAGGGTGTGTTTGATTGGAGGTAAAACTTTTGATTAAAAGTTTTTGGAGTAGAAGTTGTCAAATCAATAGAAAGGAATGTGATATAATAAGAGTAATGATGAAGAGTAAAGAGAATAAAGTTAAAATAGATAGGTTAGTTGTATGGGTAGTTGTGTAGAAATGATTGAAAAGTAGGGTAGTTTGTATAGAAAAATGTGAAAAAATAATTAAAAAATAGAATAATTATGGAGAGTAAAAAGTTTTAGATTGAAAAGTTTTAGTTGACACTTTTTTGCCCTAAACAAACACACCCCTAAAATGAGTTATTATTTAATTTTTCGTAGAATTTTCATTTACCCAAAAAACTTTCTAACACAGCAAAATATATAGTTGAGGTCTAGTGTTACTGAATATATCTTATTTATTTGAGCCCTGGTTTAATAGCTAGAATAAAATGCATGGTTTACAATTATATACAAATAATGAAGATCACATGACGAATAGAGACGATGCATGAACCTCACCTGCAGAAACTTAGGAGTTGCTCACAGCTACGATGAGACAATCCCGGAATGAAATTTTTTATTTTTTAAAAATACTTTCCTCACTTCAAAAAAAATAATTTCCTACTCTTTTCATTTACAATACAACTTTTCTTAATTCCAATACACTTTTTTTTTTTCACTCTCAATACATTTCTATACTAAAGTCTCATCCCGTTTTCATCTCGTATAAGCTCTAAATAGCATGCATAACCATCCCATCTCATCCTTCTTTCTTTTTTGAATGGGAAAAAGGGGACCACTTGCATGCTTTGGGCAAATGGACTGCTTACATGGAATGCAGACACTCCTGCGCTAGCGGTCACCTTTTCTTTCTCATTTTCTATAATTTTTTTCTCCTCAAAACACGAATTCCCACTGTATATAATTATATACATGCAACCGGTCATCAGCACGAATTATTCTCAACAGCATGTCCGCTGCATGAAATTAATTAAGCCTGCGTAAACGTGCACGAGACCCAAGCCATCCATTCATGATCGAAGCACTCCTATTTATTTGATGTGTCCCAAAGAAATTAATCCGGCTAGATCCTCTTGCAATGAGGTTTCGAAAAGAAAAAAAAATGAATGAGAACAGTACTAGCGGGATAGAGAACGGGTTATAGTCTCCAATAATTAAATTGGTTGTATCGGCTGCTATTCAGATAAATTATCCAAAAAATGTTCCAAGCAACGAACCAATTAGATCTCACGCATGCATGAAAATATTGCATGTAAGATGAGATTATATAGGACATTTATGCCATGTACAAGCGAGTGTATTCGCATACCTCCGGGTATGTATCGGATTTTCGAGTCACCCACCGACCCACCCACCCGACAGACCACCACCACCTAAGAGCCATGAGAAGGACTGGAAAGGGAAGAGAGAAACCAAAAAAAAAAAAAAAAAAAAAAGAGTGAGGGAGAAAGAACGGCTGAGATGGGGAGAGCTTTTATAAGTATTGACGAATCAGCAACAAAGACAAAAACCCTAAATTCGGGCACCTTGGTTGACAAAAACAAGCAATAATCAAACATGCTGCATCAGAATATGTTACTAGCCTATCACGGACGAGAGTACCTTGTGAACAAATTTTATGTCACCTGTCCATATCCATCTATAGCATTCAAATTGTACGACGAGATGCAATGCTTAAGAGCCAAAATGACAGAAAAAACAGGGAAAAGAAAAAAAGATTCATTTCACCGAGAGTCCAAAACTCCAAGGGAAAGGAATGGGTGACGAGGATTAATGTGTATGTTTTAACCAAACACAAGTTAGAACGAGGATTCATCAAAAGAAAAAAAAGGTTAGAACGAGGAAATTCGGATTTGAGCATGCTGCAACTGAAAAAATTGGTTTTGGGTCCACTTGGAAATTAAGAAAAAATATGGCAAAGATGTATTTATGAGAAGAGAGTAAAATTTTAAAACGATGAATAAAAGAAAAAGGAAAGAACATAACCAGACAAAGGGGTATTTTGAGAATCTAGTAGAGAAAAATAATATAGACAAAATTTGATGACTGAAAATATTGATAATAATGAAAAAAACAAAATTGTTGGTAGATGATGACACAGTTGAAAGAAATCATGGGCCAATATTTTCGATGGCGTTCTTGTCTGGAATCCAAGGACGCTGCATGTGGAAAACAATGATTACAGAATGAGATCTCCTCCTACAAGTTACTTGGATTTCTGTAAGTCGAGCTCCAAGCCCCAAAAAAGATCACGGTGTTGTTGTTGATTGAGTCATAAAACCCGTCGATCCTTGGCAAGTTGGACTATTTTGCATACTTGTTGCTTCAAAGAGCTGGTACACATTTCATTTTTGTAGAAGTAATAACTATGATCAACGATTTCGGATATCCTATATTATACGATCCCTATTTGAACCGTGGACGGGTAATTTTCAAGATTTGTTCGAGAAAAATGAAAATTAGTGTTATGCCCAAAACATTTATACTTAATTTTTAATATATCTACAACGTTTCAAAAATTCCTTTTATACTCGTAATATTTTACATTAAATTTCTATCAAATTCATGCAGTTAAAACAACCGTTGACCATCTTATTAAAAAGACAATTTTATCCTTTCAAAATTTTTCTAATTAAAATGATTTAACTTGAATCATCTGTTGTCACAAGTTAATAGCCTGATGTCACAAGTTAATAGTTTACTAACATTAAATGAGTCATATTAGGTTGAATCTTTTAAATGGGGTAGTTAATGTTGTTTTTACTACATGGGTATGATAGGATTTAAAGTGAAATATTATGACTATAAAAGAAAATTTAAAACATTTTAAGTATCATAGAAATTATGAAAAACATGGTGGACATAAGAGAATTTTTTCTTCAAAAAAGAGGAAAAGAAAAGAGATCGTAGGAAAGAGCCAATTTATAAAAGAAGAGCTGTCTAATTTTAGTGTCGTCTACCGTAGGGGTGGGAATCGGGGCGGGTCGACCCATGACCCGCCCCGACCCTGTTTAATACCGGGGCGGGTCGAGATTGTGTACCCGGCGGGGCGGGGCAAAATTCGGATTTTTTACAGGGTGGCGGGGCGGGTCAAGGAGGGTCGGGGCGGACCTACCTGCTGACCCGTTTTATGATATTTTACATTAAAAAGAAAAACCTCGTTCAATGCTAATTTTCATGTTTTATTTAATTATTTATATTTACTTTGACTGATTAATAATAGATTCAAGCATATAGTAGTTAAATTTAATATAAATTTGTCTTTATACTTGATAGTTTTATAAATTTTTAAAAACTTCTTACTTGACCCGCAGTTTTTTACCCGACCCGTTGACCCGATACCGACCCGAATTTTGTCCCGAGACCTTGTAGAAAAAAGTAAAGGTCAAACCGACCTTGTTCCGACTCGGTATAAAATAAGGGTCAAACAAGATTTTTGAAAAGGATGATCAATGTTGGGCACACCTCGACCCGCCCCAACCCGTCCCTAGTCTACCTCCAGTGAAGTGAATTTAAAACTAAGGATGTGTTTGGATGGACATAAAAAATGTCAACTAAAACTTTTCACTCTCCATAACTATCCTATTTTTTAATTATTTTTTCACATTTTTATATATAAACAACTCTACTTTTCAATCATTTCCTCACAACTATTCATAAAACTAACATATCTATTTTAACTTTATTCTCTTTACACATCTTCATTACCCCGATCATATTATATCATATCATTTTCTATTAACTTTACAACTTTTACCCTAAAAACTTTTCATCAAGAAAATTTATCTTTCAACCAAACAAACCAATTTTGCAAAATCTTTTCATTTTTAATCTTGATCTCACAGATATGAGCGTATAGCTTTACTGAAATACAGCCATCAAATAGACGGTTGGAGACGGGCCAATCACCATATTCTCAGCTTTCAATGCGTATCTGTCGCTTTATGACGTAGAGTTAGATGGAATTTGCATAATTCATGGCTCTTCTCACGCGTTTGTGTGGTGCTTCCAAATACTGTCGGCGGCTTGTCTAATCAATGACATGAAACGATATTGAATAAGGGAACAACAGAGCCATAGAGAATGCATTCAAAAATGGCAAGCACGCCAAATTCAGATACGCACATAGTAATAATTTCACAAAGAATCAAAGAGAATTTAAAAGAAAAGGCCAATGCAACAGCTTCGAAGTAGCCCAATACAACGCTTCAAATACCTTACAAGACAAACGGAGCGACGGCGGACCAGCTCTACTAAAAAGCAGCTCCCATCCCGATAGTCGTTAGGCTCACAAGACGTGAAGCAACAGGATCGACGAAGACTCCTCTGCGTCCTTTCATTGTCACCCAGTTTCAAATTTTAGTTAAAGAGTCTGAGCTATGTTCTTGAACTCCGACAAACACGACTGCAGCATCTTCTGACGTTTGTGCAGAGACTGACGCTCATTCTCAAGAACATCAATTGCACCAGGGGCAACGAACATATCCATGAATTTCTCATCATTCGCAGCAAACAAGTCTAAACCAAGCGCCAAAACAAGCCTATCTCGACTGGAAATGAACAAAGCAACCATGGGTATAAGGAGAACATCAATGCTAAAGCATACATGTAGGTAAATCTACTTTTGATACTTTAGTTCTAGCCAAGAGTATTATGGTGCTTATTTGCCAGCTAAAAATGCAACCTCTTTTATGTGGGCATGGTTTTGATATATTAGGATCATAATTAGAACTTTCAAGATGCCAATCACGATTTAAATGTTGACACTAATCATGCTTAGAATGCATATCGGATAATAATCATGATTTTCAAGCAGGAGTGAGTTAAGTTGGCATGCCTCGTGTTCAGCATATAATTTGCTAGGCTTTGTTTCGTTGCCATCAAATTAGTAGTTAATCTCACTCTGTTATGATGTAAGGACTAACATTTTCATTTTCCTCATTTTTGCATGAAGCATTAAGTATGGGCCTAGTCTCGGCAAGTCCAAAAGAATGACTTGCATGTACACAGGTTGAAACTTGTTTTATTTAGTTAACCAGCATTGGGTGTGCCGCAAACAAGCACAAGTCCTCTTTTTATCATCACATCCACAAGATCCTTCAGAATGCCTAATCTCAACCCCAAACTAGGATGATGAAATTTGGTTCCTCAACCTCAGCAATCTATTTACTGCGGGAGCACCAACATTTCAATCTAGCTAGTTCAGATTACTAAAATTTTCATCACTAGGAACTGTGGAAGCCTGAGTTGGAAAAACAATAAGATGCGAGACTGAAGCCACAATACTCACAAGATACGGTTTGTATTTATGTATTAAGAAAAAATGAACAACAGCAGGAAAAAAGATGATACCAACATCACCTACAAGATACAGGAATCCTTTGCATGTATGTGCAAGAAAAGATGAACACAGTGGGAAAAAAGATGGAAAGGGGAAAGACCAGTTTAAGAAGTCTAACCAGGGTGTTAAAAATCCCGAATTCAATGTTGAAAGCACGCTTCTCTCAATTAAAACTTCACGAATTTTTGCAAAATGCTGAGCAGCTGATGAGCAGATATCTGAGTAAGTTGAGCCTGATCGATTTCCATTATCTCCTCCAACTACCATAGTTCTTGATTGCCGTTTCCTCCCAACATGCTCAATGCGATTTCCATTTTCCTTCTTAGATCCATTTGGGATATCTGGAGATGGAGTCTCAGGTATAGTCATTTGGCTTTCATCAAGTGCTTTGGGTTCTATTCCTTTCCCTGGTGTAGTTTGTTGTTGCTGCTTTTTTGGAGGTACATTCTCCTGATCCTCGTTCATTGGTTCATCCTGAGCTACAACACAATCGGACAGTTCCAGAGAAAATGGAGCAGCAAGAGATTGGTATCTGTAGATAGAGGTTAAGTTCGCACCAAAACCTCCTGTGATATTGTTCTCATAGCAGACCTGAGAATATGGGCTTGTCGCTGAATCAAGATGGTGCCTTATTAGTTGCTTGCATTGTTTGGCAATATCCTGTATGAAGTTATTGTAGGACCGCCTTAGAGCAGCATGGAATCCAATATAACCATCCATCTCTCTCTTGTTTCTCCCATCTGTTTCAAGAAAAAAATGTCCGTATCCATGATACTAATATACTCAAGCAACGAAATAAAGCAAATTACATTTTACGCAATTGAAAATATAAAAATGACCATCAGTAAAGAAGCTCTTTCAGCTGAATGAGAAAGAGATTCTGCAAGAAGATGAAATTTGCAAAAGGATGAACTTGTTGGTGTATTTTAGAGACGAGTCGCAAACAAATCAGAAGAGATGGGTGCAATCTTTACACACAAATCTTGGTCAGGCTAAAAGTTCATATCCTTACAGAAGAATACACTAACACAAGCGAGCATGAATTCTACATCTCGGATGGGATGGGGATGAGATGGAACCTCCCATTTCCAAAAAAACATTTCTTCCATTCCCAAAAAATAACAATCTACTTTTTTTATTTTCAATACAACTTTTCCATCTCAATACACCTTTTTCTCATTCTCAACATATAACAACACTTTTCCCATCTCACATCCTCATCCCATCCAAGCTGTGAAAATTTTGAAGAAGAAAAGATAGTGAGGCTACATATTATTTTTTGTTTCCAAAGCAGCTATGCACATGGGGCTTTGTTGTCCCCAGACTGCACAAAAGATTGAACAACAAAGATTAACAAGTTCTTATTGAAGAAATTTAACATGGGTTAGAGATTATCCAACATAAAACAAACCATTGCCACTAATAGAACCAAATCCATGATCTTTGAGCATGGGTAATGGTAATATCAAATTCAGTAAAACCTCCGGCAATTTTAAAATGGCCATTTCTGAATTAATACAAGTATTGCTCCTGCAGATACTGAAGTTGACAATGTCTAATAACTGTTACAGTGGTCAAACAGGATGGGCAATAAGTAGGAGGATTATAATCATAACTAAAAAGATGTAATATACGCCCATGACCTATCAAAAAAGTTGTATCCGAAGATAACTTTTGGAAGAGAATATGAAACAAAAATGTACAACGGTTGTGCAAAAGAATGCATCTTTCCTTGTTCTAACAGTTAATACTCTAAAAGATCAAGTGAGCATCATCATGCCAAGATAACAAGCTGCATCTAAAGAAGCTTTTCAGTAAAGAGGCCATACTGTGTAATAGAAAGAGTTACCATCCTCTTACCATTTGAAAGATGGCTATGGCTGCGTTCTATTGCAATTTCAAAGAGGCTTCTTAATACAAATGCAAGTCGGTCACAAGCCACATCTAGAAGAGGAGAAAGCCATGACCTTGCAGCTGAACGTGCTATCTCTGCAGCTGCCTCTGTAACTCCTCTGCCTCCTCCCCGTCCAGCTTGGGCAAGTAAAATATTTGCAACCTGCAAGTGAAACAAGACTCCTGTAAGAAGATTTGTACTTGGTAGTTGCATGCCAACATATAAGCACTGTAGTTTGCAATGACTAAATAGATCCAGTGGTTTACCTTCCCCCTTGATACTGGTGGGCATTCAATAGAATATGTTGCACAACGAAATTCATGTATAACTCTCTCAAATGCTGCCCCCCCATACAGCTTAAGGGTAGAATTAGGTGGCTTTATATCTGCAGTCACCCCTGGCCAATTCCCAATGCCACTCTCTGTCTGCTCCTCAATGGTTGTCTTACCCCACTGCTCTGGGGCAGGATCTGCAGCTCCATCAATCAGTGCTCCCTTCCAATACACCCAAAAAAATAAAATGAAAAAGAGTTAAGATTCAGCAGGCGAAGTGCTGATGGCCAGAGAATATAACGAAATGGATCCAACAAGAAATTGAATATGTAGAATATACATACCACATGACTGCAAATGGAAGCCGCATGCAGCATTGCAGATCTTCGGAGGTAGGTAATATCAGAAGTTGCTTGTAGCTTGGATTCCACATGAGTTAACTCACTGTCAATCTCACCACAGCGCTGTTCTAGTAGAGCAAGTGTTGCAGGTGCAGCTTCTTTGTACCTCCTCTGCAGCTCGGACTCCAAATACTCCCTAAGACAACTGAAACCAACGAAGGGTCCGAATTTCTCTTCATCAAAACCACCATTAACACCCTCACGTAAATGACGAACAACTTCTGTGTCAACTAGAGAAATTTGCCGGCGAAATTCCTCGTTAGAAACTGTGCCTCTATCTTTGGGCAGGGCTACAAAAAAAGGGTGGACATTGTCCCCAAGGTAACCGCTTGCGCTCAAGTATCTATCAACTTCCCACCTGTCGCTGAACTCCTGCATATGCAATCGAGTAAATTGCTAACCCATTTTAAGACAAAACTATGATAAAGTAAAAGTATTGCAATGGGTATGTCACTTAGAGCCATGGGCAGATGTAGGCATTAGTTTACTGTCAAGTCAGAAATATGCAGTCCCTCCCATATCTACCTTGAGTCGATTATCAAACTTGGAAACAACTATCGCTGTGCGTCTGAAAGTTGGATCAATATCACGAATGGCATCTAACCAAAGGGAAGAACACCACTCCACACTGCTCTGTTGAAGGAACAAGAGAAAGCGATGGGGAGGACTTGCCAATGCCTTCACCATTGACAGAATCTCATCAGGTGTGTTCTCAGGCTCACCCTTCTTTGCCTGAAGGAACGCACACAAAAGGAACTGAGTTAACAATAGATGCAAATTACAAATAAAACAATTTTGCTTACATCCATATATATGAACAACATTAATTTTGCATTTTTCTTTTATATAACCACGGACATTATTTCAAGCTTCTTTTGACATATCATGGACCAGGAGCACCTTAAGAACAAAACCCGGAGTGTCAATAATGGTGAGGTTGGGACAATGCGCATATTCTGCTCTCATTACTATCGGCTTTGGAGAAACTGCAGTTCTAGTCTTCTTCAAAAGTGACTCAGTTCGTTGTTTAATCAGATCTGCAATTGTAGAAGCCGACAGCACAGGACTTCCATATTCTTCAGAATCTTCATCCTGCATCATGGTGGCCTAGTGTTTCAGTATAGGGTATGAGAGACAGAAAAACATAAATTGAAAATTGAATCTTCGATGACTTCAGAAACTTTTAAATCTGAATAGAATAGTATAGACATAAGTTAACATCATGCTACCAAAAAGAAGAGAATTATAAGCAATAAATTTGGATGGATTATGGGTAAACTGTCTTTTGCCAGCCCTCACTGCTTATGGTGATCCATAATCTTCTAATCTGAATTCACCAACGGGTAGGAAGTAGGAGTGGATTAAACCAGAGGAAATCGAATGCTGACTTATATCCATTTCTAACTATCCATTTTCAGGCTAATAGTTGGAAAAGCTTCACCTATGCCCGCTGGCTAATTCTGAGGCAGAAGCAGTAATTTCCACCATGAAGAGGAAATAAAATGAGATGCAAAGATAGCCAGAAATAATAATCACTAAATTTTTGGATAAAATTGAAAAGCCAATCCAAATTTCTGTGCTTTTTTACAGCAAGACCAGTGGGTAAAACATTTAGCTGCTGAAATAAGAATATCAAAAGATATGAGAAAGCATTGTTCACATGCAGCAAAGACCTCCTTAGAAATTTAATTCTTCCCTTTTAGCACTACCCCAATGCCAAGAGATAAGCAGAATCAAGAAGAACCTCTCGAACCTTTTTTTTTTTTTTTGGATCCAACCATACTGCTCGACAATTAGGCACAAAAAAAAAAAAAAAAACGAAAAATCCAAAATTAGAAGGGAAATAGCATCCAAATCCGAGTAGAACACAGGTTAAAAGACATTGCTCACACCATTCAGATAACACGGTTGCCTTGGTTCTCCTACAAACGAATCCTAGCCATCTAAAGCTAAGTTTTCGGAGCATCAGCAGCAAAAATCGACCAGATGAACGACAGGTGGGACCCTGTTGTTACCCTAACAGAAATGAAACAGTCAAGAAAGAAACCAAGCCAAATGAAACACCTGAAAGCGGCATCGGGGCTCATGTGCAGATGGGTCGTGGACCATCTGGAGGATGAGAGGGCGACGCGTTCCCATCTCGACCTCTCGGACGTTGAATCGAAAGCCGAGAAGGGCTTCAAGAAGAGAGCTTTTGCCATCGGATTGCCCACCGAGTGCGACGATCTCTGGAATTGGAAGCCTCTCCCCGAAAGCTACTGCTGCCGCCTGCAGGCGGTTGTATGCCTCGAATCGGGACTTGAAATCCGAGGAAGAGGAATCAGAAAAGTTAGGTTTGGGTCTTTTGGAGGAAGAAGAGATCGGGACCATTGAATGAGAGGATTTAGGGTTTGGGGTTTTGACTGGTGTGGCTGATGCCATTGCGCGCGCCGAGCACACACCCTCACCAACACCCACACTCCACCCAGAGAGAGAGAGAGAGAGAGAGAGAGAGATTCGAAAAATGGTCAAGGGAGCGGAGGGAAGCAGCAAAAGTTCATCAGCGTCAGTCGCGATGGAGAAAACAAACCATGTTATCTATTTTAAAATAGCACGCACGCTATAAAGATGATGCAATGATCTCAATCTCAACCGTCTATATTTTCCATTAGAGTAGTAAGTTTAAAATAATCTGCTAAATATATCTCATGAATGGTTTTATCACTGAGAAATGGCTCCGTTGCTTTTCTCCACCTATGGGGATTATACTTTCGATTTTTTTAAAGAGTTTATTCTATATCATTCTAATATGTATGGTTCATATTCTGAATATTGGACGATTGAGATTGCTAAATTTTTCTAGAATGTGGATTCTGGTGAAAGCAATGAACGACGGAAATCACGTCTAGAACGTACAGACTGCGAAATTAAGTAGCCGTTTGGACCCGAGACAGCAAGCTTTCCCGTCCGTTAGTTGCGTTTCAAAAATGCTGTGCAGCCACTGAGGCACTGCCTCGGTGGTAGGAAGACATGCCGTCCGGACAGACGTCTTCGGTTCGAACTGCGGGGAGTGCCTTTTCTGAATGAAAGAGCAGCTGGACTGTGTTGGTCCTGTTTGTGGGAGCCTCCTTGTCGTAGGAAATTTATAAAAATGTCTCAAGAAAGCTATACGTAACCTACTGATATTAAAGCTTAGGATGGATGTGATCCAACTTAGGGCTCGAGATTTATAAAAGGGGAAATCACATGCTTATAATGTTAAGCAAATTATATGGGTACGCTTGTAATTTTTATTCTACTTTTCTATATTAACTCCATATATTTTTATCATTTTTTTATTATATCCAACTAGTTGTATATGTGCTTAAAATACATAATTCAATTTTATTTTATTTTTTCATAAATACGTTTTTAAGTGTATTTAATCCATTTGCCAAGTTTTGTCATTTTGCAATTTACATCTTTATTTTTATTTTTAAAAATTAAGTTTTCGAATTAATGATTTTTTTTTAAAATGAAGGACTTGTTTGCAAAATTATAAAAAATTTAGATGAAAATTTTTTGGTGTAAAATTTTTTGAATTGATAAAAATTAATGTAATATGATAGGATAATGATGAGGAGTAAAGAGAATAAAGTTAAAATAGATAGATTAACTGTATGAGTAACTATGTAAAAATTAAGGACATCTTTGCAAAGCAATAAAAAATTTAGATGAAAAGTTTTTAATATAAAAGTTCTTGAATTGATAAAAAAAATGGTGTAATATGATGGGTTAATGATGAAGAATAAATAGAATAAACTTAAAATAGATAGTTTAATTATAAGGATAATTATGTATAAATGATTGAAAAATAGAATAGTTATATAGGAAGATGCAAAAAAATATATATATATATATATTAAGAGTGAAAATTTTTAATTTGAAAAATTTTTGTTGTAAACAAATATTTCTAAAAATAAATATGTAAAAGTATTGTAAAATGAAAAATATCACTCATGGGGCAAAATTTTAGGGAGAATAATGTCACCACATTTTTGCTTCAACTACGTTGTTGTTAGAGAGAATTGAACCGAGGACGCTACGTTACATGGGGCAATTCTTATACCACTAAGGCAGCTTATAGTCATCTTAATTGGTCAACAAGTTGAACTGGGAAAATTGGCTCCTATATATCTTTATGGAGAATTCTATTTCTCAAAAATAGATGTGAAGCATGTGTATATGATAATATTGAAGTGTAGTTGATTTCACCACAATTACGGTATATTTTATTGCAAATGGCCCCTACGTGATCATGAAGTTAAAATCTATTTCACTTATTATATTTAGAATTATTTACTTCAACAGCGTGTCAATTTTCATCTAAATCAAACATGTGTATGAGCTACATCTTAAAATTGTACAAAATTAATTTAATAAAATCACTTGGAAAAATATATATAGATGATTATATAAAATTTTATTATATTTAAATACATATAGAGCCTTTTTTTCAACAAACTACACCGTAATATATAAGATTTTAAAATGATAAATATTGATATATAAACTAAATACACTTAGGACTACAAAAAAATTTAAACTAAAAAATATCAAGAATTAAAAAATGATGTATTATAGAAAAGCATTATGAAACATGATGTTGTTAACCTACGCTAAGGGTGTGTTTGTTTGGGATACAAACATGTCAACCAAAACTTTTTCATCTAAAACTTTTCACTCTCCATAACTACTCTATTTTTTAATTATTTTTTCACATTTTCCTATACAAACTACCCTACTTTTCAATCATTTCTACACAACTATCTATACAACTAACCTATCTATTTTAACTTTATTCTCTTTACTTCTCATCATTACTCCTATTATATCACATCATTTTCTATCAATGTAACAACTTCTACCTCAAAAACTTTTCATCAAAAGTTTTACCCCCAACCAAACACACCCTAAGTATGGGATGCTTCTGCGAAACCTATCTTCCGTTGAATCTTCTTTATTTTTAATATCTAAACGGTTAATAAAAAATTCATTTTGTTTATTATCTTTAACATCATTTATACTATCATGAAGACCCTTTTATTTGTCTAGATCAGTATATACAAGCTGTATCTATAAATATGTTAAATCAACATAATAAAAATAATTTAATGCTAAATATCAAATTTTTAGTATTTTCAATATCTAAACTATTTAAAATATCACTAATATGTGAATAAATGTTTTATAAAGTATTCTTACATTCTAATATATATGTGAATGGATTTGAATATTTTCCCTATACACGCATTAGATTTGAATGAATCTTAGTCTCCTGACTAAATGAATGATGTTAAATACAGTGAATTGATTTAATTTTGCAAACCCGATTTCATATAAAAGTATTCTCCAACAAATAATGACTTACTTAGCCCAAGCCAAAAAATATATTAATTTTTTTTGCTTTTGATAAATGTGTTAATTTAAGGGTGTGTTTGTTTGGGGTCAAAATATGTCAACTAAAACTTTTCAATCCAAAACTTTTTCCTTTCCATAACTACTCTATTTTTTAATTATTTTTTCACATTTTTCTATACAAACTACCCTACTTTTCAATCATTTCTACACAACTACCCATACAACTAACCTATCTATTTTAACTTTATTCTCTTTACTCCTCATCATTACCCCTATTATATCACATAATTTTCTATCAATTTGACAACTTCTACCTCCAAAACTTTTCATCAAAAGTTTTACCTCCAACCAAACACACCCTAAATGTACTTATTATATAAGACGAATGATCTTTTCAGACCGGTCGGAAATTCGGTGATTTCCGACCGGTCAAAAAATATATATTTTTTATTTATTTTTTGAAAAATAATTTTATAAACTTGTTAATCTAGTTATATTTAATTTATAAACTAAGTTTTATCATTTTTGGATATGTCTATATATCCAAAAATGATAAAACTTGGTTTATAAATTAAATATAACTAGATTAACAAGTTTATAAAATTATTTTTAAAAAAATAATAAAAAAAATAAATTTTTTGACCGGTCGAAAATCACCGGATTTCCGACCGGTCTGAAAAGATCGGTGCTCATTATATAAATCAAGTTCTACTATTTTCAGAGATGTATACATTTTTTTGAATTTTTAAACATAGGGTTATTTTAGTAATTTAACCTTTAAAAATGGCTAAAATATCTGTAAAAATCAAAAACTAGATATCTTTAAAAATGGTAAAACTTAATCTATATATATAAAAATGTAATACATCTAAGTTAAAAAATTTATGAAAGAAAATTCAAAAAATAAAATAAAAATGAGTTTATTATCGTGGCTAAGCAATGCTCACTTCGCCCGAGCTAACAAGATCATGTCTTCATGTGTGTGTGTGTATATATTGCATAATAAAATTTATTTCATTAGTGGTTTGTATTTTAATTATATATATCTAGTGTGCAAAGACTCTAGGTATCGAATCTGAATGATAAGAAGTTTAATCTTTCATTTTTAGGAGCTATGTTTCTTGTAAATATATTAGTGATTATTTAGTTGAATTCACCTACTGAACAAGAAATTAAAAAATACATATGTACTTAAGTTGGCTTGAGTTGTATGGTATGTTTAGGAAATGATAAAACGGGCTTGAGTTGTATGTATGGTAAGTTTGGGAAATGATAAAACTTTTGGATGAAAATTTTTTATGTAAAAGTTGTTAAATTGATAGAAAATAATGTGATATGATAGGGGTAATGATGAGATGTAAAGAAAATAAGTTTTAAATAGATAGGTGAGTTGTATAAGCAGTTATGTAGAAATAATTAGAAAATATGATAGTCTTATAAGAAGATGTAAAAAAATTAATTTTAAAATAAATAGTTACGGAAAATAAAAAGTTTTAGTCTTAATATTTAGGCGAACCGGAAACCAGTGGGACGACCGGTGATCTGGTTGGGATAAAACTGACTTATGTGGCTAATATTTTCAGGGGATTTAATTCATTCTAAATGCATTCTAGACCTATGATAAAGATACATTACAATTCGTTCCAACTTTGGAAATATACATAGAGAGAGAGAGAACAGCGGTACAGTGACTCAAAAATGGGCCCCACATATCATGAAATCATGATCTACTCCACCCATTGTATTTAGAATAATGTATTCTATTACCATACCAAATTTCATCCCAATCAGATACTTTAAAGTTGTTATTTACATCGAACTATTTTATTACGTTGGATTTGTACCATTTTCAGATGGGGCCATATACATATCTGATTGGGATGAAAATTGGTGTGGTAATAGAATACATTATTCTAAATACAATGGGTGGAGTAGATTATGATTTCATGATCACGTGTGGCCCATTTTGGGACCACTGTACCGCTGTTCCTGTGCAGCATCACTGCACCGGAACAGCTACCATATATATAGAAAGAGAGAGCTGTTCCGGTGCAGCGTCACTGCATCGGAACAGCGGTGCAGTAGGCCAAAAATGGGCCCCACATGATCATGAAATCATGATCTACTCCACCCATTGTATTTAGAATAATGTATTCTATTACCATACCAATTTTCATCCAAATCAGATACTTTAAAGTTGTTATTTACATCAAACTATTTTATTACGTTGGATTTATACCTTTTTAGATGGGGGCCATATACATATCTTATTGGGATGAAAATTGGTATGGTAATAGAATACATTATTCTAAATACAATGGGTGGAGTAGATCATGATTTCATGATCATGTGGGGCCCGCACCAGAATATATTATATATATATATATAATTGCTGCCATGGCTGGTGGATGCCACGAATGGCAAGTTAATAAATGTGGGTGCTGGTGTGGTTTTATTAGCGGGTGCAGGTGCATTTAAAGATTAGGGGATGGACGTATGACTTTGTCAGCTACACTTTCATTGCTCTTCAATTCTTCGATGCGAAAAAAGAAGGATCAGTGGCATTCGCTTGACCATGACGGGCTACGTGGATGAGGATCATTTAATTGGATGCATTTTTTCGTATATATATATATATAAAATCGGATGCAATTCGATGAGATTTGAACGAGAAAATTGTACGAAAAAGAAGTTTGTATGCTGAAAAATGAAAAGTTGTATCAAAAATAAAAAATCAAAAAAACGTGGATAACTTTGCTTGGTTGGTAGTTTCTTGAGTGGCTCCCTATCCGGTATCGAATACCGGTAATCGCCGTGGAGCAAGTTTGTCACTATAATATCAATTGAAAAATGAAGGGATTTTCCCAAATATACCCATTACGTTTAACCATATTTACAAATATGCCCACTACGTATCAGAAATCCCAAATATACCTACTACGTTTTGCCAAAATCCCAAATAAGCCCACGCCGTCAGTGACCGTGACGGAACCGTTACACAGTGGCTAATAATTTTTCAGAAATGCCCAGATTACCCCTGGCGTAAGATTTTCCCAAATATACCCATTACGTTTAACCATATTTACAAATATGCCCACTACGTATCAGAAATCCCAAATATACCTACTACGTTTTGCCAAAATCCCAAATAAGCCCACGCCGTCAGTGACCGTTACGTTAAGTGACGGAACCGTTACACAGTGGCTAATAATTTTTCAGAAATGCCCATATTACCCCTGGTGTCTGTGCTGTTGTATTTTTTATATTTTTTTCCGTTAGTTTCAAAAATGATAATTTTTTCCTTCCGTCTATGCTATTGTATGTTTGATATTTTTTTCCAGTTAATTTCAAAAATGATAATTGCAGAAAGGATGCATTTCGTTCTTATTATAACCCATATATTCTCCTGTCATTCGTCCGTACATAGGTGATGAAAGGGGACAAAATGCATATGGGTTATAACAAGAACGAAATGCATCCTTTCTGCAATTATCATTTTTGAAATTAACTGGAAAAAAATACCAAACATATACCAAACATACAATAGCATAGACGGAAGGAAAAAATTATCATTTTTGAAACTAACGGAAAAAATATAAAAAATACAACAGCACAGACACTAGGGATAATCTGGGCATTTCTGAAAAATTATTAGCCACTGTGTAACGGTTCCGTCACTTAACGTAACGGTCACTGACGGCGTGGGCTTATTTGGGATTTTGGCAAAACGTAGGGGTAATCTGGGCATTTCTGAAAAATTATTAGCCACTGTGTAACGGTTCCGTAACGGTCACTGACGGCGTGGGCTTATTTGGGATTTTGGCAAAACGTAGTAGATATATTTAAGATTTTTGATACGTAGTGGGCATATTTGTAAATATGGTTAAACGTAATGGGTATATTTGGGAAAATCTTACGCCAGGGGTAATCTGGGCATTTCTGAAAAATTATTAGCCACTGTGTAACGGTTCCGTAACGGTCACTGACGGCGTGGGCTTATTTGGGATTTTGGCAAAACGTAGTAGGTATATTTGGGATTTCTGATACGTAGTGGGCATATTTGTAAATATGGTTGAACGTAATGGGTATATTTGGGAAAAACCCAAAAATGAAATGTAAGATAATACTAGTTTAAAAAAATTTAAACTTTTTTTTTTGTTATTCATAATTACCTTATTTTTAATCATTTTTTATACCTTCTCATTCAACTAACCTATTTTTTAATTATTTTTACATAATTATCCATAAAACTAACTTATCTGTTTTAGTTTTATTTTTTTATTATTTATCATTATCCCTATCATATTATATGATTTTTTTCTCATTTCAGAAATTTTCTTCAAAAGTTTTATCACTTCTTAAACACAACCGTGATATTTAAAATAGAAAAAGTGAGGAGCTCTATCATATTATATGATTTTTTTCTCATTTCAAAAATTTTCTTCAAAAGTTTTATCACTTCTTAAACACAACCGTGATATTTAAAATAGAAAAAGTTAGGAGCTCTATCATATTATATGATTTTTTTCTCATTTCAAAAATTTTATTCAAAAGTTTTATCACTTCTTAAACACAACCGTGATATTTAAAATAGAAAAAGTGAGGAGCTCTACAGAGCATATAATCCCTTCAAATTTTAAAATTTTGATCCTTAATAGAAAATTCAATTTATTCATTATATTTTACATAATTCGTTTATCTAAAAAATCGAGTTTCATCTCAATCAAGTATGTTTATAAGCAACATTTGTTGAAAAATATATATTTATACGTAAATTATGAAAAATGTTTATATTCATTTATACATGTATTAAAATATAATAATACTTTATAGAATTATTTATCCATGTATAATAATATTTTAGATAGTTTAGATGTTGAAAATTCAACTTTAAAATTGATATTTAACGCTAAATTATTTTATTATGTTGATTTTCAACGGGTCCCCTGCATAGTAATATTAGACAAGTTTAAAAGTTTTCAAGATACTATAAATGATGCTGAATATAATAGATTGAGTGAATTTTCCATCAACCATCATGATATTAAAAATGTATAAGGTTACATAGAAAAAGTATTTCATAAAAGCGGGACCAAAAATTAAGATTACTATATATTTGGAGAATAAAAGATTTTATTGAAAATAACAAATTCTCTTTGGAACGTAAAATTCTATAATATTGCATCTGAATGGAAGATTTGTTGCTGCATCTTTTTCAACTTGAGGTGTGTTTGTACAATAATAAAACTCCTCAAATTAAAATTTTTAATTTAAGACTTTCTATTCTTTATAACTATGTTATTTTCTAATTATCTTTTTATGTCTTTTTATACAGTTATCATATTTTTTAATCTTTTCTATACAATTACCTATACAACTAAGTTATTTATTCTAATTTTATTTTCTTTACCCATCATTATTACCACCATTATATCACATCATTTCCTTCTATTTCAAAAAATTTTAATTTAAAATTTTATCACTTCTCAAGCACACTTTGGAAAATTTAAAAAGATTTACGAAACCTTTTCAATATAACTACTTTAATTTTCAATCTTTTTTACACAACTTTCCTATTTTTAATCAATCCTACAATTTTTACACAAAATTGCCCTGCTAATAATTTGTAATTATCTTGAATTTTTCATATCATTCTCTTACTTTTTAAAAAAAATTTCACACAACAACTTTTCTACATTTTTTTTACAAGTTACTAAACATACGTCCCCCGGCCCCTTAACATTATCTTCTCCCAAGGAACTTGATTTTTGGCTTTAAAGTTTATATTAAAGTTATGTTTGTGTAGAAAAGAATGGAAGAAAAATAAATGAAATGGATAATATAGGAATAAAGTGAAATAAAAATAAATAGAATACTTGTATGAAAATATAAAAAAATATGAGAAATAATTGGAATATTGAGGTAAAATGAAAAAATAAAATAGTCAGATGTTAACTTTTGCTCTCCATTCCTTTTCCCACCATTCTACGTTTGGTTGCCTCAAAAATTTATATTGTTAACACAGACATAGCTCGGTTGGTAAAAGTTGTAACTTAAATCAAGATGGTTGAAGTTTTGATCCTGCCGAGGAGTGTTGATACCCTCCTATTGATGTAAATATATAAGATAAAAATTATGAAGTGAATTAAGCCTAAATGGTAACAAAATATGCGTAATATTATTAAAAATGATTAAAAAAAATTCGTATTATGATTCATGCTATGGGGGACGGACGTGGCATTTATTAATATAGCATTTTGGATTATTTAATTAGTGAGATTCATTTTATAATAAGTGATACGGAGAAATGAGTCAGAGAGCTAGCTATATTAATATCTCATATATTATTATATTATTATTACAGCGATTAATAAGTGACTGATTAAATGGCCTAGCTACATCCATCTCAGATAGCCGTTGGCAGTTGAGAGATTAGTTAATTCAGATGGCGCCCTCATGAATTTTTTGGATTAGTTAATGTGCCTGATATGATTTATCATTTATGTGGCCCCGTCTTCTGCTTTGTTTTCTTTTTTATTATGTTATCCACGTTGGACTGTTGGAGCATGCTAAGGTCTCTTGGTGTGTTTGTTTGGGCCAAAATATGTAAACTAAAACTTTTCAACCCAAAACTTTTCACTCTCCATAACTACTTTATTTTTTAATTATTTTTTCACATTTTTCTATACAAACTACCCTACTTTTCAATCATTTCTACTCAACTACCCATATAACTAACCTATCTATTTTAACTTTATTCTTTTTACTCCTCATCATTACTCCTATTATATCACATTATTTTCTATCAATTTGACAATTTCTACTCCCAAAACTTTTCATTAAAAGTTTTACCTCCAACCAAACACACCTTTTGTTGACTAACACATTTGTGTAGCATTCTTAGCCGCGACAGCCTGGACTTGCCGCCCACCACTCAGATTTGTCCCTCTCCCTCTGCCTCTCCCTCTCCCTCTCCCTCTCCCACGCGCACACGTCGTACAGCATGTACTCTGTGGATTCGAGGCCAACCATCAAGATAATGACTACACGCAGATTCTGCTTTTTTCGTGTGACGAGTGACGACCACTTGTGACTTGCCCAATGTCACGCATACAGCAGCTGTTTGCAATACTTCGTATGAGGCGGATGTCCCGTGAGTCGTGAAGGCTGGTGCATGCAGTAACACACCATTTTGTACCAGTGTTGTTATCATGGGTGCCCCTCGGTAAAATTTCGCTGGTCGCATATCACTTTGATTATTTCACACCAGCACTTATTTTTTCCTGCATCTTTCGCTCATGTCGCTGCCATTAAATTCCGGTAAAAAACAGCCCGGCATTAAAGAAATATTATATTTAATATATAATATTAATTGAAGGAGACCAACTTTAGGGTACCCATGAAAATTTCAGTCTGCCATCCTCGTTACGGCCTTTCTTGGTTATTAAACATAAATCCACCCTCGTTATGGCCTATCTTGATTATTGAACATAAATCCAATTTCAAGTTTTCAACCAAATTCCCACCATGTACTGTTTAAAAATGTGTTTAATAATAAAAGTGGGCACATATTCACATATGCGCGTGTAGCGTTCATATTATCAAGCGTTTGCCATGCTACATATAATACTATCCGTAACTGATCTGTAGACTAATTTTAATTACATGTATATTTATTTGTTGCATTTAAGTATATTTAATCAACCTTATGCGGTCTCATGCCATCAGTTCTTCTTTGCATATATTAATGTTTTTTACTGTGGTGTGGAATCCATTTAATTATAGAGAAAAGGAAAATAATTTTTCCTCACTTTTTCGCCTTTTTAATCAATTTAACATCTTAATTACTTAATAATTTTATTTTTATTTTTAAGTTATTATCTATATTTTAATCATTATTTAATATTTTCTAATACAACAACCTTACTTCTTTTATCATTAATTATTTTCCTCTCATAATAATTACTTTTGTCACATCACATCCATGTTTCACTATAGTTACATGGTTTCCTCCCATAATAGTTACCTTTATCAACTCCTTACCCGTGTCATTCTCTCAAATTTTCAAAATTTCCCCTTTCCCTCCGCACACCCAAACGATAAAGGTACCAGTTGATCGTAGTTGATGGATATGACTACAGCTGCAACCTAACAAATGGTTGGGGCATTAATGCTCAACATTAACCCGCCACATCCGATCGACAGTCACGTGCATGGTTTTGCTTGGCTAGCTAGTTATCCATTAATTGTACGGGCAAAGTGACCAAATATCTATCTAATCACGCACGTCTGTCAGCCAAATTTTAGGAGAAAATGCCCAGTTAAATGGATCGAGGTGGATATTTAAGATAGGCCAGACAAGCCCGAGAGAGAAAGAGAGAGAGAGAGAGAGAGGCAATGGCGGCTTTGGAGACAAGCCGGGGAGGATGGGATGAAGTAGGAGAAATGACGGAGCCGGTGAGCCCGACGGGCCAGTACTTCAATAGTTCGGTGCTGTCCGTCAGCATTCTGGGCGTCTTCGAATCCGACATCCCCATCGACGATTCCCCAACCATGTCCATGCTCACTCACACCTTCCTTCCCATCAATACTCGTTTCTCCTCCGTCATGGTACTCTCTCTCTCTCTCTCCACCTTAAATTAATTTCTGCTTATTTGGCTTTTGACGACTGTAGGTGAGAGATGAGCACGGAGTGCGGCGGTGGAAGAGAGTGAAGGTCCGCCTCGAGGATCACGTGCACATTCCCGTCTTCCCTGCCGGCTTACCCCCCGAGTCGTATGATGTATACTTCCAAGAATACCTCTCGAAGATCGCAATGGAACACCTCCCACAGAGCAGGCCTTTGTGGGATATCCACATCATCAAATACCCACTCAAAAATGCAGCTGGAGCTTTGGTGGTAAGGCTTCACCACTCCATGGGAGATGGTTTTTCGCTCATGGGTGCGCTCTTCTCATGCCTAAAGCGTGCCGATGATCCATCCAAAACGCTTACGTTCCCTTCTAGTTCTTCGCAGTCGAAAGCCCAAGATCGTGGAGGAGGAGGAATTTGTAGGAATATATCCACCTACCTATCAGCACTGTACAACACCGCTTCGGATTTTGCGTTTAGCCTCTTGAAGAGCAATTTTGTGGAGGATGATAGGACGGCGGTGCGGTCCGGGACGGAAGGAGTTGAATTCCGACCTATGACAATCTCTACGGTCGACTTCTCGTTGGAACAGATCAGACAAGTGAAGTCCAGGCTCGGAGGGGTAAGTTCACTAGTTTAGCCAGACTGCCATTAGCATTCGCAGGTCAGATGACGAAAATAACCGAAGATTTGGCGGACAAATTTAAGGAATGTTTACAAACATGTTTACAAAATTTGATTAATATTGCTTTTGCGTTTCTAGATTTGTTTAAAAAATAAAAATGTCTATAAAATTTACATAAAATTGAAAGCATTTTTCTTCCATTAAAATAGAATTTTTCGTAAAATGATGATAATATCCTTTAAGCCGAATGAATCGCTTGTAAATTTTAAAAATATTATATGCATATTAATAAAAAAATTAAAAGAATAATATAAGTAAAATATATGAAATAATGAAATAGCAAAATTTACAAATAAATCATTTGGCTTAGGGTATTATCGTTATTTCATAAAAAATTCTAATTTTATTTTAGCGAAAGATATATGCTTGTAATTTTATGCAAATTTAGTAAATATATTTGTAGTTTTAACAAAATATATAGAAATGGATGCAATATTGGTTAAACTTTATAAACGTATATGAAAATTTTTCTAAATTTAATAACATTTAACCTATTAGATTTCCGGTTTTTGGAGTTTATGCCCATTTATAATATATATAAGCGGCGAACAATTACAGCGTATAATATTATTATACAGTCATTACTTAAGGATTAGCTATATATAATAATAATTGCAGTAAAACAAAATATATGCATCGAATTTTAGCCATTGAAAAGTAACTATTTATTATGATTATTTGTAATTTTATATGTTGTCACTGTAGATGCACTAAAGAAGAACAACTATAAAGTTGCATGCTTCTATAATTATTAGAAGTAGAAATCAATGTTATCAGGCCACATTAATTATCGTCTTTCTCTAATGCGACGGATATCCACTCCTGGACTTATTATAGTCCTCACCCTTTTCTTCTTTTCTTAATTTAGAAGTCAATGTTATCTGGCCAGATTTTTAATAAAGGACTATTATAGTACACACCCAAAAGTGAAAGTCTTTCTCTATATGTTCTGATCATTCCCCATTAGCCATAAGCCTACAAGTGCCATAAATTATTAGGGGTGCAACTTGGTACCGGGTCGGTCCGAACCCGCCTGACCCGACCCGGTACCAAAACCAAAAATGGGTTTTATTTTTAAGATTTTTTCCAAAATAGACCCAGTTTCAACCCGACCCGTAGAAATCCGAAACCAAACCTGGGTTCACACCAACCCGGTACCAAAACCCGACCCGGTCCGAACCCGATGTAATTTATATATAATTTTTTCATAAATTATACATGTTTTAAAGTTTTTTGGAAACTTTGGAGACATAAATTCATTTGAATTTTGAATTTGTTTAAAAGTAGATGTAAACTTATTTAAACTTGATATTTGTTTATATTGTCATTTTAAATTTGGATTGCACTTAAATTAGATTGGAATGTTGAACCATTATTCTTAGTGTATTTAGATTTAGTTGTTTTGAATAACTGTTATGTGGATTATGTTTAAATTTGAGTTGGCATGATAAATCTATTTCATATTATACTTTCTGTTAGTATGAGAAATCTATTAGTTTGAATTTCATATTATAGTATAAATTTGATTTATATTTTAAGTTTATTGGTATGACAAGTGGTCAATTTTTATTTTAGCAATTTGTATGATAAATATTCAATTTGAATTCAATTTCAGTAAATTGTATGATAGTGTTTAGTTTCAACTACAATAGTTGGTATGATATGTTCATTTTTTATTTGCTACATTTGAGTCATTTCCATTAGCTATTAAATAGAAATGACCAACTAGTCATAAAACTAACTAATTTATCATTTATTTGTGTCTATAGGGTGCTGAAAAATTGTTCGCAGAGTTCATTCAAAGAATATTGCAAAATTCAACATGATATTGCAAAATTCTTTGAAAGGATGTTGCGGAATTCAGCGTGAGACTTGACTTCATAAACACAAGTATATATATTCCAATAATTTTCTTTTAGATTACAATTAAATTTGAAAAAAAAAAAACAGTTTATTGGTAACCCGAATTCTAACCCGAAACCAAACCAAAACCAATGTGAACCCGGTCCTAACCCGGTCCGAACCCGGATTAAATTCTTAGGGTTTGGGTTTACTCCAACCCGGTTGGCTTAGGGTTTGGGTTCACTCCAACCCGGTATAACCCGACCCTAGTTGCACCCCTATAAATGATGATTCGTACAGACTATGGGTGTTGTTAGGAAGTCACAATTTTGTTGTGAGGAAGTCATTTTGGGCCGATATGAGCTCCGGTCTAATGGACACGTTATCGTGTTTCCCAAGAGTAACCGGAGACTGTACACTTGAAAAGACAATAGTACAGTACACTCGGGTGTACTTAGGTTCGGTGTACTCAGGTACAAAAACTCATTTTTAAAATTTTTTTTTATAACTATTAACGTAGGTATATTTAACATGTGTATCAATTTTAAATTTTTTTGAGACTTTTATATATTATTTTTGATTTTTTAAAATCAGTGACATTTTTGTAATTTTTGAATTACAAAAACGCCATTGATTTTAAAAAATGAAAAATAAATATTTAAAAGTATTTAAAAATTGTAAATATTGATACATATATCAAGTATATTTAGATTTTAAAAAATTAAAAATAAATATTTAAAAGTATCTAAAAATTGTAAATATTGATACATATATCAAGTATATTTAGATTTTAAAAAATAAAAAATAAAAAATTAAAAGTATCTAAAAATTGTAAATATTGATACATATATCAAGTATATTTAGATTAATAATTGTATTAAAAAAATTTCAAAAAAAATATATAGGTGAAATGCAATCAAGTGCACTGAGGCTATCAATTCGGCACTTTGAAATGGTGCACACGGATGATACTTTTTTCACTTTACATACAATTTCTGGATATCGAAACTCTTTATAATATTCATTCATATATTTAGTTATGATAGTAAAAGGTCAAAATTTTTAAATTTTTACATATTATATATTTATTCTCAAATTTTAACAGTTTCATGTTCTCTCGAAAAACGATATCACGTGATTTTCTTGCAATAGAATCACTCCCCCTACGGAAGTTTGATTTAATCTATGACTTAATCATTGTACTAATCCGTGGCAGACGATCAACGACGTCATCTCAGGGATTGTCTTCCACGGCGTCCGCCTCTACATGCAAAGGTCGGCCCATAACCCATCGGACGAGGAAGCCCGTGTGACTGCACTGGTCTTGCTCAACACCAGGGTCGTCGGACAATACCAATCGGTGAAGGAGATGATGGACCCAGACGCCGAATCCCCCTGGGGAAACCAGTTTGGGTTCTTGCACGTCTCGGTCCCACCGTTCTCGAAGAAGATGAACGGCAAGGATCGGCCCCTCGAGTTCGTGTTCAAGGCCAGGGAGATGATCCAGAGGAAGCGAAACTCGCTGGCTGTTGTTCTGACGGGCAGGATTCTCGAGCTCATCAGAAAGATCAAAGGCCCAGAGGTACGTCGTCTGATGTATGCGCAGTGGTCCTTAGGAATTAGAGCAAGGCCAGAAAATGAAAAATTCTTTAATTCCGTTTCCATGCATGCATAGGCGACGGCTCAGTACATACATTCGACGCTAAGGAACACGAGCATGACAATATCAAACTTGATTGGACCCATGGAGCAGATGTCCGTCGCCGATCATCCAGTCCGGGGCTTCTATTTCATGGTTGTAGGCTCCCCACAGGTAATATTTGCATTTTTGCCGATAGGATATTGGTGTGGATATGTTCCCTGATAATCAGTGGCGGAGCAAGACCTTTGATGCGGAAGGGGAATTTGCCAAAAATTGAAGGCGTGCAGTAGTTTTTGAGGCGGTCAAACCATATAAAAATTCAAGGGGCAATTTCCCTCAATTCTACGTGTCTTTGGCACTGCCTGGATTGCGATCGAAGCCCACCCCCCACCCCACCCCCGCGCCGCCGGCGCAATATGACGGTTACAAATTTCTTTTAATTTTTTTTATAAATATGTAGGTTTTTTAATTTTTATAAAATTCGGCCATTTGTTAACATTTTAATATTTTATTTTGATTTTTAAAAATCAATAAAATAAGTTTTATTAATTTTTAAAAAAATTAAAATAAAATTCTAAATAAATATAAAAATTAGCAAACGCATAAAAGAAGATACAGTAAGTCCATATATTTATAAAAAAAAAAAAAAATTTCAATTCCCCATGTAGTGCCTGCAATACGGGTGGTCGTGCAAAATCAGCAGGCAAAAAATCCCATACATCTTACTGTAGTAGCGGCCTTGTTGTTGGTTGTTAGTGCTGCTTGCTGCTGTTATTCTTATTTTTGTTGTTAGTTGTTGGTGGTACGTTTTGGGGTGCAAAGCCAAAGCTTCGTAATTACTGCTACTGTAGCTGGCATTATATACGGGGCATGTTTGTTTATACTAAATTTTTTTTCAATTAAGGGTATGTTTGTTTAAAGATAAAACTTTTTACATAAAACTTTTACTCTCTGCAATTACTTAATTTTTTAATTATTTTTCACATCTTTCTATATAAATTATCTCACTTTTCAATTATTTCTACATAATTAACCATACAATTAACTTATTTTTTGACTTTATTCTCTATCACTATCCCTATCATATTATATCATTTTATTTCATTTAGAAAATTTTTACACAAAAAATTTTCAATAAAATTTTTATCGCTTCCTAAATACACCCTAAAACTTTTCATTTTCATAACTATTATAATTTTAATTATTTTTTTACTTTTTCTATACAACTATTATGTTTTTCAATCATTTCTATACAACTACTCGTAAATTTAACCTATCTATTTTAATCTTATTTTCTTTATTCATCATCATTATCCTTATCATATTATATTATTTTTTTATTTTAAAAAATTTTACAAAAAACTTTTCATGTAAAAGTTTTATCACTTTCCAAACACATCCATATATCTTTGTTGTTACTACTCTAACTCCAGCTTCAATTTCTCTGTTCTTATTGTTGTTGTTGTTATTATTATTATTATTGAACATATAATTGTCAACTGTATGTTTCGGGGTGCAGAGCCTTACCATAACAATGGTGAGTTACCGAGGCGAGCTGAAGATGGCAATTGGAATGGAGAAGTGGTATATAGATCCCCAGCTATTCATTTCGTGCATGGAAAGAGCTTTTGACACCATCTTTGAAGCTGCAATGGGCGTGCCTCGAACCAGGCCTACTTGAGATTCATTATCCAGCCGTCCATTTTCAGGCTCTCATCACCTCCCACAAATTAAGATTGATTCTTGTAATCCCTCCACCGTGTCTGTGGAGACCGGAGACAATTTTCATGTCACGAATTCATGAAAAACATGAAAAATGCATCCTAGCTGTCAGTTTGGAAATTTTGCTCGATTGCATGTCTTTATTGAAGTTTTCCGTGAATTATGGAGCCTCATGGGTTAACATAGAACATACGTTAAATTTTATTTTATTTTTTTCTAATTTGGTATGAGAAATGATAATTCAGGGGTGAAAGATTCAAAGATGCATAGATTTCTTGAAAGCATACCATTAGTAATGGGAAATACTCCAATATGTTTATTTTGTTTAATATCATTTGTCTATCATTCTGGTGGTGGCTTAGAACTAGGTAAATTGATTCTTGATTTTACTTAATTTTTAAAATTTTAAGTAGTATAATTAGAAAATTTAATTCAAAAGCATGATTAGGAAACATATTTATATGTGAAGATATGAATATAAATATTTTGATAAAGTGTTACAAATAAATTAAGAAATACATAGTATAATAATAATGACAGTGACCACTGAGCATAAGTTGACAAAATTTTAAAAATTTCTTTAATCTTGTTATAAATATTATACAGTTTACTATACATTATATCATATATATACAAATATATAATATGCTGTTAACGAAAAAAAAAAGACATTGAATGTTAAATTTGAAAAGAAAAGAGATTAAAAAAAGGTTCATTCCGAAATTTATATAAAAAAAGAGGGGTAAAATATAATTTTAGAAAGATAAAGTATAAAAATGAATTTTTATAAATTTTTCTGGAAAAAAAATTAGAAATTCTAAAATACACCAAATGAAACTATTTAAATTCGCAGACCTTTTGAAAAAAATAAAAATAAATTAAAAAATTTATGTCAATTAGGGGTCCCAATTAGTGGTTAATATTCCTTTGGACTGTTTCCTCTAAATCTTAAAATACATAACTCTAATTTATATATGAATTCATGAGGTGGTATTAATTAATATACTCTTTAATCTAGAGGGGTTAGATCATGAAGAACATCTTTAGGAAATGAATTGTTTTGATCGATACGAAGCAATATATATTTCTTTAAAAAAATGCAGTTTGATTGGACCAAATTTTGGTCCATTTTTCTTTTTTAAAAAAAACACGCCACATGCATGGGCGATTTTACACCGCAATACTTTAAAAAAAAAAACCCATAAAAAGGACACGTAGGGTATGATGTGTTTAAACACAAGGGGAGGTTGAATTGTAGAAGGCAAGTGTCTGGCATTCATTTCTTCGCCCAAGGTAAGGTCCAACTACAAGTAGTAAATAGGTATATATTTACCACAAATTACCAACACCTACCGGCCCAATAAATAGATGTATATATTAACCACAAATGGCTATCACCTAACGGCCCAAATATATATATATGAGAGCTGTTCCGGTGCAGTGATGCTGCACCGGAACAGCGGTACATTGGGCCCAAAATGGGCCCCACATGATCATGAAATCATGATCTACTCCACCCATTGTATTTAGAATAATGTATTCTATTACCACACCAATTTTTATCCCAATCAAATATGTATATGGGCCCCATTTGAAAATGGTACAAATCCAACGTAATAAAATAGTTTGATGTAAATAACAACTTTAAAGTATCTGATTGGGATGAAAATTGGTATGGTAATAGAATACATTATTCTAAATACAATTGGTGGAGTAGATCATGATTTCATGATCATGTGGGGCCCATTTTGGGCCCACTGCACCGCTGTTCCGGTGCAGTGACGCTGCACTGGAACAGAATCCTATATATATACACACACAGGGATTCAGGTGCAGCATTTCAGTGCAGCATCGCTGAAATGAGCCCCACATGATCATCAAATCATAATCTACTCCATCAATTGTATTTAGAATAATGTATTCTATTACCATTCCAATTTTCATCCCAATCAGATATGTATATGGGCCCCATCTGAAAATGGTACAAATTCAATGTAATAAAATAGTTTGTTGTAAATAACAACCTTAAAGTGATTTTTTCAACATGTAAACCATTTGCTAAAAAAATTATATATGGATAAATAATTGTATAAAGTTTCATTGCATTCTAATATGCGTAGGGCCCACTTTTGATCAAATGTACTGCTATTACAGTGCTGCACCGGAACAACTCCTATATATATATATATAAATACTCAGGTGTTCGGTGCAGCATCGCTGAAATGGGCCCCACATAATCATCAAATCATAATCTACTATACCCATTGTATTTAAAGTAATATATTCTATTACTATACCAATTTTCATCCCAATCAGATATGTATATGGGTCTTATCTAAAAATGATATAAATTCAACATAATAAAATAATTTAATGTAAATAACAACTTTAAAGTAGTTTTTTCAACATGTAAACCATTTGCTATAAAATTTATATATAGATAAATGATTGTATAAAGTTCTATTTCATTCTAATATGTGTGGGGCCCACTTTTGATCAAATGTACCGCTGTTCCGGTGTAGTTGTGCTGGAAGAAAGAAGTGGAAAGTAATCTTTAAAGCAGCGCCAACCACTTTTGATCAAATGTACTGCTGTGCTGCATCGGAACAGCTCTTATACATATATATATATATATTTAAAGCAGCAGCCAGAGCGCCAGTCACTTTTGATCAAATGTGCTACATCGGAACAGCTCCTATATATATATAAAGAAGGACGGAAGAGGGAAGGACTTAAGGGGACCTCAGTTGCATTGCATGCTCCCCGGCGCGTACACCTATTTTTTTATTATTTTTTTAAAAATTATTTTCATAAACTTGTTAGCCTAAGTGTATTTAACCTATGTATCAATTTTTACGATTTTTGGAGATTTTTAGATATTTATTTTTTATTTTTGAAAATCAGTGGCATTTTAGTAATTTAATTACATAAAATCAAAAATGGTAAAAATTACATAAAATTACATAAAATGCCACTAATTTTCAAAAATAAAAAATAAATATCTAAAATACTCCAAAAATAGTAAAAATTTATACACGGATTAAATACACTTGGGCTAACAAGTTTATGAAAAAAATTTCACAAAAAAATAAAAAAATAGGTGTATGCGCCCGGAAAAATAAGATCATAACCCGAACTTAAGGAGCGGGAACTTAAGGAACAGACGTATTGTATTATTAGTATATTTTGTTCTCTCTAATTGAAAAATCGATTGCAAGTTTACAACACCATTGAAAATAGTAGGAAGATAATAATATAACAACAACAATAATGGTTTATAAGTAATTAGTAAAATTTATTAATAGTATATTATTCAATATAATGAAATAAATAAGTCGTATAACATATGAAATATTTTCATGAATAATAGAGATGTTTAATGGAAAGACGATTGAGAACTTGAGTTAACTGATTTCCTATTTATTGGAAATGGTTAGCGGGAATACATTTATATAGCAAACTATTATATAAAAGCTAATTTTACCAGAAATTGACTTCTCCAGAAACGTGACTATGCCTATTTTCACTTAATTCACTGCTTAATCCTTATAATAAATACAAATAAATAATTTTAATTGCATGAAGAGGGGCGCTAAAACACTGTAATATATATGCATTAAATTAAACATAATATGCTGTTCAGATGATACTTGAGGTAGGACCTAATATAGAAATAATTAAAAAAAAACAAAATGGTTCAATTAGAATAATAATCCGAAAGGAACTCTCAAATAATGAATCAATGGTAGTGGTTAAAAACTTAGATCTTAAGCCATACGTCATAAGTTCAAAACACCGTGCCCATCATTTTATTTCAAACATTCATTCTATCTTAAATATGGAAAAGTAATATCTTAAATACGGAAAAGTAATAATATCAAGTAATAAACTTAACAAATGTTTATGTCCTTATTTCTATCTTAAATATGAAAAAGTAATAATAACAAGCAATAAACTCAACAAATGTTTATGTCCCTATTGTAGGAAGGAAGAAAGGAAAAGAAACTTTAGATGAAAATTTTACTCCCTAATCATTGTGAAAAGTAAGTAGGCTATACTTTTCATTTGTAAAATATTATTTCGGAATTGTTTTTTATGATTAATGAAATCATGCAAATATTTAATATGTATTTAAATTATGTACCTTCAGATGAAAATTTTTAATTTATTTTATGATGACATATATATTTTCTTGCAATGCTTGTGATTCATGATGTATATGAATTTCATTAAGTAACCCTGTGGGGTGAGACATGAAGTATAGTTTATGAAGAAACTGAGCCCAGTCACCTGATCATAAGGTCTTAGGGGTGGCGCTAGAGGTGTTTCAAGTAACCTCTGAATTTAAGCAGGATGTATATGATATGCGGTATATTGTTAAGCATGTTTAATTTTTAAACTGTAAGCATGTAAGATTTTCTTTAAAATCGCCGTGGAATTTTTATGTCTATATGCCTACTTGCTGAGTAATATATTCGTACTTTTCAAAAATTTAAAATATAGCTGTGCAAGCCATAGGTAACAAGGCAGGTTTGAGTGCAAATACAAAGATAGTAATATTTTAGATAATTTTCATTATACTTATGATATAAAATGCTTGATAAACTTATGTTATTTTTTTTAAAAATCAATTAGGGTGAAATTTTTCAAGTTGCCATAAAATTGATTCCAGGAATAAGATAATTCTAATAGTACACTGCGTCTAAGGTGCTACAATCATGACACAAAAAAAAGTTTGAATCAAGATGTGGGTATGTCTTTAAGAATATTTTGCCGTCATTTGTGAAATTACTTAAAGAAGAAAAAAAAATTTAGGCAAGATAAATGTTAAAATAATGACACAAAAACAATATTAAATGAAACAATTTTACTGCGTTTATTTTACAGTTTACGATTTTCGTTGAAGTTGAAATTGTGTAAATATTTAGTTTGAATGAGAGTCGATTGAACTGGTAAATTTGAATGTGATTAATACAAATGATAAAGGAACTTGATTAAGATTTTTTACTTTCTACATCTAATTTAATTTTTAATTATTTATTTTCATTTTCATATATAACTACCTTGATTTTTAATTATTTCTACGTATATAATTATCCATATACCTAATTTATCTATTTTAATTTTATTTTTTTACTATTTTTCATTCTCTACTATATTACATCATTTTTTCTCATTTTAAAAGCTTTTATATAAAATTTTTTATCACTTCTCAAACACACCCTTAATTGCAAAGGGACACAGAGCATGGTTGCACGTAATGTTTAAAAACCACAATAGATTGGGTGTGGACATAACTGTTCATAGAATACGCGGTGGACAAAAGGGTTCAACATCCGGCACTATTTTTAAACAAATGGTTACACTGAATGTTCAAAAATAAGTAAATAAAAAAAAATAGTTCTGAGCTATAAAACATAGGCAACAACATATATTTTTTAAAAAAATTAGCTTTGTTAACGAGAAAATGTCACATCACACAATCCATTTAATTCATCTTAATTTTTAGCCGCTGACAATTTGTTAGCCCAGTCTAAAAAATATAATTTTTCATTTTCTTGCTTTTTAAATAAGCTTGTTAATTTAGTTGTATTTAGGTTTTGTATGTTATTCAATAAAGTTTTTCTATCTAAAACTTTTTCTCAGTGTAACTGTCATATTTTATGATCATTCTTATATCATCGTGTGCAATTATTTTACTTATCAATTATTTTCCCTAATTTTCTATGCAAGTGACATATTTATTTTAAATTTATTTTTTCTACCGGTCATTATTACCTTATCGTGCATGTACATTATTTTTCTCATTTAAAATTTTTTTTCAAAAAATTTATAAAACACTAAGTACCCTTTTGATATATAAACTAATTTTATCATCCCTAAAAAAGTTTTATCATCTTTATAGAAGTTATATACTCTATTTTTAAATACAAGAGTATTTTATTCATTTTTAATGATTTAAAATGTCAAAAAAAACACCTCCATGTTTAAAAATCTAAAAAAATAAATATCTTTAAAAATAATATAATTTAATTCATATATTAAGCATATTTAAATTAACAAGTTCACGAAATAAAGTAAAAAAAATAAAAAATAGTAGGTTTTGGCCGGGCTAATCGATTCGTAATCACAAGTCGTCTAAAACGTCATATCATGCAAGAGTGGACATTGACAACGAATAGGCAACACCTGTTCCGATGGTCACCCCATGTGGTACAACTGGAATTTCCAACCGTGCCAAGTGTACATGTGGGATTTTCGAGGCTCGAGAATTATAACTGCTACCCGATCTCGAGATTGAGCAAGCCATTAAGTACAACTCGGTCTTCCCGCCCGGAGCCACTTGAATGGCTATTGGACCGAACCCCAGATCAAAGATTCAACGTTATGTTTACGTGCGTATCTGACTCGGCAAAATACTTCGACTGTTATTTACTCTTTTTTTTTATATATATATGAACAAAATACTATTTATTATTCTCTTTATAAAAGAAACAATTTTCAGCAGACGTTCCCTTGAAATTTTATAACAAATGTACGGTTTTTTCAAAAGAAATTTCATTCGGCGGTGGATGTGTGATTTCATGTCGTCGGAATATATATGAGATACCATCATGATCTGCTATAAAATGGGCTTGACACATATTAAATTACCATTAAACTTTATACAATCATTTATTCATATAAAAATCATACTTTAGACAGTTTAGATGTTAAAAATGTCATTTTAAACTTGATATTTATGTAAACTATTTTTTTATATTGATTCTGCACCATTTTAAGACGAGGATCATATACATGTTGGATTTGAATGAAAATTTATATGCTAATGAAGTGAACAATTCTAAATACAATGGGTGCTGCGGATTTCCCATTCATGATCAAGTGGGGCCCACAGTGCATAGACTGCACGGTGCAATCTCATGTATCGGGACATTTTCCTATATATATATATATTTAATTATTCTTATATCGTATGATCAAAGTCAAATGCACGTTTTCATGATCAGTGACGGCTAGCTCAAAAAAGAGAAATAACTCAGTGCTCGAAAATTCTTTTCGGATCGTCAATTATCGAGAACTTCATATATATATATATATAGGGAAATGATCCAGTGTATGCGACTGCACCGTGCAGTCCATGCACTGTGGGCCCCACCTGATCATTTCCCATAAATCCACCCCACCCATTATATTTAGAATTGTTCACTTTATTACCATACCAATTTTCATCCAAATCCAACATGTGTGTAGTCTCCATCTTAAAATGGTGCAAAATCAACGTAATAAAATAGTTTAATGTAAATATCAAGTTTAAAGTGGTTTTTTCAATATCTAAACCGTCTAAAGTATGATTTATATATGGATAAATGAGTGTATAAAGTTTCATTACAATCTAATATGTGTGGGGTCCATTTTACAGCGAACTGCACAGGATCGGTTCCCTATATATATATATACATTTGTAAGAGATTTTTATAAATATGACTGCAAATTTTGACCAATATTATATTCATGTTCGAAAGTTTGTTGAAATTATAAATATATACACAAAGATGGTATAAAATTATAAGTGTGTTCCTTTCATTAAAAAGTCATCAGAATTTTATGTAAAATGTTAATAATGCCTTTTAAACTAAGTATTATACTTACACCATGCTCGGTTGGTCAGCGTGGGAGTCATGGAATCTAGGCAGCGCTGGGTCGTGAGTTCGAATCCCGCATTTGGGATTTCGGCCAGAAATGAGAAATGAGGGAAAAAAATTATTAGTGGGAGTTGTGGTCTCCCGTCTGGTTGTTTGTGGGAGTAGTGGTCTCCTGTTTGGTTGTTGAAAGCTGTGTCTTTCTGATTATTTGGTGGAGCAGTGTCTCTAGATTTGTAAGAATGTCTCAGGCATTCAGTGTAATATGCAATGAGATGTATATAAACATATTCCAATAAAAAAGTATTATACTTACAATTTTTGCAAATGTTATAAACATATTTTCAAAAAAAAATAATGTATGTAAAAAATATATAAAATAATGAAATAGCAAATATGTCTATAATATTTAAGAAAATTACAAGTGTATTATTTTGCTAAAAGGGCATTATCATTATTTTATAGAAAATTCTACCTGCGTTTTAATAAAAAGGACATACTATACAAACTTTATAGGCGTATTTGTATATTTGGCAAATATAAAGATATAGATGCAATATTAGTCAAACTTTGTAAGTATATTGGCAAAAATCCATATTTGAAAATATCTAGTCTAATATAATTTTAATTCTTTTGACAATTATAATACAAATTTCTAATATTAACAAAATTGAAAGGAAGAGAATGGCAGGACTATGCCACTGAGGCTTTTGCCTCAGTTGTAAGTTGTTTTTTCCCACTATGTTGGGACATGTTTTCAAACCCCAGTTATTGCAGTTTTCAAGAGTTTTAGTAATGATAATTTTCTCCCTAAAAATTATTGTGGGATCATCCATTTTTGGGTTTTTTAGGAATATTTGTAGGAAAAATTAAAGTATTGGTAAGATATTTGTAGAAAAAGTAGTTGAATATTGTAAGAATTAGGGGTGCAACTTGGGCTGGGTTGAGCCCGAACCCGGCCTGCCGAACCCGATTTTAGGCAGTGTTGGAACTTGATTTTTTATAACCCGAGCCCAGAAAACCCGAGGACCCGATTTGTAAATATGATAGGGTTAGGGTTCAAGTGAACCCGAACCCGAACCCGAAGAATTCGAGACCGATTTTTTATTTTATATTTATTATAAAATATATTATATACATACTATTTAAACAATATTTCTTTATATCCTTCATATTTTATGTTATTATATCTATATTTGAATACATATTTAGCATATTGTAATTTTATTTTAAATAAAGTATATTATTTCATTTATATTTATCTTTTATTTCTATCATTCATTTTTACACTTATTATTTTTTTTCTTTATCTTAGTTTTGATGTTAAATTTTTTCTAGAAATATTCTTTACATTACTATTTTTAAAAAATATATAGTTTGATTATATATTATTATGTTTACCTACATAATTTGTTATTATTATTTATTCATATGAAATTCTAAACTTATCACTTTTAAATAAAATGTAAATTCATCAACATAAATTCCAACCCGAAACTTAGCCCGAATCTGATTTTCAAAAATAGGGTTAGAGTTCAGGTTTTACAAATAGGGTTAGGGTTGATATTTTATAAATAGGGTTACGGTTAGGGTCGAGATGAACCCGAGTTTCATGAGCCCGAGTTGCACCCCTAGTAAGAATTTCTCAAGGTGTTATTGTAATATCATTTGAGACGAAGTAATATATATATATATATATATATATATGTGTGAGAGCTGTTCCGGTGCAGTTGCCCAAAAATGGGCCCCACATGATCATGAAATCATGATCTACTCCACCCATTGTATTTAGAATAATATATTCTATTATTATACCAATTTTCATCCCAATCAGATATGTATATGGGCTCCATCTGAAAATGATACAAATCCAACGTAATAAAATAGTTTAATGTAAATAACAACTTTAAAGTATCTGATTGAGATGAAAATTGGTATGGTGATAGAATACATTATTCTAAATGCAATGGGTGGACTAGATTATGATTTGATGATCATGTGGGGCCCATTTCAGCGACACTGCACCTGAATATATTCCTATATATATATAACGGGGACGCTCCTATGAAATTCATTCATTTTTAAAATCTTGATGGTTGATAGAAAATTTAATTTATCCATTATATTTAGCATCATTTATAGTATCCTGAAAACCCTTTTATTTTTTAATTTTACCGTTCATGGGTCTGATCTATAAATGTGTAAAATCAACGTAATAAAATAGTTCAATATCAAAATATAAACTTTAAAGTAGTTTTTTTCAACATCTAAATCATTTAAAATATCAATAAATGTAGATATATGATCTTATAAAGTATTGTTACATTCTAATACATATGTGAATGGATCTAAATATTTTTCATAATTTGCATATGATTTACCTATTTTTGAACAAATGTTACCTATCTACATATTAGATTGGGATGAAACTTGGTCTCCAAACTAAACAAATAGTAATAAATGGATTGAATTTTCTATCAAAGATTAATATTTTAAAAATGAAAAAAATTTCACGAAATCACTTCTACGAAACTTAATTCATACAAATATTCGCGTGTATATGAATACACATAAAAAAAATGACAGGACTACTTTACCTACTAGCTAGCTAGGGAAGTGGATGATTTGTTCCTAGAGGTGCTAATGGGGACAAAGATAATTTGCAAGGGCTTGGATTGCTTGACAGTATGTCCTCTGCATTCCTGATGACCAGCCAAAATAACGTAGCAAGTTCAGATCTACATTCGTAGAATAAGGGGCATTTCAGGAATTTGGCGGCTCTAAAGAATTCCATTTTGCAGGCCAACCCGACTTGAGTCTCGATTTTCGGATGACTACTAGATATCCATCATCAAGATTTGTGCGGTTTCGATGAGCGGAAGGCAAGATGCGGTTGAAATTTGTTTAACAAGTCGGTAGTCCGACTCCGCGGAGGGGCGAGCATGTGGAGCTTTTATTGGAGCGCGATCTCCTACACGCTGCCTGCTCTCGGTGCACACACCTATTTTTTATTTTTTTTGAAATTTTTTTGATAAAAATGTTAATATAGGTATATTTAACATGTGTATAAATTTTTACCATTTTTGGAGTATTTTAGATATTTATTTTTTATTTTTGAAAATCAGTGGCATTTTAGGTAATTTTAAACCGATTTTCAAAAATAAAAAATAAATATTTAAAAATCTCCAAAAATGGTAAAAATTGATACAGAGGTTAAATACATTTTGGCTAACAATTTTATGAAAAAATTTTCAAAAAAAAATAAAAAAATAGGTGTATGCGCCCGGGAGCAGGCAACGCTCCCGGGTGCAGGAGATCACGCTCCGCTTTTATTGCCCTGAAGTTCGGGCTTGTAAATTCTCTACGCCGCACGGTTTTAGCGCCGAAAAAGCAGATCTTCGCACGCCCTCGCCACCGGCCGCATTGGCCCTCTAAATGAAATTCATTCCAAGATCCCATCCCCTCTCGTCACACTTGGAAAGGACATCTCAGAGGGGAGGACGAAAGTCTGCAGCAAAGTTTCGGTTTCCCGGTTTTCCCGCTCCTCAAGCTTCAAGCCTCTCCAGCTTTCTCTATTTCCTTCTCTCCCTCTTTTTTACACCCGTGTAAACCACCTCGGGTTGACAGATCTTGTCATATCTGTTTTAATCCGAAGGCCGAGACCCAAAACTCTGTATGATCGGTGCTTTTATTCATTGAAAATAGGGACTGATCTCTCTTTTAAGATCAGTCGTGACTTCATTTTCTTTGTTTTGCTCAAATAATAACGGGTTTGTTTGAGTTAACGCTCCGGCATGGCGGGGCGCGCACGGATTTGCGGATTCTAGCATAATACGCTGCCGTTATGCTTCCGAATCCGTGGCTCAATCCGTGTATAAAAAGCTCCGTCTTAGCCGTTATGCTGTCGAATCCAAGGGAGGACACCCATGCGCTAATACTATTCAAAGATCATCTATACTGTTCCGGCCTCGTGAGAAAAATATATAATATTCAAAATTCATTCTTTCTTGGTTGAATGTAAAATTGTTTTCCCTGCGGCTTTGAGAATAAATGCTTAATTAATTTCCCAGCAAAATTTTAAAGCATCCAATTCTTTAACCGAGTCCGAAAAAAATACATCACAGAAATATTTTGCATTGTGTTCCACATTCTGATTTTACATCTCTAACGAGAAAACCCTTGATTAAAAGAGCTGAATACAATGGTCCATAAAAAAAATGCTTAACAATAATGAAGTGCGTAGAAGATCCTTCTACATCTTTACAAGTGCACGAAAAATCGTATCTAACAAAAATATAAAGATAAATGAGTACACTTCGCCCCGCGCCGTGACTCGAATGTGAAGTATATGACGCCACGCGCCATATCTTAAATATGAAGTACATGACGCCTCGCGTCATGACTTAAATATGAGGTACATGACGCCGCGCGCCATGACTTAAATATGAGATACATGACGCCACGCGCCATGACTTAAATGTGAAGTACATGACACCACGCGCCATGTCTTAAAAGTGAGGTTCATGACGCCACGCGCCATGACTTGAATATGAGTTTACGCTTAGCCCGTCGACCAGCGATGACTCGGTTTGGGAACTAGTGAGGGGCCCGTCGGCTACACTAGTGACCCTACACAGCAAACTAAGTGCGCTCTTAGCTTCTGGATTTACACAGCAGACCAGCGTGTCCCGCTTTCAGCTTCTGTACTTGTACAAGAAACCAGCGTCTCCCGCTTTCAGCCTCTGGATTGAACAATTGGGTGATTTTACCAAGAAATGGATTCAATCGAATTTAAAAAGTATGTTTGGGTCATTTTTGACCAATTAAAAAGGTTTGGGCCCAACTGGGCTTGTTAAAAAGAGTTTGGGCCTTCTTGGGCTTTTTGGAGGATTTTAAGCTATCTCAGGCTTTTTGGAGATTTTTGAGCCATCTTGGGCTTTGTGGAGATTTTTGAGTCATCTTGGGCTTTTTGGAGAGTTTTGAGCCATCTTGGGCTTTTTGGAGATTTTTGGGCCATCTTGGGCTTTTTGGAGAGTTTTGGGCCATCATGGGCTTTTTGAAAAGTTTTGAGCCATCTTGGGCTTTTTTGGACATTAAGGCTCGGATTGAGTGAAGAGGCCATCATTTTTTTTTGATATATATATATATATGTATATATAAATAGAAAGGTACTTAGCCTTGCGTATCAACTTAACCCACTGTTTGGGGAGTATCTACTCAGGCAAAAGTATATGAAAATTCTTTTTTATAATATATATATTTTTGAAAGCTTAAATATATATATATATATTTTGGGGCCCGTGGGGCAAATACATATATTTTTTTTTGAAGGCCCGAGGGACAAGATATTCATTTTTGGAGGCCCGCGGGGCATTTATATAATTTTAGAAATCAAAATCTTTGTTTTTGGATGCCTTTGAATATATAGGTATATATAGATATATATATATAATATACACATATATATTTTTGAAGGAGAAAATATACTTAACCCGTGTGTCAATTCAACCCGCCAGTCGGGGAGTATCCACGTTGGGAAAAGTTGTTTTTGAAAATAATATATATGTATATACAGATATATATATATATATAATATACACATATATATTTTTAAAGGAGAAAATATACTTAACTCGTGTGTCAATTCAACCTGCCAGTCGGGGAGTATCCACGTTGGGAAAAGTAGTTTTTGAAAATAATATATATGTATATATAGATATATATATATAATATACACATATATATTTTTAACGGAGAAAATATACTTAACCCGTGTGTCAATTCAACCCGCCAATCGGGGAGTATCCACGTTGGGAAAAGTAGTTTTTGAAAATAATATATATGTATATATAGATATATATATATATAATATACACATATATATTTTTAACGGAGAAAATATAATTAACCCGTGTGTCAATTCAACCCGCCAATCGGGGAGTATCCACGTTGGGAAAAGTAGTTTTTGAAAATAATATATATGTATATATAGATATATATATATATAATATACACATATATATTTTTAAAGGAGAAAATATACTTAACCCGTGTGTCAATTCAACCCGCCAATCGGGAGTATCCACGTTGGGAAAAGTAGTTTTTGAAAATAATATATATGTATATATAGATATATATATATATAATATACACACATATATTTTTAAAGGAGAAAATATACTTAACCCGTGTATCAATTCAACCCGCCAGTCGGGGAGTATCCACGTTGGGAAAAATAGTTTTTTGAAAATAATATGTATGTATATATATATGTATATATATAATATAAGAAAGAAACTCTCCTCTCTTTTTTTTTTAACTAAAAGAAAAAAAAATATCTGGAGAACTCACGTTCTCTCTTCAGCGCAGGAGAGCTCTCTGCAAAAGAAAGAAAGAAAAAATATATATATATATATATATGGACGACCCGTTCTCTTTTCAGCGCGGGAGAGCTCTCGTTCCCCGTTCTCCTCCTCCTTTTGAAAGGCAAGGGCCTCTATTTATAGGCGATTTGGAGATGGTTCGGCCGCGAGGCTATCTCAGCATAAGAGTGCCCGCGGAACTTCGTTGCCGTGAAAAAAAAAACGTTTCCGCGAAACTTCGTTGCTGCGGAACTGTAGTCACGCGAAACTATTTCAATAAAAGCGTTCCCGCGGAACTTCATTGCCGTGAAACTGTAGCCATGCGGCACTGGGCATTTTCGCGGAACTTCGTTTGCTTGGGACCTGTTAAGTTCACATATTTCGCCGTTCAAGCGACTGTATTGCCCATTACACGTCACCCTCGGAGTATCCTCTCCCTTCGGCATCGTCTTTGGGCATGAAGAAAAAATGGGAGTCCGGCGATTGCATCAGCAGCTCAACGCCTCGTATTTCACCGACAGCGGCCGGTTGAAGCCGGCCTGCGAGATCAGATTACCAACAATCGCCAAATCCCGGCAGAAGACGCCTTGGAAGATCGACGCCGCATCTGCGGCCGTTGTTTTCTCTGGCGCCGGTAAATCCAGACCAGCTCCGAACTCCTTTAGGCTCCTGTTCTCCAATTCTCTCTGCTCCGCCATCTTCCTCTTCGTCTCATCTTCCAGCAGGGTTTCGACGCGGGTCGGCGCGGCGGGAATCGGGGTTTGAATTGCGACGGCGGCGGCGGCGGCAGCAGCAGCTCGTTGCCTATTTTTCTCCACCGCCGCCTCGTCCATGATGGCCGCCATGATGCTAGAGTAGCCCTTCTGCAACAGCCGGTACAGGATCAACGCCGACATCCTGGCCTGGTCGCGGATGGAGTCGACGTCGCGATCGTCGACGAACTCGCAGCGGTCGACAAAAGCAATCGATTTGTCGGGCCTGTGGCGGAGGGTAAGCGGCAGGTGCGCCCGCTCTAGCTCCGAACGAGCGTAGCCCCGCCGGAGGCCGATCAACGCGTGGTAATCCACGTTCAGGGACTCGCCGGATGCCACCTGCTGCCGCATCTCCTGAATTTTCGACGCCAGGTTCCGGAGATTGGATCCCACGTCCCGTTAGCGAATGGTATGGTGCTTCCAAGCCGGGCCGGGAAGCTTCCGATCGCGGAGGATGGAGTCGTAGAGGAGTTTCAGATGCTCGAGGTCGCGAAGGCAATCGGGGGTAGCAGCGGATGGTTTCGAGGAGGGTGGAGCGCGTGGCAAGCGCAGGAATTGAAGAAGGATTAAGAGAAAGTGTTCGATTACAGTCCGCGATCGCCTCCGTGATGCGGCCGGCGGCGCTGTAGGCGGCCGTACGGTGCATGTAGCAGTCGGCGAGAAAGCCCTGTGGGGTGCTGCGGTGGCCGTCGAGGATCTTGGAGAAGTGGCGAATGGCTTCGGAGTGCAGGCCGGCATCGAGGGCCGCAAGCGCGGCGGCCCGGCGCCGGAGCGGTAACTTGATGTTGGCGAGGAGCTGGGCGGTGCTCTCGGCCTCGGTGGACGGAGGGGCGGCGTTAGGATGGGAGATGTCGCCGGAGAAGGAGGCGCTGGAGAAGGAGAAGCTGTCTTCGGACCAGCAGACGCTCTCCCGGCGGAACGCGGCAGAGGCCAGGCATTTTCCGGTCTGGAGCAGGACCATGGCGTCCTCCATCAGGCCCAGGTGGCAGTAGGCTTGGTCCAGCACCAGATACCTCCATTGCCCTTCTTTCTCGCAGTTCTTGCAGAGGCCAGCCAAGATCGGAGACAGAGAAGCACTTAAAGGTGATGTCACGCTCGGACGCCGGCCTTGAAGAGGAGGTGTTGGAGAGGAGCTTGACGCGATCCTTGGGCGGCTGTTGCGAGGAATTGTCGGAGGAGAGGGAGGAGGATGACCAGGACTCCTCCAATGCCATCTTGTAGCTGGGGATGTGATCCTGCAGCATGTCTGCGACCTCCTTGAATCAGCGGAGGTAGAGGAGGGAGCGAGCTTTCAGCTCCATGGCCGGCTCCAGCTGGGAAGACAGCGCCAGAGCTGCATCGAGAAGGTTGACGGCGGCGGCGATCTCCGAATGCTCGTGCGTCGCGATCAGTGCTCGGGCGTCTTTCATGTATTTCTCCACCACCTTTCTATTACTCAGCCACCAATGCTTCTTCTCTCCACTGAAAGAAGGAGAAGACGCCATTCTTCCAAAAGCATCACCTTCTCTTCATCCCCTCTCAAGAAAACAAAAGCATCTCCTGCAACAAGCCTCTTGGCAGTGACAAAGGTACTCTAGCCAGTGGTAAGCAAATGCCTCCGGGGTTGCCCTATGAAAATATGCTTAAAACGCCACTCAAGCCCATGAAGATCTCTGGCAGCTAACTCCTGAGTTGGAGTTTGACTGGGACATGTCCAAAGGAGGAAGACATTCGGTTGCATGTTTTCTGAGAACAGAGAATCCACCATGGGTGCTCGTATCAGAGGCTGTTAGAATCTTACAGAATGATCGGACAGCCGGCCTTGGAGACTCCGTGGTAATCGGATCAAGGGTCTTAGGTTCAGTCTCAGGATCTGGTTGCAAGGTACCTGTGCGAACACTTCATCGGTTTCTTGCTCTCGTACTCTTCTTCCTCGTTTCGAGTGGCGGGCAACTCGAACTCACCTCTCACAGCGTGATTCATCTCGCCTTGTCCGTCGGTATTTGTAAGAGCCAGAGAAAGGCTTGGAGAGTTGAACATGGACTTGGCAAGAGTGGGAGCAACAAGGCGCGGTTGCACGACCGTTCCTACCGGCATGCTGCTGAAAGGCAGATTGGCGACGATCCTTGCACCAGAACTGTTGTCTAGGAACCCTCCAAAATTCCTCTTCTGTATTCCTTCGCTGCACACTAGTCTTCCAACTAAGTTTTTTTTTTTTTTTTTTTTCCGAAGCTTCACAATAGCAGCTACCAATCTACGAAGATCCTTAGTGCAAAATGGCAAGGCAGTGACTTTGTAAGCTTTCTCAAGTTGGTTGTCTCTACATTCGTTAGACGAGAACACATTCCAGAGGGAAGAAACCCAAAAGGTGTTTTATAGGCCAAGAATATGTTTAGGCAGAAAATCTACAGGCAAAACCCCAGTACCCAATGTTATTTTATTCTCTTTTGATCGTCTTTTTATTTGCAGGAGTTGGATATACTTCTTTTTCTTCTTCTCTCTCTCTCTTTTTTTTTTTTTTTACATGAAAAATCATATAATTTTATAGACTAGAATTAATCAAAATATACCTCATCATATACTAACATCTTTTATTTCACGAGAATGCAGAGAAATTGAGCCCGCGCTGCTGTTTCAGAAGCATTGAAGAACCGTCTCAAACTCATCCGACACAGCCTAGATTTCGAAGGCTAGGAAAAACCATCCGAGCCCATCGTAGCGCTTACGGCGGGTGCTACATCTATCTTGATTATTGAACATAAATCCAATTTCAAGTTTTCAACCAAATTCCTAGAATGTACTGTTAAAAATGTGTATAATCATAAAAGTGGGCACATATTCACATATGCGCGTTTAGCGTTCATATTATCAAGCGTTTGCCATGCTACATATAATACTATCCGTAACTGATCTGTAGACTAATTTTAATTACATGTATATTTATTTGTTGCATTTAAGTATATTTAATCAACCCTATGCGGTCGCATGCCATCTGTCCTTTGTTGCATATATTACTGTTTTTCATTGTGATGTGGAATTCATTTAATTATAGGGAAAAGGAAAATAAATAAATTTTCCTCGCTTTTTCGCCTTTTTAATCGATTTAACATCTTAATTTCTTAATAATTTTATTTTTGTTTTTAAGTTATTATCTATATTTTAATCATTATTTAATATTTTCTAATACAACAACCTTACTTCTTTTATCATTAATTATTTTCCTCTCATAATAATTACTTTTGTCACATCACATCCTTGCTTCCTATAATTACATGGATTCCTCCCATAATAGTTACCTTTATCAACTCCTTACCCGTGTCATTCTCTCAATTTTTCGAAATTTCCCCTTTCCCTCCGCACACCCAAACGATAAAGGTACCAGTTGATCGTAGTTGATGGATATGACTACAGCTGCAACCTAACAAATGGTTGGGGCATTAATGCTCAACATATACCCGCCACATCCGATCGACAGTCACGTGCATGGTTTTGCTTGGCTAGCTAGCTATCCATTAATAGTACGCGCAAAGCGACCAACTATCTATCTAATCACGTAAGTCTGTCGGCCAAATTTTAGGAGAAAAAGCCCAGTTAAATGGATCGAGAGGGATATTTAAGATAGTCCAGATGAGCCCGAGAGAGAGAGAGAGAGAGAGAGAGAGGCAATGGCGGCTTTGGAGACAAGCCGGGGAGGATGGGATGAAGTAGGAGAAATAATGGAGCCGGTGAGCCCGACGGGCCAGTACTTCAATAGTTCGGTGCTGTCCGTCGGTATTCTGGGCGTCTTCGAATTCGACATCCCCGTCGACGATTTCCCAACCATGTCCACGCTCACTCACACCTTCCTTCCCATCAACACTCGTTTCTCCTCCGTCATGGTACTCTCTCTCTCTCTCTCTCTTTCCCCACCTTAAATTAATTTCTGCTCATTTGGCTTTTGACGACTGTAGGTGAGAGATGAACACGGAGTGCGGCAGTGGAAGAGAGTGAAGGTCCGCCTCGAGGATCACGTGCACATTCCCGTCTTCCCTGCCGGCTTACCCCCCGAGTCGTATGATGTATACTTCCAAGAATACCTCTCGAAGATAGCAATGGAACACCTCCCACAGAGCAGGCCTTTGTGGGATGTCCACATCATCAAATATCCGCTCAAAAATGCAGCTGGAGCTTTGGTGATAAGGCTTCACCACTCCATGGGAGATGGTTTTTCGCTCATGGGTGCGCTCTTCTCATGCCTAAAGCGTGCCGATGATCCATCCAAAACGCTTACGTTCCCTTCTAGTTCTTCGCAGTCGAAAGCCCAAGATCGTGGAGGAGGAGGAATTTGTAGGAATATATCCACCTACCTATCAGCACTGTACAACACCGCTTCGGATTTTGCGTTTAGCCTCTTGAAGAGCAATTTTGTGGAGGATGATAGGACGGCGGTTCGGTCTGGGACGGAAGGAGTTGAATCCCGACCTATGACAATCTCTACGGTCGACTTCTCGTTGGAACAGATCAGACAAGTGAAGTCCAGGCTCGGAGGGGTAAGTTCACTAGTTTAGCCAGACTGCCATTAGCATTCGCAGGTCAGATGACGAAAATAACCGAAGATTTGGCGGACAAATTTAAGGAATGTTTACAAACATGTTTACAAAATTTGATTAATATTGCTTTTGCGTTTCTAGATTTGTTTAAAAAATAAAAATGTCTATAAGATTTACATAAAATTGAAAGCATTTTTCTTTCATTAAAATAGAATTTTTCATAAAATGATGATAATATCCTTTAAGCCGAATAAATCGCTCGTAAATTTTAAAAATATTATATTCATATTAATAAAAAATTAAAAGAATAATATAAGTAAAATATATGAAATAATGAAATAGCAAAATTTACAAATAAATCATTTGGCGTAGGGTATTATCGTTATTTCATAAAAAATTCTAATTTTATTTTAGCGAAAGATATATGCTTGTAATTTTATGCAAATTTTGTAAATATATTTGTAGTTTTAACAAAATATATAGAAATGGATGCAATATTGGTTAAACTTTATAAACGTATATGAAAATTTTCCTAAATTTAATAACATTTAACCTATTAGATTTCCGGTTTTTGGAGTTTATGCCCATTTATAATATATATAAGCGGCGAACAATTACAGCGTATAATATTATTATACAGTCATTACTTAAGGATTAGCTATATATAATAATAATTGCAGTAAAACAAAATATATGCAGCGAATTTTAGCCATTGAAAAGTAACTATTTATTATGACTATTTGTAATTTTATATGTTGTCACTGTAGATGCACTAAAGAAGAACAACTATAAAGTTCCATGCTTCTATAATTATTAGAAGTAGAAATCAATGTTATCAGGCCACATTAATTATCGTCTTTCTCTTACGCGACGGATATCCACTCCTGGACTTATTATAGTCCTCACCCTTTTCTTCTTTTCTTAATTTAGAAGTCAATGTTATCTGGCCAGATTTTTAATAAAAGACTATTATAGTACACACCCAAAAGTGAAAGTCTCTCTCTATATGTTCTGATCATTCCCCATTAGCCATAAGCCTACAAGTGCTATAAATGATGATTCGTACAACTATGGGTGTTGTTAGGAAGTCATAATTTTTTTTGAAAAAAAGTTTTTTCTTAGATTTTTAAAATAAAAAAATGATGTAATGCGATAAAAGTATAATTGAAAAACATGACAATAGTATAAAAAGTTACGAAAAATTAATTGAAAACTAGAATAATTATCCAAAAAAATGCCATGAATTAGTTGAAAAGTAATGCATATAAAAAATGTGATGAAATGGTTGAAAAGTAAGATAATGGTGGATTATAAAAACTTTTATACGGAAAAGTTTTTAATTATTTGTTTACTTTTTCTTATATAAGTATCCTATTTTTCAATCATTTTCGTACAACTATTCATCAACCTAACATATCTATTTTAATTTTATTTTCTTTACTCATCATCTTTACCCTTATTATACTATATCATTTTCTCAAATTTAAAAACTTCTACACGAAAAATTTTTCTTCAAAAATTTTGTCACTTTTTAAACACGCATTAAAAAGTTTTATATATAAACAAATACACCTTATATATATATATATATATCATATATTCATATTCAGAATTGATGCTGCAAATGCTACCGAGACATTTGGAGCCAAACAGAGGTAGAAATCGCGTATATACAGCATCACTGTGAATTAGTTATGAGTCACCTGATGCTCAACTTTGAAGAGAAATCGATTCAATCAATTGTTAGGGCCTTGGGGCATGGTCGCAAATAAAAAAACAGCACTATTTATAGGTGACACGTGATAGGATTAATTACCATTACATGCCACCAATCTTGTCCATGTAATTTACAAAATTCAAATAGAGTTGACTATCAAACATCCAACGTATCGATTTATGTACTTTCGTCAGAATTTAATGATGAGGTATTTTTTTTTGCTAATAAACTTCATACGTACGGTTTGTTTGTATAATTAACAGTTCTAGGGGCAAATTGAAAAACTATAAAAGATATGAGGAGGGAATTCAAATAGCCTTCTTTAAAAAAAAGAAGGAGCATGGAGGACGAGCTATGTTGGGCTTGCAAACCGACCCACTCATTTTGGGCCGATATGAGCTCTGGTCTAATGGACGCGTTATCGTGTTTCCCAAGAGTAACCGGAGACTGTACACTTGAAAAGACAATAGTACAGTACACTCGGGTGTACTTAGGTTCGGTGTACTCAGGTACAAAAACTCATTTTTAAAATTTTTTTTTATAACTATTAACGTAGGTATATTTAACATGTGTATCAATTTTAAATTTTTTTGAGACTTTTATATATTATTTTTGATTTTTTAAAATCAGTGACATTTTTGTAATTTTTGAATTACAAAAACGCCATTGATTTTAAAAAATGAAAAATAAATATTTAAAAGTATTTAAAAATTGTAAATATTGATACATATATCAAGTATATTTAGATTTTAAAAAATTAAAAATAAATATTTAAAAGTATCTAAAAATTGTAAATATTGATACATATATCAAGTATATTTAGATTTTAAAAAATAAAAAATAAAAAATTAAAAGTATCTAAAAATTGTAAATATTGATACATATATCAAGTATATTTAGATTAATAATTGTATTAAAAAAATTTCAAAAAAAATATATAGGTGAAATGCAATCAAGTGCACTGAGGCTATCAATTCGGCACTTTGAAATGGTGCACACGGATGATACTTTTTTCACTTTACATACAATTTCTGGATATCGAAACTCTTTATAATATTCATTCATATATTTAGTTATGATAGTAAAAGGTCAAAATTTTTAAATTTTTACATATTATATATTTATTCTCAAATTTTAACAGTTTCATGTTCTCTCGAAAAACGATATCACGTGATTTTCTTGCAATAGAATCACTCCCCCTACGGAAGTTTGATTTAATCTATGACTTAATCATTGTACTAATCCGTGGCAGACGATCAACGACGTCATCTCAGGGATTGTCTTCCACGGCGTCCGCCTCTACATGCAAAGGTCGGCCCATAACCCATCGGACGAGGAAGCCCGTGTGACTGCACTGGTCTTGCTCAACACCAGGGTCGTCGGACAATACCAATCGGTGAAGGAGATGATGGACCCAGACGCCGAATCCCCCTGGGGAAACCAGTTTGGGTTCTTGCACGTCTCGGTCCCACCGTTCTCGAAGAAGATGAACGGCAAGGATCGGCCCCTCGAGTTCGTGTTCAAGGCCAGGGAGATGATCCAGAGGAAGCGAAACTCGCTGGCTGTTGTTCTGACGGGCAGGATTCTCGAGCTCATCAGAAAGATCAAAGGCCCAGAGGTACGTCGTCTGATGTATGCGCAGTGGTCCTTAGGAATTAGAGCAAGGCCAGAAAATGAAAAATTCTTTAATTCCGTTTCCATGCATGCATAGGCGACGGCTCAGTACATACATTCGACGCTAAGGAACACGAGCATGACAATATCAAACTTGATTGGACCCATGGAGCAGATGTCCGTCGCCGATCATCCAGTCCGGGGCTTCTATTTCATGGTTGTAGGCTCCCCACAGGTAATATTTGCATTTTTGCCGATAGGATATTGGTGTGGATATGTTCCCTGATAATCAGTGGCGGAGCAAGACCTTTGATGCGGAAGGGGAATTTGCCAAAAATTGAAGGCGTGCAGTAGTTTTTGAGGCGGTCAAACCATATAAAAATTCAAGGGGCAATTTCCCTCAATTCTACGTGTCTTTGGCACTGCCTGGATTGCGATCGAAGCCCACCCCCCCACCCCACCCCCGCGCCGCCGGCGCAATATGACGGTTACAAATTTCTTTTAATTTTTTTTATAAATATGTAGGTTTTTTAATTTTTATAAAATTCGGCCATTTGTTAACATTTTAATATTTTATTTTGATTTTTAAAAATCAATAAAATAAGTTTTATTAATTTTTAAAAAAATTAAAATAAAATTCTAAATAAATATAAAAATTAGCAAACGCATAAAAGAAGATACAGTAAGTCCATATATTTATAAAAAAAAAAAAAATTTCAATTCCCCATGTAGTGCCTGCAATACGGGTGGTCGTGCAAAATCAGCAGGCAAAAAATCCCATACATCTTACTGTAGTAGCGGCCTTGTTGTTGGTTGTTAGTGCTGCTTGCTGCTGTTATTCTTATTTTTGTTGTTAGTTGTTGGTGGTACGTTTTGGGGTGCAAAGCCAAAGCTTCGTAATTACTGCTACTGTAGCTGGCATTATATACGGGGCATGTTTGTTTATACTAAATTTTTTTTCAATTAAGGGTATGTTTGTTTAAAGATAAAACTTTTTACATAAAACTTTTACTCTCTGCAATTACTTAATTTTTTAATTATTTTTCACATCTTTCTATATAAATTATCTCACTTTTCAATTATTTCTACATAATTAACCATACAATTAACTTATTTTTTGACTTTATTCTCTATCACTATCCCTATCATATTATATCATTTTATTTCATTTAGAAAATTTTTACACAAAAAATTTTCAATAAAATTTTTATCGCTTCCTAAATACACCCTAAAACTTTTCATTTTCATAACTATTATAATTTTAATTATTTTTTTACTTTTTCTATACAACTATTATGTTTTTCAATCATTTCTATACAACTACTCGTAAATTTAACCTATCTATTTTAATCTTATTTTCTTTATTCATCATCATTATCCTTATCATATTATATTATTTTTTTATTTTAAAAAATTTTACAAAAAACTTTTCATGTAAAAGTTTTATCACTTTCCAAACACATCCATATATCTTTGTTGTTACTACTCTAACTCCAGCTTCAATTTCTCTGTTCTTATTGTTGTTGTTGTTATTATTATTATTATTGAACATATAATTGTCAACTGTATGTTTCGGGGTGCAGAGCCTTACCATAACAATGGTGAGTTACCGAGGCGAGCTGAAGATGGCAATTGGAATGGAGAAGTGGTATATAGATCCCCAGCTATTCATTTCGTGCATGGAAAGAGCTTTTGACACCATCTTTGAAGCTGCAATGGGCGTGCCTCGAACCAGGCCTACTTGAGATTCATTATCCAGCCGTCCATTTTCAGGCTCTCATCACCTCCCACAAATTAAGATTGATTCTTGTAATCCCTCCACCGTGTCTGTGGAGACCGGAGACAATTTTCATGTCACGAATTCATGAAAAACATGAAAAATGCATCCTAGCTGTCAGTTTGGAAATTTTGCTCGATTGCATGTCTTTATTGAAGTTTTCCGTGAATTATGGAGCCTCATGGGTTAACATAGAACATACGTTAAATTTTATTTTATTTTTTTCTAATTTGGTATGAGAAATGATAATTCAGGGGTGAAAGATTCAAAGATGCATAGATTTCTTGAAAGCATACCATTAGTAATGGGAAATACTCCAATATGTTTATTTTGTTTAATATCATTTGTCTATCATTCTGGTGGTGGCTTAGAACTAGGTAAATTGATTCTTGATTTTACTTAATTTTTAAAATTTTAAGTAGTATAATTAGAAAATTTAATTCAAAAGCATGATTAGGAAACATATTTATATGTGAAGATATGAATATAAATATTTTGATAAAGTGTTACAAATAAATTAAGAAATACATAGTATAATAATAATGACAGTGACCACTGAGCATAAGTTGACAAAATTTTAAAAATTTCTTTAATCTTGTTATAAATATTATACAGTTTACTATACATTATATCATATATATACAAATATATAATATGCTGTTAACGAAAAAAAAAAGACATTGAATGTTAAATTTGAAAAGAAAAGAGATTAAAAAAAGGTTCATTCCGAAATTTATATAAAAAAAGAGGGGTAAAATATAATTTTAGAAAGATAAAGTATAAAAATGAATTTTTATAAATTTTTCTGGAAAAAAAATTAGAAATTCTAAAATACACCAAATGAAACTATTTAAATTCGCAGACCTTTTGAAAAAAATAAAAATAAATTAAAAAATTTATGTCAATTAGGGGTCCCAATTAGTGGTTAATATTCCTTTGGACTGTTTCCTCTAAATCTTAAAATACATAACTCTAATTTATATATGAATTCATGAGGTGGTATTAATTAATATACTCTTTAATCTAGAGGGGTTAGATCATGAAGAACATCTTTAGGAAATGAATTGTTTTGATCGATACGAAGCAATATATATTTCTTTAAAAAAATGCAGTTTGATTGGACCAAATTTTGGTCCTTTTTTTTTAAAAAAAAAAAAAACACGCCACATGCATGGGCGATTTTACACCGCAATACTTTAAAAAAAAAAAAAACCCATAAAAAGGACACGTAGGGTATGATGTGTTTAAACACAAGGGGAGGTTGAATTGTAGAAGGCAAGTGTCTGGCATTCATTTCTTCGCCCAAGGTAAGGTCCAACTACAAGTAGTAAATAGGTATGTATTTACCACAAATTATCAACACCTACCGGCCTAATAAATAGCTGTATATATTCACCACAAATTACTGTCACCTACCGGCCCAAATATATATATATAGAAATATTCAGGTGTAGCATGCAGCATCGCTGAAATGGGCCCCACATGATCATCAAATCATAATCTACTCCACCAATTGTATTCAGAATAATGTATTCTATTACCATACGAATTTTCATCCCACTCACATATGTATATGGGCCCAATCTGAAAATAGTACAAATTCAACGTAATAAAATAGTTTGTTGTAAATAACAACTTTAAAGTGATTTTTTCAACATGTAAACCGTTTGCTAAAAAACTTATATATGGATAAATGATTGTATAAAGTTTCATTGCATTCTAATATGTGTGGGGCCCACTTTTGATCAAATGTACCGCTGTTTCGGTGCAGCGCAACTGCACCGGAACAGCTCCCATATGTATATATTCAGGTGCAGCATCGCTGAAATGGGCCCTACATGATCATCAAATCATAATCTACTCCACCATTGTATTTAGAATAATATATTTTATTATCATACCAATTTTCATCCCAATTAGATATGTATATGGGCCTCATCTGAAAATGCTACAAATTTAACGTAATAAAATAGTTTGATATAAATAACAACTTTAAAGTCGTTTTTTCAACATGCGAACTATTTGCTATAAAATTTATATATAGATAAATGATTGTATAAAGTTTCATTGCATTCTAATATGTATGGAGCCCACTTTTGATCAAATGTATCGATGTTCCTATGCAGTTGTGCTGCACCGGAACAGCTCCTATATATATATAAAGAAGGAAGAAGGAAGGAGTGGAAAAAGTTGCAGCTAGAGCGCCAACCACTTTTGATCAAATGTACCGTTGAACAGCTCCTATGTAGATATATAGAAATATTCAGGTGCAGCATCGCTGAAATGGGCCCCACATGATCATCAAATCATAATCTACTCCACCTATTGTATTTAGAATAATATATTCTATTACCATACCAATTTTCTTCCCAATCAGATATGTATATGGGCTCCATCTGAAAATGGTACAAATTCAACGTAATAAAATAGTTTGACGTAAATAACAACTTTAAAATATTTTTTTCAACATGTAAATCATTTGCTATAAAATTTATATATGAATAAATGATTGTATAAAGTTTTATTGCATTCTAAATTTCTAATATATGTAGAGTCCACTTTTGATCAAATGTAGCGTTGTTCAAGTGCAGTTGAATGCACCATTAAAGCTGCAACCAGAGCGCCATACAGGTAACATTTATGTTTTGTTTTTTAGAAAAAAAACGCTAAGAACTTTCGGTAAGAGAAGAAAGAACAGACGCACTATATTATTAGTATATTTTGTTCTCTCTAATTGAAAATCCGATCACAACACCATTGAAAAAGTAGGAAGATAATAATATAACAACAACAATAATGGGTATAAGTAATTAGTAAAATTTATTAATAGTATATATTCAATATAATGATATAAATAAGTCGTATAACATATGAAATATTTTCATGAATAATAGAGATGTTTAATGGAAAGACGATTGAGAACTTGAGTTAACTGATTTCCTATTTATTGAAATGGTTAGCGGGAATACATTTATATAGCAAACTATTATATAAAAGCTAATTTTACCGGAAATTGACTTCTCCAGAAACGTGACTACGCCTATTTTCACTTAATGTATTGCTTAATCCTTATAATAAATACAAATAAATAATTTTAATTGCATGAAGAGGGTGCTAAAACACTATAATGTATATGTATTAAATTAAACATAATATGCCGTTCAGATGATAGTTGAGGTAGGACCTAATATAGAAATAATTTAAAAAAAAACAAAATGGTTCAATTAGAATAATAATCCGAAAGGAACTCTCAAATAATGAATCAATGGTAGTGGTTAAAAACTTAGATCTTAAGCCATACGTCATAAGTTCAAAACACCGTGCCCATCATTCTATTTCAAACATTCATTCTATCTTAAATATGGAAAAGTAATAATAACAAATAATAAACTTAACAAATGTTTATGTCCTTATTTCTATCTTAAATATGGAAAAGTAATAATAACAAATCATAAACTTAACAAATGTTTATGTCCTTATTTCTATCTTAAATATGGAAAAGTAATAATAACAAGTAATGAACTTAACAAATGTTTACGTCCCTATTGTAGGAAAAAGGAAAAGAAAAGAAACTTTAGATGAAAATTTTACTCATTGTGAAAGGTAAGTAGGCTATACTTTTCTTTTGCAAAATATTATTTCGGAATTGTTTTTTATGATTTATGAAATCATGCAAATATTTAATATGTATTTAAATTATGTACCTTTATATGAAAATTTTTAATTTATTTTATGATGACATATATATTTTCTTGCAATGCTTGTGATTCATGATGTATATGAATTACATTAAGTAACCATGTGACATAAGACATGAAGTGTAGTTTATGAAGAGACTGAGCTCAGTCACCTCACCATAAGGACTTAAGGGTGACGCTAAAGGTGTTTCAAGTAACCTCTGAATTTAAGCAGGATGTATATGATATGCGATATATTGTTAAGCATGTTCAATTTTTAAACTATAAGAATGTAAGATTTTCTTTAAAACCGCCGTGAAATTTTTATGTCTATATGCCTACTTATTGAGTAATATATTCATACTTTTTAAAAATTTAAATTATAGCTATGGAAGCCACAGGGTAACAAGGCAGGTTCGAGTGCAAATACAAAGATAGTAATATTTTAGATAATTTTTATTATACTTATGATATAAAATACTTTATAAACTTATGTTATTTTTTAAAAAAATCAATTATGGTGAATTTTGCAATTTGCCATAAATTTTTTTTTTATTGGAGTATATTTACAACATATCTCAGCACATATCACATTCAAAGTTCTGAGACAATTCTAACAATATTTCCAAAAGGAGACTACCAGCTCTCAAATATCAAAATGGAGAGACCACCAGCTCCCAACCGAACAAGAGGGACCACACATGCCCCTACGGAATTTTTTGATTCGAAATCCCATGCGGGATTCGAACACGCGACGGGCAGAACAAAAGCTTTTGTTCCGCGCCCGTCGACCAAACGAGCGCTGCTCGTTTGGCCAATTTACCATAAAATTGATTCCAGGAATAAGATAATTCTAATAGTACACTACGTTCAAGGTACTACAATCATGACACAAAAAAGAGTTTGAATTAAGATGTGGGGATGTCTTTAAGAATATTTACCGTCATTTGTGAAAATACCTAAAGAAGAAAAAAAAAATTTAGGCAAGATAAATGTTAAAATAATGACAAAAAACAATATTAAATGAAACAATTTTACTGCGTTAATTTTACAGTTTACGATTTTCGTTGAAGTTGAAATTGTGTAAATATTTAGTTTGAATGAGAGTCGATTGAATTGGTAAATTTGAATGCGATTAATACAAATGATAAAGGAACTTGATTAAGATTTTTTACTTTTCACAACTAATTTAATTTTTATTTATTTATTTACATTTTCATATATAACTACCTTGATTTTTAATTATTTCTACGTATATAATTATCATATACCTAATTTATCTATTTTATTTTTATTTTTTTACTATTTTTCATTCTCTACTATGTTACATCATTTTTTCTCATTTTAAAAGCTTTTATATAAACATTTTTATTACTTCTCAAACACACCCTTAATTGCAAAGGGACACAGAGCATGGTTGCACGCAATGTTTAAAAACCACAATAGATTGGGTGTGGACATAACCGTTCATAGAATACGCGGTGGACAAAAGGGTTCAACATCCGTCACTATTTTTAAACAAATGGTTACACTGAATGTTCAAAAATAAGTAAATAAATAAAAAAATAGTTCTGAGCTATAAAACATAGGCAACAACATATATTTTTTAAAAAAAATTAGCTTTGTTAACGAGAAAATGTCACATCACACAATCCATTTAATTCATATTAATTTTTAGCCGCTGACAATTTGTTAGCCCAGTCTAAAAAATATAATTTTTCATTTTCTTGCTTTTTAAATAAGCTTGTTAATTTAGTTGTATTTAGGTTTTGTATGTTATTCAATAAAGTTTTTCTATCTAAAACTTTTTCTCAGTGTAACTGTCATATTTTATGATCATTCTTATATCATCGTGTGCAATTATTTTACTTATCAATTATTTTCCCTAATTTTCTATGCAAGTGACATATTTATTTTAAATTTATTTTTTCTACCGGTCATTATTACCTTATCGTGCATGTACATTATTTTTCTCATTTTAAAATTTTTTTTCAAAAAATTTATAAAACACTAAGTACCCTTTTGATATATAAACTAATTTTATCATCCCTAAAAAAGTTTTATCATCTTTATAGAAGTTATATACTCTATTTTTAAATACAAGAGTATTTTATTCATTTTTAATGATTTAAAATGTCAAAAAAAACACCTTCATGTTTAAAAATCTAAAAAAATAAATATCTTTAAAAATAATATAATTTAATTCATATATTAAGCATATTTAAATTAACAAGTTCACGAAAATAAAGTAAAAAAATAAAAAATAGTAGGTTTTGGCCGGGCTAATCGATTCGTAATCACAAGTCGTCTAAAACGTCATATCATGCAAGAGTGGACATTGACAACGAATAGGCAACACCTGTTCCGATGGTCACCCCATGTGGTACAACTGGAATTTCCAACCGTGCCAAGTGTACATGTGGGATTTTCGAGGCTCGAGAATTATAACTGCTACCCGATCTCGAGATTGAGCAAGCCATTAAGTACAACTCGGTCTTCCCGCCCGGAGCCACTTGAATGGCTATTGGACCGAACCCCAGATCAAAGATTCAACGTTATGTTTACGTGCGTATCTGACTCGGCAAAATACTTCGACTGTTATTTACTCTTTTTTTTTTTTATATATATGAACAAAATACTATTTATTATTCTCTTTATAAAAGAAACAATTTTCAGCAGACGTTCCCTTGAAATTTTATAACAAATGTACGGTTTTTTCAAAAGAAATTTCATTCGGCGGTGGATGTGTGATTTCATGTCGTCCGAATATATATGAGATACCATCATGATCTGCTATAAAATGGGCTTGACACATATTAAATTACCATTAAACTTTATACAATCATTTATTCATATAAAAATCATACTTTAGACAGTTTAGATGTTAAAAATGTCATTTTAAACTTGATATTTATTTAAATTATTTTTTTATATTGATTTTGCACCATTTTAAGATGAGAATCATATACATGTTGGATTTGAATGAAAATTTGTATGCTAATGAAGTGAACAATTCTAAATACAATGGGTGGTGCGGATTTTCCATTCATGATCAAGGAGGGCCTACAGTGCATAGACTGCACGGTGCAGTCTCATGTATCGGGACATTTTCCTATATATATATATATATAATTATTCTTATATCGTATGATCAAAGTCAAATGCACGTTTTCATGATCAGTGACGGCTGGCTCAAAAAAGAGAAATAACTCAGTGCCCGAAAATTCTTTTCGGATCGTCAATTACCGAGAACTTGATATATATATATTTACATTTGTAAGAGTTTTTTATAAATATGACTGCAAAATTTGACCAATATTATATTCATGTTCGGAAGTTTGTTGAAATTATAAATATATGCACAAAGATGGCATAAAATTATAAATGTGTTCCTTTCATTAAAAAGTCATCAGAATTTTATGTAAAATGCTAATAATGCCTTTTAAACTAAGTATTATACTTACGATTTTTGCAAATATTATAAACATATTTGCAAAAAAATAAAATAATAATGTATGTAAAAATATATAAAATAATGAAATAGAAAATATGTCTATAATATTTAAGAAAATTACAAATGTATTATTTTACTAAAAGGGCATTATCATTATTTTATAGAAAATTCTACCTGCGTTTTAATAAAAATGTCATACTATACAAACTTTTTAGGCATATTTGTAAATTTGGCAAATATAAAGATGTAGATGCAATATTAGTCAAACTTTGTAAGTATATTAGCAAAAATCCATATTTGAAAATATCTAGTCTAATATAATTTTAATTCTTTTGACAATTATAATACAAATTTCTAATATTAACAAAATTGAAAGGAAGAAATGGCACGACTATGCCATTGAGGCTTTTGCCTCAGTTGTAAGCCGTTTTTTCCCATTGTGTTGGGACATGTTTTCAAACCCCAGTTATTGCAGTTTTAAAGAGTTTTAGTAATGGCAATTTTCTCTCTAAAAATTATTGTGGGATCATCCATTTTTGGGTTTTTTAGGAATATTTGTAGGAAAAATTAGAGTATTGGTAAGATATTTGTAGAAAAGTAGTTGAATGTTGTAAGAATTTCTCAAGGTGTTATTGTAATATCATTTGAGAAAATGTAATATATATATAACGGGGACGCTTCTATGAAATCCATTCATTTTTAAAATCTTGATAGTTGATAGAAAATTTACTCTATCAATTATATTTAACACAATTTATAGAATCTGGAAACCCTTTTGATTTTTTTTATTTTACCGTACATGGATCTGATCTATAAATGTGTAAAATCAACGTAATAAAATAGTTCAATATCAAAATATAAACTTTAAAGTAGTTTTTTTCAACATCTAAATCATTTAAAATATCAATAAATGTAGATATATGATCTTATAAAGTATTGTTACATTCTAATACACATGTGAATGGATCTAAGTATTTTTCATAATTTGCATATGAATTTACCTATTTTTGAGCAAATGTTACCTCTCTACATATTAGATTGGGATGAAACTTGGTCTCCAAACTAAACAAATAGTAATAAATGAATTGAATTTTCTATCAAAGATTAATATTTTAAAAATGAAAAGAATTTCACGAAATCACTTCTACGGAACTTAATTCATACAAATATTCGCGTGTATATGAATACACATAAAAAAAAAATGGCAGGACTACTTTACCTACTAGCTAGCTAGGGAAGTGGATGATTGGTTCCTAGGGGTGCTAATGGGAACAAAGATAATTTGCAAGGGCTTGGATTGCTTGACAGTATGTCCTCTGCATTCCTGATGACCAGCCAAAATAACGTAGCAAGTTCAGATCTACATTCGTAGAATAAGGGGCATTTCAGGAATTTGGCGGCTCTAAAGAATTCCATTTTGCAGGTCAACCCGACTTGAGTCTCGATTTTCGGATGACTACTAGATATCCATCATCAAGATTTGTGCGGTTTTGATGAGCGGAAGGCAAGATGCGGTTGAGATTTGTTTAACAAATCGGTAGTCCGACTCCGCGGAGGGGCGAGCATGTGGAGCTTTTATTGCCCTGAAGTCCGGGCTTGTAAATTCTCTACGCCGCACGGTTTTAGCGCCGGAAAAGCAGATCTTCGCACGCCCTCGCCACCGTCCGCGTTAGCCCTCCAAATGAAATTCATTCCAAGAACCCATCCCACACGTGCCTACTGCTTTCCACGTGCAGCAATAAACGTTTTAATCTCGACTATTTCGCCTAATTAGATTCTCAGGGTAACATTCGATGTCCCAAGTTGAACTGTGATAAGAGGTGTGGCCCACTCGGACTCTTCAAGCGTATGATAACTCCCCAGATGTGTGGCCTTTTTTTTTTTTTTTTTTTTTTAAATCCTGAATCTTGCAGTCCAAGTGAACCGACTGAGGTGGACTTAATTAAATAGGAATTTTAATTAATGGGTAATAGTGCATTGGCGGTAAAATGAAGTATCTAATCTACGAGTTGCGTGGGCATACGCAGTTTCTTAGTGCTTACAGTCCTCCCTTAGGTCCCTTAAATCAAGGAATATTTTATCAATATTCCCACCTTCAAATACCCGCCATCTTCGTACTTCCTCTTGTGCAGTGGTAGCTACTAGCTAGAGAGACTTGTACGAGCGAGCGTGGGACAGAGAGAGAATGGCTGCCACCCAGCTCCCTCATTTCAAGCTCGCCGCCGTTCTCTCTATTACTCTCACCTTCGCCCTCCTCGCAAATGCTCGTCTTGCATTCGATGATCCGGAGATGGAAGATGCCGAGGAATACGTCGTGGACAACCCCTTCCTTGGTCTTAATCTCCGCTCCGGCAGCCGTTTCCTCGCGACCAACACGATCAGGAGGGGCTCGAGGTGCGAGCAGGGGTCTAGGAACATCTGTCCGGGCGTCTCAGTAAACAACAGCACGGGCCTCCTCCAATGCTGCAAGGTGCATTGCCGGAATGTGCTAGGCGATCGGAACAACTGCGGTGTGTGCGGCAGGAGATGCTCTTTTGGACAGCTTTGCTGCAATGGCCAGTGCACGGACATAGCTTACAACGTCGATCACTGTGGCAAGTGCAACAGGAAGTGCAAGCCGGGCGTGAGATGCGAGTACGGGGTTTGTGGGTATGCTTGAGGAGAGATTAAAATGCAGTTCTAGATGTAAAAGAAAGAGAGAATAATTACTACTGGGAGATAGAATACAGGGGGATATACTTGCGGATCGATAGATGATGTATCTCTACAAACATTTGTCTTCCATCCTTCATGCAGGTATGCTGCTGTCTGTATACAGGTTGTGCGGTCAATAAGAGAAAATGCATAGTTGCATGATACTTACATTTGGTTTGGCTTGTAATTTCTAGTATTAGCTTATTCACACCCACATGTAGTTGAAAACTGTCTGCAGTATTTCTACTGCTGCGTTGTCCTTCTGTTCTGGCAATAAGATCGAAATTAGTGGAACTGTTGATGCAAAGGTTTTATACATGTTGTTGTTAGCCCATGGGCTTTCGCAGACTCATATGCAAGCCAATATAATAACTATTAGATTGATAAATTGATACTATTCCTCCCTTAGAACTCGAAGCCAGGGCCATACACACGTAGTGTCAATTCCGCTGGATCAGGCCTTGCGTGACTTATGGCTATTTACTTGACTATAGTAAGACGTGGCGTGTGAACATGCATGCGCCGGAGTCTCTACCTTTCTGGTACGATAAGAAGACAGATGATCATATATAACACCGAGCTCTTTTCCACCAGTGAAGCATGTGTTAAAAATATACTAAATAAAATTTATTTTTTAATATCTAAATCATTGACTTTGATGATTAGTTAAAAATTAATATTATATTATAAAAATTAATTATTTTTATTAGAATTTAGTAGATCAATTTATTAAAATATAAGTTACATGAATATTATATCGACTTACGTCTTTTCCTATATGTATATCTTATTGTGTTGAACATAGTGTGTGAATTTGATTTATAAATAAGTAATTAATATTATATAAATCAGTGCATATAGATTAACGGTTTAGATCTTATTTCTGGATGCTAATTATGACTGATTATATACATATCCGATATATCTAATTTTTTATATAGTGATTTTAATATGGAAAACGTGGACAATAAACGGTTTAAATCTTATATTACAGCTAACAAAAAATCAGTTAAAATGCTATATCCATGAGAAAGCGCACAGTACTCTTTTGTAAGCCGGGTTCCCATGAGAAGACCTCAAGAGTTGGTTTGGTGTAACAAATGGACGCGTGCCAAATTTCTATATATATATATATATATATGCATGGAAAATGTTTTAGTACATCAGATTACACCGTGCAGTCCATGCACTGTAGGATTCACTTGATCACGAATTGGAAATCTACCTCTTCCATTGTATTTAGAATTGTTCACTTTATTAGCATACCAATTTTCATTGAAATCCAACATGCATATGGTCTCCATCTTAAAATGGTTCAAAATCAAGGTAATAAAATAGTTTAACGTAAATATTAAGTTTAAAGTGGTATTTTTAATATCTAAACCGTCTAAATTATGATTTTTATATGAATAAATAATTATATGAAGTTTCATTGCAATCTAATATGTGGGGGCTCATTTCAGTCCATCTGCACATGATCAAATCTCTCTCTCTCTATATTTTATTTCCGTGGCTGATACGTACGGAGTGCTTAGACGTGAGAATGGTGGATCAGAGGCTTAAGTAAGAGGTATTGGTATTTTCGGGTTGATGAGCCAGTGACGAGGTGACAGCCTTGTTTAGTTGGAAGCACGGCTATAGCTGGAGCGGTGTAGTCACTATTTATACTAAAATCTTTCTGCACACTAACTAAGTTATAGTGACATTAGAGTAGTTTGATACGTATAGACCTGAGAAATAATAAAAAAAATTTGTGAAAAATTTCTAAATATGAGAATATAATATAATATAATCGGTCCCGCTTCTATGAAACTTATTTTCTATGTCATCCCTTCCATTTTTAAAATTTTAATGGTTGATGTAAAATCTACTCCATCTATTGTATTTAACATCATTTCTGATATGTAAAATTCAATCAATTCATTATATTTAATATTATTTATTTAGTTATGAGACTGAGTTTCATTCAAATCTAACATGTGCATAGGTCACATTTACTCAAAAATAGTTATATGCATGTGTAAATTAAAAAAATGATTAGATCCATTCACGTATGTATTGGAATATAATAATACTTTGTACAATCATTTACTTATATTGTAATAATATTTTAGACGATTTAGATGTTGAAAAACTGCTTAAAAGTTGATATTTAACATTAAATCATTTTATTACTTTGATTTTACATATTTTTAGATAAGACCCATATACAATAATGGTAGACGGACAAAAAAATTTTCATAATAATATAAGTGACGCTAAATACAATAGATAAAGCAAATTTTTTATCAACCATCTAAATATTGAAAACGGAAGGAGTTACATAGAGAGGATGTCTCATCGAAACATCCCCATATATAATAAATGACTTAGATCTTCCTAACATTCAAAAGAGTTTTAAATCTAATAAACTCATGAAAATAACCTTTTATAGTTTTATGCACAATATATAAAGAGAGATATGTTCCCGTGCATTTGCTTGCACTAGAACTTATCGTACATTTGGCCCAAAATGGGCTCTATATGTACTTAAATGAATTGATACTTTATACAATCATTTATCTATGTATAAATTTTATAACAAATGGTTTATTTGTTGAAAAACTACTTTAAAATTGTTATTTATATTAAACTATTTTGAGTCCATACACATATCCAATTGGAATGGTAATAGAATACACAATTTTAAATACAATAAGTGAAATAGATTATAATTTTATGATCATGTGAGACTCATTTTGAGATAGCTGCATCGTAATTTATGGAGCAGATAACTACACCTTAATATTTTTCATATATATATTTATGAAAAGTTTCACGTACAATATTTGAAGGTTGAGTGCTGCATTAATTAAGACGATTGTTGCCAAACGAGCGGCGCTCGTTTGGTCGACGGACGCGGAATGAAAGCTTTCGTTCCGCCCGTCGCGTGTTCGAATTCCGCATGGGATTTCGAACCAAAAACTTTCCATGGGGGCATGTGTGGTCCCCCTTGTTCGGTTGGGAGCTGGTGGTCTCCCTTTGGAAATATTGTTAAAATTGTCTCAGAACTTTGAATGTGATATGTGTTGAAATATGTTGTAAATATACTTCAATCAAAAAAAAAATTAAGACTGTTGCTGGCCTGAATTTTTAACCGAATAATCTTTTCATGAGGGCAACATGAACATGGGGCGACACGTGCTGGTGTGGAAGTCGATAGGACGCCAGCTAAATTTCATTGCTAAGCATGTTCTATGCACGTGCGAAGGGAGATTGTTTTGATTTGTTATTGGTGACGCGATCAACCTTCTTGAGAGTTGAAACTCGTGGAGATAGCCCTGCTTGGGTGACATCTTATTACAAGTTTGCTTTAAATCCAAGCAATTCGATCCGGGTAGGGAGCAGTTCTACATTAATTAAACCCGGCCGAGTTGAAGGTAGAAAATACTTATTATATTTGGTACGTGCGTCAGTTGGGAGGTTTGCATCGGAATGGGGCGGAGAAAAAGATAAAAATACTTATGTTTGGTACGAAAATTTTAATGCCCAATATTAGTCTAAAAATCAATAATGCATGTAACAATATTATGAAAACTTTAAAATAAGGGGTGCAACTTACAGCAGGTCGGTTCGGTTTAGAGTTAATATCTTATTTTCAAAAACTCTTATCCTATCTTATTTTAAGTTAAGTAAATTAGAAGCTTGCTCGAGTACATTTTTCTTTTAAGATCGGTTTGATTCTGAATTTATTCTTTAAGATGATATTTATATTATTTTCAAACTATAATCCCATTACTAGTCTTACTTAAAACTTATAATTAATATGATAGTAATATGTCATTCAAATAAATTTATTAAATATTCTATTTAATGGATGAATTAAATAACTTTTTATATACATAAAGGATATATTTTATATCTTTTGGTATAAAATATATTTCATAAAAGAAATATTAAAATATATGCTAGTAATTCGAATTAGTTCTAGATATTTGGACTTCGAAACTTATCTTACACTAATTGAATAATATTTATTTACTTAAAATCTACCCTAATCCAGTTTAGATACTAGTGAGTTGACCACCTAAGTCTCACACTCTCACTCATACTTTAGATTGTACGCTCATGTTTTATATGTTACATGTACCTTTGCTACGGAAGAAAATTAGAAGATAAATTTTACATATATCCAACTGTTAATCATACTTATATTCATGAACTTTTAAAAATTCCGAATGTACTTGTGTATTTGCCCAAAACTATATTCATACTCATGACCCTTTATGAAATAATAAATATGCCTTAATTCTAAGCTAAAAATTTATATTTAAATGTATTTTTAATACTTTTATAACCATAGAGTCATACTTCTACCCTTATAGAATTATATATCATTTGAATGTGATTTTTATTTATAAATGCATAATTAGGTTTTTAGCATATTTATTATTTTACATAGGAGAATAAATATATATGGAATTTTGGGCAAAATACGTAGATATATTTGAAAATTTTAAAAGTTTATGATTATAAATAAAATTAGAAGTAAAATTGATGAGTATTATATAGATTTCACCCAAAATTAGCCGGGTTCAAAAAAACAAAGCAATTAAGCCTTTCTAATTCAGAGTTTTCACTATAAGATTAGACGGAAAAAAGAAAAAGCTAAAATATACAAGCCACGATCACCCCTGCCAAACATGTAGTTGAATTTATCACATTGACTTCTTCAAAAGTGCAGTACTTAGAAACTGCGTAGTCAATCGAAGGCTTAGGTGGGAAAATCAAAGTATTTTAGAACCACAAAGAATCAAGAACTTCTAAGCAACTTTACGGTGATTTTGTTTTTGATTGGGATTTTTTATACCATAGAACAATTGATATTACAATCAAATATATTTACAACTCTCACAATATGAACGGAAATGTTCCTATCCCTATATCAGGTGAAATTTTAATAAAATTTCTATTCTAAGGAGAATTGTAAACCCCTACGATCCGGGAGAACTGTTTTTGTAAATTCTCCCTTTCTGGGAGAGATTCAGACAAATTCGTGTTATGCAAGAAATCCTATATGCTAAATTGCCTTGAAAAAAAAAATAATGCCTTGAACAGCGTGGTTGTAAATGAAGCAAATAAAAACTGCTTTTCCACTAAAAGTGCTCCACTAGTAGCTAGGGGTGGGAATCGGGGCGGGTCGACCCGTGACCCGCCCCGACCCGACCCTGTTTTATACCGGGGCGGGGCGGAGTATGTACCCGGCTGTGGCGGGGCGGGTCGCAGTGTTGAAAATGGTTAAAAAGAGCGGGTCGGGGCGGACCTGGCGGATCCCGACCCGCTTATACCGCTGACCCGTCCCGACCCGCCCCGCCCCGCTGACTGTAGAAGCCTGCTTATTACTCTGCTCGAGTAGACGAGTACCCTGAGCAAAACCCTACCTTCAATCGTCTCCCTGCTTAGCTGCTTGTCGTCGTCCCCTGCTTAGCTGCTTGTCGCCGTCCCTCCTTCCCATAGCGACCGCCGGCCCTTGTCGTCGTCCCCGCTCGAGGCCAGCGTCTGCCATCATCGTCGAGCAGAGCGTCTGCCATCATCGTCGAGCAGCATCTTCTCGCTGAGCAACACTGCAGCAGCGTCTTCCGCCACTCTTCCCTGTCGTCACCATCGTCGTTGCCGTGGACATTTCCAGCTTGTGCAGCAGCTGTCGCCGTCCCCTCTCGAGGCCAGCGTCTGCCATCGCCGTCGAGCAGCAGCTTCCGTCCACTCGAGCAGCGTCTTCTAGTTGAGCAGAAGCATCTGCCCTGTCGTCGTCGTGGCCATTCCGGCTCGAGCAGCAGCTGTCGCCTCTTGCATCTACCAGTGGTATGGCTGAAATGTTGAATGCCTGAATCGTCATTCCCATTTCCCTCCCGCCCGCATCTGCTGCCTAATAAAATAATATTTTCAATTAAGGTGGAAATCTTGTTCTGCAAATTCAGATTATTGTATAATACTTGTCATTTTCAAAACAGACAGCTGTTTTCAAAATTCAGATTATTCCCTTCCGCCCGCATCCAAATCTTGTTATGCAAAATCTTGGATTTGGATTTCTGTTATGCAAATTCCCTAAATCTCCATTCCCTCTAACAACAGTAGTCAGTAGTTATTTCTGTTTGGTTGCATTTGGAATACATAATTGCGATTTGGTTGCATTTGGAATACATAATTGCAATATATTTATTAATAAAAATAGTTGCAGCATGATTAATTCATTAATTGGTTATTTCTGTTTGACATTGATATCATGCATTGTTTAACCCAATAGTTGCAGCATGATTAATTGGTTATTTCTGTTTGGCATTGATATCATGCATTGTTTAACCCAATAGAAGCAGCATGATTAATTGGTTATTTCTGTTTGGCATTGATATCATGCATTGTTTAACCCAATAGAAGCAGCATGATTAATTGGAAATATTTTTTGATTTTTTCCCAAAATGCAAATGATATGATTTGACATTTACAAAATACTTCTAGAAGCTTTCATTACAACACAAAAGTATTATCAACATTTTTTCTACTTTTCAGGTAAAACTGCTCTCCTGCTACATACTTAAACAGTTATCATTTTAATTCTAATTGTGACATTATTATTATTTTTGTTGAAGGTAAACAACAAAGGACATGGAATGAGTTCAAACAATTAGTGGTTCAATATTCAAATTGTAAACAAAATTTTGAATGAGGTATGTTTCATTAACTTGTTCTTATATAGGTGAATAAATACTCATGTTTTATTTAAGTATTTAGATTTTACTTTGACTAATTAGTAATAGATTTGAGCATATAGTAGTTAAATTTAATACAGATATGTCTTTAACTTGATGGGTTCATAAATTCGTAATAAATTTTTACTTGACCCGTAGTTTTTACCCGACCCGTCGTCCCGAAACCGACCCGTTCCCGACCCGAATTTTGTCCCAATATCGAGTGAAAAAAAGTAAGGGTCAAACCGACCTTGTCCCGACCCGAAAAAAAATAAGGGTCAAACCAGATTTTTGAAAGGTAGGGTCAGGGTTGGGCACACCCTGACCCGCCCCGACCCGCCCCGATTCCCACCCCTACTAGTAGCTGGGCTGTAACTACACTATATATGTAAATAGAGCTTAGGTGAAAAATCGGATCAGTTATTTTTTAAAAAATTTCAAGTTCCATGTAAATGTAAACTAATAATCATCAAAATGAAAATAATAATATCTCCTAATTAAATCAAGAAAAACATAATAATATAATATATTTGTAAAAATAATTTTCTTTTCCAAAAAGGATAAAAGGATAAATTAACAAATGTAAAGATTAAAAATATAAATGAAAATGATATAATTTATCTATAATGTAACTTCAAAATGATAAACATCTATTTAAACGTAAATATAAATAATATAAGTACACAAATATGAATAAATAATATATAGATTATGCAGACGATATATTTTGCATTAAATAAAAATAGAAAAATCTGGTTAGGATTTACTTGAACTCTATTTATAAGTCCAGTCTATTGGGTTTGGGCTTAGCTTTGCAAAAGAAAACGCAATAAGATTTTCGCTCGTTGGCGGGCTGAGACGTTCTAAACTGGACCAATGAAAAAGTTTTAAAGAAAAGGCATTAACATACTTGAAACCCATGGGCTGAATAATCACTTAATGGGCTAATACTGAGCTTGGACATGTGACGGTGACGCGTCACTTCGCTACAACGTTACGGCGTGTTCACATGCATCGGCAACATGTGGCATTAAACAAATAATAGTTTTTCACAAAAAATACATGTTTCCAATAAAATATTGTTGTAGATAATATGATAAAAACAAGTAGCATTAATCAAAATATGCGTGGAGTCTCTATACAATCCACCCATATTGAATGATTGCTCATACTTCAATGGTATATATGTATGCTATTGAAGATTTTAAAGTGCGATCTCATTTTGGGCTCGTCTGGACGACGAAACTAAAACATCATGCATTTATTTTATTTAACAGAACTATTTTAATATTGCAAAAATTATTTCAATCAAATTCTTGGACGGGCCATGCATGCTAAAAAAGTGTATAATCATGTGTAAGTTATGAAAAAAAAAATACTTAGACCAATTTACAGATGTGTTAAAATATAATAATAACGGTTTATGTAATTATTTTTAATTGATTTATGTAATCGTTTATTTACCTAGACATGATATTGTAGATGATTTAATTGAATTTTTGAAATAAACGATCAAACCAGTCTATTAAATTGATTTAAATATTTTTTAGATGATGACATGTATATATTTATATGGATGAAACTTAATTTACTAATTAAATAAATGATTTAAAGCGAACTAGATTTTGATTCGTCAAGATGCGCATAAAACATATCGAAAAACATATCAATACCCCCATCTTTAAAAATAAAAATATAAACATATCAAAAACTAAAAAAACTTGAATTATAGATGAAATATACCTAAATGAGTATATTTATAAAAAAATAAAAAATGATTAGCGACGAAAGGCCTGAGAGGATCACTCTATCATAAATACATTATGTATAATTAAACTATTCATAATTCAAATTTTTTTTATCTTTATTCATTTTTAATTTTAAATCTTAAAATCTTATATCCGTTGGACCGGTTCATGTAGTTATTTCCAAGATAATTTGCAAATATACACTTAATTTGATCAAAATTGGAGATATATATTCTCGTACTTTCAGAAATTATAAATAATTTCAACATAGTTTGACTATAATTGCAAATGACCCATGCAGTTATGACATCATTATGACATGAGTATATTTGTAAACATATGTAAACTATATTTGTACATTTACAATTTCAAAATTAAGCGATATTCTTAATTTTTGCAAATAAACGTTACGTAGTTGGTATACAACCACGGGAGTATTGTTAAAAATCCATAATCACCAATCTCAAATTATATTGATTCTCATTAAAACTAATAATTAATTATAGCGTAAAATGATAGTAAGACGGGTTGAATCCACATAGAGGCAATGAAAGTTTGAATTATTTAGAAAAAAATATTTTATTAAATATAAATATCCAAGACAAAATTACAACTAAGAATTAAAGTGCAATAAAACTATAACTAAGAACTAAAATACAATAAAATTCAACTAAAAACAAAGAAAATAAAATTATAAAATTATAAAATAAATCTGAATAATTTGCACGAAGAAGATCTTATCTTCCCTAAAATAAGCTTGAAAGCTAAAATTGGAAAATTGGTTGGACGCCTTCCAGCCTTGCTCGGCCCACTTTTTATAAGAGCTCAGACCCACAAAATAAAAGTGAGACTGCGATTGTATGCTCCCGGCTCCCTGGCGCATATACCTATTTTATTTTATTTTATTTTGAAATTTTTTTTACAATATTGTTAATCTATGTGTATTTAAAATGTGCATAAATTTTTACCATTTTTGGAGTATTTTTTATTTTTATTTTTGATTTTTAAAAATCAGTGGCATTTTAGGTAATTTAAAATTACTAAAATACCACTAATTTTTAAAAATAAAAAATAAATATTTAAAATACACGAGTGGACGACGCTCCAAGTAAGTGCGGGAGAGAACGGATTGACAGCGATGCGAATTCTCACACGCGCAAGTTGCGTGCTTTGAATGGGCAAGATATGCTTTGCGCATCTATTGAGTGGCTGGAATTAATTTGTATATGCTAAAATGCCAATTTCTCTCGTGCGTTCCGTCCCCTTCTTCCATACGAATTGCGTAAGCATGCAGCGATGTCGTCCTTGAATTGCTTTAAACTGCTTGTGCTTTCCGGCCTGAGTTCTAGATGGGTTTGAGACCTCCATATCTTGCTTCGATTGGTTGGTTTGCATGAATCTGTGGAAGAAACTATAGTCAGACCTCAAGGTTTTTCGCTGCCATTGATTTAGATGGCTCAAATCTGTCGATTGTCGCTCGTAAACACGGGGTCTGAATGAAGGTATGGTCGGTGGAGAGGTTGTTCGTCCCTGCCATGGCTTGAGATCTGAGCAGAAGAGAAAGAGTACGGTACTCCGACAGCGCAAGCGAAAACCTTGCACATGCACTTCTATTTTTGCAATGTGGGCATTTCTCATAAATTTACAATTTCATCCGATAACTTTAATATCTGAGCAAGGAATCCGTAAATGCAACTTTCATGCTTAAACTATTGAAAAATGACTAAAAATATTCAGTACAAATATGTAATTATTAATAATTTAATTATAATTACAAGTAACTCTCATGCCATGACAATATAATAACGAGTCCAGATCTTTTAAGACGGATGCACGTTCGGCCCAAGAAACTATTTTTTTTTAATTTTTTTCATGGGTAAGTAAATCTATGTGTATTAAATCTATAAACCAGGTTTTACCATTTTTGAATGTTTTTAAGTTTTTTTTTTGGATTTTTAAACACAGTGGCATTTTCGTAATTTTCTGAGATTAAAAAATTACGGAAATGCCACTGTGTTTAAAAATAAAAAAAATACTTAAAAACATCCAAAAAGGGTAAAACTTGGTTTTGTAGATTTGATACACCTAAATTTACTTACCCATGAAAAAAAATTAAAAAACTAGGTTTTTAGGTCGGATGCAGGCATCCGATCTTAAAAGATCATTTTACTATAATAACAATGTTATAATGATGTCGGCGTTATTTGCAATTATGGTTATGCTATTTAGAGGTTATTTGCAATTTTTAAACTATATAAACATCTTTACAATTTTAATCAAATTAAGTGAGTATATTTGTAAATAACTCTTATTTTCCTTAAAACGAATTGCCGAGAACTAGCTGGTTGGTAGGGGTGCAACTTGGTACCGGGTCGGTCCGAACCTGCCCGACCCGATCGGGTACCAAAACCAAAAATGGGTTTTATTTTTTAGCTTTTTCCAAAATAGACCCGATTTCGACCTAACCCGTAGAAACCCGAAACCAAAACTGTGTTCACACCAACCCGTTATCAAAACCCGACCCGATCCGAACCCAGTGTAATTTATATAATTTTTTCATAAATTATACATGTTTTTTAGTTTTGTTTTGAAACTTTGGAGACATGAATTCATTTGAATTTTGAATTTGTTTAAAAGTGGATGTAAACTTATTTAAACTTGAGATTTGTTTATATTGTCATTTTAAATTTGGATTGCACTTAAATTAGGTTAGAATGTTGAACCATTATTTTAGTGTATTTAGATTTAGTTGTTTTGAATAACTGTTATGTGGATTATGTTTGAATTTGAGTTGGCATGATAAATCTATTTCATATATACTTTCTGTTAATATGAAAAATCTGTTAGTTTGAATTTCAAATTGTAGTATAAATTTGATTCATATTTTAAGTTTATTGGTATGACAAGTGATCAATTTTTATTTTAGCAATTTGTATGATAAATATTCAGTTTCAATTCAATTTCAGCAATTTGTATGATAATGTTTAGTTTCAACTACAATAGTTGGTATAATATGTTCATTTTTTATTTGCTACACTTGAATCATTTCCATTAGCTATTAAATAGAAATGACCAATTAGTCATAAAACTAACTAATTTGTCATTTATTGGTGTCTATAGGGTGCTGAAAAATTGCTTGCAGAGTTCACTCAAAGAATATTGCAAAATTCAGTATGATGTTGCAAAATTCTTTGAAAGGATGTTGCGGAATTCAGCGTGAGGCTTATGTGGCGCCCCGAACCGAGGTGCCTAGAAGCCTTACTCCGGGATCGTTTTGATTGGTAAACGTGACTCAGGATTGTTGCCCTGATCACACGGCAGGATTTTTTTTTTTCATCAATACATGGAAAATTCCCATCATTCATCCAATTTGAAATATATTTCACATAACACAATTATGATAAAAAACTATTCCATAAACATTTTCGTTGGAATAAAAATATTCCCTTTTCATCTCAAATTATCATCGTTGACTTTTCATAAAGTTTACATAAACATCATTTATATCAAAACTACATAACACTTGGCATGCTGCCTTCATCATCATTTCCTGTCTGTTGTTGAAAAAGCATGGGTGAGTAATAATACTCAGTAAGCAAGCTATACATAATTTTTCAATCATTTTCATGCATTTCATAAAATGCAAATGCAATGCATACATAGCATTCATGACATTCCTTTGGATGCAACGCTAGCTAGGCGCCCATCCCATACATGCTCCCGTTTCAGGGAGGTCGCCGCCGGCCTGGGCCTATTAAGCGACTTGGCAATAGCGAGGGGGACATCCGGTCCGCTTACTACCTCGACTAAGGCCTATTCCTCGTGCACATGCTCATTCTCATACACATGCCGGCATGATATTTGCAAATCATAAACAATTTCATAAAAGGCATTTAATAAATAATTTCACAAACTTCAGTTCATGTAAAGCAGTTATAGGTATGGCCAACCTTAAATAAATTTCACAAAGCAATTCACAAACAATTTCAAGCATTTTGGAAATAATTTGCAAAACATATAACTTGCTTACCTTCTTAGGAGGTGTCTTCGACCTTCCCTTTTCCTTTTCCTATTCAAGGACAAAGGATATTTCATTTCCTCTATTTAAGCTGCTTCCCATGTATGCTTTATAATATTTTGGCATTATTTCTTTACATAGATATTTTTGTCCATAAATTCTTTAAAAAATTCCATACTTATATTCAAATATTAATTTCCAAATTTTCTCCAAAATCACGCTGTTCACTGTAGCATATCACTGTAGCAGTTGCTGTTCGTCCGTAGTTACTGTTCATGGGTTTTCAAAATTGATATTTTTTTCAAAAATAAAAAATACCATGACATACCTTATGCCTAGTATATCATTGGATATTTCTTATATTTTAAATTTATCATCATTTACTTGGCCAAAAAAATCATTTTCTCCATATACTAAAAATCATCATAAATTCACTTAAGCATAATCCTTAATTCCAAAAATCATGAAATTAATATATCATTACTCTAACATCATATTTATCATAATCATACATCCCAAATCATCATTTATCATTTTTGGAGCATTATTTTCACATATCATATGCTATCTTCACGATTGCTCCATCTTCGCTCCAAATTTTTGATGTTTCGGCATAATTCCAATTAAGCATTATAACTTTACTTATTTTCTCATGCTTAGGCATTATCTAAGAATGATTTTACCCTATTTAACATCCAAAAGAAATTTGGAAAAAATTCACTTACCCGAAGTGGAAAATCTCTCCTCCAACTCGCCCTTTCTCTCTCTAACTTCCTCTTTCTCTCTTAAAACGAAATTGGGGGTGGAAAATGAGCTCTTGCTCAAGATTGGGACTGCCTTGGTCGTTCACCCCTTGGCCCCTATTTATAGTTTTTGATTTTTCACAAAATTAGATTTTACCCCCTTAGCTTTGAGGTATTTAATTATAAATTGGTATTTCTTTTTAATTTTAAAAATTGCATTGAGCCAAGAGATGCCCACCCTATGCCTGCTCCAGCAGCCCTATGCAGCCCTATTTTTACCTATTTTTATTATTTTTTATTTAATTAATTTTTAAGCAAATTAAATCTAAACCCTTGATTTGTGATTTGGATGAATTTAATCCATTGATTAAAGTCAAGTGGCCATGTAATGCCCCTGCTCACGCCCCTGCCCTTGCTGCTTTGCATTTAATTTTTTAATTTTTTAATTTTTTACTTTTTGTAAAAAGTCAAAAGTAGTATTTAATTAAAGAAATGTTACTTTTGATTTTTCATTTTGACGTTTCGTTTTATCCTTTGATTTGTGATTTTCATCACATCTTGATCCATTCATCATGTCCATCATGAATTTTGAACCATCCATAAAAAATTTCATTGAATTCCGACGCCCGGATTGCAATTTATGAATTTTTTTCTATTTTTCCACAAAAATCCAAACTTGGATTAAAATATCCAAAAGAATTGTTATTTTGTCTTGTAGTGATTAAATCTCTATTTTGTCTTTTATGATTAAGTTAATCCAAGTGATTAACTCTTAATCATACATCTTAACCCCTTGTTTACTATTCACGTTTACTATTCACGGGGTTAAATTCCTAATCGCATTATTTCAATCTCCAATACACATATCCATCAATATAATTCATAAATTTTCATTTATTCATAAAATAATTACAATATTACAAATGTCGAAATGACGCGTATACAGTCGAAACAACGCGTATACGGTCAGGGTTCCACAATTCTTCCCCCCTTACAATAGGTTTCGTCCCGAAACCTATCTTTCTTCGAATAATTGAGGGTACTTTCTTTCAACTTCTTCCCGTAACTCCCATGTGGCTTCGGATTCTGAATATCGATTCCATTGAACTTTTACATACTCAATTTCTCTGTTCCGAAGCTTCTTGATCTTGAAAACCAGTATCTTGATTGGCCTCTCTTCATAGTTCAAGTGTTCTTGTACTGGTAAGTTTTCCACTACTAATACATGGGTCGGGTCTGAAACATATTTCCTGAGCATGGAGATGTGAAACACATTGTGGATGACACTGAGGGCTGGTGGCAGAGCTATTCTATAGGCTAGATTGCCTATCTTTTCCAAAACTTCAAAGGGCCCAACATATCTTGGGTTTAATTTTTCCCTCTTTCCAAACCGGGTGACTCCTTTGAATGGCGTTACCTTAACAAATACGTGATCCCCAACTTGGATATTTAAATCCCTTCTTTTGCAATCGGTGTAACTCTTTTGCCTGCTCTGGGCTGTGAGTATACACTGGCGAATCACTTGAACTTTTTCTGTCATTCTCTTTGAGAGGTCTGGAGCCAATTTTCTTTCTCCCACTTCATCCCAGTTTAGAGGAGTTCTGCATTTTCGTCCATATAAAGCTTCAAATGGGGCCATTTGAATACTTGCTTGATAACTGTTATTATAAGCAAATTCTGCCATAGCCAAATATTCATCCCATGATCCTCCAAATTCTACTGTGCACATCCTCAGCATATCCTCTACTATTTGATTTACCCTTTCTGTCTGCCCATCAGTTTGAGGATGAAATGCTGTGCTGAATTTCAGCTGCGTACCTAAGGTTTGATGTAAACTTTTCCAAAATCGAGATGTAAAACTGGAATCTCGATCGGACACTATTGACTTAGGTACTCCATGCAGTCTCACTATTTCCTTATAATAAATTTTAGCCAGTCGCTCAGCAGTAAAAATTTTCTTGATAGCTAGGAAATGAGCTACTTTTGATAATCTATCTACTATGACCCATATAACATCATTTCCATTATGGGTTCTTGGCAACCCTTCAATAAAATCTATAGTAATATCATCCCATTTCCATTCTGGGACTTCTAGCGACTGTAATTTTCCAGGGGTTCTTTGATGATCAGCCTTAACCCTTTGACATGTTAGGCACTTAGCCACATATTCAGCAATTTCTCTCTTCATATTATTCCACCAATACATCTTTTTGATGTCTTTATACATTTTGGTGCTACCTAGATGTATTGAAAATGGAGAGAAATGTGCTTCTTTCAATATCTGTTCCTTTACTTCCTCTTGATTGGGTATACATAGGCGACCCCTATATCTGTACATCCCATGTTCATCTTGTATGTATTCACTGGGATTTTTCTTAATCATTTTCTCCACATAATTCTTGAAATCCCCATTTTCTTGTTGAGCCATTTTAATTTGCTCAAATAAATTTGACTGGATTTGTAATTGAGACAATCTAACTTGTACCCCAGGTGGGCTTACAATTAATTCTAATTGTCTCAATTCTTGTAATAGCCCTTCTTCCTTTGTGATGAGATGTGCTAAGCTAACATTTCTACTTAGCGCATCGGCTACTACATTGGCTTTGCTTGGATGATATAAAATGTCAAGGTCATAATCCTTGAGTAATTCGAGCCATCTCCTTTGCCTCATATTTAACTCCTTTTGAGTAAAAATGTACTTGAGGCTCTTATGATCAGTATAGACCTCACATTTAACTCCATATAAATAATGTCTCCAAATTTTCAAGGCAAAGACTACTGCTGCCAATTCTAAATCATGGGTTGGATAATTTACCTCATTTGGCTTAAGTTGCCGAGATGCGTATGATATGACTTTTCCATTTTGCATCAGTACACATCCTAATCCTTTCTTTGAGGCATCACTATAGATCACAAACCCTTCCCTCTTCGTAGGTAGTGTTAGAATTGGAGCTTTTACCAGTCCTGTTTTTAATTCTTGGAAGCTATTCTCACATTCCTGTGTCCATTCATACTTAACTCCTTTTCTTGTCAGCTTTGTGAGTGGAGCTGACAATTGTGAGAATCCTTCCACAAACCTTCTACAGTAGCCAGCTAACCCTAGGAAACTTCTTATTTCCGTGATATTTGTTGGCTGTGGCCACTTTGTTATTGTCTCAATCTTTTGAGGATCTACTTGTATTCCTTTCTCGGATATAATGTGGCCGAGAAAGGCTACATGTTTCAACCAAAATTCACATTTCTTAAATTTAGCATATAACTTCTCCCTTCGGAGAATTTCCAATACTATTCTTAAATGTTTCTCATGTTCTTCTTCTGTCTTTGAATAAATCAATATATCATCAATGAATACCACCACAAATTGATCCAAAAATTCTCGAAAAATTCTGTTCATCATATCCATAAATACAGCTGGGGCATTCGTTAGTCCAAATGGCATGACTAAGAATTCATAATGCCCATATCTTGTTCTGAATGCTGTTTTATGGATGTCCTTTGGACATATCCTCAACTGGTGGTAACCTGACTGTAAATCAATTTTTGAAAATGTAGAAGCTCCTTTTAACTGATCAAAAAGGTCATCTATTTTTGGGAGTGGGTACTTATTTTTCACTGTTACTTTGTTCAATTCTCTGTAATCAATACAGAGTCTCAAACTCCCATCCTTTTTCCTTACAAATAATACTGGAGCTCCCCAAGGTGATGCACTGGGTCTAATAAACCTCTTATTTAATAAATCTTGAATTTGTACTTTCAACTCAGCCAACTCGGCTGGTGCCATCCTATATGGGGCTTTAGATATTGGAGCTGTTCCTGGAATAATTTCTATCTCCATATCCATCTCTCTTTCTGGTGGTAAATTACATAGCTCTTTTGGAAAAATATCTGGAAATTCCTTTACCACTGGGATTTGTTCCATAGGTATCCCATCTCTTATTGTGTTTATAGAGACCAGATAAGTTGTACATTGTTGGCGCATCAGCTTAGCTGCTTTCATAGCTGATACCATCCTTATTGTGTTTTCTGGCTGTCTTATTTTACTGATCTCTATTTCATCTTTTGGTGCTTCAAATTGCACCTTTTTATTTCTACAATCAATTGTCGCACCCCATTGACTTAGCCAATCCATCCCTAATATGACATCAAACTCTGTCATGGGTAATAGGATGAGATCAACTTCCAATATTTTTGTTCCTATCCTGATAGGACATGCTTTGCAGATTTGATTTATACTTGCCAATCTATATACTGGAGATTCTACATGTATAGTACTACTGGTTTCCTCTACCCGTAGTGCGTGTGTGATTATGAATTGGTATGATATAAATGAATGCGTAGCTCCAGAATCAAATAAAGCTACTGCAGAATTTCCCAAAATGTAAATCATACCTGTAATCACTTTTTCCTCCATCTCTTGTGATTCTGTTCGGGTGAGGGCTTGGACATGCACTGGGTTGGCAGCAGTACCGGGTCGATTAGCGATGGCGGGGACTTTTTGCTGGGCCGGCCTCCCTCGAGCTTGTGCTCCTTGTGGCTTATTCGGACAATTGGGCGAAATGTGTCCGACTTGACCACAGTTGAAGCACTTTATTATCTTGGCTTCGTCGGTCCCGCAGTCCCGGGCCACATGACCCGTTTGGCCACATTTGTAGCATTTCCCCGTTCCCTGTAAACATTCGCCTGAGTGGCGCTTGTGGCAAGTTCTGCAAGTCGGGGCGCTCTTTGTCTGGTCACCGATTTTCTTTTTTTCGGCGAATCCCCTTTTCCCTTTATTAGCCTCACCTTCCTTGGAGGCTATAAAGAATTGTTTTTGACCTTGCCTAAGCTCCTGAGTCCTCATAGACTCCATCTCCAATGCCCTAGCCCTCTCAATGCTAGAGGCATAGTCCTTTATTAATAATGGGGCTAACCCCTCTCTTAGCTGGGGTCTCAATCCCCTCTGGAACCTTTGTGCCTTGTTTTCCGGCACATTGGCTATCCACGACACATATCTTACCAAGGCATTGAACTTTGTGGCATACTCCGTAACTGTCATCCTACCTTGGTAAAGTTTCTCAAATTCTATCACCCTCTGGCTCTGCAGTCCTATAGGGAGATATTCTTTATTAAATTCCTCCAAAAATTCTTGCCACGTAACTTGCTCTGGGTGTGGCATTGTGACCATCAGCGTTTCCCACCATTCATAAGCGTCTTTTACCAGTAGGTGGGTAGCGCACAACACTTTCTGCTGATCATTGCAGGGCGATATCCTGAATAATTTCTTAATCTCTGTGATCCACTGTTCAGCAATGAGGGGGTCTGGTTCCCCTGCAAACTTAGGCGGACGCTGGGCAAGAAAGGCATTGATAGCCTTTCTGTCGGCCTCAAGGAGACTATCCTCCACTCCCCTTGATGTGCCGGGATTGGCCGAGGGCCCTGGTCTTTCCCCGTCTCCTCTTGATGGTGGGGCTTGCTGGTTCCTCATTTCTTGCAAGAACCCAGCAGCCTAGGCTGTCCATTGCTGCATAGCTTTTTCGATAGCCGCAACAATTTTTTCTTCCATATTGACCTCTGCTTGAGGTCTAGGGCTTTCCTCTCGCCGTGGGCGGGTCCTAGAGGATTGCTCCCCGGATTCTGCCCTACTAGTCCTTTTACTGGCTTCACCCCTTGCCTGATAGACTAATTCTTCCATCGGGGCCTTTCCTTTGTTGGCTCTCGCTCTAGCTCTGGTGAGCGGCATTTTTAACTTCATGAAACATTTATTAGTATAACATCAATATTCATCAATAATAAATAAATCAATCATGATTTCATGTAATCTAGCTTAGTCATTTCTTTCCTTTTCTGCCTATTTACCAATCCATGCTCTGATACCAACTTCTGTGGCATCAAACTTATCCTTTCAACATCATTTATTTTCTCCTTCTCCCGCCTATTTACCAATCTTTGCTCTGATACCAACTTCTGTGGCGCCCCGAACCGAGGTGCCTAGAAGCCTTATTCCGGGATCGTTTTGATTGGTAAACGTGACTCAGGATTGTTGCCCTGATCACACGGCAGGATTTTTTTTTTTCATCAATACATGGAAAATTCCCATCATTCATCCAATTTGAAATATATTTCACATAACACAATTATGATAAAAAACTATTCCATAAACATTTTCGTTGGAATAAAAATATTCCCTTTTCATCTCAAATTATCATCGTTGACTTTTCATAAAGTTTACATAAACATCATTTATATCAAAACTACATAACACTTGGCATGCTGCCTTCATCATCATTTCCTGTCTGTTGTTGAAAAAGCATGGGTGAGTAATAATACTCAGTAAGCAAGCTATACATAATTTTTCAATCATTTTCATGCATTTCATAAAATGCAAATGCAATGCATACATAGCATTCATGACATTCCTTTGGATGCAACGCTAGCTAGGCGCCCATCCCATACATGCTCCCGTTTCAGGGAGGTCGCCGCCGGCCTGGGCCTATTAAGCGACTTGGCAATAGCGAGGGGGACATCCGGTCCGCTTACTACCTCGACTAAGGCCTATTCCTCGTGCACATGCTCATTCTCATACACATGCCGGCATGATATTTGCAAATCATAAACAATTTCATAAAAGGCATTTAATAAATAATTTCACAAACTTCAGTTCATGTAAAGCAGTTATAGGTATGGCCAACCTTAAATAAATTTCACAAAGCAATTCACAAACAATTTCAAGCATTTTGGAAATAATTTGCAAAACATATAACTTGCTTACCTTCTTAGGAGGTGTCTTCGACCTTCCCTTTTCCTTTTCCTATTCAAGGACAAAGGATATTTCATTTCCTCTATTTAAGCTGCTTCCCATGTATGCTTTATAATATTTTGGCATTATTTCTTTACATAGATATTTTTGTCCATAAATTCTTTAAAAAATTCCATACTTATATTCAAATATTAATTTCCAAATTTTCTCCAAAATCACGCTGTTCACTGTAGCGGTTCACTGTAGCAAATCGCTGTTCGTCCGTGGTTACTGTTCACATCAACGTGGTTACTGTTCATGGGTTTTCAAAATTGATATTTTTTTCAAAAATAAAAAATACCATGACATACCTTATGCCTAGTATATCATTGGATATTTCTTATATTTTAAATTTATCATCAGTTACTTGGCCAAAAAAATCATTTTCTCCATATACTAAAAATCATCATAAATTCACTTAAGCATAATCCTTAATTCCAAAAATCATGAAATTAATATATCATTACTCTAACATCATATTTATCATAATAATACATCCCAAATCATCATTTATCATTTTTGGAGCATTATTTTCACATATCATATGCTATCTTCCCGATTGCTCCATCTTCGCTCCAAATTTTTGATGTTTCGGCATAATTCCAATTAAGCATTATAACTTTACTTATTTTCTCATGCTTAGGCATTATCTAAGCATGATTTTACCCTATTTAACATCCAAAAGAAATTTGGAAAGAATTCACTTACCCGAAGTGGAAAATCTCTCCTCCAACTCGCCCTTTTTCTCTCTAACTTCCTCTTTCTCTCTTAAAACGAAATTGGGGGTGGAAAATGAGCTCTTGCTCAAGCTTGGGACTGCCTTGGTCGTTCACCCCTTGGCCCCTATTTATAGTTTTTGATTTTTCACAAAATTAGATTTTACCCCCTTAGCTTTGAGGTATTTAATTATAAATTGGTATTTCTTTTTAATTTTAAAAATTGCATTGAGCCAAGAGCTGCCCACCCTATGCCTTCTCCAGAAGCCCTATGCAGCCCTATTTTTACCTATTTTTATTATTTTTTATTTAATTAATTTTTAAGCAAATTAAATCTAAACCCTTGATTTGTGATTTGGATGAATTTAATCCATTGATTAAAGTCAAGTGGCCATGTAATGCCCCTGCTCACGCCCCTGCCCTTGCTGCTTTGCATTTAATTTTTTAATTTTTTAATTTTTTACTTTTTGTAAAAAGTCAAAAGTAGTATTTAATTAAAGAAATGTTACTTTTGATTTTTCATTTTGACGTTTCGTTTTATCCTTTGATTTGTGATTTTCATCACATCTTGATCCATTCATCATGTCCATCATGAATTTTTAACCATCCATAAAAAATTTCATCGAATTCCGACGCCCGGATTGCAATTTATGATTTTTTTTCTATTTTTCCACAAAAATCCAAACTTGGATTAAAATATCCAAAAGAATTGCTATTTTGTCTTGTAGTGATTAAATCTCTATTTTGTCTTTTATGATTAAGTTAATCCAAGTGATTAACTCTTAATCATACATCTTAACCCCTTATTTACTATTCACGTTTACTATTCACGTGCACTATTCACGGGGTTAAATTCCTAATCGCATTATTTCAATCTCCAATACACATATCCATCAATATAATTCATAAATTTTCATTTATTTATAAAATAATTACAATATTACAAATGTCGAAATGACGCGTATACAGTCGAAACAACGCGTATACGGTCAGGGTTCCACAGCTTAACTTCATAAACACAGGTATGTATATTCCAATAATTTTCTTTTAGATTACAATTAAATTTGGAAAAAAAATAGTTTATTGGTAACCCAAATTCTAACTCTAAACCAAACCAAAACTAATGCGAACCCGGTCCTAACCCGGATTAAATTTTTAGGGTTTGGGTTTGAGTTTACTCCAACCCGATTGGCTTAGGGTCTGGGTTCACTCCAACCCGGTATAATCCGACCGGAGTTGTACCCCTACTGGTTGGTTCCGGCGGATTTTCATAATTAACATGGCAGATCGCATATGAGGCCGGAAGAAAAATTGCCGCATTGTCGAAACCAGGACTGTGCTGCATAGTCCGCAGGTGGATGAAAAAACGAGCAACTGCTGGTGGAGACACACGGTACATATTTACCGTGTACCCGTATGGGCGGTCAGCAACTGACACCGAAGTGAAAAGCTTGAATTGACTACTTTTTACATTTGCATCTCCCGTTTGAAAACTTTTATAAAAAGATGGGAGTTTTGGTTGTTGCCAAACAGACCCTTCATTTGCATTGATAATAGAAAGAACCCAAATCACATCAACTTATAAAGAGAAATGGCAGCATCAGCCAGAAAATAATCCAACGTGTGACAAAGTGACATTACATCTATGATGCAACCGGACGATTTCAATGGGCATGCGAAAAACATCCCTTCAGTGAGACGATCGGCATCTACGTACCGCACAACTCTCTTAAGGTCATGTCAGCATCACCTTTTTTTTCCCTTCCTTTTTATCTTTTGCTTTAGAATTTACATATGAAATGCTGCTGTGGGGCTGCGAAGAAGCCGCATCCTGCTCGGGTTAACGGTCCACAAAGCATACTCTCGAAGAGGAAGATCGAATTTCATCCCCCATCCAGATATGTAGGTCGGTCATTTACAGAAAGACCATATTAGTCTCTACTGGTGCATATCACATAGAGATTATCAAACGAAACATGCACATGGGTTGAATGTCGGATCTGAAAGTCACATACGATGCATAAAAGAATCATATTGGAAAGAATTATTTCTTCAGCACCATATGTATGTGTTCAGCTTCTTTGTAACCAGGATACACTGAAGCTTTTCACGCAATATTATCTATTTTATCCCACTTATAGGGCTCCCGCAGGATCACTGCTTTGGAGTAACTCTTTTAATGCATGCATATACAGGTTCGGATATAAAATATGATGTAGTTAGCTAATTAGTAAATTAGTATGATGCACAATTAATTAATTGTTGGAAAATTAGCATGGTATATGGTCCGTCATTTCTCATGTGTGGGGCCAGCAAACATTACAAGAAAATGTAGTATATTCGGCCAACATTTTATAACCATAATTTTAATTTAGCTACTATTGGTTAAATCCAAATTAATTGCAGCAAAAATTTTTATTACTATTGGCAGTAAAATTTTAATAGATATTTTAATATGAATGATTCAGTTAGCCTAAGCTAAGCAATCGCTTAGCCCACCTCAAAAAATTCATTTAAAAATATTTTTTTTTCTACATACGCCTGTTTATCTAAATGTATTTAATATATATACCAAGTTTTATCATTTTTGGATATGTGTATATATTGTTTTGAGATTTTTAAAACATATAGGTATTTTAAATCAATATATACATAAATATTTAAAATCTCAAAAAATATGTATATATATATATATCCAAAAATGGTGAAACTTGGTTTATATATTAAATATACTTAGATAAGCAAGTATACAAAGAAAAAATACAAAAAATGTTATAAATGAGTTTTTGAGATAGGCTAAATGAGCGGGCTAACATGATCACTTCTCTATTTTAAATATACTTTTAATTGCATTTTATTTTAAAAAAATGAACTCTTATACTGTGCAACCAAGTGCAAACTTTTATTTTTTATTTTTGAAAATTTTTTATACAACTTTTAATTTAAGTGTATTTAATATATGTATCAAATTTTATAATTTTGAAGATTTATAGATATTTTTTATTTTTTCAAAATGACTAAAATGATCTTGGTTTTAAAAAATCCAAAAAAATCTATAAATATTCAAAAATGGTAAAACTTGTCTTATATCTTCAATATATTTAGATGAAAAGTTTTATAAAAAAAAAGTTTAAAATTTTTTCATAAGTTAAATGCACCCGTGCATTTAATCAAAAACCAAAAAAAATCACCACATTTAATGGAATGACACAACTCAAAAGCAAGTAAGCAACCAATTTTTTGTAACTGAATAATTAATTATAGCAAAAATATATCTAATGCAATCAAATCTATATTGTATATAACTGAAAAATTAATTATGTCAACTGAAATTTGTTATAGTAAAATTTATAAATAATTGGAAGATGATTCGTGGGCAGCCCATTCTATTAATGACACGAAAACACCTCTCTTCATTTCTGTCAACTGTATTAAAATCACGGACTTGTAGGAGCTCGTTTATATATATTACGATGTATCTTAGACTAAAAAATATATATATTTTTAGAATTAATTATTTTTAAAAAATTTCATTATTAAATATGTTTTTCTAAGTATATTTAATTCATATACCAAATTTTATCATTTTATAATATTTTTACCTGTTTATTTTTATTTTAAAAATCAAGTTTTCAAAGAATGAAAGTAACTTAAATGTCCTTGAAATTCATTATTTTAAAAATAAAAAATAAACATTTAAAAATATTATAAAATGACGAAGCTTGGTATCTGCATTAAATAAACTTAAAAAACAAGTTTTTAAAGAAAAATCAAAATAAAATAAATGAATGATGTGTTTTTGAGTCCAAAACACATCATAATCTATAAAATGGGGCTGCTTATTTATACATACTTTTGATGTCATCAAATTAGAATCATTTTTTTATACATATGTCCAGCCAGATAAGGACGAGCCTTCCCTTATCATGATGACTAATTAATGGACGACTTGAAAATCATGCGCCTCTACTGTTAATTTGTCATCGCCCAGCTTAAATATTATATACATACAAACGAGAAACACTATATTCACGTGGCGAAATTATGTGCCGTTTCTGCTATGGTGATGGAAACCTCCGGATTCACGTGAGAACCTGCTTTTTTGACTGATCGAGAACAATCAAGGAGATTTTGGAGGGGGTGATTAGTGGGCCACGCCGTCCTACCTGCTAGTGCTCGACCACCTCAGCTGGCTGACACTTCTGGATGACGCCACCAATTCAACATACAGATATATACATCAACGTCAGATTTGATGTAAGATTGTCCAATATTGTTTTTGTTTTAACGGCATCAATTCAAAGGAATTGAATCAGACCCTGTTATTTGCTCTAATGGTTTATTGTCTGTTTAAATTCATATAAGATTTTTAGCTGTTGTTTGGTAATCTACGTGGAAAATATGACATGTTAAAGCATGAGAGCCCTAATTCCCAACCCCATTAATTTACCAATCGATAATCATATTTTTACTCATTTACCCTATATTCCAATCATTTCTTTTTCCTATTACATTTCAACTATCCTATTTATTCCATGTTTACCTTTGTTATTTTATATCAATTACACGATTCTCAAAATATTTTATTTCTTACTTTCCACTTCTAGTCCAAAAATAACCTTTTCAATTTTCAAGACAATTTTTTCAATTTAGAATAATTTTTATATTTATAATACAACTTTTTACATTCTTTTTCTAGACATATACAACTTCCAATCAAAAATCTTATATGGCTTGAAATTAGCCTTTAATTTACGAAATTCAATGCATTGGTAGGGTTTAAAATATTTTTTATCTCAATAAAAGTTTTGATAGGCAAAAAAATTAAATCATCTCAAAATAAATATTTTAACCATTAAAATATTTATATTTAGTATTTAGTTTCGGTGGTTTTATGGGCCACAAAAATATTTATTAACTAGATGATAATTATATTTCTAGTAAACGAGTAATTTTAGAAGGTTAATACCAAAGGATCATGAATCGATACTGCTGGTTGGCATTGGAATGCTTCCCTCATTGCCTAATATATTATGAACTTTTTTTTTTGGGAATCTAAGACGGAATATGTCGAATTCTTATTTCGTGAATATGTAATTAACTAATTTTTGTAGCTTATATCTTGTAGGCCACGAAATTATGAAACTAATTCAATCGATGCGCGTGTATTCTTGAAAGTGTTTACTAGAGTGATTCATGCAAATTTCAATAATAATAATAATAATGTTGGCATGTTAATTAGCTAAATGCATGAAAATAAATACAATGAAAGGCTTTGATCTAATCAAATTATTAATGGGCCTAAAAAGCTAAGGGCAACATATGTTGGCGGCTTGGAAACGTTTTCCAATTCCAAATATGATTAGAAAATTTAACCCTATTTTCGGACATGACATTTATAAAAATAGTAATATGAATAACTAAAGTTTATTTGAAATGAGAAATAGTGTATTGAAAATATAAAAATAAAAACAGTATGAAATGAAAAAAGTGTTGTTACCTGATAAGATATTTCATCATATCCTCATCTCGTTCGCATCCTATCTCACTTAAAACCATCTCCCCACTTCTGAAGTAAATAATAATTTTTATTATGTATTATAATAACTTTGTATTTTGATAATTATATACATGGTTGATTTTTTAACCTAAGTTTACATTTTAGCCAAGAGTATTTTGATGAAACCAAATAAGCCAAATTGATGGCATTATTTCTTAGATGGATGGTTGTTTAAAAAGTAAAAAACTGCATCAGTTGTAGGGCATTTGCAAATAGGTACCTCAAATATGTAAAATGTACTTTTTGATCCTTAACTTGCATATTTACATATTTATCAAAAATTTCATATTTACAGCAGATTGGTTACATAAATATTGAATTTGGTCTCTCCAGTTTAAAAATATGCTCTTTTGATCCTTCTACATAAGTAATATTTCTAGTAGTTAGCCTTCTAATGTAAAATTACAAAAAAGATTTTTTTAATAAATTTTCCGAGCTTTAAATATATTGCTTTGTTGAGTTAATTTTGTAGGCCCTTTTTATTGAATATATTATTTCGAAAGTATCTTAAATATTAATTAGATGATTCGAAATATTTATTCAGAAGATTATAAAAGATATTTTGGTAATTGCATGTAAAAAGTTCATAGCAACTAGAGAGACTAAAACTGTACATTTTGTGATACTTAAAATCCGGCTCTGGTTTTTTGTTCCCGGGAGCAAAAAAACAGAACTGCTCCCGGGTGCAAAAAACCCATTTTTTTTTATTTTTTTTTGAATTTTTTTTCATAACATTCTTAATCTAGGTGTACCTAACACCTGTATAAATTTTTACCATTTTTGGGGTATTTTAGATATTTATTTTTAATTTTTGAAAATCAGTGGCATTTTCGTAATTTAAAATTACCTAAAATGCCACTGATTTTCAAAAATCGAAAATAAATATCTAAAATACTCCAAAAATGGTAAAAATTTATACACATATTAGTTACACCTAGATTAACAGTTCTATGAAAAAAATTGTAAAAAAAATAAAAAAAAATGGGTTTTTTGCACCCGGGAGCAGTTCTGTTTTTTTTGCTCCCGGGAGCAAAAAACCAGAGCCCAAATGTCATTTCAAAACAAAAAATCACCTTCTGCAAATATGAAACTTAAAATTCAAAAATGTAAATTTAGCAAACTTCAGAGCACCTATCTACAAATCCCCTTTGATTGCCGCATCAGCTGCAAATCAGCTACAGAAAAAAATGGAGTGACATCGAGAAGAAAAGGGACGGTAGATATTTATATATTAAAAAGCTCAAAAGTTAATAAATTCGATCGAGCCCTTGGGGATTCGAATGACGGAGCCCAATCCTATACACCCGGGTGCATTCAGCCTCAGTGCACCCGGGTGCACTGCACCTATTTTTTGAAATTTTTTTTTTGAAATTTTTTTCATACAATGGTTAATCTAGGTTTATTTAACATATGTATCAATTTTTACTATTTTTGAAGACTTTTAGATATTTTTTTTAGATTTTTAAAAATCAGTGGCATTTTCCATACAATCATTGTTTTATTTTTTTTTGAAAACTCTTTTACACAACAATTAATCTAAGTGTATTTAACATATGTATAAATTTTTATCGATTTTGGAGATTTTTAGATATTTTTTTTAGATTTTTAAAAATCAGTGGCATTTTAATAATTTATTTTTAAAAATCTAAAAAAAATATCTAAAAGTCTCTAAAAATAGTAAAAATTGATACATATTTAAGTATATATAGATTAACAGTTTCATGAAAAAATTTTAAAAAAATTAAAAAATAGGTGTAGTACACCCGCGTGCATTCGATTGCAACCTGTTGAACTGAGCCCCACTAATCTATGTTTTGATGTTATCAAAAGCGATCTGGTCCACTGGTTCAACCGACTAGAGATAGGTTACACGTCCATTGTCAAGTAGTGTGGTTCTAATGATTAGATCAGAGTAACTGGAACCGTTCGACCAACCACTTAGAAAACTGTTCTGGTATTCGTTACATTGCCAATGATACGAATATAAAACCATAAGATTTCTAGTTTAAATCATCAATATTTTTTTAAAGAAATAGAGAACTAAGGGTTTTACTTTTCCAAGGCTTGCTAACACCAAGTAAAGCCAGTCTTGAATTGCAAGATTTGTCAAGACGAAGGCTACGTTTAGGAAAATAGAAAATTTGGGTAGTATTTTTTTAAAAAAGATAGACAAATGATGTGATATAATCATAGTAATGACTATGAGTAAATGGAATGAAGTTAAATTAATTATATAATCATAAGAAAAAAGATATAAAGAAATTATTGTAAAATAAAATAATCATATGGAAAAATACGTGAAGTACTACTCATAAAACATTTCGTATGACAGAAATTGCTAGTGGCCAACAAAACTTCTTTATTAGCAAAGAAAAGGTACACGAAAGTTTTTTTTTTTTGTACTTATGTAATTTTTGTAGGTAAAGAAAAATCCTCTTATTCGCTGGGGTGATTCGATAGGACAACAGCTTCGGTGGGAACGGGTCTAAATAGAAACATTTTCAAAAAATTAATTTTAAAAAAATATCTAACTATATATTGTGTTTAAAATAGGATTTTGACTATTCGTAATAAAATTTCAAAAATTAGATGTTAATGTAATCTTAAATAAGTAAAAATCATAAAATTTATATATTTAGCAAATAAAAATTAGTATACAATACTTTATAAAAAAAAAAAGACTTTTTTAGACTCATCTAAACCAAATCCATGTATGTAACGTTTCAAATCATACAAATCTTATTTTGTATATTATTTATAATCTAAATATATTTACACTACTAATATCCTTATATCATAAAATTTTAATTATCACTATTATACTTGTATTATTTTCATTATGAATGGTCAAAATTATATTTTAAATAATATAAGCATCTAGATTTTTAAAATAAAATAAAAAAATAAAGTTTTTGAAGAAGTTCGTGCTGAGATGGTGGTAACCTGTTGAAGAGAGGAGGGAAAAGTTTGTTTGTTATGATGATGTTTGTACAACCGAGTTAATATAATTAGGGATGAGGAATCATAGTCAGGAAAGGGTTTTGCCAAAGTGGGGAATGAGTCAGGAGCAGGGCAGGCACGAGCACCTCCATCGATCGCTTACTATTTTCTCTGGCCCACTCGGTGTTTCCCTTTGCTTTCCAGTCTTCGCTTTGAGTATGAACGGTCGGAAATTAAGCCCCATTCCATGCCTGCCACTCTTGCACCACACATGTTCACATTTGTGTATTTTATCAAAAAATAAAATAAACATCACACCACCCCATTCGGCTACCCGCATGTTCACATTTGCTTTTTTTTATCTTGTGGATGGTGGACACCTCCATATTATTTTTAACCCTCGCAATTACATAACGTGCTCCCAAAACGCCAATACATAGCTGTCCAAATTCTATCCATCACATAACATCTCTTATCCGTAGGTGACTATCACGGCAACAATGTGCGCAAATTCTTCCTCTTCCTCTTCTTTTTTTTTTTTTTTTTTTTGACATAAGCAACGGAACATCAGCAATATCTGCTGCATCGGCAATCCGTTCGAGGAATCAGAAATTTGTGGCAGCGTATCAACATGACAACTTCCTACTGAGAAGACGACTCTCTGGAGGTGGAAGAGGGGACCATCGAGGCCATGGCAATAGAGATAATCATCGATGTGGCATCATGAGGATGGGGTGGTTGTCAGCTGTTTGGAAAGAGCCAGCGTGGTCTACGTAGTGCCATGCCCGTACTTCCGCCACTAGTAAATGTCCCCTGCCTTCCGCAGAACAACGGTGCGTCGGGCAATGTTAAAAATAGGTCAAGTTAAAACTTTTTAATATTTATAATTATTTTATTTTTAAATTATTTTAAAATATTTTCCTATACAATTTTTTTACTTTTCAATCATTTCTACATAATTACCCATATAATTAACCTATTTATTTTAATTTTATTTTTTTTACTTCTCATTGTTAACCCAATCATATAATATCACTTTATAACTTTTACTATATAAAATTTTTCATCAAAAATTTTATCCATTTCTAAATACACCTCAAGTTGATATTGCAATTGATTCTGCAAGACCACCTGTTACTGTCACTACTATTGAGATTTATTTCACACAGTCCAGTTGCCACACCCATCAAGTGGTCCACCTATGACGTGAAACCGTTTGGTAATTTTGCAAGTGAGAAGTGCATCGCAATTATCTTAAATCTATTTTTAAAATTTAACTAGTATATAAATGTATTTCTGAAAAAAGTTTTATCTTTCAAAATAAAGTAAAAGAAGAAAACTAATAAAAGTAAAGGTAAATAATATAAATATAGGTATAGATATAAATAATTCAATTCATCTATAATATAATTTCAATATAAAAAACGTATTTAAACATAAATATAAAAATATGAAATACATAAATATAAGAATTTAAAACTTTTTAGTTGAAATTTTTTTATTTTTCATAATTATTCTATTTTTAATGATTTTTTCACATCTTCCTATATCATTATTATAATTTTCAATTGTTTATTGACAACTACTGATACAATTATCTTTTCTATTTTAACTTTTATTTTCTTTACTCCTCATCATTACTTCTACCATATCGTATTACATCACTTCTGTCATTTCAAAAAAATTTATATCAAAAATTTTTCTTCTAAAAATTTTACTAAATGTTAAATACACCTTGTATAAAATATATTTTATATAAAATATGATGAGAAAGATTGAACTCAGGCTTGAGTTAGCTTTAACCTTAACATTAATATTATTTACAAATTAAGTTCCTTGTATTTAAATTTTTTTATGGATTTCTTAATGCAACCCAAGTTGCCTCCTAATAGAGAAGTGTGGGTGAAAATGTTTTGAAATATGTGACAGTGATGTGAAATGATAAAAGTAAAATAGAAATAGATGGAGTAATTGTCCGCAAATATAATTAAAATATATAGATAAAATGTAAAAAGTGAAGAAATTAGATAATTACATGTCACATTAATTTTAAAATGGGTAGAAAAAAGAAGAGATGAGGGATTTTATACACTAATCCCCTTTAACAAATGTACCCAACTGGACTCGTATATATATGGGTGGATTATTTATTTATTTATTTATTTTTGTTTACAACGGAAATTACATAGTGTTTGAAGCCGAGGTCATCACTCAAACACGCACGCGGGACCACTACGGCGGGACCACTACGGCTATGCACCAGCGGTGGATTTGGGTGAGCATTAAACGGACCATTGGCATGGTTAAAGCCATGGTCTGCATCACCACGTGTCTCACTAGTACCGCCTATTGTCACTCGCGTTTGCAATTTTGTGCAGCTGTCGGCTTTTTTTAAAAAAATGCATGGGTCACGTTAGGCGACCATGGTCCAAGCAAAACCTACTCGTGTCTTTGAGAAAAACTTTTATATAAAATGTCTTTGGTATAAATGTTTTTGAATTTAAAAAAAAATGATGTCAGGAGAATTTTGAGATAATGAATAAATAGAATAAAGTTAAAATAGATAAATTAGTTATATAGATAATTGTGTAAAAATAATTGAAAGTTAGTATAATTGTATATGAATATATGAAAAATAATTAAAAATATAATAGTTATAAAGAACAAAAAAAATTTAAATTAAAAATTTTTTGTTTAGGAGATGCTTTGCAACAGCAAAATGTGTGAATAGAAGGAAATTTGTGGGAATACGAATTTCGAAACAAATCAACACTCAAATAATAATCATATTTTTTTTTATTTCTATATTCTAATTAATTTTTTTTACCTATTATCCTTCATCATAACTGTTTATTCTAACTTTACCCTTGTCATTTGCTATCAATCATACTATTTTCAAAATATTTCTTTTTTCAATTTTACCGCATCCTATAATTTTTTTACATTCTACATTCCCTGACAAGCCGAGGAACTATTCATGTTAATACCCGTATATGGAACTAGGGGAACTTCTTCTTTTAAATATTAATTAATAATTAGCGAGCCAATGATGCCCACGTACCAAATCCACGCCGCGTCATTACTTGTTGGTGTACGACAATTTTAATGAATACTTTTACGACGTCAGTGGGAACAAATAAATACGCCTGCATGCCTTCAAAAAATTAATAAATAGCTCGGTGCCAAAATTAATAAATAGCTCAGTGCCCATGAAGTCAAATTTCCGATTTGGCGTGGGATTGGAACCTTGAATTCGTTCAGTCATCTTCATCAATCGATCTACCAACTAAAGTCATGGATGATACTTACCTTTAATATTTTAAAATAAAGGTTATATATCTGAATATTGTTCTGCATTTTAAACTCTTTAAATTTTGTATATTTACATTTTAAATCTTAAATTTTAGCCATTTGCATTTTAAATCCTAAAATTTTTATTTCATTGTATTTAAAATCCTTGTTCATAACAGTATTTAAAACTACTATTAACCTGTGTAAAATATCATAAATACCTTTATATGTTAAGAGAAAGAAGATGAAAAACAGCAACAACTGCTACTAATGAGATTTGACCTCGCGAGGTAAAAGACTTGGAAAAAAAATTACATTTTGCAAATAATGGCTAAAAATGAACAAAACTCTCACAAATAAATGGCGGAAACCCATCTCCGTCACGAGGCCCAACCCATGGGAAGCACTTCCCATGAGAGAAAAAAAGGAAGCAGGGCATTTTGGTAATTTTACAGCGTGAGCATATTTGTTTAAAAATGTGAGTATGTTTGGTTTATTGATAAAATTAGTATTATATATATACAAAATCTCAATATATTCCATTGAATTGCTAGATCAAGTAGTAAAATGTATGTAGACATAAATTTTCATTATTTGAAAATTTCTAAAAAAATTTGTGTACAAAAAATTATTTTTTAATAAGATTTCATTATAATTGGTAAAGTTAGAAAATAAAATTTTTATTAGGAGTTATTTTATATTATTTAAAGTTAATGTAATTAAGGTACTCTAAAAAATAATAACTTCTTTCATTTTTCTTGATTTTTGAAAATTTATTAAATTTTTTTATTTTATGAATATAACCGCATCTAACCGCATCTAACCCGATCTAACCGCATCTAATTTTTGTAATTAATAAGTTAATCCTAATTTAACACCTATAATATGATCCTAGGACCCTTATAACGTCATTTAGACCTTCATTACAGAATTTTAAACCCAGATAATAACATTTTTAATGAAATCATCATAATCTAACCGCATCTAACTGGATCTAACCGCATCTAACCCGACCCTTATAACGTCATTTAGACCTTAATTACAGAATTTTAAACCCAGATAATACGATTTAATGAAATCATCATAATCTAACCACATCTAACCGCATCTAATTTTTGTAATTAATAAGTTAATCCTAATTTAACACCTGTAATATGATCGTAGGACCCTTATAACGTCATTTAGACCTTAATTACAAAATTTTAAACCCAGATAATACGATTTAATGAAATCATCATAATCTAACCACATCTAACCGCATCTAATTTTTGTAATTAATAAGTTAATCCTAATTTAACACCTGTAATATGATCGTAGGACCCTTATAACGTCATTTAGACCTTAATTACAGAATTTTAAACCCAGATAATACGATTTAATGAAATCATCATAATCTAACCGCATCTAACCCGATCTAACCGCATCTAATTTTTGTAATTAATAAGTTAATCTTAATTTAACACCTGTAATATGATCCTAGGACCCTTCTAATGTCATTTAGACTTTAATTACAGAATTTTAAACTCAAATAATACGATTTAATAAAATCATCATAATCTAACTGCATCTAACCGGATCTAACCGTATCTAACCCGATCTAACCGCATCTAACTGCATCTAATTTTTTAAATTAATAAGTTAATCCTAATTTAACACCTGTAATATGATCTTAGGACCCTTATAACGTCATTTAGACCTTAATTACAGAATTTTAAACCCAGATAATACGATTTAATGAAATAATCATAATCTAACCGCATCTAACTGGATCTAACCACATCTAACCCGATCTATCCGCATCTAACTGCATCTAACCGCATCTAATTTTTGAAATTAATAAGTTAATCCTAATTTAACACCTGTAATATGATCCTAGGACCCTTATAACATCATTTAGACCTTAATTACAGAATTTTAAACCCAGATAATACGATTTAATGAAATCATCATAATCTAACCGCATCTAACCCGATCTAACCGCATCTAATTGGATCTAACCGCATCTAATTTTTGAAATTAATATGTTAATTCTAATTTAACACCTGTAATATGATCTTTGGCCACTTATAAGGTCGTTTACATCTTAATTACGGAGTTTGAAACCTAAATAATATGATTTAATGAAATCCACTTTAATCTAATAGCGTCTAACCGCATCTAACCGTATCTAACTGTATCTAACCGCATCTAACTGCATCTAATCGCATCTAACTGTATCTAACCGCGTCTAACAACATCTAATTGCATCTAACCACATCTAATTTTTGATATTTTATAAATATTTTACCTAATTTGTGTATTTTGCAAAAGATATATAATTAATAATTCATTTCATAACTACGCAAAACCTTTAAATAATTTTAAAACTAAATAAATATATGATTTTATAATTAAAAATATTTAGTAATTAAAATTAAATAAAATCAAAATTTACGTAAATATATAAAATAGTAAAAATTATTATATATAACGCTATAAAACTAAAATTGTAATAAATTATATATAACTGTAATTTATATTTAATATAGAAATATATGTTACTTTTCGAGATTGGTTAAATAATCAATTTAGTAAATAACTACATTTAATAGAAATTTTATAATAAATTTTATTTAAATTATATAATAATATTATTACAGTTTCTATTTTAACATATTAATATATTAAAATTTATTAAAATTATAAAATAATATTATTACAGTTTATATTACAAGTTTAACATATTAATATACTACTTGTGATTTATTGTTAATAAAATTAATTAATTTAAAATAAAAATACAAATTTATTTACTTCAATTGAAATCGATGTAAAACTATAAAATTAATAAATATTTACATTGAATAAAAAATTTATACAAAATTTATAGACAAATTATATGTTCCAACACTGTAATTAAAACTATGCCAAAACTTAAATTGGTAAAAAATACTTAATTTAAATCATTATTTAATTATAAATCATTATTTAATTCTGCATCTCAATATTAATATTTAAGTAAATAATGTTTTAATTATATGTCCCAACATTGTAACAAAATAAGGTTAAATCAAATTTAACCAAAGTTAATCAAATTTAAACAAAATTGAAAATTAATTTAAATCTATATGAAAAGTATTAATTAAAATATATATCTTGCAAAATAAATATTTTTTAATGATGATAAATTATTTATTTCAAATAATTTTTTATAATTTTTTATAATCTAACAACATCTAATTTTTTATAATTTTTGAATATTTTACTTAATCTGTGTTTTTTACAAAATATATATACTTAATAATTTATTTGATGTCTAAATAATTTTAAAACTATTTAAATATATAAATTTATATAAAAAATTAACTCCTCTCGATAAAATGAAATAGAAATTTACGTAAAAATATAAAATAGTAAAATAATTATATATATGACGCTGTAGAACTAAACTATGATCAATTATGTATAACTGTAATTTAGATTTAAGACGAATGATCTTTTCAGACCGGTCGGAAATCCGATGATTTCCGACCGGTCAAAAAATATATTTTTTTAATTTTTTTTTTGAAAAATAATTTTATAAACTTGTTAATCTAGTTATATTTAATTTATAAACCAAGTTTTATCATTTTTGGATATGTCTATATATTTATTTTGGATTTTTAAATACAGGGGTATTTAAGTCATTTTAAATCCAAAATAAATACCCCTGTATTTAAAAATCCAAAATAAATATATAGACATATCCAAAAATAATAAAACTTGGTTTATAAATTAAATATAACTAGATTAACAAGTTTATAAAATTATTTTAAAAAAAAAATAAAAAAATATATTTTTTGACAGGTCGAAAATCACCGGATTTCCGACCGGTCTGAAAAGATCGGTGCTCTAGATTTAATTAGTAAATATATGCTACTTTATTATATTGTTAACTGTAATTATGAAGTAAATACATGTTGGCTCTTTTGAATATATGTTACGATTTTATATAATTGTAAATTTATAAGAAAATTTCTTGAAATTATAAAATATTATTATTATAGTTTATATTATAAATTTTAAGTAATAATATAATAATATTCATTTTTGGAGGCCCGCGAGACACATATATATTTTAGAAAAATAAAATATTCATTTTTGGAGGCCCGCGGGACACATATATATATATATTTTAGAAAATAAAATATTTATTTTTGGACGCCCGCGGGACACATATATATTTTAGAAAAATAAAACATTCATTTTTGGACGCCCGCGGGACACATATATATTTTAGAAAAACAAAATATTCATTTTGGAGGCCCGCGGGACATGTATATATTTTAGAAAAATAAAACATTTATTTTTGGAGGCCCGCGGGATATATATATTTTAGAAAATAAAATATTCATTTTTGGACGCCCGCGGGACACATATATATTTTTAGAAAACAAAATATTCATTTTGGACGCCCGCGGGACACATATATATTTTTAGAAAATAAAATATTCATTTTTGGAGGCCCACGGGACACACATATATATTTTAGAAAAATAAAACATTCATTTTTGGACGCCCGCGGGACACATATATATTTTAGAAAAATAAAACATTCATTTTTGGAGGCCCGCGGGACACACATATATATTTTAGAAAAATAAAACATTCATTTTTGGACGCCCGCGGGACACATATATATTTTAGAAAAATAAAACATTCATTTTGGGACGCCCGCGGGACACATATATATTTTAGAAAAATAAAATATTTATTTTTGGAGGCCCGCGGGACACATATATATATTTTATTAGGAAACAAAATATTCATTTTTAGAGGCCCACGGGACACATATATATCTTTAGAAAATAAAATATTCATTTTTGGAGGTCTGCGGGACACATATATATTTTAAAAAATAAAATATTTATTTTTGGACTCCCGCGGGACACATATATATTTTAGAAAAATAAAACATTCATTTTTGGACGCCCGCGGGACACATATCTATTTTAGAAAAATAAAACATTCATTTTTTGAGGCCCGCGGGACACATATATATATTTTAGAAAGCAAAATATTCATTTTTGGACGTCCGCGGGACACATATATATTTTAGAAAAATAAAATATTCATTTTTTGGATGCCCGAAGGACACACATATATTTTAGAAAAACAAAACATTAATTTTTGGAGGCCCGCAGGACACATATATATATTTTAGAAAACGAAATATTCATTTTTGAAGGCCCGCGGGACATATATATATTTTCGTAGGCTTCCCTTTTTTTATTATCTCAGGATCCCCGGGCCTCTCCATTTTTATTTTCTTTACATTTCTCGTTTTCTCTTTTTTTTGTACAATTAGCATGAAATCCAAGAGTTTATTTATCACGAGATCTCGGGCCTTTACGCCTGGTGAGATTCCGAGACCCCGGACCTTCATATATATATATATATATATTGATAAGTCTAAAAATCTTCATAAAATTTTATATTAAATTCACACTTTTTGAGTATAAACTGTTAATTAAAGGCAGATTTTAAGACAAATTTCTTGAAAATTATATTTTTTCATAAAATCTTTAATTTTGCTATAAAATGGGTCATTTTGCAATATTTTTGAAAATACAAAATTATGACTCAATCCCTTAGAAAATTTTAATGTTAAAATATGTATTAGCGTATTAATATAATTTGGGCAAAATTATAAAACCATCTAATTGGGAAAATCATATATACAATTATAAATATAATCTAAAATATGGTTATAAAGCAAACTGTTATAACATGTTAAGATAAAATTTCATAAAATAAATTCAAAAGGGGCTAAAAAGTAAACTAAAAATCTCTAAGAGTTTATTAAAAATTATTATAACAGAAATTATGCATTTAAATCCACGTTTCGTTTGCTGCATGAGTATGATCGATCGTGCACCACCGGAGCACCATTTTTTTGGTACTCCATCACCCCCAAATCAAGCTGCCGATCATAAGTTTGAGCAGCCATTGTCGACCAACAGACGGCAGCAAAACAGATCACCGGGCAAGCCTCCCTTCAACAGCAAGCTCAACTGTGTCTCCTCCATCTCCGGACCAAAGAAATCAACACCGCTCTCAAGCCATGAACAGCAGCTATGCCATTAATTAGCACTAGTACTTTGAACGCGATCATCTCCCCAACAGTGCAACAACCAAGCTTGACCAAGTAGCCATGGCAGCGGGATTGCAGCCACCCATCTTCTTCGCCTGTCTCAAAGCACCGACAACCATTAAACCCAATTTCTGCAGCCATGAAACCTACCTTCGTTCCCCTCCACACCGCCCCTGTTTCAAATCCTCGCCACTCAACCATTTTCGGCCAGCCCTTTCTCTACTCCGGTAACCCAAAACGGCCGAACCCATTGATTCCGGCAATCACCCATCTTCTTCGCCCGTTTCAAAGCACCGATAGCCATTAACACCCATCGAAGCAACCTCTTTTTCCAGCACAAAACCCATACCATTCCCGAGCAGAAATTATCGCCCAAAATCAGCCTACCATCTCTAGTTGGATAACCCATTTTCCAGCAATTTATCCGGCCGATTCCAACCCATCTGCCTTCCGCGTGCACAGAGAGCCCCTGAGAAAGGCGACGAGACGCGAGTCTGCGAGCCGCGAGTGCCGACGCTGACCGATTCCTATCTCAAATTTTCACTTACCGAAAATGTCCCATTCGATCTCAGCCATCAACGCAAAATGGACGGCAGATATGACGCTTCCCCTGGGAAAAGCACGGGAAGCGCTTCCCATGGGTTGGGCCTCCTCTGCCATATAGGCGGAAGTCATGGAAAGTTAGAGCCGCCTATGAACCCATGTAGTGGAACACAAATAAATGCCTATTGTATATATAATAAGAAGGAAGCTTGATGAGTGCATGAAAAACATTTGACAAGCAGGAAAAGATAAAATTGTATAAGTGTATAAGTAGTCCAATTTCCTCAAAACAGTAAAACAAAATGCAACTTTTTCTAGCAAGAACCTAAAACTGATTCCAGTTTGGATAAGCCATTGGCATGTTGGTTGTTGAAATTTGCTCCTACAAAATGGAAATTCTTCACAAGCCCCTTGTGAAATAAAAAGAAATGATACTTACCTAATAGGCTCTTGCCCATTAGAAAATTTACACTCTGCAGTAAAGCAATTACCAATAATATGCAAATTCAATAAGCATTGATCCAATTGACCTGGGGATGAATTTGGGTAGCCCCCAAGAGTCATCCACAAGGCACGATGGATGATTTTATTCAGGCGCTGAAAATTTAGCGGAGTTTTGAACAGTTACTCGTATGACTGAATCAATCAGATCAACGGTCTAGAGGATCACCAAAGAAGAACGGTAGTGCAACGAAGAATGAAAATCACGTCCTATGATACGATGTTCTCCTTGCATAAAGATCTCTGAAATTCACATGCAAAATTGAACCTGTGATGCAGACATTGTCGTCGCGGACCCTGTTTTAGACGCCTTCATCGGTGGAGCATCGGTCTCACAACCAGTAACCGCGATTCCACATTGTCGTGATGGAAGCAATCTCCTTCACCATTCTGACAGCAAGATAAGTTCCGTTCTTGCAAAATTCAAAATTTATTTTTCCATTTACATTTCCCCCCTAATTTCTAACTTTTTGATCCTTCATTCATCTGAAATGGATTTAATGGCGACAGGTTGTCTTGTTTCATCAGATCATCAACGGATCGAAGTAGTTGCCTGCATTGTTGAAAGAGCAATCGCTTCTCCTCTTCTTCGTCTCCGGTGGCCGGTTTTTCTTGTTGTCCCAGTCGCCATGCCATAAATCCAACAGTATCCATTGGGCCGGTAAAGGTTGTTTATGTCATTTTAAAATATCATTCACGCGTTTTAACCGTAGTTGAGATGTCATATAGTATAACAAGTTTTAAAAAAAGTTTGTGAGTACAAGTGAGTAAAAATATAGTTGATATTTTTCATTGGTCTTTTGGGTATTAATTTTTTTTTCGGATATAATTTAGATTATCACATAGATCAGCAGTGTGGTATTCGCACACAGCTACAGCCACCGCTGGACTCAACAAGAATCTATTTCATAGCTCCAAATGTGACTTAACTCATCCACAAATCTCTTATCCCACGTTGGTGTTTACAGCACACTCGATACCAATTAAAAAAAACGTTAAATCCTTTTTGCGGCAGATGCTCAGCGTGGTCGGTGGCAACGTTTGGATTGACAGGTCATCGCGCCGGATACCGGTCCCAATCTATCTGTTTGGCCGACTTTTCTACAGCACGTCCAGTCGTCAGCGTCATCATGGACCGTTAAATTATTATGTAGTCTCGCTACTAAGTTTCTGGTAATGGCATTCGCAGCATTAGTGCAGAGATTAATTATCCAGACCATAAAATTTAATATTTCACTCAAACCAACTGTTGCTATCTGAGATATTTTAAAATATATTTCATTATTGAATCCATTAATGTCCAATTGCCACTGGTTTGGTACATAATTGTTGTCCAGCTAATGTGAAGAACATGGCTCGCGGACTTATCGAGTCAAGTTTCATTTAGTGCAGAAAATATATATGACGTGGCCTAGTTGAGGAGACCGACACTGATGGCCGGTGACCTTAAAAAAAAAAAAAAGTGGAAAGCGGATTTTTGAGAATATTATGTGAATTTGATGGTTCTTATCTTTTGCTGACATCACTCTCATGTCTTTTGCTGATGTCACCCCTTGTGATGTCAAAATTCCATCTTCATTTATTACTTCCGAAAGCGAAGTTCTTTAGTTGCCACCAACAAACTTAAAGCTGGGCCGGATATACGGTATACCTGAAATAAGCGAAAATTAGAGGTATAAGGAGGAGGAGAGAAAAAAAAAAACAAAAAAAGTTAGACCATCTAAACGAAATGATATTAGAAACATTAAAAATTAGATGAATTAACTGATAATATGGTTCTTATTTTGTGTCCTATTTATACTTATTTGAAATTAAATATAAAAAATGGAATAGATTCAATACAGTCGGGTGCATCGCTGATAAAATGTATTTAATTAAATAAATGGATTAGGGTTGAGATTTTATAACTTGTCAACCCCTTTAGTAACTCATTTAACCCATATAACCTGTTCAACCCGTTTACTTCGTTCAATCCATTTAGCTCGCTTAACTCATTAAAGTTTTATATATATACATGTAAACCCCTTGATTATTTTCCCTCTCTAAGTCTTTCTCCAATCACCTAATTTTTCATTTTTTTACTGTTGCCCTAATTTGATTTTTCCGTTACTGCCCTATTTTCATTTCCTCTACGCCGAAAACACCATCTCATCTCTTCCCGCGAGATCATTATCTACTAAAGTCTAGACTTTTAGGTTATTTACTATACAATCCGTTTACGACCCGTTAACAACCCACCAACTCGTTTATTAAGTGAGTTGTAAATGGGTTAGGTTGAAGTCTTTTAAATGTGTTAATAAATGGATTAAAGTTGAGATATTTTAAATGAGTTAAGATTAGGATTAGACTCCAACTTGTCCAACCCGATCCGTCAACACTCCTACTCCAGAGATACTAAAATGAAAAATTCCTGGTGAGCTAAGCCCTCAGGCGATGTTGCCACATTAACTAAATACTTTATTGAGCAAAATTGCCATAGCGAATCACAACAGCCATATATCACGATAATCAACGTATTTCTTCCGATAATTTAATAGGTAGATAAAAGCGTGATAAATGTTCTAATTATATTAATACCTATCAAACATTATCCGCACTTTCATGTCTTTTAGAAAAGGTGTCCTCCATAATTCATTCGCATAGCTTATCATGTGCACTTGTAAAAAGAAAAAAAACACACAAGCGCTTAATAAATAGATAAAAGTGTTATAAATGTTCTATAATTTGAGAAAATGTACTCAATCTAGCTATATGTGTTAAAGAGGCCATAAGATTAGAACGATTCTAAAGTGTGTAAGTAATTCCCCCATCTAAAAAAAAAAAAAAAAACAGCTGGACGAATTAATGTGGAGGTTGGAATAAAAGAATAGCGCGTCTATTGAAAATGGCCACGATGGAACCCAGCTTGTGAACGGTCCATTGATGAGGCAGCAGGCATGTGCATGCAGTGTGGTTTTTGGCTAGTACGAATAAGATAGGCCATCAAGGTAGAACAGGAAGGTCCCCGCCGTGCATAAATCGTGTGACCTTTCTTATTAGTTGTCATATACATTTTGGCGATAGAGATATATAGCTAGCCAAACATTCGTTGTATTTTTAGTGTATCAATTTATCCTTAAAATCGATCAAAAAGTTTAGCATTCTGAATTTAATTTATATATTTGGTCCAAATATAAAAAGAGAAAATTCTACACGCACCAACAAAATAGAAATTGCAAACGTATTTATATAGATTTTTTTTGAAGAATTTTTCGAAATAAGTATTTATATAGATTTGAATGTAGCCCTAGCCCACATAGATATTTTATAAATTTTCAAATCATTGCATATACATCCATAAAAATATATATTAATTTCAACTTTATTTATTTTTGGCAATGAGCTGGCGAATATATGCCACCTATCATTAATAACGATACTGCAGTTAGTTAGTTGTTAATTAATGATAAGTTTATTGTAGTGATACTATACACAGTTCACACAGTTTTAAGTCAAATTGAAAAGATAAATTATAATTTATACTTAAAATTATGTCGTAAATCTATTTATTATTTGGGCTTAGATGGGAAATCAAGATTAAATCTCCCTCTATGTATTTGTTATTTGGGCTCGGATGGAAAATCAATTATTAAGATTTTCTATGCTTATTCACTAATGAATTGTTAGATTTATCCGTTGTTTATGCTTTTTGCATGCATCTTCCCACCCTATGTGAATTATAATGATATGAGGAAATTACTTTCAAAGAAATGTTTTGGTTTAATGGTTGAGCGTATTAACCTATGAGGTGCTAACCGTTTATTGGGATTTCAAAATGTATATTATTTAAATTTTAACGAGCGGAAAAATCTAATTACATTAAAGCAAATATTATTCGAGTGCTCCCGGTAGGCTTGTAGTGCACTTGGGTGGTCAAACCGTTTTTCATTTTTTTCTGTTTTATAAACTATTAATTTAGATGTATCTATTTCATACATCAAGTTTTTCTTTTTTGGAGATATGTATCCTTTTAAAAATGGTCAAAATACTCTTATATTTAAAATTTTCTAAAAAATGTATCTTCAGAATTAGTAAAATTTAATTTATATATTAAATACATAAGATTAAAATTTTTATTAAAAATATACGAAAAATGGGTTAGCCACCCGAGTGCATTAAAAGCCAACGAACCCTGGTGCACTTGATAGAAGTCCATAATAAACAGGTTAAAATGTTAGGTGATTTGATTTTGTAGTTGATTGAAATCTCTACTAATACGATAATTGATTCTTAGCTAAAAGGACGTATTTAACATATGGAGTATTTGAGTCACATGAATTGATTATTACGTCATTAGAAAATTGTAAATTTTGATTGATTCAACCCATCGGAATCCCATCGTATGCTCCCGAAAGTATACAGTGCTACATGCTCTTTTTTTACAATATTATTAATCTATGTGTATTTAATATGTGTATAAATTTTTACCAATTTTGGAGTATTTTATATATTTATTTTTTATTTTTGAAAATCAGTGGCATTTTAGGTAATTTTAAATTATCTAAAATGCGATTTTCAAAAATAAAAAATAAATATCTAAAATACTCCAAAAATGGTAAAAATTTATAAAGATGTTAAATATACTCATATTAACAGTTTTATAAAAAAAATTTAAAAAAAATAGGTGTATGCGCCAGAGAGCATACAGCGCTGCATGCTCCCGGGAGCATACGATGGGGCTCCCAACCCATTGACTTTGTTTTATCATATTTGAGTCACATAAGTTGATTATTAAGTCATTAATAAATAATTAAAAAATTAATAAACCCATAAATTTTTATTTATCATACAAGAGAATTCAAATTCTAGTGGTCCTATTTATTTTTATTTTTTTGATGAATAGTGGTCCTATTTATATGCCTATCTTTCAAGAGAAAGTCTCAAATCGCCTAAAATACAACTTCTTTCACCATTCATGTGTGTGCACTTAGACTTTTGGGTATCCAATTATCAAAATAGTGGGGCCAAAAGAGCGTTTGGAAGTAGAAATTAGAAATCAGGTATGTACATGGACTTTTTGAGAATACATTACTGAGAGGGACCACCACACTGATTAGGTATAGCCTTAGAAATTATATATGAAAAATATAATAAACTAAGACAAACGTATCTTTGTCATTGGTCCAAAATCCTTTTGTTTTGGTATATATTGGGTCCAAAGTGGACATTCTTGTAATTTCCTTTTATTTTTTTTTCCTGGAAAAGAAAAAATCCTCATCTTCTTTAGCGTTTCCCTTCTGCCATAATAAAAGGCAATGTAAGCCGAAGCATAAGCAAGTCGCTCAGCTGGAAGGTGGCAAGGAAGACAGAAGATGGAGGAAGGAAATGGATCTTCAAGAGCAGATCGCAAGACAGTGGAGAAGAAGAGGAGAATGCAAATGAAACATCTCATCACCGAGCTCAACTCTCTCATTCCAAACGAAACCCCGCGGGTAATTTTACTACTTCCATGCACACATATTCAAGTTAGAAATGCAAAACTAGGGTCTTGCTTGTTACCATTTTCTTGTGGCCAGACTAATGTTTGAAAATTCCATCCTCTTAATGTTTTCTTGATTATTTTCTTTCCTTCCTTTTGGTATTTCAGGAGGTAACCCTACTTCCCGATCAGCTCCAGAATGCTGCAAATTACATAAAAACATTGCAAGAAAACATTGAGCAAATGAAAGAGAGGAAGGAGCATCTGGTGGGGACGGAGGGAAAAAATAAGAGCACGAATGTGGGGATGACCACGTGCTGGCAATTGCCTTATGTTGAAGTCCAAGATCTGGGTCCGGCTCTGATGGTGATCTTGATTAGTGGATTGGATACTCAAACCATCTTTTACCAATCCATTCGGGTTCTCGAAGAGGAAGGAGCTGAAGTGGTGAATGCCAATTTTTCTATTGTGGGAGATAAGATCTTCCACACAATACACACTACGGTAACTTAGTTTTCTTGATTTCTTTTGTGATCTAGAGACACAGAGAAGAGATAATTGAAATTCTTAATATAATTTACCTCTTGTAGATTCCTGATCCACGGGTTGGATTTGATGCTGAAATTATATCAGAAAGACTAAACAAACTTGTGCAGGAGAATTCATAAATGCTCCATGAAGTTGAGGAATGTTTGGGTGATCTCTGCTGGACCCTAGAAGATTACAGATTTTAGATTAAGGATCAGTGAGTTATTTTCCAATTATGTAAATATCAAATGGATCTTCTACTTTTATGGTTGGGGTTATCACCTGTGTCCACTGGCTATCTATTGTTGATAATATATAAAATTTTCTAAGTTGTGATATACCATCTTATTATCATCATCATCATTTAGCTTTTATGTGTGATCATTTTGCATTTATTAGGCAAGCAGGTGCTTTGGTTATGAAAAGACCTTGTTGTGTGAGTATTGAAACTAACGGAAGAGAATGGGGATTGCCCATATGAGGCGTAATTCTCCTGTGGGTGGCATTTTGGATGTGTGGTATGTATGAGGAAGCTATCACTATTTTCCACCACAATAGGAATTGCAGATTACCAGATCCGCATTTATGTAATATAAGGTATGCTTGTTTTCTTAGTTGTCTATTTGAGCAACAATCTAAGTTTACATTACACAGACTTAGCAAGAAGGAATACATGACTTTCATAGTTAATATAACGATGGTAACTTCTTGTGTGTGGGCAGACAAACTCCAAACCATGTTTTTTCCTCGAGAAATCAGTGGAGTTTGTGGAGATATATAATTCCTGAAAACAATATACAGTTACAAAATGCAATCTGCATCAAAGTTGTAAGGTGACGAGCAAGGTCATCAGCACCCATCTGCACCCATATAATTAAGAAGCATAAATTCAACAGGTGCTTGCAAAATTTTTTCGAAGAAAGATTTGAGAATAAGAGTCCATTGTGAAAGGCCACACAAAAACGAAGAGAAGATAAGGGCAATTTATGGAGAAAATTACTGGTCAGTAACTCCATCTTATCTGTTATGTTAACTAGAGTAGCCTTCCTTCATTACACACTCATGAAAAGTGATATATATATATATTTTTTTTTGATAAAAGGATACACTCTCTCCCTACTCCCCTTTCGATTTGAAAAGGTATAGGGATGGAGAAATCCAAGCAATTCATTGCCAAAAAATTGTCTGTACAAATTTTCCCAATAACAGCTTGGGGTGGGTTACCCCACCAAGACAATTGGTCCGAATGAGATACCGAGACCAATTCGGCTAAGGAGTGCGCAACGACATTTTCCTGTAAAACATGATGTACTGAAAAGAAATCATTCATAATGAGAATCGACCTGATTTCATCAATAATTAGACCCACCGGGGAGGAGATAGGTTCCGCGTTGGATAGATAGTTACAAAGCATTAGAGAGTAGGTCTCGAATAAAGCATATCTGATGTTAAGTTGAGTAGCCCATCTGATTCCCAAAAGAAAGGCGGTCGCTTCAATAAGTAATGGCTCCCTCGGGCCTGACCGCCTTCATCCACTAGCTGCAATAAATGAACCCTGGAATCACTGATCACGGCCGCGCATCCAAAGTCACCCCGATCCCCGAGGCATCGGGCATCCATGTTTATCTTGACAAACCCTAGAGGCGGCTTGAACCATCTGGTTACCATGGTCCTACCCAAAGCCCCCGATTGAACCAGCATTTTTGCCGTCCGATGTTGGTAAAGGTACTCCGCGCACCAGGCCAAGGTTTCCAATATTCTCGGTTGAGATCCCTCCTCTCTGAGCTTGTTCCGCAGAAACCAAATCTGCCAACAGCACAAGATGAAAAAGGCCAGGTCATCAGGCCTCTTCTCACGCACACAAGTTTTCAAAATTTCCTGTACTGTCATCCCGTGAGAATCCACCCTCGCAGCCATCCTGCATACCCCACTGGTCACTGCACACCTTAGAAAAAGTGATATTAAATAGGTTGGGAATCCTAGAAAATTCCAGGCAAGGTTGATTTATCGATTTTGTTATGATTCGAGATAGAGATACCTATGAGGTGAAGTTTGAGGTTTATTTTATAATAGACTGTTCATTATTTATGAGTTCTTTTTACATAGTATGTTATATTTCATGCTAATGAAATCAAGGAAGCAAGTAAGTACATGCTTTAATTTTCCATGAATAAGTTTGAAGACATCTAACTAGAAGAGATGAAAAAGGTAAGAATTAAATAATAAATCATTAAGAATTAAATAAATTTATTAAGGGACTAATGCTGGGCTATGAAATGGATACAGCCATTTTTTATCCCTTGTGACAAAAAGAAAGTACCATATGCTATATGAACTCTTTACCTAAGCTACAATTACTTGAATGATTTTGGACAAATTTCATCATCCCAGTGTTCTATAGCTTTTATTTTCTAGATCTCTCTCTTACTGCTAATATGCGCGTTTATTTGTGTTCTATAGCTTTCATTTTGATATCTAGCCATTTTCTAGATCTCTTTCTTTTACTACTAATTTGCGCGTTTATTTTTCTTTGAATGATTTCGGACAAATTTCATCATCCCAGTGTTCTATAGCTTTCATTTTGATATCTAGCCATTTTCTAGATCTCTTTCTCTTACTACTAATTTGCACGTATATTTTTCTTTGAATGATTTTGAACAAATTTCATCATCCTAGTGTTCTATAGCTTTCATTTTGATATCTAACTATTTTCTAGATCTCTTTCTCTTATTACTAATTTGCGCATTTATTTTTCTTATCTTATTGCCTACAACTTCATTTGTAGGTTAAAAATCTTCAAGTCACCACCTCCTCTTCAAATACTAAAACAGTTCATGTGATATTTTATGATTCTGGTTGAGCTTACCGGTGAAAAATTATCTTGAAAGAAAAAAGGAAAAGCCAAGAAGCGATCATGGCAAATCGTTATAATAGTACAACCAAACATTCTAGACTTTTACGTAAAATAATAATAAAAAAAAAAATTCTAGACTGATTTTCTGAATTATTGTCTTTGGAAACTTGTGCAAACAGTCCATGTTTATCATCATCTTCAGGTTGTTAGCGTGATGGAGAGAATAGACCGCAACTTGCTTCCTATACTTGGCCAAGTGCGCGGGCGTAACTGGGCTTTTATCATCATCTATATCGCTTTGCGGGCTTTCAAAAAATTTGACCCGATTAAAATACCATCCCACACGCTGGCCCAGGCAGAACTGTTTCCTTTTAGTTTTTTTTTTCAAATTTAAAAAACACTATCCGAACGCAACTTTTGATGTGATTTAATAATTTTGTTTAACTATTACACTTTTAATTATTATCTTTATATTCTAATCATATTTTACATATTTTTCTTTACAATTATTTTTATTTTTTTTTACTCTTTACTTTAATTATTTTCCTCATAATATCACATCACTCTCTCATTCTCCCCATAACTTTTTCCTTTTTTAGATGATCTAATTTTATTCTTTTGGTTAGTGTTTTTAAAACCGGCTTCCGGTTCGTTTAAAACCGCGAGTTACATTATATAGTTCACGGTCTGACCGGATCCGGTTTAATTTAATCATTCTGTGGTCATCGGGCTTCTTTTTGAGTCTTTGCCAGAGGTGGCCTTTAAATGATTCATACTCGTGCTTATTTGAAATGGGGATGCTTATGAAAAAAAAAAAAAATTGCATGCGAAATTGCAAATAGTAATATCAATTGATGACTTCGACGATTTAAAAACTAAAAAAAGAAAGAATATGACTTCGGTTATTGACTTTTTGTACAGATCGCGTTTGACATTTCGAAATTAATGGAAATGGAAAGAAATGCACATTTTCTTCTTATTTTCGTTCACCTTTTATTATGATTTTATAGTTTAGTTACTTAACTATCATATTTTATAGTTTTATTCTTATATTTTAACTATTTTTATATATTTTCATACGAATTATATTATTCACTTTCTCTTTGGCATATTTTTCGTCTTTATTTCACTTTTCAAAATCTATTTCATTTTATTTCCAAATGTTTCCTTAGATCCAAGATAATATGATGTTGGGTACATTTATCTCCTCATTTGTAATTGTAATTCAAGATTTATCTTACTCCAGGACTAGTGACTGGTAACAAAATAAAATTTGAAATATAAAATACTTCACAACATATGAATCTACCATAGAAAACATTTATCTACTTTTTATAAAAGTAGAAATGCTTGACTTATGGCACACCAAGACAATTTTATAAAATTTAAATCACCTAACCTGCCGGATATAAGGTGTGTATTGAGAAGTAATAAATTTTTGTTTTGCATTGATAAAAAATGATGTAATATAATAGAGATAATGATAATGAATAACTAGAATAAATTTAAAATAAATATGTGAGTTGTATAAATAGTTGTGTATAAATAATTGAAAAGTATGATAGTTGTATGGAAAAATGCGAAGAAATAATTAAAAATATGATAATTATATAAATTCAAAAGTTATATTGAAAAGTTTTAATGTTTGTCGAACACCACATAATATATTTAAATAAAATAAAAGTTTTACAATAAAACAACCAAAATATGCATGAAATTAAAAACATTTGATAATGCATGTAAAGCTATTAAAATTTTTAGATCAATTTGATGTATATTTGTTTGAAATATTATTTGCAATACACAAAACATAATTTCAAACGAGATAAGTGGTTTAGATTTCACAGAATAATTTAGTAGGCTCTAAACCGTTGATTTCCAAATTTATAAAAATTGAGGAACGTTTCCAAAATATCTGGGATTACGTTTTTTCCCACTTATATATAACCATACTACATATACTTAAAAGATTTTAGTACTTACAACGAATCGATTTTTTCACGGTGACGTAATATTTGTTTTGAACTTTTATCGATGAAAGTAAAGCGTGTTTTCAAACAAAACAAGATTTGTCGAAATCAAATTATGCTCGTAGTATTATCAAGTGATTGAAATTATGGACGACGACGAAGACGATGGGAAAAGGATAAAATTATAATTATTAAAGGATAATAATCTGATGCAATATATTTTATTAATCGATAGAAAATATTTAGCCCAAAGGCTTAAATAAAAATAGGACAAGAGACATCTGGTTGTTCTCACGTCGCTGCATCGCCTCGTGATTTTCGCTATCCACATTCACCCAACATGGATCCCGACTACAGATGGTGAAAAATGATGTGGTAGAGACTACGAAACTGCAGTGTTCTCGCTACATTATTTTATCTGCCGTCGATCTGGCCCTGACCCTGTCATTCATCATTTGGAGTTCCCCAACTATTTCACGCCGATTGGAACTCGAAATGGGAATTTCGTCTAATAAAGTACAGCAATTTCGGAAAACTTCAACCGTCCCATTTAAGAAGGGAATAGACAGAAACTATTGATAAATTATTGTCTTTGATTTATTTCATTTTCAGTCATTAATATTTTTCTTTTTCATCAATTTACGGTTTCGATTATGAGAGTGTGGTTGCGACGAGCGTTCGGATGGATATAATCTTTCTTGTGCGTAATGCTCCGCATTCTACCGTATCACTTTTGTTGTATATCCAGTATAAAGTAAATACAATCCAACGCTCATCGCCGTAGACTGAACTTTATTGTGTGCGTTTCGTACTGTTTACTCCGCTTTGGCGGTGGCTCATTTTCAGATGATGAAACAGAAATGCTTTAATCGGAACCGTGACGTCAACAACGCAGATGGTAATAAATTCCTGTAGTCTACAGTCCGGTGAATTAAAAATAATATTCTGCAAAACTCTCAAGGATCGGATCTACGGATTCGATCGCTGCGTTACGGTGGTTTGATAGTCACCACTGTTTAAGATTTCGGTAGGCACAACACTTCCACGGCGTCGGGGAAGGAAGATACAAATCTAAGGTCGGCCTTCTGCGTTTTCGACTTTGAAAAGGATCATCTCTCTCTCTCTCTCTCTGCATCCAATCACTTTCTGATTTGGGATCTCGGATCGTCTAAAAGGAACGGGATTTTACGTCCTCTCCCTTTCTCGGCCCTTGAAAAGAGGGGCCGATCGCAAGAGCCGCCGCATAGATCTTCGACCGCAGGTAAGAGAAGATCTGATCTTCACGATCGGTGATTGATCCTTTACAGTCTCCCTTTTCTTCTGCTTTTTCGCCGCTGGATCTGCTCTGCTTTCATATTTTTTGGATGTTGAATCCCGAGCAACGTCTTCGCCTTGCGATGGGACCGAATAGATGACTTGGGATGCTTTTTTAGGTTGATCGTTACCGTCGCTGTTTTATATGATGGCGGAATTGCTTGATCATCTAACCAATGATCATTAGTATGATTCAGGCGGCGGATTTTGCTGTTTGATAATCCTGAGTGGTGGTTGCTTGCTGCGAGGCTTTTGGCTGGACCATTTGAGAGAATTTTGTGATTGGACAACCAGTGGTCGAGTGGTATCATAATCGAGCGGTTGGAACAAATCGTTAGAAATTGAGTGGAGTAGTCCGATGTGTTAAGTATACGACCTTTATTATTTTTTCTTAAAAAAAAAAATTCCAACCCGAAAGTTGCTTTCTTCTCCAAACAGGTCGACGGGTTTGAGATTTTGGTAGGAATTATTTTTAGATAATTATAGTCATGCAGTATACTCAATGATCTTTTGGTAACTTCTGCGTGAATAATCTTATTTATTTTCTCCTTCCGAAGTGTTCATTACTGTGAATTGATTTATATTTGGTTCTTTCTTGAGTGTTTGAAGGATCATCGTGTTACCCAAGTATCGAATCATAACATTTACTTTCGGTGGAAGACTTGTCGATCATTTTTGATAGAATAGACTTCATACATTAATAGAAGAAACAAAAATAACAGCTTCTATCTTTGTTTCAAAAAATAAATGATAATTATAGCTCCTATATGAGAGGTCTATGTTTATTGCTCAGAGAATGATTCCGTGGCTTGTGAGAGTTTTTGTTTATTGATCCTCTATGACTATGTCTATTGTTCAGAGAATGATCCCTGGTTTGCTTTGGTTATGATCCTCTAGATTGCTCCATGTTGGTGTATGATTTGTTCGAATTTGGCGTAATATGATCAAAGGAAATCTTTTCTCAAAACTTTCCCTGGTGTTATTTTGTGCGTTTTGGAAAGGATCGTGTACTATTCTTTTTAATCCATTGGAATGGTTCAGTTTAAATGGAAAAGCCCTTCATGATAGTCAAAGTGGGGTCAAAAACTTCATCTGCAGCGTGCTGATTGAAGGCTAAGGGTTGATATAGCAGTATATGAACTAGTGAAACTCTTTTTCAAATACATTTTAGTGCTTAGTTTTGGCTGTTGGATTCACGAAGGTATCCCTTTTGCGTCCATGTATTAATTAGAATGTTTGTGTATTTACAGAATATGTTGTACACCTGTGTTTATGGTTCATGCATCTGCTAATTGTCCAAGACGCCATTACTCTTTCTTGTTAAATTTAGCTTGTTCATTAGCTGAAAATCTGCAGGCTTCTTTCTGCATCAAACCTTACCTTTGAAATATGGGCGTGGAGATGGCTGGAGATGATTTTGCACAAGGAAAATTGAAGGATGGAATTGACAATGTGAAGCTGAATCAGGGGTCAGAGAATGAAGAACCTATCAAGTCTGGTGTTGTGGATGGTTCACATGCGACTGCAAATGGAACCACGAAAGGTGAAGCAGATCCTGCTAGCCATGCCAACTTCCCAAAGGACGCAGTTGATGAGTGGCCTGCACCCAAGCAGATCCATTCTTTCTACTTTGTCAGGTTTAGGTCCTATGAAGATCCGAAGCTGAAAGCTAAGATTGATCAGGCTGATAAAGAGATTCAGAAGAAGAATCAAGCCCGTTTTCAGCTAACAGAAGCAATTAAGGCCAAAAGGGTATTTGTGAAACTTTCCATAATTTGGTTTCTTTAACCCGGGAGGCTTGGCTTATGGCAGAAAGCCAGAATAACTTACAGTGGTCTTGAACTTTTCTAACTTTTTGCACCATGTACTGCCGTACTGGACCAGAATTTAGTTGACCAGACATTTAGATATTTCTATTAAATTGATTTATTTCAACAGGCTGATCGAGCTGCTGTGATTGCACAACTAAAACCTTTAACAGCAGAAGACAAGCGATACCGAATGGCTTTTGATGAAAAGAGAAAAGAGCTGGAGCCTATTCAAGCTGCTCTTGGCAAACTCCGTAATGCTAGCAACACTGTAAGAGAGAAAGGAGTAGGCTTATGCTCTTCAGAGGAAGAGCTTAATGAACTTGTAAGATGAGCTGTTGATATGTTTTTGTCACATTCTCCTGTTCTTTTTCTTTGGCTTGTCTGATTATTTTTCATGCTGGTAATATTGAGACAGATTGCTAGCATGCACTATCGCATGCAACATGAGAGCATCACATTAGGAGAGGAGAAGCAGATGCTTCGGGAAATCAAACAGCTTGAAGGTACAAGGGACAAAGTAATTGCAAATGCTGCTATGAAGGCAAAGATCCAAGACTCATTGGGTCAGAAAGAAGCTCTTCAGGACCAAGTCAAAGTAAGCTCCCTCTCATTGTCCATCTGTGTAATTCCTGCTAGGAGGAACATTTTTATTTATTATCTCAATTTGTGTGTTACTTGATTTTTATCTTCAAATGTAGCTCATTGGTGGGGATTTGGATGGAGTCAAAAAGGATAAACAGACTGTGAGAACAAAAATAAAACAGCTTGAGGAGGAATTGAAGGCCATAGACAGCGACATTAGTTCCTTGCAGGAAGAACTGACTGCTCTCACACAGAAGAGGGATAAAGCATTTGAAAGCCTTGTGGAGTTGAGGAAACAACGTGAAGGAGGGGTATATGACATGTCTTCCCTTACATTTTATAACATTTCAGCCTTTTCTTGTAGCCTAATATTGTTTTCTGTCTCATATTTGATAATGCATTTGTGGTTGATCTCCATAAGTTAAACATGCAATCATGTCCCTTAGATATTTCTTCGAAAACATTGGATTGTAACATACCTATATAAAAAAACATCGGATTGTAACATCCTTCTCTGTGCATCGTCTAAAAATTATGCTAATGTGAATTTTAATTTGTTTGGAAATCTGTCTAATTTGGATAGGAATCTAAGTTATTACCCAGCTGCTTCTGTTTGAAGTATCAGATTTAGGTTCATTCTCGGTTTACTTTTCTAGAGAATTATGAGCCTTTTTTCTAAAGGATCTTAGGTATTTCATCTGTGTCTACTTCATGGCTGACATTATCTTTCATCTTATCAAGAGCATCATCTTTTTGCTGCCTCTCTTTTACAAATTGCAGCTTAAACTTTTTTTACATCTTCATCAAGTGCAGTTGTGTTTTAGTAATTTGAAACATACTAGATTTCCCATTTTGGTGATTTGCAGCACAACCTACATGGTTGCTTGTTTATTTAACTTTACCTTCTACCAGGTAACATAATTTATAAGAATTAAAGAAATTGAACTAAGAAAAAAAAAAATGGGGGTGGTGACCATGGAAATTGAATGTGCAAGAAAGGAGTCCATTAGGTAAAGCCTATCTGTTTTTCTAAATTCATTAACACAAGAAATGATTCCCAATCATCTACAAAGGCTTTCCAGACTACCCGCTGAGTTGACCTTATCAGTGTGTAAAATAAGTTTTTCTGAGCTTGAATCTCCAAACATCCTGGAAAAGACAGATTTATTCATCATTCATCTCCTATCATCATCATCTGCTGGTGTTGGCCTTTAATGGAATGCTGTTATCTGTCTAAGAATGCCAAAAACTAGGCAGGAGGCAACATCTTTTTTTCAAATTTCTGTCACGATTACAATGCATGTGGTAATTATCTTGGGATTCTCTGTCTATAAATTCTAATAAACTTTATGCTCAAGAAGAAATTTTTTAGGGTTCTACAAAATTGATCTCACGGCTACAAACCTTTATTCCTAGCCTCCCAATGACTTTGTTCCTCAGTCCTGAACAACTTATATTTCAGGTTAGGTTCAACCACATTTGATAGATGCTAACCCAAGCTCAGGATATTAGCGGGTGGGGTCAGGCAGGTTTGGGTTAACCCATCACGAGTTGCACCCCACTGACGACTACCTGACTGGGATTTGACCTGTGAGTCAAGGAGCACGAGTGATCCATTTCTGTACTAGTATTAGGACTGCTATGTTTTGTAGCACAAGATACTTCCATGGATAGTTTTCTGCTGTTCTGAATTTTCTATACTGTAATAGTACAGTGGGTTTGCAATATCTGAGATTGTTATGGAGTTTAGAAGAAAAATGTGTTTGACTGCCCATGCCATTTTGTTAATGTATCTCTTATTTTTCCAGAATACATACTTCTATCAACACCGGTCGCTCCTGAACAGTGCTAAAGATCTTGCTGCCAAGAAAGATGTGACAGGCCTACAGGAGCTTTCTCATGCAGAGGTTTGTTTGTTCAGCCATGGCATACTCCTCTACTTAATTGGCAATCATCGAATGGATAACAGCCAAGGTACTGATTATAACTTCCTTGTAGATGGAGAAATTCATGTCACTATGGAACAGTGACAAGGCTTTCAGAGATGATTATGAGAAAAGGATTTTACTGTCTCTTGATATGCGACAATTAAGCCGTGATGGCCGGATGAGGAATCCAGATGAGAAACCAATACTTTCAGAGGTACAAACTCCTAGTGAACCAGAGGCGTTGCCTGCAAAACCTAACACAAAACGGACAAAGGAATCTGTTAATGCACCCCCAGCGGTGGAACCTACCAGTGCCAGCAAAGCCCCAAAAGAAACCAACAGCAAGCCTCCAGAGGTGACATCAAAGTCAAAATTGAATGCTGCAGAGATTAGTGATGAATTCTACTCATCCGAGAAGCCAAAGGAACCCCCAGCAGCTAATGGAATTGACGAAGCAAAGTTGAAGGAGATGAAAAGAGAAGAGGAAATTGCCAAGGCTAAGCAAGCCTCCGAAAGGAAGAGGAAGTTGGCAGAGAAAGCAGCAGTGAAGGCTGCTAAAAGAGCTGAAAAAGAGGCTGAAAAGAAGCTCAAGGTATTGTAATCTTTCTACTTTGTGGCACCTGATTCCCATTTATTAGTATGAATTTGACCTACTTTGAATATTCTGTGGAATTTTGTCAGGAGCGTGAAAGGAAGGCTAAGAAGAAGGCAGACGCAGCAGCCGCGGCAGCAGCAGAAGCTGCAGAGAGTGAAGCAGATGATGGTCATTTGGAACCGGAAAAGAGCGAAGCAAATACTGAACCTCCAGCCCCATTTTCAGCTGCAACTGCACTAAAGATCAAAGAACCAAAAGAGAGCGTGAGGAACAGAGTCAGGACCAGAGGTCATGATTCGCTACCAAAGGTCATTCTGAAGAGAAAAAAATCTACTCCCTACTGGCAGTGGGCTGTCCCAGTGTCTGCAGCTGCATTTGTGATGCTTGCAGCGATTGCATACATCTACCTCTTTTGAAGGAAAAGAAGAAAAGTAGCCTACTCTTTTAGATGATATATGCGGCAGGCCAATTTTGCTGGTTGATGATTTTGTTTATGAGATTGGCTTGGCTTCCGCGTAGGGAACACTTTTTTTTTTTTTTTTCTCTCGGAAATTTTATGTCGTCGTCGTCATCATTATTTTCCTGTTCTTTTCCATCCCTGGAGGGATGCAGACAAACACATAATGCCCATGGTAGCTCATGCAAGCGATGTTTTTTGAGTTACGGCGGTGAAACAGGTACATGCTCCGTGTATTGAGTTGATAGCTGCAGTCGTTATTTTGACACTCAAATTACGTTACTTCTCATCTTCCTTTGTTGATGGTTTTCCTGTTCTTTTAACTGTACTCCTCAGCAATTTGCTGGAATTTGTCTTGGGATGTTAAAGCATAAATTCGTTTCATCTGTCGTCCTCCAAACAGTTTTTGTTCTTCGTTAAATTCGTATGATTGATGTTGGCTTCTGCTTGTCCGGGTTTGAGAGAAGCGATACAGAAGATGCAGTATGGCTCCTTGAAGATTTTCAAATTTATGTTGTATTAAAAGCGCATGTCTAGCAGTCCAGATATAGGTGCCTCTAACAATATGCGAAGTTTGGAGCGCTGACGATTAAGAGTTGCTGATTGGATGAGAGATTTTTGGCTTGGTGAGAATGAGAATGATCAATCTGCCTTAAATTTAGGTGTCATCCCTCGATGAATTATTCGGTGGATATTATGGATTCATTCATTCTCCAAACAGCTAAATTTTGGGGGTCCATTAGCGGTGTAACTTAGCTTATGAAATTCGAGTTCACCTCAATCATAGCCTTAATCCTATTTATAAAACATTAATCCTAACCTTATTTATAAAAGTTAAATTTTATTCTTATTTCTAAAAATTGGGTTCGATTTTGAATTCGGAGTTGAAATTTATGTCGGTGAATTTACGTTTTACTTGAGATTAATAAATTTAAAATTTCATATGAATATATAATAATAATAATAAATTATATATGTAAGCGTAATAATATATAGTTAAATTATGAACTTTAAAAAAATATAGCAATATAAAGAATATTTCTAGAAAAATTTAAAATAAAAAACAAGATAAATAAAGAAAATTAATGGATGTAAAGATAAATTATAGAAATAAAATATAAATATAAATGAAAATAATGTACTCTATTTATAATATAATTATAGTATGTAAAATGTGTATTCAAATATAAATATAAAGATAAGTGATCTTATTAGTCCGGGCAAATGTCTTACTTAGCTCACTTCAAAAAACTCATTTAAAATATTTATTTTTTATTTTTTTCTATCTATCTAAGTGTATTTAACATATTAACTAAGTTTTACTATTTTTGAATATGTAAATATATATATATGAGATCTTTAAACTTAGAGGTATTTTAAATACATATATACACATGGATGTTTAAAAATCTCAAAAAAATATACACGTCTAAAAATATTAAAAATTAGTTTATATGTTAAATGCATTTAGATAAACAAGTATATGGAGAAAAAATAAAAAATAAGTATTTTAAATGAATTTTTTAAGATGGGCAAAGTAAACCATTTGCTTAGCCTAGACTAACAGGATCATTCCTCAAATATAAATAATATAAAAATATAAAGCAATATTGTTTAAATATTAAGTATATAATATATTTTATAATAAATAACAAATGGGAAATCGGGCTATCGGGTTCCTTGAGTTCGGGTGCCTGGAACTTGAATTGTAAAAAATTAAGTTCTAACACTGTTAAAAATCGAATTTTGCGGGCCAGGTCAAGTTCAACCCCAGCCCAAGTTGCATCATCAGGGTTCAGATTTTTACCATTTTTCAAACTGTTTGGTTAAGGGTTTAAAATGCAACAAAATCCCAAAAAAAAAAAATTAGAATTTAAACTGCAAATACAGAAACATAGAGAGTTTAAAGTGCAAAAAAAAAAATCCTCTTCACAAGGATATGCTAGCTGCGAATCCAAGCCAGTCATTATTTAGATCATGACCCACCACAGAAAGCTACGTACGGGTAATCCAAAAAAAATTATTTTAAACACTAGGTGTGTTTGGCCAAAAAAAATATCAAGTTAAAACTTTTCACTTTCCATAATTATCCGATTTTTAATCATTTTTCATATTTTCTTGTATAACCTCCTTACTTTCTAATTATTTCTACACAATATCCATACAACTAATTCAACTATTTTAACTTTATTCTTTATATTCATCATCATTACCCCTGTCATATTAAATCATTTTCTTCAAATTAAAGGAGAGTTCATTCATCCATTGACAAAAAAATTTTCATTCTTCACAAGTATCCTATTTTAAAATTACTTATTTACTTTTTCCTATATGACTATCCTATTTTTCAATAATTTTTACACAACTACTCATACATCTAATTTATTCATTTTAATTGTATTATATTTATTTCTCCTCTTAGTCCTATCATATCACATAACTTTTACGTCAAAATTTTTTCATTAGATGTTTTATGACTTCCCAAACACACTAAACTTTTACATCAAAAAATTTTTATTTAAAATTTTTATCATTTCCTAAAAACAACCGAGGTCAAAGAGTTTTGAGTTCCACATCTGATCAAGGTAAAATAAAGAAAATTACTTAAGAGAAGTTAAGATGAATTATTCAAGATCTCAAACAAATGTAATAGAATTAACAAAAGCAAAAGGCTAAAAAATCGATAAATGTCTAATTTATATATAAAAAAAACTTATTTGCGGTACTTGTGATTTTACGTAATTCATGAAAATTAAACAAAAATGTTAACGTGTATTTCGTTCAAACAATATTCTTCCTAGATTAATATTAATACTCATTCTATCATCAATTTGATAAGCTTATCATCATTCTCTTTGTTATTGCTAGCAGTAACATTCATATTCGATCTAAAAACCTTCATCCCATTGAGAAACAAATTGAGAGAGAGAATGTGTGTTTCACAATGCTAAAAGAAGTTAAAAAAAAAAATAGAATAAAATGAAATATATAAAAACCTCTGGCAGAATTTTATTATAGTCAAATAAAAAAGCAGAATATGTAAAAAGAAAAAGAAAAGAAAAAGAAAAGAAAATAAACCATTCTCAAGAAGCTAGCATGCTGATATATTTAAAGCAACATAAAAGGTAAATAGTCAGATACGATCAAGTTCTCAACTTAAATAACGGTATGGAAAAATGAGTACAACTCAAACAGTATGACGATGAAAGCAGGCAGCAACACAGATTAAACCAGAGTGGATGGACGCCACTCAATAGTTTGGCCTGCGAACATTGGAATGATCTCTCCACTTTCGAATTTGTAAGATTCTGGCACTCTCCATGTCTCCTTCCTCAATTTGATCTTCGATTTGTTCCTTGGAAGTTCGTAAAAATCTGGCCCATTGAAGCTGGTGAACGCCTCTAGCTTGTCAAGTGCACCTGCCTGCAGATTAACATGCCCCATCATGTGCATCAGCTAACTACCAGAACTTAGTATGTCAATGAATCAATGCTCCTGCTAAAGACAGGAAAATGGCCATTTCAGACGACGACAAGCTTCTTTTTGAAGTCTTACCTTAATCAATTCCACCGAACGTATAAGCATCAACCATTTTCATTGTCATCATCACAAGCTAATTGTTACTTAACTAGGGTCAAAGGCCGTTCTTGTGCATATTAAATTAGTCATTAGTTTATTGCAAAATCCATATTGATCATAACATGCTCTTCAAGAAAGAAGGAAAAACAAGAGGGAAATGGGAAAAAACAAGGAAAAACTGTACAATTTCTGCAGTCATTGTAAATTTCGATATTCTTATTGCAAGTACTACATAACTGCATTTTCATGGATTCTGGTTTATTTGGACACTCAAAACTCTGACAGCTGCAAAAAGGATAACCAAAGAAAGAGTACAAGTGCCATTTCTGACAATAGAAGCAACTGCATATACATAAAATCCAAGAAGCTGCTTGGGTATTACCTGCTCAAACACCATTGCATAGAGCGACAAGGCAACAGGTGCATTGTATATGCCAGCACATCCACAAGAACATTCTTTACGTTGCCTCTCATGAGGAGCACTGTCGGTCCCAAGGAAAAACTGTTTGCTACCACTAGTAACAGCTGATACAATAGCCTGTCCTGCAGGAAAGTAAGTCATGATATCAGAAATAAGTGTACCAAAAGGAAGATCAAGTAAATAATTTATCTTGCAGGAGAATAGGACACAAACAGAAATAGGTAGCAAGAATCAGGGAAATAGAAAAATGCCAAGCAAAAACTCTGTGCATGTCCGCGTGGTGTGACAACCACCTACTGTGGATCTCTCTTTTTAGTACTGGAAGGCAGTAGTTGTGTGGCCGCAATCCACCTTGAAATAAAGAATTTCTATTGAGAAGAAGATGCTGAGGTGTCACAGTTGCAGCAACTGAACCTGATGGGTGAAAAAAGTTGTGTAAAAACACATCCTCAGGAATAGATACAACAGAATAAAGAGATTTGGTGCATTATAGGCTAATATGGTTTTAAAATATGTCTACCTTCACTGCACGACTGAACAAATTTGACAGCATCCTCAGTGGTAACATGCTCCATTACAATCTTCAACTGTGGAAGTTTTAGGACCAATGGTCTTAATACAGTATCAATAAAAACCTTTTCACGGTCAAATATATCAACATCTGGATCAGTTACTTCCCCATGGACCTGCCAAATAGCCATCAGTTAAACTTGCAGAAGAGCCCAGAAGTAGTATTGTTGTCCCAGTAATAGTCATATGTACAAGAAGTAATTAGATTTTCAAAAAGCTGAGCCCTTAAAGGAGGCATTTATGATTTATGAAGCAAAATTGGAGAAGTCAGGGCTTTCTAAGTATTTTGATGTTCTTTTTTCCCCCTCTTCAGATGAGAATTTTGACAATGAACCATTTAGGATTATAGAACCCTTTTTGATCTTTAAGAAAAGGAATTCAAATTGGTTATATAATTCAACACTTTGCAATTCTCATCAAGTAGCTAAAAGCAGTGTCCAGAATTCACTCTTAACATCATTCCATATGCAGCTGCACGCATATGTTTGTTCTTTGTATTCATGTCATACATACAGCTTGAGGCCAACAAATAAAAGGGCATTTACATAGAAACCATGAGAGGGAGATCACCAATAATGGTATATTTTGCTTCACCATCTCCTCCAAAGCAGGTAGGCATTTGCCAAAAAGATCTGTGACTCCTTCTTGAGAATTCGTAGTGGCTCCAGCAGGATACAGCTTGACACCATAAACCATCCCACTCTGTTCTGACAAGTGGACCAACATTGTCAGAAAAAATACAATCATTTGGTGGATTGATAAAAACATTAATAAGGAGCTGAGAAAAAGCAAATAATTACAATCATTAGAAAATATGAACAATGGAAAAGAACCAAAGAGCATTTATGCTACAAACAAAGCAAATGAAATTGAACGTGATCAAAAGCAGAAGTTGCTCTTCTATGTGCAATGCTCCAAGATAATTTCATCCACGCATTGAAAAGAAACTAATTAACAGGCATCTGGCCCATGTGACTGCTTATAGTTGTATATTCATCGAGAAGGGAAATATCGAAGGGGATTTGGAGAGAGTTAACAGACCAGTATCCACATAACACAAGTATTCCAAAGTATGCAGCGAGAGTTAACAGACCAGCATCCACATAACACAAGTATTCCAAAATACGCAATCACTTTTGGTCTGGTAGCTGTTTCCACATATTATTCGCATAAACCAATTGTGCAGATTGTAAGTAAGAAGTAGAAGCATTCCAAAATATGCAATCACTTTTGGTCTGGTAGCTGTTTCCACATATTATTCGCATAAACCAATTGTGCAGATTGTAAGTAAGAAGTAGGACTCACTGGCAAGCTTGATCTCATCAGGACTGGTATTGTCTGTCAAGTAAAGGGTCATAAGAGGACGGAACTGACTGTTTTCTGGTAAAACTTTTAGTATAGATTCTTGATAGGCAACTGCAGCAGCTGTAGTAGTGACTGGAGGTTTTAGGTTTGGCATTATTATTGCCCTTCCAAAATGGTCAGCACTGCTCCATTAAAAAAAAAAATTGGTCAGCGCTGCAGGCAGATCACTTATATGAGTGAACCATCATCAAATTGTATTTGGTGTAAAGACAGACCAACCTTTGAAGATAAATATACAGACTGTGAAAAAGATAAATATACAGATTACATAAATGTGTCATGAAAATCACACATCAACTGGGAAATTTCACCTGTGCAAGACAACTGCTTTTAGGATATCCCCATCACGAAGATGGAGATGCCAGTCATCAGGCTGGGTTATTGAGAGTTCCATTTTCACTGCCTTGGTCTTTATTGAATGAGGCCCTTCAGCCTTGCTAGAGGAATATTTTGGTCCCTAGATGGCAACAGGCAACAATATTGAAGTTTGACACATCTAGAAAAGAAAGCATTAAAAAATAATAACAAAAAACAAGATAAATCCTTTGAAGGGATAACATAGCAGACACTTTGATCAAATTAAAAAGCATTACGATCTTGTTAAACCGTATTGATGATGAGAGATCTCGTATTGAGAATCCAAATCCAATTATAAGTAAAGATTTGAAGCGTTATAAAAAGAAGTTAATTGCTCTGAATTCCAAAGAACAATCTCATAGACTTGCGTTGCTAATATCATGTGCATGTAAGCTATTGTTCCTAAATCCACAAAAGTGGATGTGTGTGTTCTTGTAAAAAAATATGGAGTCAATCCTTTCACTAAAAGGCCGTCCATGTTAGAAAGATGCACACATATAAAATCCTAGGCCAACTTTGCCACATCGTACATTTGCTCTGTAAACTAAAATTCTGCCAAGAAGACCAACCTCCTAGGTCAAGGTATCAACATGGTAGTGGACCTCTAATGGATGGCTTTGATGCCAAACCCAGATGAGTGCTAGCACTTAAGTCTGTGTAGATGTGGTCAACAAGGGATGGAAAACTTGTGCACTCACATACAAATCCATCATGCACTCCACTCCATCACAGGAAAACTAGGGAAAAAAGCAGCAGTAAGGAAATCCGAAGAATCGTAACAAGTGGGGAATTGCATACACACCGTGCAAGAAAAACTTAATGTCCTAAACATCATCAAATGTTACTACACAATCAAAGCTTTTCTTTAAAGGGAATTTAGACCCTCCCTCCCTCTCTCCCCAGCATCACTGCACAAAAGCAGTTAATGAGATAAAAACAAACACATGAATAACAATTATAGATAGACAAAGAAGCCATTAAAGACAGATAGTTTCCAAGTTTTAGAAGAAATGTCATGAGACATTCAAACATTCAGCAATCCAAATGGCAATCAATTCAGTCGGTGAGACAAGCTGGAGGAATTTAGTTCCAAAGGCAAAATAAATCTTTGTGAAAACTTCATACCAATTACTAAGAGGGTCACTCACGTAGCCCAAGGACAGTGTCTATTGGTAGGGGTGAGAATCGGGACGAGTTAGGGTGTGCCCAACTTTGACCCTACCTTTTAAAAATTATGTTTGATCCTTATTTCTATACCAAGTCAAGACAATGTTGGTTTGACCCTTACTTTTTTTAAAAGGTCTCACAATAAACTTTGGATCGATATCAAGATAGCGAGTCAGGTAAAATATATAGGTCAAGTAAGATGTTTTTAAAAATTCATGAACCTATGCGGACAAATCTATGTTAAATTTAAATATTATGCTTCAACCTATCGCTAATTAGTCCAAGCAAAACATTATTACTTAAATAAGGCATGAATATTTATTCAACCTTATGAGAATAAGTTAATGAAACATACCTTATTCAGGATTCTATTCACAATTTGAACCACTAATTGCTTGAACTCATTCAACGTCTTGTGCTATTTATCTTCAACAAAAATAATATAGATATCACATTTATTATTTACCTCCACATTCAACGTTCAAACTCATATTCTTATATTTTGTCAATGCGATTCTTAAAAATAATTCCAAATACGAGAAATCAAATTCCAAACATAATAGAAGCATATCATCAAATATAATGCGCGCACACACATCAAACACAATGCGCACAGATATCAAAGAGAATGCATTTAAAACTATTTATCTCATGTTATTAGAGCACAGCTCTGTCTATAAATGCTAGAAACAGATTGACAAACAAATTGGCAGATCAATTAATATATTGATAAACAGGTTAACAGATTAACAGATCTACAATCCAAACAATTAACGAATTTTATCAATCAGCCACATCTAGAGTCCAAAGTTTGGGCTACGATGCATATACATCAGTAGTATTGGAATTTTTGGGAAGACTGATAAAATACGGATGGTGAAAAAATCAAATTTCAAACAAGCAGATTAGCTACATGGAGCTTTTGGTCATGTTTCTATATATTCAATTCACAACAATTGATTGACGAAAAATGTCACAAATTTTGGATGATAGACTAGTCCAAACAATTAATTGCGGTAGAACCAAATTTGACACCAAATAGGTAAACGAATAAAGGAAAAATATCCTTATGAATGTGGGCAAAGTCACCTTAAGAACTGATCCAACAGCTCATTCCTCAACATTCGATTTATTTCATCACAATGCCAAAACAGATACAACAGATTTTCTTGTGATATGGAAAGGAAAAATGGGATATTTAAGATAAAATCACTCACCAAACTAAGCGTAGCTGGAGGAGTAAACAGCTGCCAAAAAATCTAAGCTGGAGACGTAGCTACACGCCGGAGATGAAGAAGATTCAACGCTGGAGACGCTGAAGACGTAGCTACACTCCGGAGACGAAGAAGATTCAACGCCGGACAAGGAAGAAGAACAGCGACGGGAAGAAGATGGGTGCGGCGCGGAGGGTTGCGGCGGCTGGGAGACAGACTATCGGTCGAGCGTGATTATTATGAGTGTAAGCCCATCCATTTTTCCTTACTTTTAATGATTAGTGTGAAACCTATTTCATTAATTATATTTATCAAAATTTATATTGTTATAAAAATCAATGTAATAAAATAATTCGTTATTAAATATCACTGTTCAAATTATATTTTTTAATATTTGAAACATTTAAAATATTATTATTGTGTGAATAAACAATTTTATAAAATATTATTCTATTTTGATGATTATTTTTCATAATTTATTACATGAGTATATATTTTAAGTGTGAGTCACGTATATCTTTAATTTAGATAAAATTTTATTTATTAAATAAATAAATAATACTAAATGTAATGGATGGAGTAAATTTCTAATCCTAATTGAGATGCGGAAAAAGGATGGGTTCACATGTGACTAGATTATCAATACGCGTGCCGTTCAAGGATCTCTACCATCTCCCTCCCAAATTTTTTTTTTGTTTTTCAAAAGCACCAATCATATTAACTCGTCGGCAGGTGCTACAGAACCAGACAAATACCCTAAAAAATAGCGTCGCGTGTTTAGATTCCTTAGGCCGCTGATCGAACCGGGTTCAATTATTATTTATTTTTTAAAATTGAGACTTATACATTAGGATACAGCAAGGCCCGTACACAACTCTTATCAAGAGAATTTTCTATAAATACCTTCTCACCGAAGGAATTTATAAAGACCCTCACATCAAAAGAATATTGCGAATTTAACCCATGCGGTTAGTGGCACTTGAATGCTCGTGGCTGGAATAAAATCCCCCAACGTTACCACACAAGTAACACCAGTGTGGCCAGTTATTATTACGTTGATATTGCATCCTACAGTGATTCTAAAGTCCTATTTGGAATTTGGGAATTAGAAAATCAAAATGAGGAAAAAAATTCAAACCGATTTCAGAAGCCGCTGCTGAAATTAGCTACTAGAGATGGCGAAGAACAGAGAAGATTATTATGAGGGTTTTCCTTATCTCTTTCAAATCAGTAAAACCAACCTTAACGACCATTTATGTTTGCAGATGGTCATTGTTTCCAGTCGGAAGGGAGTCGCCCGATGGCCGGCGTCGAAGATGGACGAGGAGACGAGAACAGGTAAAACATTTGGTAGGGAGTTTACGGGCAGCGTCTGTCAAAATCTCATAAGCCGGGAGGAAGCTTTTAGTGGCCAACATACCAAACGGAGAGGTGAGGGCATAGTAGGGTTTCGAGCCTTCGGCAGGCGAAGAGACGAATGAGCTTATTGGGGTTTGGTTTAGATGATCTGGCACCATTATGGAATATCTGACTGGACCGGTTAGAGTTGAACCGGAAAGGAAACCGGTTAAGCCACTCTGGCTCAAATCAAACACCTATTGGAGCGATATAGGGTGTGTTTGGTTGGGGGTAAAACTTTTGATGAAAAGTTTTTAAGATAGAAGTTGTCACATTGATAGAAAATGATGTGACATAATAGGAGTAATGATAAGAAATAAAGAGAATAAAGTTAAAATAGATAGGTTAGTTGTATAGATTGTTGTGTAGAAATGATTGAAAAGTAGGGTAGTTTGTATAGGAAAATATGAAAAAATAATTAAAAAATAGAGTAGTTATGGAGAGTGAAAAATTTTAGATTGAAAAGTTTTGGTTGACATGTTTATATTCCAAACAAACACACCCATAGAATCTGTTTGGTAATACACAAAACTAGCTGATTTTGGTAAAGCTTTTCAATCAAAAGACAATTTGAAAAAAATGTCATTTCAAGCTGCTAATTTTGGTCTCATGCAATAAATGCTCCATTTATCGGCTTAAAAAAGCCATGGAATTTTCATCTTAGCTCTACAATTAATACAATAGTTTTTTTTTGTTACAAAAACATCACTAATTTCTGGTGGAATCCAAACAACACCTACATAAAAAGTGAGACTTATACTAAAATAGAAAATAGGCACAAAATACTTGCATTTTTCTTCACAAATATGGGTTGTTTGGATTTGAGCAAAACTTCGTGACGTTTTTTTTACAAATTGAAGAAAATTGTAGCACTAATTGCTGAGAAGAAAATTCCTTTGCCTTTTTTCAGCCAAAAAAGGCGCATTAATTGAATAATAGAGACAAGAATTCTGCGAAAAAATAGCCCATTCATTGCAAAGGAATAATATTGTGAAAATCGGATCAAACCAGTTAATTCGATCATGTCCAATTTCTGATTGAGGGGAAGAAACTGGTTGAACTGGGATGATTTTCGAGTTTTAGGGATGGTTGGTAAGCCAGTTCTGCTAAAGCATATATATATATATAGGAAAATATTCAAGTGCAGCGTCGCTGAAATGGGCCCATATGATCATGATTTCATGATCTACTCCGCCCATTGTATTTAGAATAATGTATTCTATAATCATACCAATTTTCATCCCAATCAGATACTTTAAAGTTGTTATTTACATTAAACTATTTTATTACGTTGAATTTGTACCATTTTCAGATGGGGCCCATATACATATCTGATTGGGATGAAAATTGGTATGATAATAGAATACATTATTCTAAATACAATGGGTGGAGTAGATCATGATTTCATGATCATGTGGGGCCAATTTTGGGGCCACTGCACGGCTGTTCCGATACAATGACGCTGCACCGGAACAGCTCTCATATATATATATATGACACCGTTTCTATGCAACCAGGTTATATAGAAACGGAGTCATGTAACCCCTTTAAAATTTAAAATTTTGATCATTAGTAGAAAATCTAATTCATTCATTGTATTTAATAACATTTGTTTATTTAGGGGATCAAATTTCATACTAATCAAGTATGTTTATGAACTAAATTTGTTAAAAAATATATATTTATGTATAAATTATGAAAAATGCTAAAATATCAATTTTAAAATAGTATTTTCAACATCTAAACCGTCCAAAATATCATTTCTATGTGACTAAATAATTTTATAAAGTATTATTACATTATAATATACATGTAAATAGATTTAAGCATTTTTTATAATTTACACGTGAATATATATATTTTTGAACAGGTGTGGCCCATAAACATACTTGATTGGAATGAAACTTTGTTTCCTAAATAAACAGATGATGTTAAATATAATGAATAAATTAATTTTTTTATTAAGAATTAAAATCTTAAATTTTAAAGGTGTTACATGGATCCACGTAGAAACGCGGACCAATATATATAGAGAGGAATATTCAAGTGTAGTTGCGTTGAAATAGGCCCCACGTGATCATAAAATTAAATCTATTCCACAAATTATATTTAAAATAATGTATTATATTACTATACTAATTTCCATCCAAATCGAATATGTGTATGAATCCCATATAAAAATAGACAAAATGAACGTAATAAAATAGTTTGATGTAAATAACAAGTTTAAAGTAATTTTTTCAAGATCTAAACCATCAAAAGTATGTTATTTATATGGATAAATGATTATATAAAGTTTCATTGCATTATAATTATGTGGAGCCCATTTTTAGGATAACTTCACTGGCTGCACTGTTCCAACAGGTGGTGCATAAATATACAGTCATTTCTTCCTCTTTCTGATTTCGTCTCCTTTCTCCCTTCTAGCCTTCTGATTCTCTTCTAATCTTCCGTCCGGTAGCATCAGCGTCTAATCAACAGCAGCAACGTCCGTCCGGCAACACCAGCATCTCTTCCACTTCTCCGTCCAGCAACCATTCAATTTTTCCGGCATCAATACTCTTCCAATCTTCTCTCCGGCAGCACCAACGTCTGTACTACAACACCGGCATCTTTTCCATTCATCCGTCTAGCAGCCATTTAATTTTCTAGAATCAGCGGCACTCATTCAGTCTTCCATCCAGCAACACCCACGTCGACGATCGGCAATTGACACTCATTTCCGCGCATAAACAGCAAATGGCACGTCGGCAGACTCGGCAGTCGGCACATAGGTCGCTAGCACTACTCAAATATCCGATTTCCGCGAGCTTAAAATTTTGATTTCTGCCTAATAATGTCAAACCGACGAATTTTTAATTTCTGTTTGGACATTGCTTGTATGCCTAATCTTCAATTTCTATTTCTAATTTAGTCGGATATTAACTTGATACTTGTTAGAGACTTAGAGATAGATAACATTAAACTTAAAAATTATGCACTCACATTGTTCTCACTATTATTTGAGCTTGAGAATGTTGTCTTTAGTTGTGCTTGTTTAATGATTTCAATTTTCATTTGTGCTTGTTTAATGTTTTCAGTTGTGAGTTTGATTCTAAAAATATTTTGCTTAGTCATAAACTAAGATTCTACTAATTTTCTTTTTCGTATTGTAGGTATTTAAATTTTCAAAGATTAAGTTCAAGCAACAACAAGATTCAATGTTGGCACAAATATAATCAATAAAAAGAAGGTAAGTACACAATTTTCTTGCTTCTTAAATTAACTTAATTCGTACACTGATTTTCGCCTATGAATTTTAAAGCTTTTATCTCATCAATCCACGATAAGTCTTATATATATTATTAATAGACCGTTTCAACATGGTTCTTATAAATGGTTGAACCGGTTGAACTAGAATTAGTTTTTTGACCGGTTTGTTAACCGAGCCCGGTTTTTACAACATCGCAGAGGATACAGAAATCAGCAGATTGGAATGAATTATTTATTTATTTATTTCAAACGGTCGGTTGAAAATTTTTACCAAAATCAACGAGTTTTATGTATTACCGAACAGACCCATACCATATATCGGCAAAGTACGTGGGTTCAGGCTACAACGTTTATACGTCTGGGCCGAGCCCATATAACGATAGAATGCTCTGGACCGCTGGAAATAATTATTTTTTCATTACTGCAATGGTCGGTCACTGTAGTCTGTGACTTTAATTAAAATTTGAAGGACGTAACCATTGACCATTGTTAAATTATTAGAGAGAGATTTAAAAGTAAAACCCACTCTAATTCTCGATTGACTGCCGAAAGCGACTCCTCACGTGCATAAAAGATGCAATCGACGGGCTTCCATTTTTACAAAACAACGTGTAAAACAAGCCAAGCCGACCCATGGATTCAGACCGAAGAGGCGTGAGTACAAGTAACAAGGCCATGGCGGGCGAAACTCTTGAATGGAAGTTGCACATGCACGAGCTGACTCTCAATGAGACGTAACACGTAAAAGATTACGTTGTCCACGTGATGCGATGCGGTAGTGGAGAGGAGAATCAAGTCCCCCTAATGACGAAGGCGAGTCACGTGCACCTTCAAGTTTGGTCCATCGCACCCCAGTTCACACCATCCACAATTCCACGACTTTGAAAAAAAAACAAAAAGAGTAAAATGTTCCCAAAAATTACAAATCCGCTCAATCACAAGTAGAAAAATCAAACATGTAATGCAACCCGTGCATTCAGCTTTGGACCGTTGACACTGCTGACTAACCAGTGATAAGCGATATGAGTTGTAATGGGCCTGGGCCTTTGGAATGAATGGGCCACGACCTGCTGGAAAACACGTGGACGAAATAACGCCGGCTGGTCGCGCTGGTCCTCCGTCCGGCAGTAACAGTGACAGCCCATTCCTTCGCGTGCGTGCGAGTCGACGAGCATCTCTTTCTCCAAATAAAAGGTGATACGCGGATGATAGTTTCAAGCGTTTGGGGATTACAAAGCGAAAATTATCATTTAACCCCTTTTATCACAGGGATCCGCAGTGTGTTACTTTTCCAAGTATTTTGTTGGGGAATCATCAGCGACGAGAAGTGGAAATCCAGCCAACATCAACGGACGGTTAAAAGATAAATGGGTTTTGATTTTTGTAAGAATAATGGTTTTAAAAATTTTAATTATATTGTAGTTTGATTTAATATAATAACTTATTTACTACTCGGATTTTGGTGGGACTTCATATTTTGCATGCAAAGGATACATTATTAGGACAATAAGAACGCGCGACTGGGACTGGCCAAGAGCCGTCGATGGGAGACAAAGTAACGGGATTCTTTATGTACCAGTTAACCGCAGGGCGTGAATTCGTGAAAACACTTGGGATATTCTAAAAAAAATTCTAAAATAAAAATTTGACAAATCAGATTCGCATAAACTCGACTGAAGGAGGGAGGGGGCAGCAGGCGCGTGGAACGTGCGGGGAGAATGCGGCAGCTAAAGAGGCAACAGTGGGTGATGAAAGCGACAGCTGGATTCTTTTGCTAATTCTCTCCTCCCCCACCACTTGGGTTCCCTCCAATTTCTTTTCTGACTTTGCGATTGTGGGGTCCACCACCCTCTTCTCTCTCGCTCGCTCCCAACGAAGAAAGTCCAAAGCTCGGCAGACCCACCCCCACCCCCACGTATTCCACCCTACTCTCTGCGTACACGCATGCGCAGCTGCAATCCGACCATATATAAAAAACGGCGCAGGTCTTCCTAATCTCTCCCTACATTTTTATCTCCTCAGAGAACCCGAGAAAAATCCCGCGCCAGACGACGATCGACGAGCCAACGGAAGGGCAACAGCTTCCTACTTCCCCTGCAACGTATGTACGGTTCAGGTGCGGTGCTGCATCTCTCTCTCTCTCTCTTGGCTGATTGATTTTCACTTTCTATCCTTGCTCCGATTGTGTCGGATTTTGAGAAGAGAATAGGGTTTTCGTCATTTCAAATGGGTCTTTTCCTGCTCGAATGTGTGGATTTTGGAGGCTGTAGTGATAAAAGTGGGTGGATTGTGGTGGAATTGAATTAGGGCATAGAATGGAAACACCAAAAAATTTGCATTTTCTTGGATAAAGATGCATTTTTTGGGATGATGGATATGACATTTGGCATGGAATTTCTTTTTTCCCTAATTGATGGGATGAAGAAAATGATTGGCATTGGGTGTTTGACTTGTTTTTGGGCACTTAGCTTTAATTCGATTTCTTTTGATCGATGTTTGTATTTTCTTTGGAAGTTAAATGAGCTGAAATCGTTTGGATTCTAGGCCGTTGGGTGGAATTGAGGGATGGGAGAAGACAGCAGTTCTTGGGTGCGGAGGGCGAACTTCTCGCATACCGTCTGCCATCGGTTGGATCCTTCTAGAGTGCCATCTCTTCCATTTTCTCTCCAGCACAATCGAGATATTGCGGTGAAACCGAAGAATTCCAGAGCCGGGGTGGTTTCTCCTACTTGGAGCCAACCCCAACGTGAGCAGGTAGCTCCATCAAAACAGAGGTCGATATCTCCTCTTCCTGATGTAGCTCTTTCGGATGCATTCAAGGAAGCTAGATCAAACAGGCAGAGATTCTCGACCCCATTGCCAAGAAGGAAAGAACGCAACAAGAAAACCCCTGGTGAATTTCACACAGGGCATGTTGGTCTTTCTCATTTCAATGATCGTTTGCTGCCATCGATTCCTCACCGTGGACCAGAGCTCTTGCCACCAAAAGGGTATGAAAAGTCAAAGATTCCAAAGGAGTCTTCATGGTGCAAGTACTTTGATCATGGAGGAGGAAGGGTTTCTGCTGTCAACACCATGGAAGAATGGATTGTGGATCTTTCAAAGCTTTTCCTTGGCCTAAAATTTGCTTCTGGAGCGCATAGTAGGCTTTACCATGGACTGTATAAGGACCAGCCTGTTGCAGTTAAGATGATCCGAGTACCAGATGATGAAGAAAATGGAGAGATGGCTGCTCGTCTGGAGAAGCAGTTCACCAGAGAAGTCACTATTTTGTCCCACCTCCATCATAGGAATGTGATAAAGGTAATGGTGATCATTGTCCTCTTGCCCTTTGCACTGGCTTTTGTAGTGCAACAGTTTGATGTGTTGAGTTCAAGTTTAGAATACCTTCTGTTGCCCTATTCGTGCAATCTTCATAAATTATCTGTGGTGGGTCAGAACACCACCATTGCTGGACCAATGAAACAAATGACAGTATTGAGATGCGGATAAAGCAGGATGAGTCGAAAATAAAGCTGGGTGAGTCATACCATTGCAGTCCCAGGAGAACATGAATTTTTTTTAAATGTATTTTCTTGGGATGAAGGCCATGATTTTATTGTATGCTGGACTTTGAAGTTAATCAATTTGTATTCTTTGGAATCAATGCAAGTTGCTGTGCTTGAATCCTTTTTATGGTTTTTTAGTGCTGATTGGTTTGCATTCTACATGGATCTTAGATAAACCATATTGGTTATCAAATAAAATCTAGAATTTCTTAAGTAACTGAGAAACCTCAAGGGATTTGCTTATCCCAAAAATCTCTTTTTTTTTTTCAAAAATAATAATAATAATAAAGAAGAATCCAGTTGCAGATCCATTGACTTGTGTGTAGAAATTTGATTTTTTCCCTCACATCTTATGAGTTTCTTCATGCCTGATTCAGCTGGTTGCAGTATGTCGGAAACCGCCTGTGTTCTGTGTCATTACTGAATATCTTGCTGGAGGATCGTTGAGAGCATTCCTTCACAAGCTTGGGGTCAAACCCCTTCCTCTGCAGAAGTTGATTGCCATTGCTCTAGATATTGCTCGTGGCATGGAATACATTCACTCACAAGGGGTCATCCATTGTGATCTTAAACCTGAGAACATCCTATTTGATGAGAACTTCTGCTTGAAGATTGCTGATTTTGGCATAGCTTGCGAGGAGGCATATCGTGATTCTCTTGCTGATGATCCAGGGACCTACCGATGGATGGCACCTGAAATGATCAAACACAAACCCTATGGGCGGAAAGTGGATGTGTACAGCTTTGGGCTTGTCTTATGGGAGATGGTGTCTGGAAGAATACCCTATGAGGATATGAATCCCATCCAGGCTGCATTTGCTGTTGTGAATAAGGTATCTTTTGCATCAGCTTTTTGTTCATGCTTAGCTCCATTGATAGAAATTTTCACTTTGCTGCATTGATTTAGTTTTTGTTTTGCATTATGGCCTACTTTCATGCTTTCGTCTGTGAGTGCTCATGAACCGGAGCCCAGCCTTTCTCACTGCAGTCATCCATTACACTCTTTTCCATCTCTGGCAAATGATGGTGTTTTCCCATTCTGATGTGGAAAGAAACTTCACGCTTTTTCTGATCATGACTGATAGTGCAATTCTTTAATGAAGAGAATGTAGAAGTTCTGTCATTCTAACCACTTGTTTGATTACATTCAGAACTCGAGGCCAGTGATTCCTGGTGAATGTCCAGCTGCCTTGCGAGCCTTGATCCAGCAATGCTGGTGTGTGCTTCCAGAGAGAAGACCTGAATTTTGGCAGATAGCGAAGGTTCTTGAACAGTTTGAATCTTCACTTACTCGTGATGGCACACTCAACCTTGTGCAGAATTCAACCTGCCAGGATCACAAAAAGGGACTTGCTCATTGGATTCAGAAGCTTGGTCATGCAAATCACGACAATTCATCACGAAAACACCATCATCGCTAATTTTTCCTTCTGTCAATCATATTGTAGATTCACTGTTCTGCCTTGTAATTAAAAGGTTTTCCCCCCTCCCATAGCCACTACCTAATTTTCTTAAACATTTACGTATCCACATACGCAATGCATTTTTCACAGGGTACGATGAGAAGTGAGAAGAGGGGAGACGAATTGATAGTGAGCAATAAAGTTTCGTTGCCCCAGGTAAGATCTCGAGTTCTTAGTTACACCAGAGAATCCAATTTTGCGTTTGAACATTTGGGGAGTCCTTAGTTACACCAGCGAATCCATTATTGTGTCTGAACATTTGGGGCTTGAGGAGTGTGAGGAAACTGAGGGTGGCTTTTGCCGTTGTGATGTTAAACTAATGAAATTGTTCTGTCGTTCTCTGGCTTCTATTGGTGTAGAACGTTAGGAAGTTTATCTAGTATCTGTTCTGCCGATGTAACCCCGTCTTATTTAAGAAAACACATGGATGGGGCCGCTAAAGGATGGAGATGAAGTGGAGATTGAGGATCACAGACGGAGAGCATCAACCGAATACCCCTCAGTGGGTGGGGCCTTATGTTGTGTGGAGTTGACAAGGTAACCACGTATCTAATCGTCTTTATTGGACTCATCCATGGGCAGCAATCCATCCTATATGGTCGCTCAAAAAGTTGGGCGATTTATTTTTTTTATACATATATGACCTCTGTTTAGATCTTCTCTTCAGATAAATTTCATAATTTTTTTATTTTGTTTGGTATTTTATTTTAATTTTTTAAATTAACTTCTAGGGCATGGACGGCACTAATATATGTATGCCCTGTCCTGCTGAGTTTTATTTATAAGTAGGGATGCGCATGGGTTGGGTCCAACCCAACTCACCCTAATCCAATTCATTTTAACCCAATTGTACTATGAGCACATTTTTCAACCTAATTTGACTTCATTACAAACAAATTCAAAACTTTTTCAACAAAATTGCTTAGTGCATGAACAATTCCTTGATATTGAGCCGGCTCGAACTTGCCTGACCTGACTCGGTACTAAAACTTGAATTTTTACTTGAAACTAATTCTAACCTGATCCGTACCCAAACCGAACTTGCCACAATTATAAATAATTCAAAAAATGTTCAACAATGTTTTGCTTACATATACTAAAAATAATTTTTATAAAATAGAAAAAATATTTTACTTTTTAAATGATATGGCCATTATTTTTATTTTCAACTCGTTTTTTCTTTTTTACCTATACAAATTTTGAATACTATTTTCAATAAAAAGAAAACTGTAGCAAAATGAAAGGTTTATGCAAAGCAAAAATTATTGTTTTACATTTGTGCACGTAAATTAAATTACAAGCTATTTATAAAATTTCTAAATAGAATAAGTAAAGGAAACTATATTTTTTTTTATAAAAATAAACATATAAACTATAGGAGTGCAAGTTAGGTGAGTTTTGCTTGACTCAAACTAGGTCAAGGTGGGCTGATAACGGATTTTCTTATGATAGTTAGATTAGGGTGGGAGGGTATTAAAAATTAGGTTGGGTTGATACAGATTTGAATTGGGTTAGGTTGCCCCTACCATCCATGTATAATAGATTGCAAAAATATATATATCAGACTCTTAATTTTTATATATAAAGTGAATAAAAGTCATGTCTATCTTTTACAATTCTTTTACCAAAAAAAAGAAGTGATTGTCGTTACATCTATTAAACATAAAGCTATTTTGCATGGGAACCAACAGACATATAATTATTACACACACCACTTCATTTAATTAAAATTATATTTATAAAATAACGTTAAAATATATTCGTAAGTTTAGTTAGTACTTTGCTTGCATATACTAAAAAATATTTTCAATAAAAAATAATAAATGATGTGTTAATTATGTTTATTTTTCATTAATTATTATTATTTTTATTATTTTTTACCTATTGGAACTAGAAGATTATTTTTAAATTTTCAATAAAAGAAAAACAGCAGCAAATTCGTAAGGCTTATTACGCTGCCAGGGCACAGAGTATGGTACTCCATCACGTTCCTCCCAAGCACATGGGTTGGGTTGGAAGCCATATAGGTAAACATGACGAATGATCTACATTTGAAAAAATAAAATAAAAATAAAAGACCACATAAGCAACTATACTCGCTCAACCGTAAATTACCCATTCTATAAGATTTCATTTTAGCAGAACTAATTTTATATGTAAGATCTCTTAATTTTTGCAATTTATCGTAATTTCGGTGAATCCATGTTGTCTATTATATTTGTATATATTTATTAAGATACGAAGATTGTTATGATTGAAAACTCAGTAAGTTCCTAATCATAATAATTTTGAATATCTCAAATAAATTTAAATAAATGTTGTGGATTGAATAAACCAAGTTTTAACAAAATGGAACACATACATATCAATTTTATATGCCTACTTTTTGCTAATATTTTTATTTAATTTTAAATATTTAATTTTTAACAACATTTAGAAGTAACTTTCTATTTCGTTTTTTTTTATCAAAAAAATTTTGTTTTGTTAATTTCTAGGAATATGTGAACGGATATGCTATGAGATCAAAAATTAAAAATTATTCTATTACACCTCATGTGGTTTCTTTTTTTGGTACCAAGGCAGCTTGTGTATATATATATATTTTTTTTTTAATTTACGGAGGCAGATTTTTATACCCAGAGCACGATTGCTAGGCCAGCCCATCACTGTCAGTAATCGACGCAAAAAGCAGAAGGGGTTGGATGGGCGTCGTACATAACGGGTTAGCTGGGTTAACACCAACCCGACTTCTCAACCCAATTTAAAAATGGGCTGTACCCAACCGGTTTTTCCAACCCAACCCTAACCCGGTTTAAATGGGTTGGGTTAAACAGGTTGTGGGTTGAGCCCAACCCATGTGCACCCCTATTTATAAGATAGTAATGCTATACAATAGGTTATTTCTTACCTGTTTAACCGCTTCATTTATTTTGCATTTTAAAATTTTTTTGACTTTTTGTTTTTATGTGAGCCTGCGTGTATTTAGTTCGTATAATAAATTTTATTAATTTTTGAATTCTTGAACTTTAGCATTTTTTTTAACTAACAACTTCAGCATTTTTCGGATGCAAGAGAGTGAGATAGGCGGATGTATTTAATTTTTGAAGTTCTACAAAAAACAAAAAATAATCCAAATTTGATAAATTTGGGTATATGAATAACATGGGTTTACATAAAAATAAGAAACAACTTATTGTAAAGATTATTATCCTTAATTAAGTAATAACCTCATGTATTTTGGGTTTTTAATAAATTTTTTTGCCTTTTTTCATCACTTTTACGTGAACCCGTGTATCTAGTTCATATAATAAGATTTTTCATTTTTAGATATATTTTTATAAAATTTTGAAAATAAGAAGCTTTTACAGTTTTCATGTGTGGAGGGTTGTCAGATGAGTGAAAATTTTTTGTTTTTGAAACTTTATAAAAATATATACAAGGATTCAAAATTAGTAAATTGGTAAGTCATTTTTCACTTAGAAGTAATATGGAATAGTAATTTTATAGTGGTATTATCTACGCTATGACATCTTGATATTACAAATCCAGCACATTCATAATTCTCATTATCGATAAACATCTTTATAAATACCTTCATTTTTAGGAAAGACAACTATAAGTATCCACATATCAGAGGACAGACCCTAATGAATTTTCACTCAAGGTAAGTTTCAAAATAACATCTACCAACAATGGGCAGATGTAGTTTACCGCGAGCCTAAGCGCGTCGTAATAGAATAGCAAAATTTAATATATAAGTTAAACACATCAACAAAAATATATTTATGAAAAATAAAAATAAATAAAATGAGAGGGCACTGCTTGTTCCATTGTGAAAAATGAGGTTCCATGAATTAAATACACTTGGGATTGATACAAAAGTGAAGTAAAACAAAAAAAAAAAAAAAATACTAATCCTTTGTGTAGATCATATTCTCTCTTATTTTATCATCATTTCTACACTTCTAGGATTAATGATAAACTTATTCAATCCATAGTATTTAGTGTTGTTTATATTGTCATGAAAATTTATCATTTGTTGAGAAATTTGTAAATATATAAGATCAATATAGTAAAATGGTTTAATAGAACTCTATTTTTTGCCTTTTGATTTGAAGCTAAATATCATTTTTAAAAATGTATTGACAACATCGAAATTGTCTAAAATATCATTATTATGAAAATAAATAATTTTATAAAATGTTTTCACATTCAAGCACATATGTGAAGTAATTTAAATATTTTTCATAATTTACACATGAACATATATTTTTAAGCAAATGCGGTCAGGCGCATTTTTGATTGGGTGAAGCTTGTTCTCTAAACTAAAGAAATAATGCTAAAGATAATTAATGAGTAGATTCTACATCGATCATCAGAAAATAAATAAAATTATATGAAATCGCTAGTCACATAGAAATCTACTATACTTATTTGTAAGCATTGTGTATGAGAAGTGATAAAACTTTTAAATAGAAAGTTTTTAGTGTAAAAGTTGTGAAATTAGTATAAAATAATGTGCTACGATATGGGTAACGATGGAGTATAAAGGGAATAAGGTTAAAATAAATAGACTAGTTGTATGAGTAGTTGCGTAAAAATAATTAGAAAATAAAGTAATAAATAATGTTAAAATAGGATAGATATGAAGTGTGAAAAGTTTTAATTTGATATGTTCTTCAAATTGCACAACACACACCACATGAGGACGCATCGTTGGTGCTAATACGCGAAATTTTTGAAAGAAACTATATTTTTGTTTTATCGTGGGGTAGCTTGTGGCAAACAAAAGCCATTGCTTACGTGCTTCGGCGAGACGAACGTGTTTGGCGACCCGGTTGTCATCCTCATTATAAGAGGAGAATGAAAGCTTTCTAGTACCATCAATCCGACTTTTCATTGTCTCATATGACTCAAAATACCATTTTGTTATTCGTTTTTAAATATTTGTTAGACCTGATTTGGTTGGATACATTTGGAATATTATATGGCTATAAATAATAGAGAACGTATGCTTTAATGGGTCACACATCATTCGTGGCGTCACACATAATGATGTTAACATCCTGCTAAAGATGAAAACGAAGCCAATGACATCAACCAAGCGTATGTTAAAAACTTTTATTAAAAAATGAAAATGACGTCAACAACCGTATTATTTATAACGCCAATAATTTAGTGAATAAATATAAAATTATACAATTAATGATATAAAAATTCAAGTTATTAGAAGCAAATGAGGGTTGCTAAATCATCAACATCATAATTTGCGTCAGCTTAAGCAATTCCGTGCCTTCTTAATTACTGTTAGCCATCGTTTCAAAAATTTTAAAAGAAATTCCGTTCGCCATGCCTTTTTTGTCTCTTCGGTCGGTCAATTAGAAATTTTCAAATATAAATTTTTTTACTTTTCATAATTATCTTATTTTAAATTATTTTTCACTTCTTTATATATAAACTATCTTACTTGTCAATCATTTTTACATGATTATTACTCTTACTATATCTCATCATTTTATCTTATTTCAAAAACTTTTACACAACAAATTTTTCATCAAAAGTTTTATTAATTTCCAAATACATCCTTAATTTCTTTCGGGCGAGGCTGGATGCGCTTGGGTGTACTTACCTTCAGTGAATTCGGATGGATATAACCAAGTTTTTATTTTTTAAATTTTTTTATACAATTGTTAATATAAGTAAATTTAAAATGTTTTCAATTTTTATCAAATTTGAAGTTTTTTAGATATTCTGTATTTTTTAAAATCATTGGCATCTTAGTAATTTTAAAAATACCAGTGATTTTTAAAATACAAAAAATATCTAAAAATCTTCAAAAATGCTAAAACTTGACACAAATGTTAAATGCACTTATATTAATAATTGTATAAAAAGTTCAAGAAATTTTAAAAATGGATTAAATACACCCAGGCAGGGGTGTTAACGGATTGGGTTGGACGGGTTGGAGCCTAATCCTAATCCTAACCCATTTAAAATATCTTAACACCAATCCGTTTATTAACTCATTTAAAAAACCTAACTCTAACTCATTTACAACACATTCAATAAACGGGTGAGTGGGTTGTTAACGGATTGTATAACAAACAACCTGAAAACCTAAACTCTAGTAGATGATGATCTCGAAGGGAGAGACGAGAGAGTGTTTTCGGCATAGGGGAAATGAAAATATGGCAGTAACGGGAAAATGAAATTAGAGTAGCAGTGGAAAAATGAAAATTAGGTGACTTGATGAAGATTTAGAGAGGAAAAATAATGAAGGGGTTGACATGTATATATATATAACTTTAATGAGTTAAGTGAGTTAAATGGGTTGATCAAATTAAACGGGTTGAACAGGTTATATGAGTTAAATGGGTTATTAAACGGGTTGACGAGTTATAAAATCTCAACCTTAATCTATTTATTTAATTAAATGGTTAAACGGGTTGGCGGATCATAACCTATTTATTCAAAAATCCCAACCCAAACCCATTTATAAACGGGTCGGATGAGTGGGTTAACGGGTTGACCATGACCATTAACACCTCTACACCCAGGTGTACCAAGATTAAATGCATCCAAATGCATAGCATCGCTTCCAATTTCTTTTGGAAGTGATTTATTGCACCAGGTGCACTTAAGCTCAACTCGGTGCATTCGAGTCCATTTAACCTATTTTTAAATTTTTTTTGAAACTTTTTTCACGAGTCTTAATGTAAATATATTTAATACGTGTATCAATTTTTACCGTTTTTGAAAATTTTTAATTTTTTTTGAATTTTTAAAAATCAGTTACTAAGATGCCACAAATTTTTAAAAATTCAAAAAAATTTTAAAAATCCAAAAATGATAAAATTAACACACATATTGAATGCATTTAAATTAACAGTTGTATAAAAAAATTTCAAAAAAATTAAAAAAATAGATATTTGCACTCAAGTGCACCGAAGCTAATAGCACTCGAGTGCATATAATCGTATTCCTTTCTTTTTAGCCATACCTTTTTGAGTGCACATCCTGTTCACGCGGGTATACTTTACTATTTTTTAAAATTTTTCTTTGAAATTTTTTTTATGAAATTGTTAATACAAGTATATTTAACATGTATATCAATTTTTACTATTTTTAGATATTTTTTAAAAAAATTTAGATTTTTAAAAAATAATGACATTTTTACTTTTTAGTAGTTTAAAATTACTAAAATATCATTGATTTTTTAAAAATCAGAAAAAATATCTAAAAATGGTAAAAATGAATACACATGTTAAATACACTTAAATTAATAGTTATGTAAAAAAAAATTTTAATGGATATTGCACCTAATGCACCGGGGTGCATAGGACTACGTTCCTATCTTTTTCAGTCTTCTGGTTTTTTGGATGAATTCATTCCTGGTGGTGTCCCTCGTCCTTGGCAAAAAAGTATTTGGTATATTTGCCACAGAAACTAATGAAACGCTGGTCTGTTTTAGATTTCCTGGGCACCAACAATGCCTTTCTTCCACAGGTTTGCTGGAACATTGATAGGTCTGTAATGCGAGCGAAACTCAGCAACATCCTCAGCATTTTCCAGGCCCAACACACACACACACACATGACAACAGGAATTCATAGTAGTTTGAGCATACACGATGGGCTTTTGACCTACTGCTTTTGAATGCGATCATGAGAGCCACAGGCACCCCAGAAGCCCTTCCGAGGGCGTTCTAAAAAGGACGAATTTTTCCAGTATATTGCAAAGAATTCTGCCCAAGTACATGGAGACAGTCTGCAGTTGGAGAAAACCACTTCATTACATGTCAAGATACAATCCTCACCTGCCAACCCAGTCCGTTTGTACATCAGATTCTATCTTTGCCACCAGTAACATGATTCTTTAACCTAACGCCTGCTGCAACTGATCTATGGAAACATGCTTTTCTCTAGTTTTTGTATAACTTCTGATGTTAATTTCATATGAATTGGCCTACAGAGAGTAATTTTCGCTGCAAGATTGTAGCCGTTGTTTATTTACACTGCTGCTCGGAAAACTTACTTGACCTGACAATCCTATCCAACAGCTTGTTTAATCTATTCGCTCCAGGGCCTGGCTTGAGGCGAGTCCAATCCCCAACATCTGAGCATGAAGGATTACCTGAACACCAAGCTCCAGGGGTGAAGCTACCATTCTTCCGGCCCAGGTATTCAGCATCGATCTTGTCCAAGACAGCATCATTGCTTTTGAACTTGCGCGCAAAGGGAGCATAGCTGCCTATCATCCTGGTTAAGTCACTGAGGTTAAGCGTGTGGGGGTGCTGCTTTGGTGGCACGTCCCAAGCAATATAGTGCATGTCATGGTTGACAGTAGTCTTTGCAAACTCAGGCACATTGCAGATGACAGTTTGGAAGTATCCCTCTGGTGAGGAGACGAAGTTGGCATAGTACATTAGCAGGTTTCTTGGGAGATTATCCCAACCCCACACACAATACTCCACGAATGAGCGTGAGAGAATCATCCAAGCAGAACCTGCAAACAGTTCTGACAATAAGGTGCCAGCTAACTAAATGAATCATACTTTGATTTATCTCAGACTCAATCTACTTCTTAGCTGGGATTTCAATGAATTTATTTGGATGTTGGCTGGCAGCGTCCAAATAAAGCAGTTTATTTCATATTCATCTTCATAACTAAACAATCCGTTGGGATGCTGCTTATGATGAATTTTAATCCGTTAAATGAGGGGAGTATCCAATAGTAGCAACTTTCATTAATAAAAAACATTAATAAGTGATTGCAATAAACAGGCTAGTCTGCATTGACAATGAGATCCCTTTTGGCCTTGGAAATTTCTTTCATTTTCTCCTGTCAAACTTTCTCTTTTGACTACAAATACTGCCTCCTTGGTGTTTTGTATTTTCTTTTATTATTGTTTATCTAAAAGTGAAGTACAGGAATGCCTAAGAAGATCTTTGACATGTAAAAACCTCTCTAACAAATTCAAGCGTGGTATTTATATAAAGCAGGAAAGATTGCAGAAATGACGACTTCAATGTCTAGGACTCCAGGTCTTAGAATCTTCCATTTACCTAGTTGTGGCAGATGATGTGTACGTGACATGCACAGACAAGATAGATAAAATACAATAGACAACTAGAAAACTTTGTATTTGAAATAAGTTAAAGCCAACATTGCTCTTTCGAGAGATTTAAGACAAAGCAATAGTTAGATGCTGGTTAGTCCTCTTCCATTATCTAAAAGTGAAGTACAGGAATGCCTAAGAAGATCTTTGACATGTAAAAACCTCTCTAACAAATTCAAGCGTGGTATTTATATAAAGCAGGAAAGATTGCAGAAATGACGACTTCAATGTCTAGGACTCCAGGTCTTAGAATCTTCCATTTACCTAGTTGTGGCAGATGATGTGTACGTGACATGCACAGACAAGATAGATAAAATACAATAGACAACTAGAAAACTTTGTATTTGAAATAAGTTAAAGCCAACATTGCTCTTTCGAGAGATTTAAGACAAAGCAATAGTTAGATGCTGGTTAGTCCTCTTCCATTAAAATAGTCACAGTTGCATCTTGCATGGGAGGCAAGGTAATAATAATATGGAGCTGAACTAGTGTAAGCGCACAGAAGCATCCATGTGAAATTTTGTTAATTTGAAAAGAACGCAAAAGGAGAATGATTAAAAATAACAGAGCTACCTATCCACAAATATTGGGAAATATATGTGACGGATTTGATCCAAGTTTCTCTTCACTGCCTCAACTGATATTCTCCTATTTCTACAGTCTAAAAGAGGAACTACCTAGTTCCTAACTCTCCAATTTGACTTTGGTCCATATTCCTCCAGGATGAGAAAGAACTAGAAACTACAGATGCAGATCTCATAAACCAGTTTGGAATTACAATAAAGCCTTTAGATAAAATTTTCAGATTGAAAAAAGAATTAGGCCCTGAACGTGCACATAAAAATGTCATCTAACTCGAGATTATTTCCAAACGAGCATTTAGCTTCAGAAACATCTCCATTTTACAGGGTCCACTAAACTTTGTCAGCTGATGGATGGCGCTAGAGAATTCCCAGAGAGTAAAATGGAATTCATTTCAGTGGTTTGCTCGACTCTGGTAGTTTGTATGACCATGATAAATTATCAATCTTTTCTGTAAAATGCATCAGAATAGTCATACCAGTAAATAACTTGAATGCCGTTGGCACGTCTCTCTTTTGTGTGACAAAAAAAATATCCTTCTTCGTTGTGAGGTAAAGACCTGGATCAATAATCAATGGCCTTGCTCTCTGTCCCCTGCATTGTAATTAAACAGAATTCTCAAAAATCCTGAACTGAAACACCAAAAATCAATTTTATATTGGCTGAGGAAGAAAGAAGACTCACTCTTTCCACCCTAACTGACTAGTATGCTCTACGAAGTTCAGATCTCTGGACAGGTTTGAGAAAGTGTGGAGAAGATCTGCATGGTAATTAAAACTAAAAAGAATCAGTAACCGTGTCCGAAATTATACTACAAGCCAATGGACCATCAATTGGGATGGATCAAAGAGAGCAAACAATCACCAGTAAAATCCATGACCTTACCATCTTGTGTTACAAGGGGATAATCAGAAGCACTGAGATTTATAAACCAATCCCATTCTTTGCTTTCCTTGAGAAGTATTGCACACGCGTGCAAGGTGTTTGAGACCATTGTTGGTCCTCTATAGGTGACCATATTAGCTCTTGTAATCATTCGCACATTCCCAACCTTCACAAACATTGGCTCCTTTTCCACACGAGCAGCAAGCTCCAGCCTTTCAGCAGCAGGTGCTTCCAAGTCCAGATGAACAACGTATTGATTCATGGGATGATACAATGCATGCAAAGTCCTCCACAGGCGATCCAAATCACCTTTGGAACCAGAGACCAGATAAGCCATCCGAGGGTAAGAAGGTCCTGAAGGCGGGGGTGGAGCTGAAGTAACTCTTGATTCTACAAACAGAAGATCGCTCTGATTTCGCAATGGCAACATTGAGAAGATAGAGTTGATGGTGTAGCGAGAAGATAGAACGCCCATGTTGAAGGACGTGACTAGCAGAAAAGCGCAGACAATTGAGCTTACGGCAAGGGGGAAAACCCATTTCTTTTCCATGCTGTGGGATCCGAACATCGTTGTGAGAAGTCCTTTCGTGCTTTCCATCCGACTTCTCTCACGTTCCCCTCGCCTAACCTTCCAAGCGCATGCAAATACAAGCTTTTGGAGTCAAAAGCCGAACCCGGACATAAACGTCTGGGAAACGCCATGAAAAGCAAACATAGTGGGCTTTGACTGACGTTGCAGAAGGAAAATTTCCCCTCTTCGGTAAATCTGTCAAAGCACCACCATCATCAAACAATAAGAAAAATACAAAACTCAAAGAAACCGAAAGAAAAAATTTACAAGGAATGAAGGAAGTGGCAGAGAATTTGGTTTTTTTTTTTTTCAAAAAAAAGAAACCCATCTAATGAAAATTATCGAATTTCAAAATTAAGAACAGAAAAATCACAAGCCCAGCAACCCCCTCAACAACATATAGAATGAAAACGGAATTCTTCGGCAAAACCGACAGATCAGAAGAACGACCTGAACAGAGAAATTTTCGAACCGGAAAAATCATGAAAAGCATAATTCTGAAAACCCACAAACTACTAAGCAAGAAATCACTAAATTTCAATCTCCAGACAGAACAAAAGTTCGATATTTAAACAACGTGGAAATCCGATTATAGAAACATACAGCAAGAGCAGATCATTGCAATGGAAGCATTTTTCTATAACGTCTCATCTCATCGGACGAACATGAACAAAATTCCTAACGCTCAACTCCTGCCGACAACGCAACCACAAGTAACGGAGAAAATAAATCCGTGGTAATCCAAAGCCGATTCAGGGGAACCGCAAACAGTAATCGTAGAGCAATTACCCTTCAAAATCTCCCAGAAAAAAAAAAAGATAAAACAAAAATAAAACAAAAACAAAACGAATTTTACATGTGTGCTTCGAACAGAGATGTCTGAAACAAAAGGCACGGAGAGCGGAAAGCAAGGCACGGAAATAGACGAACCTGATCTTGAGGGAAAAGCCGTTGGCGGTTGAGGTGGAGGGAGGAGGATGAGGAGGTATTGGGATTTGGTAAGGCATCTGTTTGGTGGGAGGAGGGATGGTATTATAAAGGGCCAAGAGCACATATTTCGGAAGTAATGCGGTTAGTCTTCTTTTTCAAGCCCTTCCCTTCCCTTCCCTCCCCTCCTCTGAATTTCCCTCTGCGCATGCATTCAATTGCATACACATCGGAAAAAGTCGACACCATCTGTCTCCCACGTGTCTTCTCTCACACCTGGTTCAAATCTCCGCCGTTGTTATGGCGATGCAGGTGGACTGATCACTATCCTGGTGCCCAAAATTTCCTCTGTACTGTGGCGGGATTGCGTACGGGGATTTCGAGGATGGTGTGCGGCGACGACACGCTCGTTTTCCAGGCAGAATGCAGAATGAGACAAGGTAGATTTCTCGATTACATTGAAACGATGCAATGGCAGTGACGAGCGCTCTCTTGTTTTTATTATTATTTTTTATTTTTTATAATTATTTTTATCCGGACCACAGCAGTAGTGCCCGCGGTAGAAATTATGTGCACTCAGACCATGCTTTACCGGCCGCTGTTCATACGAATGGTCGATTGCTTCCACTTGCGTTCGTGGATGGGATTGGGCCACCCAAAAGCCTAGGCCCCACTTTCACAGAAGGTGGAGATTCGGTCCTTTTTAAAACATTTTACCCTTCAGTTTTCCTTATGCTAAAATTTACTGTCCAATATTGTAGACGGCCTTGATTTCATAGATGATCGCAATCAGTACAAGTATTCTACTTGAATGTCTATATTCTTCGGTAGTCCGGCACGCGCGGAACTAGAATTGAAGACACGACGTGGCCGAATCCCCAATCATTGGAAGTTTGAAGCCCGACGGACGAGATTCCCCCTACGGCAGTTCCACGCACGTCTCCAATGCCACCCACCGGCTCCTGCAAGAGTCGACTCCTATGCCACCTCACCTCATATCTGACAGAAGGCTTTTCGATGCATCCCTTTCCGCTCCTTATCAACGGACTAGATCGCTCCTTAACTGCGTTAATTAATGCAAAGACTCACTTTAATTGTAAGAATTAAACGCGTAAAAATGAAATTCGTTCACCTTCATACTCTCGCATCACGTGCATGATAAATGTATCTTGCTCCCAAACTCCACTTGCACCTATTAAACAATTCTAAGACGTCTTAAATTGATATTTATTGACTGGCTGGTTTAGATGATATAGCTGTTTCGATAATCCCGTCGTTTCATACTCGGAAAAAGGAGTATTTTAGTTTGACAGAAACAGAATGTCTTGCCATCATTGTAGCCGGTTTTACCTTAATTGTAAGGGTGTTAGTATTGTAACATAACTTTATTCTCAATCAGCTGTATATTGATTCTGAATGGTTATGAAATACTCTTTCATTAGGGAAAAAAAAAAAGTGACGTAACTCTACCTTAACTTATTTATAAAATTCCAATCTTAATATATTGAAGACATCTAACAACACTAATTTTAATAGATTTAAATATGATACATACAGTATTCCATTTTAAACCTCTTAGTCACTAAACGTTCTGACGCCACTGTTTTTCATTAGAAATCTCTTTTATTGAGACAATTTACTATTATTTTTTGGTTCATACTTTATTCGAGTATACCTATATGAATTTGAAGATAATCAACAAAATAATTTCTTTTTTTTATAGCTGTTACGACTTACGACTATATATATATATATATATATATTTTTTTTTGAAGAGCATCACGCGACTATATATATGTGTGTATTGAGGGGCAATATAAACGTTGGCGTCCGTGTCATGCATATCAAATGTGAGAGGTTTGAAAAGCAGGTCAACAACATAGGATAAAAGTGTAGGTTTGGGAACGTAGGCCTTGGGATTACGGATTACTGCCAAAAAAATGTGGCTGTATTATCATTACAAGTTCCCTGCCTTGGTTCCTTGGCGTTTTTAGCAATATCTTCTATATATGCACCGTTAGATTTACATCTGTTGATCAAGGATTGACAAAATATGTACTTGCAACTATTTAAGTTGTAAGATTGAAAAAAAAAAAAAAACCATATTTATGCAGCAAGTCTATTTAGTACTGCATAAGATGACGAATATGTTGCCGAGGTACGCAGGGGCTGCCACGCTGAGCCAGCATATTGCTGCGTATATGCAGTAGTACATGACTAATGCGACAAGTAACAACCAAAGCTATGCTTCTATTTGTTGTGTATGTTCTTCTTATTTCTTCATATGCGGCAAGTGCGTATTTTCTGCTAATATATCTATATACAATGAGTAATGCTTCTTTTAATATTATTCGAAAATTTTTATTTAATCTACTGTATAAAAATTGATTCTTAAACTGCTATTTATTTGCAGTGATAGTTAAGCTATTAATAGCAATGTTGCTTATCGTGCTGGTCATATATATACTCAACAGGAGCACACGATATATATCATAGGGATGCATGCGTCCATTGCGGTGGTGATAAGTGTGACTTTTGCAAGCTCACGCTTCCAGCTTGTCATTCAAACTTCGTGATCGAGGACATCCTGAATAGCAATAGAACCTACAACCGCGAGTAAAATGGTTTAATTTCCCATAGACGTGAACTGCTCTTATAATTAAGTTAATTATGGTGGCACACTAAATCTTCTGTAAATAAATATGAACTCCTCTTCTATATAATCAGATTATATGAAAGTGAATATTATACAGTAGCGGAGCCATGTATTTCCTACAAAATTTAAAATTTTAATCATTGATGAAAAATTAATTAATTAATTATATTTAATATCATTTGTTTACCTAAGAGACTAATTTTCATCCCAATCAAGTATGTTTATAAGTCACATTTGTTAAAAAATATATATTTATGTATAAATTATGAAAAATACTAAATAGTATTTTTGACATCTAAACCATCAAAAATATCATTTCTATGTTAGTAAATAATTCTATAAAATATTATTACATGTTAATACACGCATAAATGGATTTAAACTTTTTTATAATTTATACATTAATATATATATATATATTAACAAATATGACCCATAAACATACTTGATTTGGATTGAACTCGGTCTCCTAAATAAATGAATGAAAATTTGATATACAAAATAACAAATCTAGCTATAATGGAGCCCGATCATATGCATCCGAACCGAAGTTTGGACAACTTGGTCCACTCCCTTTGCACGTAACTTAGGGGTGGGAATTGGGGCGAGTCGACCTGTAACTCGACTTTGACTCGACCCGTTTTTGGCAAGGTAAAATCAATATATTTTTGACCCAATACAGGGATGAGTCAGAAATTTTGACCTAAATTCAAAAATAGGGTCTGGGTGGGTCAACCATGTCCCAACCCACCCCGCATATATTAATTTATTAAAAATTATAAATCTATATTTAAATATTATTATTATTATTTTCTTTCAAAATTCTCACTTTTTTATAGTCAACTTTATTAACAATAGAAGAATCAATTTATTCAGAAAGCAATATAAGAATTAATAAAAAAATTTGTACATATATAACCCTTGTGTGTAATTGTATATTAACGTATTTTAATAAATTTAAACTATATTTTTAAATATTTTATTTTCTTAATTATGTGATTTTTTAATAATTAGTGAAATCTTGAAGCATATAATATTTAAATTTAGTATAGATGTGTACTTATGTTTGATATGTATCTAAATTTTTAAAATTATCTTATTTGACCTGTATTTTTGACCCGACCTGCTATACCGAAACCGTTCCGATACCAACTTGAAGTTTGTCCCGGAACTTATTAAAAAAAGTGATGGTCAAAATGACTTTGTCCCGACCCCGTCTAAAAAGACGGTCAAACTTAATTTTTAAAAAGTAGAGTTAGGGTTGGGCAAACCTTGGCCCGGTATGGTCTACTCCGATCCTACCCCTAACGTGACTGTAGTCATTGGATCAGGCATGGGTTTTCTGCACCATCTCAAATTTTTTTAGGTAGTATTTCAAATACGTTCCTGCTTAAGGGTGACACAAAATTGAATAATAGAAAACTCATATCCACCAAAATCCTCCCTGGCTCCTTTCCCTCTTACCAGCCCCTCTCCCAAATGGGTCATCACTGCTCACCTAGCTTTCCTTGTATTCATCACATTTAGAGGCAAACCCACTTCAATCCTTGAGAAGCTGCCAAATCTCCGAATTTTAAAATCATTGTTTTTCATACGTGAGGAGGCCAAGGACATGCTTTGCAAGAGGGTTGCCTTTGCTCCAATTGCTGTGGCTTGAAAACTTGGATAGTTTGAAGGAGTAAAGAGGGCAATTCGTGACTCCAAAAATGGGTCTCATTTGAATTTTCTTTTATAATAGAGGAAAAAGGGAGTGAAGAGGGCAATTGAAGTTGAGAGGAGTCATGAATGACCATTGAATATTGGTCTCCTTTGAATTTTCTTTTACAGCAAAGAGGAGAGAGAGAGGAGCTGGAATGATTGATCTCAAAGATAATAAAGATGTGTTATTGTCTATTAGTTAAAGAATTGAGAAAAAAAGATAGATTTGGTGTTATTAAATATTCTCCAATCTGTTGGTCGAAACGAATTTTTCTATGGATGTTAAGATTAGTTATATCTAAACAGCGAGTTTTTAAAAATTTTCTTATTGTTGATCATTGTTACCGGAGAAAATTATTTGACTGTCGATTAAAGAATATCATCGTGTTGTTGTTAATAGAGGCTAAGGGTATCAGCAGTTGGGTTCCATCGAATAGCCTGCAACCAGCCTTACGGCACCCATGATTGCACAAATCTAGCTTGGTTGGGAGACAATGGAGTGCCGACTCCCATGCTTTGATAGTACAACATGAAACTACATGTACATGTAGCCCGACCCATCTTCTTCTCAAATAGCAGCAATGCTGGCGACAAATTCTCCACGAAATCAGTGAAATCCCTACTAAAATCAGTTGTAAGAGGTAGTAATCCATCACCTTACACAGTTGCTAATGATTAGCGTCTAACAAAAATTACATGCCTCGAACATAGAAGACCAAACCAAACTTCAACCCATTCTCGCATGGTTTTTTGATAACCATGCATCAACCGAACGTTAAGCAGACAAAAAAAAACTCTTCAAGAACACGATCCTGAGGGGAGATCCCAATCCTCCATTTCTATTTGATGGCCACATGGGTTGTCTCTACATGGCATCAACATTAGGGGCGATTGTTGTATAAAAAAAAAACACATCAGGGGCGATTGGTGGTGGAATCATTGTAGAGACCCTCTTCCGATTAGTGCTTGTTATTGAAAAGAAAGGAAAAGAATGTTGTTGTTGCTAGGAGGAAATTAGGATGCAGTGATGGCAGATGATGGTGTACTGATGATCGGTGGCAGCGACGACCTAATCAGAAAGGGCTGACGTGAGGGGTTGCAGTTGTATACACCCGGGCGCATACAACCATTTTTGTTATTTTTTTTTTTAAAATTTTTTTTACACAATGGTTAATTTAAGTGTATTTAACATATGTATCAATTTTTACCATTTTTGAAGATAACCTGCATTCAATTCAACAGCTACAGTCACGAGCAAAGGGAGTGGACGAAGTTGTCCAGACTTCAGTTTGGAAGCGTGTGATCGAGCTCCGACAATAATATAGAAAAAGTCAATCCAATATGAAAACTTAAGTGGCTCGATTAAGGCTGATCATCCTAAAGTTGAGCTTAGACTTTTTTCGTGGGTTAGTATTTTATTAACCACTGTAGCTTTGATTCCACTCTTTAATTAGCAACCAAATTTCATTTCTTTGCTAAATTTTTATTTTTATTTTTTCAATTCGAGCCATGAATATTGGGATAGAATATTAAAGCGTGCATATATGGTGTACACCGCATCTCGCCGGAGTCAGCTTGCAAAATTGAGGACATTATGGACAGTTAAGCTACGTACATATACACCGAGGACGCTGGATTAAAGTATCTAAAGGTCCAGGGATGTGACTTTGTTAGCTTAAATTATCTAAAGGTTCCGGGCTGTGATTTTGTCAGCCACACCTAACATGAGATTCGGGCTAATATATATTTCATAAAAATTAATGTTCGCTGAAGTGTATTTAGATTTATGGTATCAAAGCTTTTGCTTTTTGGATATAAGTATATATTTTTTGACTTTCAAGAATCAACATTATACCAAGAACTATAAATTTTAATATGTGAATTAAATAAAATTTTTGGGCTAAAATTTTCATGAAAAAATAAAAAACCAAAAAGTACACCTGTTAGTCAATTCTATTAATCCGGGCTAACAAAATCGGAACCCCGGCTCTTAACGTTACTTCCGATATATGGAAATATAATGAGAGTTCTAGTGGTGCATGAAAATATACTAGTTGGGTCCATATTGATGTTGAATGAAAATATACTAGTTGGGTCCATATTGATGTTGAAATCAAAATTAAACTGTTAACATTGTTGAATATTTAGTTCATATATAATGAAACCGCAAATTATTTTAATTGGAGTTTTAGGATAGCTGCATATGTTTAAAAATATTCACACTTATCTGTAAATTATGAAAATAAATGTTAAACTGGTTAAAGTGGTTACATTTGCACCTTTTATGGAAGAGGAGTGATTTTGTTAGGTTGGGTTAAATAAGGTCTTAGTTAGCTCTGCCGAAAAAATATCTAATTTTATTTTTTATAAACATGTAGCACTAGGTGTATTTAACCTATAAACTAAGTTGTATCATTTTTGAATTTTTTATTTTAAGCACAATGGCATTTTTCATAATTTCTGAGTCAGAAAATTACGAAATGTCATTGTGTTTAAAAATAAAAAAATACTTAAAAGTATATAAAAATAGTTAAACTTTATTTATAGGTTAAATACACATAACTCTAAATATTTATTAAAAAAATAAAAATATTTTTTTGGCCCGACACATGAGGGCAGCTAGGGGTGGGAATCGGGGCAGGTCAGGGCGTGCCCAACCCTGACCCTCATTTTCAAAAATCTTGTTTGACCCTTATTTTATACCGGGTCGGGACAAGGTCGGTTTGACCTTTACTTTTTTCTACTAAGTCTCGGGACAAAATTCGGTCAGTATCGGGTCAACGGGTCGGGTAAAAAACTGCGGGTCAAGTAAGAAGTGTTTAAAATTTTATAAAACTATCAAGTATAAAGACAAATTTATATTAAATTTAACTACTATATGCTTGAATCTATTATTAATCAGTCAAAGTAAATATAAATAATTAAATAAAACATGAATATTAGTATTGAATGAGGTTTTTCTTTTTAATGTAAAATATCGGAAAACGGGTCAGCAGGTAGGTCCGCCCTGACCCGCCTTGACCCACCCCGCCATCCTGTTTAAAAACCAAAATTTGCCCCGACCGGCCCCAACCCGCATTTCTTTAAAATCATCAAAAAACCGACCCGCCCCCGCCCCGCCGGGTCCGCAATCCCGACCCGACCCGATTCCCACCCCTAAGGGCAGCCATGCGCCCGATCGCACCCAAAAACCCTTCTTTATGGAGTGCATTTATCATTTGTGCTTTAAATATTATACTCAACCATGAATATGTCAATTTGATTACAATTATACATGTGAGAGAAAAAAATAAATCAAATTTTACAACGAATATAAATCCATTTAAAATCTTGTTCTCATGTTTAGCCCATAAAATTTTGTAATTAAAATGATTTTCATCATCATTGTCGTAAGTTATTTTCCAAGTGGAGCAAGTTAGATGGATTCTTTTGCTTTATTTTTTCTCATATTTTATATATCATGACATCCAGATATTATAATGAGACATATTCACACCCTTACACTACAAAGAGAATTTTTTCCTAAACCTCCGCTATAAGGGGGAATTGTAAATCCTCACAACAGAGAGACAACATTGTAACCCCCACAATGGGAGGGACTAAACTGGGGTAAAACACCACTTTTTATCCACTTTTTGCTTTATTTTGATAATAAAAAATTAAATTTTAATAATTTTTAATATTTTCATATCTTATTTAATTATTTCTTTTAGAATCTCCCATTCACTTTCTTTTTTCTATTTGAATAAAATCAGTTTTTCTAACTGCTATCATTTCAGACTTCCCATGAATATGTACAAATGACTTTATTATTTTTTTTATTGCATCATCCACGAACTTCATCTTTAAATTATCTTGATCGATACTTGAAATCAGTACCTTATTCATGTACGTACAAATGTTAAATAATTTGTTATGCCTTGGGTGATGCTAATCAAGAGTTTTTTTTATTGCTAATACAGATGGCAAAAAATGTATTTTGTTGTAGGCTCTTTCCACTCCGTACCTGACATTGATCATGAGACATACATAGGCCATGGTTCAAACGTCTACAGATTCGCATAAAGTGACTTCCGTGATTTCCTTTTCTCGGGGGTAGTCTGTGAGAGTGAAAATTGCGGAGAGTGTGTTATTTCTTATTTGGTTGGAGTATAAAATAGAATGTTTTAGGAATTATGTGGTTGACACATGAAATGATAATAGTAAAATTGAAATAAATAGGTTTGTTGGAAGATAATTGAGAGAGAAAATGATTGAAATATATGGGTAAGAGTGAAAAAATATAATCATTAGATGATTAATGAAGTCCTTTGAAATCCGTGCACTCAGTTTTCACGTCCACATTTCCCACGGTTTAGATCCTAGATCAGCGCACGTGTGCTGCATGAAGTAGCGGATGGATCTAGACTCGTATCGTCGCAAGTGTAACTGACGGACGGTCTGGATCTGTCAAGTGTGCCACACGCCCCGTGAAACAGAAGGGCAATAAAGTCGCCTGCCATGACGCCAATGATCACGCGATCCACGGTCTTGCGTGCACCTGCACCTGCACCATTCCTTTCGCCGGGAAACCTGGAACTATCGGGCTTGTTAATCCGATGAATCTTCATCCCATCATCCTAAATTCACTCTTAGCTTGTTTTATGCTTGTAATTTCGTGCTACTGTCATTTCCTGGAATTTCGATTCTTCGGATAATTTTGCTGAGTACGTGGAGAGGTAATATGAATGGTTGGGATCCCGCACGCAAGGTAACATACGTGCTTGGAAGCCTACGTATATATGTACAGAATCATCCGAAACTGATAATATGCGCGGAGATGGTTATTCGAAATTGGGCCAACTAAATTATAAGCGTCCAATTTTATGCTGTACTTCCACGTGAGGTGGATATACTTCATACAGGTTCTGTGACTTCAAAGTTCAAAGTACCTCAAAAATGGTTTATTTTTTAAAATTTTAAATATATATAGATATTTTTGTAAAATTTGATATATAAATTAAATATATTTACGATAATATTTTTCATGAAAATATACATTGGCCCGAGTTTCCCATTATGTAACTTTCCAATAATATCTACTTTTCATCTCGAGGTTAATCTGGATCGTCCGATGAGTTCGAAAGTGAGCCGTTGCCGTTGGACAAGGGAGGAAGCGACGCTGAAAATGGCAGTGATCGTCGGCAAAAAGTTAAAGAGTGGAGAATGCAAAGCCGGTGGCGATAGCGCACCTGCCCCGGGCATCGGCCTTCAATTAGAAACGCAGAAAACGCATGACAGAGTTCTCTAAAAAAAAAGCAAGGCTTGTACGGAAACAACACGCACCGAAAGGAGAGACGGTCGACGCTTGATCGGCCTTTAAGTAGAAACGCAGAAAACGTATGACACGTGCATCAGCAGCGCGTCCGCAGATAGGCTTAGTTAGATATCATATCAGCAGAACACTGCTTTATTTATATGACACATTTTCCAAGCTAACCTTTGACAAGCTATCCTTTAAGCATATTTATGGTGTTATTTTAAGAAGGTTGGATGTCAATAGGTTTTCTTTTTTTTTTTTCTTCAAACAGACCCTATAAAAACACATGAGCAATGATTCAGTTCACCTGGCTACACAGAGATGTCCGATATTTTAAAATGTTTTTTTCTAAATTTAAACCATTTATCATCTTTAATCATATATATGTACTTATAATTCCAAAAAACATTTCTTAAAAACATTTATACATCATAGATAACGAAGTGCAAGTTAGTTAGATATAGGTTTACGGGAAAGGCCACGCAATGTAAGTTACAAGCGATGTAAGATATCTTTATGAGAAAAAAGTCTCTATGCGTGTAAGGTTGTCCTGAAAAACTACAAGAAAAACGTTTTTCACTATATTGAAACTAAAGAGTATTAGTCACCTTTGGTATTATTGGTGGAGAGTGAATGGGAAAGTAAAGAAAAAAATATTTTTAAAAAGTGTGAGAATGTTATAATATAATAGAAGTAAAATAAGAAAAATATATGATAATTGTGTAAGAAAAAAACTTGAATATAGAAGCAAAAATAGAAAAAGTATGATTGTTAGGCAATCAAGATGTCAAATTATATTTTAAAAAGTGTAGAGAAGAGATAGTTTTCCACCCGCTATGTTACCAAAAGTTGCTAAGAATCGGATCAAAAAATTATATTGGGTCAAAAAGAATTTCTCATGCATCTCATTTCCTCAACTAGGACATCAATACTAAGGATAATTTCCTCTTCTCTAGATAGTCAATCCATTAACACCATTAAAATGTATAATTTGGTCCTTCAATAACTGTTAAACATTAAAAATATCTTTTTACATGAAATGACCAAAGTTTATTTTATCTAATTTTATTTAAACTTTAAATAGATGATCTTATTTGTTTGATTGTTTTTAAGGATGCGACTTAAATAGGATACTCATGGGTCAATCCATCAAATACCCTAGAATAAATATGATAGGTTCCTATTTTCCTACATATAGGAAGGGTAAGTTCCAATTAAAAAATACACAGTGTAATTAGAATAGAGTAGGTTTTAAGGTTCGGATATTCAAAATTAACCTATATTACTATTATAAATTCAACATTTTTTTATGAAATACATTATATGTTTAAAGATATAAAATATTTTTTTTAAAAATATAAAAATTATTTAATTGATCTATTATTTAGTATATATGATAAATGAATTTTAAACTACAACCCTGCTTCTATGAAACTCCTTTGTATGTAATTCCCTTCATTTTTAAAATCTTAATAGTTGATAGAAAATTTGTTTTGTTCATTATATTTAAAATTATTTATAGTATCTTGGAAACACTTTTATTTTTTTAATTTTACTGTATATGGGTCTCGTCTATAATTGTGTAAAATTAAGTAATAAAATAGTTCAATCCTAAAATATCAATTTTAAAATAATTTTTCTAACATCTAAACCATCTAAAATATCACAAATACGTTGATAAATTATTCTAAAAATTATTATTACATTCTAATATACGGATGGATGGATCTAATTATTTTTTATAATTTACACATGAATATATATATTTTTGAGCAAATGTAGCCCATGCACATACTTGATTTCGATAAAGCTAGGTCTTCTAGATAAATAAGTGATATTAAATACAATGAATGGATTGAATTTTAAATCGATCATTGATAACTTAAAAATTAAGGGATTACATGGAACAACTTCTATGTAATCTGATTATATAAAAGCAGAGCCCTTTAAACTATATCATTATTATATTAATTGTAAGTTTTTAAGTAAAATTTATATCACAATTATGATTTTTTAATATAATGTGAAGATTTATATAAATAACCGATTTGGAATTAAAACCTAGGTTAAGATAAGTTTAGAATTGACTCAACCTAAAATAAAATAATACATGTGTTTTTGAAAATATGATAAGAGTATATTTTACTCCAAACTAAATCTACTTGACCTAAATTGTATATCTAAATTTTCCCTTTTCATAGATCTTTATTGGAAAGATATTTTAAATTTTAAATAAAGATATTTGTTAAAATATAAAAAGAGCATTTTGATTGCTTTAGGGTGTATTTGAGAATGGATAAAATTTTTGATGAAAAGTTTAGAAGAGTAAAAGTTGTCAAATGATGTGATATGATAGAGGTAATGATGAGGACTAAAGAAGATAAAGTTAAAATAGATAGATTAGTTGTGTAGGTAGTTGTGTAAAAACGATTGAAAAGTATGGTAATCATATAGGAAAAGGTAAAAAAATAATTAAAAAATATGGTAGTTATGGAGAGTGAAAAGTTTTAATATGACATTTTTTGTACATTGCCAAACACACCCTTAAGTTAAAAATCAACACTGTTAAGATTTCTTGTGAACGGAGGGACCAAAACTATATATTTTGAAGACTTCAATTAATCTACAGAAAAGTACAAATACCGAAACTTAAATTAAAAAGAACAAAATTAATAATGCAAATTCCCGTCAAGAAACAGCAAGCTCAGCCGAGTCTAGCAGTTAATCCGGACTTTTTGAAGGCTTAAACTTGAAAGCGCAAATCGCGCCCCGCTTCCAGCCTTCTTCACTTTAGTCCTCGAAAAAATGGTTTACGTAGATTCGGAACCCAACTCATTAACATGAATCATGAATGCTTGTAATCTAATCCATCACAGATACAATACTAATCTCATCGTCCATTTGGAACAGAAAAAATGAACGGTTCAGAAATAACTTCACCAGCACTCGCAGAGCAGGTTGCGTTGCATGTGTTTTTAATTACTTGTGGCGAGGAGCAGCAAGCAAGGCCACCAAGCGAGGGTTTTGACTTTTGATGTTAGAGTTGGATATGGTGCTCCACCTACGTGGATAGCAAGAAAATGGTGCCTTTCCTGCCGCGGCCAAACTTAGGACGAAAAACGCTAACCTGATATTGCGAGTAAATTCCTAAATGGAATCATTTTGGAAGAAAAAAGGCTACCAATGCTAACTTAAAAATTCGTAGTATTATCATATTTCAAATCTGAAAGATAGGACGTATTGGATGATGGGGACGGACTACGCAGCTTCCGGCGTGATGTGCTTTCCAGTTTCCAAATATACATATATATAAATATAGTACCAAAGCAATTCTTTATTTTTTTAATTTTTATTCATATATATATATATATATATATATATATACTTTTAAAAATTTGTCGAATTTTGAATTCGTCATTTTATTGCCATTTTTTATTTTAAAAAATCAAAATAAAATATCGAATACGTTAAAACTTATCAAAATTTACCGTATGAAAAATCTAAATGAGGCCTGTACATATATGTAATATAGAAATATAAAAATGTATTTTAAGGTTTCCCATAAAATAGTATGGAAACCGGACCCTAAAAACACACGTGTTCTCTGGACCATTAGGTAAGCTGAAAGAGGGAGACGCATTTAATCATTCCACTCTTCGACCTACTTCCCCACGTTTCCACCCTTACGCGTTCGATACGTCATCTAAGGATGCATTGGTGTGCAGCGTGCTCATATCGGTTGACCTCCCAGCCGCGTTCGCGGAAAATCTAAAAAGACGATGGGATGTGACAAGGAATCGAGAACGGGCGCCTCTTATAAATATTTTTTATTAAAATCATTTTCAATATAATTTTTTTAACATGTGTTTGTTTATATTAAAGGCTTCTCAAACTAAAACTTTTCACTCCTTACAATTATCTTATTTTTTTACATTTTCCTATACAACCGTCCTACTTTTTAATAATATTTACAATTATTTATATAACTAACCTTTCTATTTTTAATTATATTATCTTTATTCCTCATCATATCCTTATAATATCATATCATTTTCTTTTCTTGTATTTAAAAGCTTTTGTACTAAGATTTTTACATTCAAAAATTTTATTACTTTTCAAGTGTACATTTAATCTTAATACATGGCAACATTTTTTCATCTCATATCTTGTTTCTCTTTCATCTGCTAGAAATTTATTGTCATTGAAATATTTCTGAAGAAAGTCCCAAAATATTAACTTTTGAATTAATTAGCAGTTTGCACAATTTTCAAAAAAATTACCTCAATCACCTGAATAAAATGATTATTTTTTTTAAAGAATACCAATTTCCCGAGCAAAAGAATATGATGGGATAATGGAAAAGTATAGGAAGTGGAAAAGTGTGTATTTTGAAAATTATAAGAATGATATTATATAATAAATATATAGTTGAAATAAATAGGATATTTAGAAAAAAATTATTTAAGTACTGGAGTAAAGTTGAAAAAAATAAAATTTTCAGATAATTAAAATATCAAAATCATTGAGAATGTGTAGGAGAGAAAAAAAAAAAACTACAGAAAACCTTGCATAAGATTACCAAACGTGGCCGTAATTTTGGTACTTTATAAAGTATTTTAATTTATAAAATTTAAAATTTCATTTGCTTTTATTTCCTTTTTCAATAGCAAAAGGAGGACCATTCTCAAATCATTCAAGACCGTTGCTGGTCGACCAAAATAGCCAGTTGGCGGGGTCAAACCAGGTGGTGGTCTTGCTGTCGAGTGTCGACTGAGACTTTAGCTTGCAACCTCAATTTCTCTACAAAATGCAATTTGTTTTGGACTGGGCTTCGAAGTGCCGACTCAGCTGGGCTTCACGCCAGGTAGTGGTCTTACAAGAATTAGCCTATACGCAATAATCTTGCATCAAACCACTCCCTCAATTTTTTCTTTGATATTTGTATACACAGTGACATACTGATATTTCAATAAAGCACGTTCACACCCTCACATTATAGACGAAATTTTTTCTTATAAACCCCTACTTAGGAGGGAAATTATAAGAATTCCTATAATATTGGAGAAATTGTAAAAACTCCCATTCCTGGGGAACTATTATGTAAAATTTTGGTTTCACCACAAGCTGGTTTCGAACACGTGCCCACTCAAACAGTGAGGTAAACGGCGCCACCCCCCCGAATATTGATACAAAGTTATTTCATATTTGTTAATTCTAGTCATATAAGGAACTCTAGAAAAGCTATTAAAAGCAGAATTTTTTGTTAACATTTAAAACTTTTTAATTTAAAATTTTTCATTCTTCTTCCATTTAAAAAAAAACATTTTATTATTCGTAATTATTTTATTTTTTAATTATTTTTTCACTTCTTCTTATACAACTGTACTACTTTTCAATCATTTCTACACAACTACTTATATATCTAAGTTATCTATTTTAATTTTATTCTTCTTACTCTTCACTGGTACTCCCATCGTATCACATGTTTTTCTTACATTTTAAAGTTTTCATCAAAAGTTTTATTACTTATAAGACACATTCACAGCTTCTTTTGAATGACGGCTAAAAGCTCACCCAGTCCAACAAAAGAAACCTAATACGGTTTTGTTGTAAGAGTCTGGTTTTAAGTTCTAAAAAAACATAACAGCCTCTGATCTTTTACGCCGGCAGGGAAACTCGGCAACTGCGTTCAGCCGGCAGACTTTTTTATTTTTATTTTTTTTAAAAAAAAGTTAATACAAATGCGAGCCCAAGTTATATCTTCCTCTCTTTGAAATTTGACAATTTTTAGAATTTATATTATATTTTATTTGGATTCCATGAGATTTTGAATTTTTTTATACTAAAAAAATTTAAGTAAAATATTTGCCACATCAGATTTGAAATTTTTTATTTTCAAAAATTTAAACAAAATATCATATAAATTACAAAAATTACCGAATTTCACGTTGAGGAAGATATAGCTTTGACTTGCTTTAGAAGTTGCTTTCTACTTTTCCAGGCGGGCCATAAAAGATCAGGCCTCCGGGGCATGGATAATTACAGGAGAATTTAATAAACACCTGGCCTTATCTAGGGGTGCAACTTGGGCCGGGTTCAGCCCGAACCCGGCCCGCCGAACCAAAAAAAATACAGTGTTGAAACTCTGAACTTTTCAACCCGAACCCGAATTCAAATAGGACTCGGTTTCGAGTTCACACAAGCCCGAACCCTGTAAACCCGAACCCGAATTTGCATTTATATAAAGGGTCTGTTTGGCAATTTAGAAAAGTTGTCAAGTTAAAACTTTTCAATCTAAAACTTGTCACTTTTCATAATTATTATTTTTTAAATTATTTTTTACACATTTTTCTATACAACAACCCTACTTTTCAATCATTTCTACACAACTACCAATACAACTAACCTATTTATTTTAAATTTATTCTCTTTACTCCTCATCATTACCCCTACAACATCACATCATTTTCTACTAATTTGACAAGTTTTAAAAAAAAATTCATCAAAAGTTTTACAACTTCTCAAACACACCCAAAATATATAATTTATATAAAATATATAATTTATATTATAATGATAACATATTACTCATGGATGGATGATGGACAACAGGAGTACGGCATGGCAGGCATGGACAGCTCATCGCCGAGACAATCTAACATCTTAAGTGATTTCAACAAAATACTTATTCCCAATTTACATTACGATACATGTCCAACAGTTTTTTTTTAAAAAATTACTTTTCACGCCTTTTCTACTGAAGCCTTTTGACCAACGAAATCCTGTGATACTAAATATTAAATTTTTTTGAGATCTTTTTTTCCAACAGGAAAATTTATGAGAACTTTAAAATTATAGTTGTAAAATAAGCTTAAAACAATAGAGGAGTAAAAAAATACAATTAATGATTAATAATACAATTTTATTGACAACGTTTACACATAATCCATATTCTACTTGATACAAAGAGAATGCTCAAAATAAGTTTCTTTCTTTCTACTCTTAAGCGGTATTTGAATTTTTCTTAATTTCATACAATAAATTGCTTTTAAAACTTTTTTATATAATAGATTTGTGATAAAAAATTATATATAAGATGAGTAACAAAGACATATTAATAGAAGATGTCAACTCGAAACTCAACCCGAGCTCGAATTTCAAAAATAGGGTTAGGGTTGAGGTTTACAAATAGGGTTAGGGTTGAAATTTTACAAATAGGGTTAGAGTTAGAGTCGAGGTGAACCCGAGTTTCATTAGCCCGAGTTGCACCCCTCGCCTTATCTACCAACATGCGGGCCTGAGACTGGGCTACAATGTGACTGTGTCGCATCCAACGACATTCCAAATGTTTCTCGCCAGGTGTCAGGACTTCGACGTATGGAAGGAAACCTATTCCAACAAAGGGTTTGAGCCCAATCACTGTGAACCACAACGATTCACGTATATATTTGTCGGCAAATGAAATTTATGTGGTACAAGTAATTGAGAGTGCTGTCCATGGAATTATGAAATAAGAAGTTTTTGGAATAATTTTCACGTTAGATCAACAAGCTGTCAAATTTGCAACAATAGAAACATAATATTTATAATCAAGTTTGGATCTGTTAAAATGCTGATTACAAAGTTAATTCGCACGTTCTTTTCATGGTCGAATTAAAAATGATGGAATTGCCAATTGCATAACACGCGGTTTGACACTAATACAAGAAAAAGGTTGTCACGGCAAAAAATAAAATAAAATTGCGAAATGTATTCAGTTCCATCGGATGCAGAAGTTCACTTGCATTTGTGCACAATCACTTACAACTCAAGCTGACGACAGTCCAACTCGACATCCTAATCCAGCCTATAGATGGATCCGGGACTCATCCCTGGGCTGTACGTGCTCGGAAATGCCATCAGCTAAACACCAAGACCAGGTTCAAAACAAACCCATAGCTCTTATATTTAAAACGATTCCATCTAAGAGATGAATAGCTTCTCCATACGTCAGCAGGTAGGATGGGTATCAAACGCGTTGTTTGGACTTGATCTTCGCTCCTTCACATGGTTCCTTCCGCCGGCTAAACCAGCAGCTAAAAGTAGCTGGATAAATTACTGAAGTACTACTCTAATTCTAAACCATCCCAGCTGGCAAAATTAAACAATCTTTCGTTTTCTAATTAAATCAAGTTTACCAGTCTAATTGAGCCGCCAACTGAAAGCACGGATGTAATTAATCAGATGGACACATACGATAATTTAAAGTAATTAAGAAATGATTTATTTTACTTAACACAGAAGCAACTTGCGCAACTTGCGGCATTCACACGTATTCGCATTGGCAACATTCGCTTGTGCTACTGATTCGGTAGCCGGACTCAAGTCTACACTTCAGCCGCGTTGTTCTCGCAAAACCATAAATGGTTTGATTGGCTGCTTCTATTCATCAAAACTAAACTGAACTCCTCCTTTAGCACGAGAGACTTCAGTTCTCTCTCCCCACGTATTTTTCCAAAATTAACTACCCTATTCATTTCAAACTCCGTCTCTATAATTTTTTTTATTAGAAAGACTGATAGCATAAATTAGTTGCCTAACTGCCTAATCGATCTGATGGTATATCTCACTCAATTTGAATTTTGCAAAATTATATAAAATAATACATCTGATTTTATTCTCTCAGTACTAAATACTCGTTAATTACTACTTTTAGATAGGTCAATCATTATCATTTGTCTAACAAATTACAACATTATAATTATATTTGGGTTGTTAACATCCATGCTAATAAAAAATTATATTATTTTCATTTATAGCAACAATTTTAGAATATTTCATCCATACTAACACTTTCCCAAATTAATTTTATTCATGTCAATACTAATAAATTTCTAAGCATCCCACTTATCAAGAATGACTATACTTACATTTCCAAGGAATTCTTGTCCACTTTCAATCCACTTAACTTGAAAATTTATCAATCATAGCATGAATAAAATTAATTTAGAAAAATGTTAATATGGATAAAAGACTTTCTAAATTATTAGCATGAATTGAAATAAATTGATTTTTCGTTATCATGAATTTTAATGCCCCTTATATTTAAATGCTTAGAAAATTAAAACATTATTTATTATTTGAATGTTTAGAAAACTAAAACATAATTTAAGAGAAAATAAAGGTAACAAATATAACTTAAGAGAAAATAATATAACTCACTATGCTGTCGACCCAATATACTTTTCTTTAAAAAATAAAAAAAAAAAAAAAAAAAATCCTGTCAGCGCTGATAGGGAAGGCCAGACCAGCCTACCAAGCACAAAATCCAGAAGTGCCACTTGCTTTGTATGTCAACAAATCCCAGTGAAACTAGGTGGACGGAAGATGTTCATAGTTGACTCAGAAAGTCGACCAACGTTCCGAATTCAGAGTATGGCAACCTTCGTAGCAAAACACTGCCCAAGTGCCCAACAAAATATTTATATACTCACATCAAGACCATCTTTGAAGGTTTATTTTTCCAACCAATGTACAACAAACGAGCCATATACACGGTGCATGAAAGTGCCCAAGCCGTGAAAAAGTAACCCAAATTAACGCAAGCTAATTATTATTTAATTCTCTTGCAACATGACCAAGCTACACCACCTCCACAGCAGTGCAATGCATGCTAGGAAGCTTCTCCAGCAAATCAAACGTGAGCATGGAAGCCCTGACGTTGAGCTTGCGCTGCTGCGGGTCGGGTAGAGGCGGCGAGGCGGCGAGAGACTTCGGTGCCTTCCTCTCGCACGTCCCTAACCACTTCGCCTCCATGTACTTGTGCTTCCTCCACGGCGCCATGTGCATCTTGTTCTCCTTGGTGCATTTCTTTGCCGCAGCGCACAAGATTTTGAGCACCGACCGCAGCCGCTCCGCCTTTCCCACGAACACCTGCGGCAGCTGTTCCACCAGCTTACTGTACTCGGGGCTCGCCCTCGCCATCTCGAACTCTCCCCGGAAGTCCAATTCAATGATTATCCTCACCGGCGAGTTTTTCGAAGTCGTACCCATCACGTCAATGTATTTGTGCTCGCCTGCAGATATCAAATCAACGGCTCAAAATTATTCTTTTCCGCGTCCAATAAACCCATTGAGATTGGATCGCGATTGAGGGATTGCGTGGTGGGCCATCTATCTTTGGACGCGGTGGATCGCTCATGGTTTTCAGCCACGTCATGTCACTAGCCAACGTCCATCATTCTATCCAACCACCAATCTCGTCGTCAGCGATAAGGACAAAAAAAAAGACGCCCCAGCGGAAATTGATCTGTGGCTGATATTGGTCCCATCCGCACTGATGTGAAGGTGAAATCGAGATTGGCTGGCCCACCAGCGGAAATACCGCAGAAACTAGCAAAAACGTTCAGCTTCCACCACCAAGCGGGAGGAGACAGGAAAGACGTCTCGAAGGGCATTTTCCTCGTTGGGGTTTTATATTGGGAAGCAGATGATGATCCGACGGTGGCAAATTGGGACCCGTTTTTGTAGTTACCTTTGGGAATATCCGGCGTGCTGCGCCACTTAGAATGGCAGATGGCACTGTCGTAACCGGCGTTACGGAGCCGATCCGATACGTCTCTGAGCAGGCAGTTTCGGCAGCCTCCCGCGATGGGTCTCGGGCAGACACAGACGGGCCCGGCCGCCCGGGATTCCCTCAATGCCTGTTCTGTGTCGTGTCTGATCCTCGTTTCTAATGAGCTGCTGCGATACAGTGTTCCCTGAAACAGACATGGATAATAATGATGATGATGCATCGACGTGTTCTTAAAAAAAACAAAAAAATTCATTACATGCAAGAAAATTTTCTAAAGGGTGCAATCGATTAATTACCTTTAGAAGCCGATGCTGTTCTTCCCAAAAAGCTTTTCTGTCCGCTTCGCTGCCAGACGAATCCTTCCCTTCTTCGCTTTCTCCCTCATCGTTTTCGCCATCGCTTCCACAGCGTTCGGCCGGTGCCATTCCGCCCTCTTCGAAGAACCCAAGAACCATGTCTGCAAGGCTCGCTCCCTCACCTCCAAATTCCGACACTTCATCAATCACTGCCGTGCCTCTCATCGCCGGCAAGAACTCGGCCATTCCCATTCTCCTCTCTTTCTCTCTCTCCCTCTCCTTCTTTCCGAGTTTCCGTGAGTCGACTCGAGAGCTCTAGCGTCTTCTCCGGCGGCACGCCTGTCAGGTCCATTTATACAATGTTCCCCAAAACTGGGCCCATGTGACAACGTGGACGAACGAGCCGCCGCGAACATGAAGCAACAGTTCATCATCCACGTGGGTAATTACCATTGGGTCTGTCGCGTTTCGGTTTTGGCTACGAATTGCGTATAACCGCGCGGGTTACATGCATCTCCACGTAAGCCCTCAAAACATGGTATTCGTGGTGTACTTAATTATAAAAACTGTTTATAAAAATACTAAAATCATATTTTTATATCAAATATCATTTAAAATTTATTCTAGTAATATCTTTTCAACTTTAAAATGCAACAAGAAGTATCCACACTGAAAAGTCATACGTTCAACTTATAGAAAAGGATTTATATTATATATTTCCTATAATGTAATCTAGAGAGGCCAATGATTTTCTATCTTTTATGTTTTATCATTTTAATCTTTGATAAAATTATGATGAATCAAAAAATTACTTCTAAATATTATTGACGGTTTTGATTTAATAAAACATATGTGGATAGCAATCACAAACCACAGGCTTCGTTCGCGCTTGTGCCGTCGTGCGGGGAGGGGCGGACAAAATAGTAGCTTGTAAAACAGCAAGGATCCACGTCAGACTGGCTTCAATAATTCGAGAGAGGATATGCACGAATATTCGATCTGGTCCCCAGGTTCAGATTATTTGCAAACAGATACGCTAGAGTTTCCCCCTGTTTTTTCTTTTTTTCCCAGAACTCCCTTTTTTAGGGTTCGGAACGCAACTTTTGCATGTTTGCTCGTTTTCCGGAATTTCAGTTACTGCGTTTCTTTTGCGGGATGTTCAACACGGAAGCGAAGATTAGGTGTTTTAGGCCAACGGACTAAAGTGGAGATTATGACGTTGTGACGGGAGCCTAACAACGCATGCATTGGCTCATGAAACAGTATGTACAAATATAAGAATTCGTTTTAGGGATAGATAATTAGATAGTTGGAAATTCAAACGCTAAAAAATAATTCCTCGTCTGTTTTAATATATCCGCTGTTGTTAGAATTCTTATGCATTGAAAATTATTTATTTATTTTTTAATTACTCATTTCCTGACAGACGTCAGCTAGAGCACTGCCCACTTTTTTTTATTTTTTATTTTTTTGTTAAAGGTGTGTTTGTAAAGTGGACAATTTTTGAAGGAAATATTTTTAGTATAAAAGCTTTTGAAAGTAAAGAAAATAATATAATATAATAGGGGTAATAATGGAACAGTAAAAAGAATAAAATTAAAATAGATATCATTTTTTTATTGAGAAGTATTTTTACATGTATTGGTCATATTAATTACAGTGAACTACAAATTAGGCCCTCCCCCACTTGGGGATAAATTTACAACTCCCATCTTGGCAGACATGTACTAGAATACTCCCACCAGATGGGGAGATTCGAACAAGGGGGGGCAAATAACACTGCCCAACTCCCGTGACCAACGAGTCACACGCTCTCTAACGGCTATCTTTATTTTATTTCATTAAAATGGATATATGAATAGTTGTATGGAAATGATAGAAAATTATGGTAATTTTATAGTAAAATGTAAAAAAATTTTTAAAAAGGGATAGTTGTAGAAAGTTAAAATTTTAAAAAAATTTAGATTGAAAATTTTTATTTGAAGAATTTTAACTATATCCAAATACACCTCAGTAAAAATCAAAACAATTTTAGTGCTTAGGATGATTCATTTGATTAAGGTGGCTTCAAACTTTCACGTTTAGAAAATTAATTCCAGAAAATTTTATTTGTTGTGAGCGACGGAGGCACAGCTTACAGCTGTCTTTTTACATGGAAAATGAAGTCTCTCCCTCAATTCAAACGTGTGCATTGAGTTCCATGTTGCATGCGCACGTTTGCATAAACTAAAATTTTACCTTCTTTGAAATTTTGGCGTGTACATAATATTTTTTTGAATTTTCAAAATCAGAAAAAATACTTTTTCATGTGTCTGCATATGAAAAAGGGCATTTTCTCTGATTTTAAAAATTCAAAAAAATACTTCAGAAGTTCAAAAATAAAAATTTACACATATATGAGAACTATATGATTGGCCCACATATGTATGCTAAATTTTCAAAACAATTCGTATAAGCGTGTGCATTCACGTTTGTATTTGAATCAACTCTGAATAAACATGAAGGAGAAAGAGAGATTAATAGAGGATGAATGCAATTCCGAGCAGGATGCTTTGAAGTTGAATCCTTTTTCTATCTTCAAGCTCTTTACATAGGCTTAATCCCCATAGATTAAGATCTTTGGACGTTGGCTGTGAGAGAGATTTCATAATTTGCCTAAATGAAAATGATAAAAGATTTTTGATAGAAAATCAGGAATCATTAAAAGTGGTTTTGCTAGTGCAAGCAGGTGATGTAGAAGTAGGGGTGTAAACTGGGCCGAGTCACCCTGTACTGGGTCAAGTTGACTCGAGTAGGGGCAAACACAATACTAACCTATCTTATAAAATTTCGATTCAACTCTACTTTTAACTCTATTTGTCACACCTTAATCCAATCATATTTTAACCTTATAGAAGTTGGTTTGGTTTGAGTTAGAAATCGAATTAATAATTATATAATATTTAAAAATATTTTGCTTAATAAATCTATTTTAAAATATAAATTTATATAAAAGAATAAAAATTAATCTTTTTTATATAAATACTTTTCAATTTATGACTTATACAATGATATAATTGCTAAATAATTTATTTCAAAATAATAATGTCTAGTTAATTTTTATATATTATGTGCTAATATAAGACTATTGATTAATAATTTATTATATTGTATACTAATATATGAATTGGTCAAGCCGGGTTGACAATTATCCAACCCAAATCAACCCAGTGCAGAAATTGGGTTGGTTCGAATCGGGTTACATAATTTGTTTTTTTTTTCAAAATGTCTAACCCAATTCAAGTTTAGGTTGAAACCAATCCTATTTGCACACATATGTTGGAGTTGGGACGAGTGCAGCAAATTAGACAATGTTTTTACATGGGGCTAAACACATGACCTGACATATTGGGTAATTGTTAATACATGTAATTCATCTAAGAGCTATGTACAAAACGCTAGACCAAATACACATTATTCATGAACTAGACGTTAGTAGATACTTATCTATACACCTAGCATAAGGCCTTACTAGCATGTTAGTAACTATAGGTAAGGCCTTGTCCATACACCTAAACAAGCATGTAGAAACTCCAAAATGGGGTGATAAATCAGTAATGCAGGACTGAGGTATAGGTCTCGGTTAGGATCATTATATCACACTAGTGAGCTATACTGGTAGATTTTTAATGTAGAAATTGTTAGGGTTGAAATTGCACTGCAAGCATACACAAGAAAAGCAAATAATAATGTGGATCAGCTTCAAGTATACTTCACTAGAGAAAAAAGTATTTAATTAATCATCAAACAATTACGATTTTCCTCTCAAATACAACTTTCGTAACTCATATGCAATCCTAAACTCACTCAATTAAAATACGCGGAATGCAAAACATACCTAATATAAATTTTCTATATGATAAAAATTTGTGTTTGAATAAATATGATGGTTTGTTTGAGTCTAAATATTACATTTTATTCGAGAATATGTAAGATAAAAAAATAGATTTTTGCACTATTACATTCGACTTTTGAAATAGTTAGCGAAAATGTGTCCTCGTAATATTATAAAACCGAATGCACAGAATCTTGAACCGTTCGATACATTAGAAGCCATGGACCATTTTGGAAGGAGGTTGTCCACTTATATGGCCTCATTTATTTCGTGTGCCCTTTTCAGGTTAGAATAACTATTTTATGCGTCCTTTAGTGATAGAGTAATGCGCAGGTGGCATCGACGCTACAGGAGGCATGAAAAAGTAGGAATTAAATCATTTGAAGATTTAGGTCTTATCCTATTTCGTAGACGTAGGGCCCTTGCCTGGCGATGTTGCGTGATAGATCTAGTGCCAGCTGCAGCATCATGATTAGACGGCACGTGGCCTTATCTAAATACAGCTGCATCACTAGTTTTATCCAACCATCGTAGGTAGGACCCCGTACGCCCCTGTCTCACTAGAACTTTTGTTTTGTCAAATTATGGTGTCCGTCGGTACTAGGTGAAATCAAAGTCCCCTCTCCCTTTCATCAAAAAACAAAAAACAAAAAAAAAAAAAAAAAGTCCCCTCTCCCATTATTATAAAAAAAAATTAAAAAAAAAATTCTCTCCCCATTGAGTAATGGAATGTTTAGTAAGGTGAAAATTATGGAAAATATGGTATTTTGTGGGAATAGAAAATAAAATATTTTAAAAATTATGTGATTGATATGAAATGATAGTAGTAAAGTTGGAATAAATAGATTTGTTGGAAGGTAGTTGATAGAAAAAATTATTTAAATATAGGAATAAAAGTGGAAATATGTGATGATTGATTGATGAATGAGGTATCTTAAAATCCGTGCGCCCACCATTTCCCACCCATATTTCCCACATCTTATTACCAAACGTCCCCTAAATAAATGACCTTTGGTCTAAAGGTTGAAAAGAGAAAGAAGGGATGGAGTAGTCTAGATATCTTATTATAAAAAATTATCTATACATTTTTTAGGAGATAAAGTTGAAACATAGCTTTAAGAAAAGTATAAATCCAAATGGAGCTCTTATAAAAAAAAGCGTTCCAATAAAAAGTTCTTAATATTGTATTGGGAAATGTCATCTGAGAAGTGTTTCCACTGATAAGATCATATTTGGTTGGTTTAAGTGTGTAAAATTGTTGAGAGTAACACATGAAACTTAGTAATTTTAAAATTGAGTTGTTTAAAATAAAAATGTTTTTTATGATGCATTATTAATTACACATTGTGTAATTTTATTTTAACATAGATTTTGTAGAAGAAAATTGTAAAAATCAATATGCTTTTAATTGTTATTTAATATAATATTTTTATAACAAATGTATTTCATATGGTTTTTCATTTTATGGTTGAAATACTATTACAATTTTACCTATTTCCATGTGGTGAGTTTGAAATTGAATTATAATTTTCAAAGTAATTTGTAAATATATTTACATAGTTTAACGTTAATTGCAAATATATATATATATATATATACACAGTTCCACAAATTTCATTTTATCCTCTTACAATTTTACTAAAATTACATGTATACTCATGTTAACAACTAACATTTAACGAAACTAAATGAACTATTAAGTAAAATATGCCATTCCTAAATTGTCATTAGAATTAGGGTATGGGCTAAGTAGTAGATTGGTGCTGTAGCAATCAAAGACCCAAAAATGAGATTGATGGCCAAACCCCCGAGTGATTTGTTTTGCCAACGGAAATCTTGAAATGGGCAGCTGATTTGCATGTGTTGCTGGCAAGTTGTGTAAATGATAGCATGACCCATTAAATTAATTTGACTGAAGGCTAGATGGTCTTAATTGTTGTTGGAATATTTTTATTGTGCTGGGTTTTTTTCTTTTTCTTTTTGGCGTTAGACTTATTGAAATATAGCAATTAGTAGTCAAATTTGCTTCGTTGATGGACAACTGAAATTAACGCTCACGTGGTGCTATTGAATATGTAGAAGATGGGCTATGATCTAAGCTACTGTTAAGAAGATAATGCTGTTAGTCTTAAAGGTTTTGTACTACCTTTTTATCATACAAATCTAATCAGTACATCAACAACTTGAATGACCAAATCTAAAAAAATAAGAGCTGCTGGAGATGGTGGTTTTCACCACCATCTAATGCTTGGAGCTTGGAGAAGATGCACGCACGAAAATTTTTCTGGCTAACCCTTGTTTTCCACTTGATTTGGACAACCATTGATAGAGACAAGTAGTAAGTTTTTTGCCTTTGCTTTAACAACCATGGATAACTCGTTTAATGAGGGAGATGATAAAAAAATTGATAGTCTAATGGACTACCTGATTTGTGCATGTGCTGGACGAGTCTTACAATATGACTATTTTTGTCATAATTTTTATGCCTAAACGCACCTCGGTGCACTAACAAATACCAATTTTTAATTATTTTTTGAAACTTTTTTACATGAAATTACTAAACTTGTCATTGATTTTTAAAATCCAAAATATATATTTAAAATCGCCAAAACGGTAAAATTTAATACATATGTTAAATATACTTAAATTAAAAATTTTATAAAAAAAAATTCAAAAAATAATTAAAAAAAAGTATTTGCACCTGAGTGCATTGAATCTAAGTGCACCCGAGTGCATGAGATCACAATCCAAAAAATATCTCATAAGTATGCCTATAATTTTAAACCATTTAAGGATAATAAGTAATTTATAAAACTACGTGAATATATCACAATTGGCTTTAAACCATACGAGCATGTGCAAGTTACCTTTTTACTTCCTCATGTTACATAAGTTTTTTAAAAAAGCTTATCTTAAAAGATTATCACAATGTTTAAAATTGTTAAATCAACATATGGGATGAGATCTCACATCACTATCATGACCAATATAATATCAAATACACCGTTTCATAGTTTGCAGGATTCAAGTTTGCAAGGAAATTCTGATTTTTTAAAGCACCGTGTGAAAATGGCTTTCCCGATGGGCACCAGAAATCACCATTTTTTTATGATAAATAGAATCACCATTTTTAACTATTGCGATTTAAAATTTGCTATTTCATATGTTTAGACAAACACATGCAAAGCTTTAAAAAATTGCATTTCCACTAAATAAAATAAGTTCGATTAACTTTTTTTTTGATGTATTGTATTTTACAATCATGTCAACATACATTATATTCAACCCCTTGGAGACATTCTTACAACATTCTAATATTTATGGAACAATATTTCTATATTTTTCCTACAGTATCTCTCCTGTACTCTTGTCGATTTTTATTAATAGTGGACACTCTGTGAAATCCTGGGGAGACAACTACCACCACAAGGTCTATTTTGATTAGGGGTGGGAATTGGGGCTGGTCGACCCGTGACCCGGTATTGACCCGACCCGTTTTTGGCCGGATAAAACTAATATATTTTTGACCCGATATAGGGATGAGTCAGAAATTTTGACCCGAATTCAAAAATAGGGTTGGGGTGGGTCAACCATGTCTTGACCCGAAGAGTCCGACCCGCCCCGCATATATAAATTTATTAAAAATTATAAGACTATATTGAAATATTATTATTATTTTCTTTCAAATTTCTCACTTTTTTATAATCAACTCTATCAACAATAGAAGAATCAATTTATTCAAAATGCAATATAAGAATCAATAAAAAATTTGTACGATATAACCCTCATGTGTAATTGTATATTAACCTATTTTAATAAATGTATACTATATTTTCAAATGTTTTGTTTTCTTAATTATGTGTTTTTTAATAATTAGTGAAATATTGAAACATATAATATTTAAATTTAGTATAAATGTATACTTATGTTTGATAGATATATAAATTTTGAAAATTATCTTATTTGATCCGTATTTTTGACCCGACTCGCTATCCCGAAACCGGTCCGATACCGACCCGAATTTTGTCCCTAGACCTGGTAGAAAAAAGTAAGGGTCAAACCGACCTTGTCCCGACCCGGTATAAAATAAGGGTCAAACAAGATTTTTGAAAAGTAGGGTCAGGGTTGGGCAAACCCTGACCGTCCCGACCCGACCCGATTCCCGCCCCTAATTTTGATCCACACACCAGCAGTGACATGAAGAGTTGTACGGCGGTGGGAGGCAGCATTCGATTAACTTGTTTAAATGCTTGACCAAACTGCCCCATAGACGGATTAGCTGATAAGCCATGATTTCAGCGGATGAGGTTGGTGAGTTGGTATTTGTAATTAATAGCTTGCGGGTTGCGGTTGATGACTGCCGCCCGGAGATTTGAGATCTGGGGAGCAGAGCGGAGAGCGGCCTGTGGGCTCGTCGGGTTTTTACAAAATGGTCACAGAGAACGGCAGCCATTCAACAGAACCGGGTTCCTTGGAAACACTTTGTTTCATTTTTAATCTATTAATTTATGAAATCCTATCTATTGGTTACGTTTAATCATTTACTTAGTTAAGAGTAGAACCCTTTTTTTTTTATTTGTAAGAGTACTATTATATTAATAAAAGTTCTATTAACTTATATGGGTGCAATACGTACCTTTTGTTATTTGCATGTTTTAATAATACAAGTTACCCGTATCATGTTCTTGTTTATGAAAATTCGTTTTAATCAGATTTGTATATATAACTCGTAGTAAGTTAAAATGCATGAGATTCTCGGTAAACATATTTTTTTAGTTTCATAGATTATAAAAATCTTTTTATCAAGTTGATTTTCTCCATTTAGGCTATACAGATCTTTTTAAATGCAAAGCATAGCTTAAATAAAGAAAATAAACTCCTTGTTTCATAACAGTCATAAGCGATTAATTTTGCAGACTATTAATATTTTAATCAATATAATGATTGCATTCTTACTTAAAAAATATTTAAAATATAATAAACTCATTGAATTTTATAAGCTAGTTTATTAAAGCATTAAATCAAGAGAGAACTTGGAAATTTCTACGAACTGCATCTCCTGGAGCCAAATAAGCCGAACCCCCTAATTTTGAAGTAAATAAGGTTAATATAATAATAATAATAATAATAATAATAATAATAATAATAATAATAATAATAATAATTTTTAAAAAGAATAAGAAGAAAGCCGCAACGTTAATACCTTTTTCCAACTCTTAACCTTCCTTTTTTGTTGTCTACCGGAGCGTGAATCTTATGCAAGTAGGGTGACAATGACAACCTGAGCATTTCTTTATTTCGTTTTCTAGAATTTCAAGACAGTTTTATTTAATTAGACTAAAACGTCACTTTAATGTACATTATGATTGTGACGGGCAGGACCAACGTTTGATTGGCACCGCATGTTTTTTATGATATCTTTTCATAATATCTTCTCTCTTTTTTTTTGCTGTAATTCATTTTCAATTCACCTTCCCATTTTTATATTACAGCCGATAATTATCAACATCCACCTGTAGAGAAAACGAGTCAAAAGGGTGATACGAGCCAGCACCACACAAGCAGCTGCCATACACGACCCGTCACCGTTTGCAGCCCTGACCCTCTTCCTAAATCCGCATCATGCATTGCATTTGCCTCGCTCGCACCCTTTCCGCCGCGTTTGCCATCATCGTATGGTGGTTCAGTGGCCGACCAACACGTAGGCTCAGTGACCCACCCACGCATCTATCAGTTTAACTGCCTTCTGCGCAGGTATCTGACTATTTTCCATAACTAGCTTCGAAGCCATGTGCCATCTCCTCAATAATGGTTTGGTATTTTTTTTGCATGGGTACCTGCAATTTTTGATCGAATTGAAGGCATGCGACGACTTCTTCAAAATTTGCATTCTTACTTAACAAGATTTTACTTGAAATTGCATGGTTATTTATAAACCCTAAAACCTTTTAAAATGACAAAAATGCCCCTATATTTAAATAAAATTATAAGATGCAAGAAAATACCTTTAAAATATAAAAATAATTTTTCAATAAATACTGAAAACTTTGGAGCTTATAAACATACTTGCAATTTCAAGCAAACTTTACAGATGTGAATGTAAATTTCACAAAAGTCATCATACACCTCCAATTTTGACCAAATCTTGTAGCTACTCGTGAAAAAACTAATAATAGCAACAACAACAATGTCCACTTGCATTTACCTTTTAATAACTAGTAGCTTTGTAAAAGTTCTCTTACTTAGGATTTTACTTGCCTAAACTATCATTCTTAAAAAAATATATATACATATATATACGTTGCTGGTCCAATGAGATGTTTGTCATTACCCCTTTTTCGTTTTTAAATTTTTTTCAGTAACATGTGGGCTTAAGCATGTATTTCTTAGATGTGAAATTTTATAAAATTTAGATATTATTTAATATTTATTTTTAATATTAAAAATAAAAAATTCTATTTTTAAGCACCCTCGGCACTTGATTTTTTTTATTTTGAATATGTAAAAATATTAAATAATATCCAAAATTTATAAAATTTTATTCCTAAGTACTACCCAAAAAATAAACAAAAGGTCATGTAACTGTTTGTGTTGAAGCTAAACATAAACGGTTGTATTGATTTAGTGCCGTCTTAGAGATGTAATTTAATGGATATGGGTGCAAAACTTAATTTTTAAATTTTTATAAAGTCATTAACCTATGTGCATTCAATTTAGAGATCAAGTTTTATTATTTTTAGACATGTATATATATCTTTTGATTTTTGAAGTACAGAGGCATTTTAGTCATTTAAAATGACTAATATTCCTATTTTTAAAAATCAAAGAAAAATACATAAATATCTTGGTAGAGCTTAAGACGTATGGTAAATACATTTAAATTAACAATTTTATTAAAAAAATATTGAAAATATTTTAAAGAATGAATACAATTCATTTCTTTATTATTATCCCTCTCAGTTTTATCTTTATTTTCTTTGATCTTATCCTATCACATCCAATCCTTTTTCCTTTTTACCGATTTCAGACTCTCAACTAGCTGGCAATTATCAAAGTTGCAATTATTTAATGATAAAAAATCAAGCAAATGTGCATGCTAGCTAGACAATAATTACATATGGGATGTGCAACACTCCGAGCGTTGAAACCGATAGCCCAACCAATTGCAATGGATGGCCTTGCGATACATATAATATCTGATATACATATACATCGTAGATGGGGACATGACAGATGATTCCACATGCATCACTTTTATATGCGGCCATCTACCTCCTTTCTTTTTATTTATTTTTTTTACGATTCGATAAGTCATGGGAATTGACCATCTTGTGCCCCACCAGTGATGCTACGCGACCCAACTTCCAACCCCGAGCAAGCGCACCGTGACATTATTTCGCACAGCTAACAACTATATATTATATAAAAGGCCGGGCTATGGATGGGGTATCGCCGTCGTGTCACCCAACGCGCTCCCCTCAAACGGTACGGCATGTTATCTGTTGCATCTCTGCGTCAGGAGATTTCTCCATCCATCTGGAAATTTCTCGCTTCACCGGACCATGGTCTTCACGAGGGCAGAAAACCGAAGAAGACTAGAGGCTAGAGCGCCACGTTCATACGATCTAACCAGAAATTTCAACCTCCTACAGTTCCGGAGCAACAAATGGACGGTACAGATTCGTCAGCTACCATCTGAATTCTGACACGACATGGGAAACTCAACATCGTCCGGATTGAAGATCTGATTTTAATTGAAAAAAACACGGCTAGCTTATATGATAAAAAAGAAAAAAAAAGACGCCCCTCTGATTCCGACATGCCGACGTCGACCATAAAAGTCTCGTCTGCAGCTTGGGTGCAATCCACTAAAGAAACTATTATATACCCGAGACTCGACAAGAGACTCTCACGTATCATGTTACCACACTCGTGATATACAGACCATCATCCACACAACAAAGCCATCGTATTTAAAAATATATATATATATATTCAAAAATGATAAAATTTAATTTATTGATTAAATACACCTAACTTAATATATTCATAGAGAAATAAAAAATAAAAAAAAATTAATTTTGGGCCGCCAAAGATCTTTCCTCCATAATTTAAATTTTATACGTCTATAAGACAACTCATTTATAATATTGCATAAGCGACCACAGATTTTATTTTTTATTCTGAATACGACAATACTGGTAAAACTACGTTAAAAGTGAGTGAAATTATAAAACTACATCTGCTAAAAGTAAAAAATAATTTACTTTTACTGGAATATAGCCCACTTTAATGCCATGGACCACACCCCTCTCTCACTTTATCCTCCTATAAACTATCTACAATTTCTGATACTATGTAAGTATATCTCATGTAATTATAGTTAAACTATTAGGAAATATTCGCAAATTACTCATCATGATTAAATCTCTGCTTCTTTTATTGTAGCACTCTCTTAGATGACAAAGCAACTGATAGAGGGCAAATCCAACAGAAGAGCAAATATGATAAGTTATATATTCAACTTAAAATTTTACTTTTCACCCTACACACACTTACACATGCTTACATCAAGTGGTCACCCAAGTATTTACGGTTTAAGCCCCACTTCTAATACACGCACCTTATCAAATTGGAACTTATATGATTGACGAAGTTATCGATGGGTTGATATTAATCGAAATTTATACATACTTTAATTTTTTAATGCAAGTAGCAATTTTTGGCAAATGTTAATATTTATTTAACAATCGACAATATCTCTATCTCACATAGTATTCTAGAAATGATAGCGGCTACGAAAGTCATCATTGTAACATGCAGCTTAATAAATCAATCGATAAGCTCTCTCATCCTCTACAAATTAATAACATTGTGGGCCGTGGCCCCACGAGAAACTCGCCCTTTTATAAAAAAGAATTATTTCACTTTATTGATTATCTCCCATGTCTACAAAACCGTCAAATTATACATAGGAGCGTTTAGTTTCTCCATTGATAATAGTGAGCTTATGATCTCTCTTATGAATATATATGAGCTTATTGTCTTTCCTATAAAGGATAAAGATTACTGTATTGATAATCGTGAGCGTATGATCTCTTTAATGATCGTAATATTAGATGAGATGTAGTATTGTACAACTAATAAAAAAAACGCAGCTCATTGCTAACTAGTTGTAGCCCTGTTGGTACCAGCTTTAGGCAGTTGTTTAGTTTGTTTATGTTTGAGATTCCGTGGGAACAATGTCTCTCATGTGGGAGCTACTGTGTCCCACATGAGGAGTTTGGGTTTTGGGTTTTCAGCTTGAGTATGAAAAATTTGTAAAAATAAATTCATCGATTTTACAATCAAGTCATGCTAGCCGACGGTCATCAATTATATTCAAGTTTGCTATCAACTTTAGCAATTATGTCTTCAAGCGAACAATCACTATCAGTAAAAAAAAAAAAAATGTATCTTTATCTAATAAATATATTATTATATTTAATGATTACAGGAAACAAACATTATTGTTTTCATTAAATAGTCATTTACAAGGGAATTTCTCGTTGTTAAAGTAAATACATGACAACAAAATATAACTGATTAACTAATTTCATAGCGGCATACAACAGATATTAGCTAAGTCGAACATATTTGGTTCCCATTAATTACAGTGGATGCATTTAGTGAAGGGGGCCGATTATTTGCGCAGGGTGGATCGCACAAACCATATTTTTTTTGGTTAAAAATGACAATAATATTTCTATGTTTAAAATTAAAAAATATGTACATATTCATAAAAATGTTAAAACTTATTTATAGGTTATATATAATTAAAATTAAAATTAATAGTTGAATAAAAAACTAAAATTTTTGAAAAATAGGTTGGTTGCAGATCGCAAACGGGTGCTTTCGCAGGTAACAAATGATCACCATCTTTAGTTAAATGTAATAATTTAATCAAATGCAACAAAAACAATATATTACGCAGCATTTAAAAATTATAACATGTATAGCTATAACAAAAACTTTTTACTCCTTATAATTATATTATTTTTTAACTACTTCTTCGTATATTTCTATATCATTATCCTACTTTTAATCATTTTACCTAACTATCTATACAACTAACTTATCTATTTTAACTTTATTCTATTTATTATTCTTCATTATTTCCTTTGCCATATCGCACCATTACCTTCCATTTTTAAAAACTTTTTATCTATTATAAGTTTTTTTATTTTTCAAACACACTCAATGTAAATATTAATGAAATTTTGGTTGCGATTTAATAATAACTTCAGAAGTATATAGTATCAACGCAGCCGTAATAATTTGGCTGCAAAAAGCTGTTCACGTATAAATATTTTGTTGGAGTGATATGCGACAATATGAATGTTTACAGATAGCAAATAATTTTTTTTGAAGGAAAATAGAAAATAATTTACTTTCAAATAATTTTTTGAAAAATGACAACGGTCATTGCCAATATCAAATCATTAGCTACTCATGGTCAATCTACGTTGTTCCATCATGTCCATCTTCTTGCTAATTAGGTATGGTGGGCAAAGCCTCCATGCTTTGTTCAGGTAAAAATCTCCATAAGCAATTTTTTGTCAATAAAATACATGGATAGCTTTATCCCTCCCCCTCTATTTTTTGTTTTTTTTTTAAAAACCTTCAGAGGTAAATGAGATAGAAGCCCTCCATACTTCTCGTCCAAAAAAAAAAAAAAAAAAAAAAAAATTTGCTTGCAAGTGACATGCACCGCAAGAAATTTGCAACTAAACTGTAATTATAGCAATAAATTTATTTTCCAATAAAAATCGGCAAAAAAGTAAAATTTCGTTCATGCTCCTTTTTGTGCAAGATGACAAGTAGAGATGATTGTACCCCTCTACGCTAATTTCCACCCAACTCAATTAAAAACGTTCTTCTAAACGCAGCACTCCTGTCCTCTATTAAAATTCATCGATCCAATCATTCATAAAGTCTTTTTTTTTTTTTTTTTACTTTTAAATTTCTTTAGAAAAGGTAAAAGTAATGGCAGGCATTGTATTTTATTGGCAGACGGAAGCGACAACATGTAACATCATTGTGACAACTTGTACATATCCAACATAACTGTATCGGATAGATTAATTACCGACTGTTAGCTTGTTAATAGCTGTTTATTCCCTTCATTTACTACGCAACAACTTAGCTCTCACCTCAACCGATGTTCGTACATTAATATTTGGCTAATAGTGGAAAATTAGCAGACGTATTAACAAAGAAAAAATGTCATGCTGCAATGAAAATGGTAGGAAAAAAAATATAATAATTGGTACTATTTTATTAGTAGTTGAAAGTGATTACAACACGTATAATATAATCTACACGTATTATAATTTAGTATTTATTCGTAAGAAAGAGTGTTCCTTTCTATTTACTTAAAGATAAGCTGCCTGGACTAAGCAAATGCTCCGCTTAGCTCATTTCGAAAAAATTATTTATAATATTTTTTTATTTTTTCTTCATACACTTGTTTATCGAAGTGTATTTAACATATAAATCTGGTTTTATAATTTTTAGATATGTTTATATATTTTTTGAGATTTTTAAATATCTTTGTGTTTATATATATTTAAAATATCCTTATCTTTAAAAATTCTAAAAAAATATATGCACATATCCAAAAATAGTAAAGCTTGGTTAGTATGTTAAGTACACTTAGATAAACAAGTATATGAAGAAATATGCAAAAAAGAATTGCGGTAAATAAGCTTTTTGAGGCGGGCTAAGCGAGGTATTTGCTTAGCCCAGACTAACAAGATTATTTCTCTTACTTAAAAAGAGTTTGCGCCCACCGCCCACCATGATCCTTTCAGACCAGAGGAAGTAAAAATGGTAAAAAAATTTGACCAAAGGGTACAACTTCGGGTAACTTAGTATTGTTTGGTAACTTGAACAGGTGAGAAAGCATTTCATTCTCTTCATTTCCCTATTGTCATTTAATATCTTAGTAATCATATTTTCTAATTTTACCCCTATGTTTCAATTATTTTTTCTTCTAAATACCATATTTATTCCACCATTACCCCATCATTTCATATTAATCATGCAATTTTTCAAAATATTTATTTTCCGTTTCTCATTAATTTCACAATCTCACCAAAATCAACTTATCAAACATACTCTTAGAACCCAGGTTAGCTCGGGTTTCACTGGTAGAGCCATGTTGACCAAATTTTTCAAAATTAAAATATTTCTCTTAAAACTTCTAAAAATTTTAAAAATATAATTTATTTTTATATAATTACCACCTCCAAAATTCATTATCACCCTTGTGTAGCTATTTACACCTCGTCATTTCTAATATGCATTCTCTTAGACACTTGTACATATTTAACCTATTTACATTTATCTCTTTAATTTTGTAAATTTCAAATCATAAGATGCATTTGGGAAGTGAAAAAACTTTTGAATGAAAAATTTTTGGTATAAAATATTTTTGACATGGTAGAAATTGTAATATAATAAGGTTAATGATGAGAAATAAAAAGAATAAAGTTAAAATATATATGTTAATTATATGGATAGTTATATATAAACGATTGAAAAGAAAAATGGTTGTATAGAAAGATGTAAAGAAATAATTTAAAAATAAGATAATTATAGAGAGTAAAAAGTTTTTAGATTGAAATTTTTTTATTTAAAATCTTTTATATACAGCCAAATATTCTCATGATTAAAACTTTCACGAAAATACTCCCACTTACAAACTTTGTTAAGAGTGGAATGTGTTTGCATCCATAGTTTTGAGGCAAATTTTGAAAAATGTAAAAGACGGACATAAATGCAAACAGCCATACATATTTTGAGGTGTTGCGAAGCAGGTGACAAAATGCATCCAACCAGGTCATCAATGGAAAGGAGGGCTACCAGGCCTCCAGCGCCGTGGTAACCACGACTGGCTCGCAATGGATGGACGTGGTTTTGAGTCCCACTGTATACGGGGGTTTTATAAAAATTTTCTTGACATGGGAGTATTTACTGGAATGTCTCTCTATTGTGCAGGAGAGTACAAAGTGCTTGCTGAAATGTCCCTTTATTGTGCGGGAGAGTCGTACATATATTTGACTGTAATATCAATTATCACTATACATAAAATACTAATCAAAAGATGGAAAGAGGCCAATGTGTACAGTGTACGTGAGAATATCATGCGCATTAAAAGACAAAACACAGCGCGAACCTTGGGCATATCTCAGTTTGGTGTTCAGTAAGTCATAAAATTTTAAGCTATATTTGAAAATGAATAAAACTTTTAGCATGTATTTATTTAACCTGAAAACTTTTCAAACTAAAACTTTTCAGTTTAAAATTTTTTAATCTTCATAATTATTCTATTTTTTAATTATTTATTCATATTTTCATATATAACTACCTTACTTTTCAATTATTTATACATCACTACCTATATAACTAACATATTTATTTTAACCTTATTCTCTTTACTCTTTATCATTGCCTCTATCATATTACATCATTTTCTTACATTTCAAAAATTTTTACATGAAAACTTTTCATTTAAAAGTTTTATTATTTCCCAAACACAACCTTAGTTAAAGTTTAATATAAATTTTTTTTCAGCTTTTAGCCGAAAAAATGATATGATATGATAAAAATAATGACGATGAGTAAAAAGAATAAAGTTAAGATAAATATGCTAATTATATGGGTCACTGTATACAACTGATTGAAAAATAAAATAATTATATAAAAAAGTATTAAAAAATGATTAAAAAAATAAGATAGTCATGCATAGAGAAAAATTTTAATATTAACCAAACATCTCCTCGGAAGAAAAGCTTTTGGGGTAAAAAAAATTTGAAATAGAAGAAAACGATGTGAGATGATAGGATAATGATAAAGACTAAAAAAATTAAGTTAAAAAAATAAATTAATGATAAAAGTAATTGTGTATATATAAACGAAAAGTAAGAAAATTGTATAAAAATGGTTTAAAATAAGATTACCGCGCAGAATGAAAAATTTTAGTGATGTTTTTGGATAAATGTAAAACTTTTCAAGTAAAAAAAATTTCTAATATAATTTTTTTTTTCACTTTTCATAGCTATCTTCTTTTAAATTATTTTAACATAATATAATTACCTTACTTTTTAATCATTCATACACATACAATTAATCTATTTATTTTAACTTTATTTTCTTTACTCTTCATAATAACTTTTATCATATCATATCATTTTCTCTCAATTCAAAAACTTTTATACAAAAAAAAAATTCATCTAAAAGTTTTATCACTTTCTAAAAACACCTTGAGATTGAAAAACAAATTATTTGAAAAAGTTCAGTTATAGCCAAACACCACCGGGAAAAAATTTAAAAAAAAGGACAGGAACACAGCAGAACACGTCGTCTCCGTGTCTGGTCTCACATTGCTTTTTCCAGCTTTTGAAAATTTTATCCTTGGGTATATCCCATAAAGGCTAAAGAGAGAGAGACGCTTTTAAGCTTTATTCCCAAAGTTAAAAACAATTCCTCAAAAACTAAAGCAAGATTAGTACCAAAATTAGCTTTCCAACCCATAATGCAGCTTCTTTACAACCGAATAATGGCATGATACAAAAGCGTCTTTATATTCATATGAATTAATCATGGCGATCCCAAAAATAGCACACGGAGAAATAATAACCAAACTAGAGATTGACGGGCTGAAAGCTATATATACATATATGAAGTCACCCAGATCAGTTGGATAATTCAGGGCGCCCGTTGATGCATCCTCTAATAAAGAAGTTTGGCAAAATGAAGCGTTTGCCACCGACAAAATCAAACCATCTCCAGAATTTTAAGGTTGCCCAAGGAGTTGGCTGCAACCAAAGTGGATGATTGGCCACGCCAACACACGCAGGAGATGAACTGGGGACCGCTGTCGAATTCATCGTGTCCGCATGAGCTTTCGCCTCCACCGAAATTGAAAGACATTACTGGCATTGGAAAAGTCTTGTGATAGACAACCACCTGCCGCAAATCCAGCACATGGCCCCAATGTAGCATTACATCCCACATCCCATTCACATAGGAGGCCTGATTATATACAATTAATCGCACACAATATTTATTTTGTTTTTATTTTTGAAATTTTCTTCATAAACATTTTTTCCTTAAGTGTATTGCCAAGTTTTACTATTTTATAATATTTTTAGACGTTTATTTTTAATTTTTAAAGAATCAAGTCTTTTTAAGGGTAAAATGACTTAAATGCCCCTGAGATTGATGATTTTAAACAAATAAAAAATAAATATGTAAACGCATTGTAAAATGGAAAAACTTGGCATATAGAATAAATACACTTAAGAAAATATGTTTGTGAAGAAAAAATATGGAATGTTAAAACCTGTTTGTTGGCATGAGGAGCTGATTTGGTGAATCAGTTGGAGCATAACAGGATAGATCTGTTGCTGATCAATTTGCGAAAATGGTAAATCAATCATGGGTTCCAGCCGCTCCCTTTATCCTTAATGATCAGAGCTAAGTAGCTGTAACTTTCATAGATTTCCATATAAAATTGTGGAGTATTAGGATTTTTTTTTTTTTTTTCAATTGCTTATTCCAAGGCCCAGATGACTCAACTAACAAGTCATGCAGCTTTCTATAGCTATAATCCCTATTAAAGCAGTTTTATATATCTAACTTGACAGACATGTATTTTTCCATGGTCAACAGATGCTTTCCATCAGTTCATGGATAAATTAGAAGCAATCAAGTATACGTTCATGGCATCAAGTAATTAAAAGAAGCACAAACCTCATTTGTTTCTGAGCCTGTTGCAATATACCCAGCTGATGTGGATAATCCTACAAAATTCTGGTAACAGAATTAACAAGCATTACCACTAGCAGAAAAATGTCTAGAAAACCCAACTCCTTACAGAGAGATTCCATTTACAGAAAAGAATACCTTTACATTTGTGTGACCTGTGAATGTCTGAATGGGGCTGTCAATGATCCTCGACGTACCCATTGTTAAATCCCAAAGCTTCAATGAGTTATCTATGGATGAAGAGACTAGAGTAGTTGAATCCAGAAATTTGACATGGCTCACGGTCCTAGTATGGCCGATTAATGTGCACCAAGGTTCTCTCATGTTACGAAGATCGTAGTAGTAGATGTTGTGGTCTGCCGAGCCAATTGCGAGATATCTAGCAGAATGAGGAGGGAACTGAACAGAGCAGACGTTAGCCTTCATGTTCATGGTGGCAACACTTGCCCTCTGCACAGAAAGCCCATGTAAGAATCAGTCGTCTACTTCCAGAAATAAAATCAGCATGACTACGGTAATTTATATCCGAAAAAACATTTACTTTGAAAGCTGACATACACCAAGTAGAAGAATGGAATTGCCTGATTGATATTCCACAGTTTAACAACACCATCATCACTCCCACTAGCCAACTTTGTGGGATCTGCCTGTGAGAAGTCAACAGACCATACACGCTTCTCATGCTCTCTCATTTCTGTCAAAACTAGCGTTTCTGATACATCCCAGACCTACACATGGTCAAATTCATAGGAATCAGAAGGTGCTCAGTTGAAATAAACTCAAAATTGCCACTGAACTCAGAAAACGTGCAGCTAAGCTCATCTAAGAATGTGGGCCTCTTCAAAATGCCCTCATCCTCCAAGGGATGTGAATGGCTTCAAAAGAGAACTTTTAATGGAAGAGCAATTGAAGGTCATGGTTCTCAATGGTCAAACTATTTAAGGGTGGATTGCACTAATTTGAACTACCAAAATGCAGAACCTAATTTCTGGCAATTTATTGGGCTGTTCATTGTAGACATTGAATGCTTGTCAGATGACTGCATTCTCTGACCCGACAGCAATCTTATTAAAAAACCAAAGAGAGATAAAAAAAAAAAAAAGTGAAATCGCCATGCACCTGAATGACTCCTCCAAAATCACTTGAAGCAACATAGTTTTTGATATAGTCGTTCCAACAAATACTGCTGATTTTTGATCCACAACCCATCTCTGCCACTGGATAATGAATGTCACGATTTTCAGCTAAAATTGCATTGAAATCAAAAACCTTGATTTTCCTATTTACACCAGCTGTTGCGAAAAATTCCTTGTCTCGGTCGAAACCCAAAGAGCATATCAAATTAGAAGAGCTTAGTAGATCGGCTTGCTTTAGCTCTGCCCGAACTCTTAACTTGCTGAAAGACAAGTACTTGCACAAACCTTCTAGGAATGGGTATATCCATTCCCCTTCCTTTCCTTGATCATTGTCCGCCCTCAATGCCAAGTTGTCAACAGAACTGCCCTCAGTTAGCACAACGGACCCTTTACCAAGGCTACCATGAGCGGAGCTTCCAGTCATCTGTTTAGCAGTTTGTTTGATGGGATGGCACCTCATAGAAAAATAAGCTGACTCAAGTTTCTTAAAGTTTTTCATCAGTCGAGAACTTTTGCTCTGTATGCTTTCTTGAGGCCGGGATTGAGATTCAGGCTCTAGATTCTGTTCCTCCTGCATATTCATATGGGATAGTCTGGGGGGTTGCTTTTGTGAATCAGATAGCATTGAGTCCTCGCTATCTGTCTTCCCCCATGCCCTCTCCAGGATTGTTTGATGCTTTATGACTTGATCTATGTCAAAAGACAGAAAATGGATTGTCTGTTGCAATTGGTTGGCTGTTTCCTGCTTTACTTGTTGCATCTGTAGAAGGAAATCCAGAAGCAATTCCTGCTCTTTTATTTTCTCTCTTATTTTCGTTGCTGCCTCATACTCATTAATTTCGTCTTTTGGTTCTAGGAGGAACTCACTTTTTAACAGTTCACTACCAATCAAAAAAAAAAAAAAAACCACTCACTAAAGAATTTAATTTCAACCAGAAGAACGTATGTGATCCTCTGAGATAGCATATATATGTCTACCTATTGTATCATTCTATAAAAAATAAAAAACTGCAAAGATAACCAGATTTGCATTTGAGGAATGGCATGACCTGAAAAATAGCATGGAAGCTACAAGACCACGCACCCTGGAATATTTCTGATGAATTAGAACATGCAAATACCTGGAAATGCATCAAGCTTTATGAGACCACTTATCAGATATGACCAGCAACGGTCTAAGATGATCTAGGAAAGTTCTGTTTCAGGCACAGCATATGTTTCTGTCCAATACCAATTTGAAGGGCACGTTCAGTCGCATCCCTCCATGGTTTCCTATGGTTTTTATCTCTCCCACACATTCTCCCATAAATGATTTTAACTATTCCACAACCTTTTTTTTCTAACTTTATCCTTGTAGTCCAATAATTTTTTCTTACACTATCCTATTTATTTCAACTTTACTCTTATTATTTCATATTATTTATACGGTTTTTAAAACATTATCTTTCTCACTTCGTACATCATTCCAAAATTTGCTATTTCAGTCAATAACACAGACAATGTTGTGGTTGAGTAGAAATGGGTAGCCCCCATGTAACTGAAGCATCAAAGTTCAATATGTGAAAGCAACGAATAATTATGATGGCAAAACATTTTCCTTTTTCATGTTCGGCCTTGCAAGTTGTTCTTCTTAGTATCAAAGAGATCATGTGCGAGCAAGGATTGTGGGGTTCACCTCACTTTCGGCCGACTAGTTGGTTGAGGATGCAATAGCCACATGCAGAAGGTAGCTACCTTTGGCCATTTGAGCAGAACCTGAGGATGTAGAACACGGTGGCACAGGTCCGACATGGTTCCCATTTTCTCTTCCTTGGAAACAAACATGCAAAACAACTATTCACAGAGGGAGTGTTCGAAAGTTATCGGTAAACCCATTATTCCAATGAAATTCACAGCAACCTTAAATTTTTCAAAATTAGAGATGCAATGCACTTACACACCTCAAAAAGAAGAACACCCAATCGATAGACATCCGAAGCAAATGAGCCAGGGCTGCCCTCAGCTTCCTCAGGACTTGTGTACCACTTGAGCTCCAAAACCAACATCTGTTTCACTAGCAAATCTTCATTGCTTCCCTCGATTTCCGCTTCTACATTTCTCCCTTTCTCCGTTCTCCTCTCTTCCAACTCTTCCAACTCTTCCAAGGATGATCTCTGCAAGCCATAATCCGAACTCCCGTGAAAGCAGCTGGATTCCGATTCACTATATGATCGACTTGTTTGCGGATGGCGAGCTTGTGAGTGGACGATTGGATCGCTGCCGCCGTCGCTGAAACCACAATCGACTACAAAATCCGAACCAGAATCCGAACTAGCACAAGAGCTCCACTCTATGAACGTGATGTCGTTGTAGGAGGACATTACAAAACAGGAAGGCCGCACGTCGTGGAGAACAACTCCCTGCGAATGTGCTTGACTAACAATGCCTACAATCTGCCTGAAAATATGTAGACACTCCAACTGATTCACTGACCTTCTTGGATCATCCAACCACTGCCTCAGGCTGATGTCTCCCTCTTCCATGTTCCGTCTCTTGGGGATCTTGGGCCTCTCGACCTCATTCCCGCCGCACAACCCCAACAATGCTTCCAGTGGATTTCAATGCATTTTTCGGTTAGGGAAGCCGTTGTTGGTGAAAAATTCAAGACTCAGAAGACTCAACAATTCGTATAATATCTATTGCCGATCCAGTATGAAAGTTATTGCAAACACCCAAATTCCATAAAACCACCATCACACAACAAGAAAGCGGGGGGAAGACAACTTCGGAAATTCTCATTTACACAATTTTGCACAAGAAAATCTACTAAGCTTCTTCATTTAACCTGTAATTAATTCTAATTTAACAGATGAAGATAAGATCAAGAGGTTAAAAACGAATAAATAAAATACCAGCCAATCATCATAGACGGGATAAATCACCATCTTCCCGGCTAAAAACTTAAAGCTGTAGAAATCGCTGGAAAAATGGCGCCGCCCCAAATGGCATCCGCATAGACCTTGAAAGGCTCCATGACTTGCCACGTTCATCGCAATGTGTACAATCCTCGCGTCGTCCTTCGACTGTGAACGTGGCATGCTGAGACACGACACTATCGGATGACAAAAAAGAGGGTCAAAATCGCGTCCCCTGGTTTCAAAACTCCGGATAATCCCTCATTTAAATCCATCTTTATCCACGAGATATTCTGATAAGAAGACATTCTTACATTGTTAAATTTTACGGGAAATTTTTTACGTGGGCGTATTCCCAGTTTCTTCCCCTTTTCACACTTTCCATTCTTTATATCCTCAATCTTCATGCTTTTTTAGTACTAAGGAGGATCCAGTCGTTTGAACTGAATGCAATGCAACAATTTTTCTCCCGATTTCTTAAAACTAAAAATTTACGGTTCTGATGGGATATTATGTAGCTCGCGCTCTTTCTACGCTGAGTGGAATATATCATACGCATATCACTAAATGCACCAGAACATTTCTTCTCATGGTGTCACCTCCGCCTCAAAAATTAATATAAATTTTTTTATTCGTTTATTTGTCAGATTTTCTAGAACGGTTATCATTGGTCCTGGAATGGTAACCACTCATTCGTCGCTCCAACTTATCCTAACACGTTTGCACCGCGAATCAAAGGCATAGGAAATTACTTACTTTTTTTTTTTTTTGGGTACCTTGCTGCGGCCAACGAGCCTCTCTGAAAACTAAACGTAAGCAATTGGGGAGAAGAGTGCCCACTGCCACCGCATAAAAGGCAAAACGCTGGGGAAGCAGCGCCCAAGGGGTGTTGGGATCGTCGCAAATCCACGCGTGGTCGTCCATAATATATAAATATTTTCCTACAAAGATCGAATTTAAATTATACAAAATTTAATTATCTAGATTGAATAATAAAGAGAATATATGATAAAACTAAAGAAAAATAGAAGTCTAATTTAAAAAGTGAACGGAGCAACAAACGGATGATAAGCATATGGGATTTAATTCTGATAATTTTCAATAAAGAAGAATAACTGTTATTTAATCTGATATTCTCTTCGGAGATACAGATATATTTAACTAATATAATTGTATATTCTTTTGATCTTACATTAATTAAAATTATTAATTTAATAATTTAAACGTATTAATACCTTCGCATAATCATGCTCCTCAATTAACATGCCCAATACTTCAATTTAATTTACTAATCTAAACTCAATAGTACTTTCATTGAATCATGCTTCTCAAATAACATGCACAATACTCCAATTATTAAATAGAAAAAAAATTATATCTCTTTATTCTCCAAAATAGGGTTAGAAATCTACTTGATGCAAAAAGAAAATTAAAAGGAAGTTTTCTTCTTTTAATTCTTAAATGCCTTTTTAACTTTTTCGTTTTAAGATAGAAAATTATTATCTTAAACTTTTTCTTTAATGATGAATTTGAAGTTGAATAAATATATGATAAATAACAAATATATGTTGTCAAGGGAGTATCAATATGAGTTCTAACCCAAAATTCAACCCAAGCACGAATTTTATAAATATGGATGAGATTTAGATTTATAAATAAAGTTAAAAGTTTTAAAAATGAGTTTAAGGTTAGAGCATGAGGGAATCCAATTTTATGAGCCGGAATTACACTCTTAAGTATATTATACCCATGGGTGGCCACCCCATGGCCCCCATCGTATGCCTGCGCACCCTACTAATTTGCTTTTATTTCGAAGACGATCTACCTAATTTTGCATGTTTAAAAAAGTCTTTAAATTTTTTTTTTAAAAAAATGTGTATTACGCTAATACGAGATCAAAAGAAGGTGATTTTAAATTTATTATGATCGACAAAAATATCAAATTAAGATGATTTTGAAAATTTTTACTCGATAAATATCATTAAAGATAATAAGTCGCTTGAATTTATAAAAGCAGTGTCCTGATTTGTAAAAATCAAGAAGCGTGGACGGTATCACGTATATATACGGTCCACGCTTTACATAGAAAACTATGAGAAAAATTAGATATAAATAATACATTAATTATTAGACGTTACTGTTTTGCTTATGTAGGGTCTACACTAATTTATAAAATCATCAAATTTTATTTCATGTTACTCTTCCTTTTTAGATTATCTAGTTCAATTTTTGAAAGATCTCAATCATATACGCGGTCCACACTTTATATAAAACATGGCAATGCCAAAGATGAACAGCCTCATATAGCTTATTCTCGTGACCACGACCCTGTTTTTGATTTTTTTTTTTTTTCGATTGACGAAGATGTAATATATAATTGTAATACCCCAGGGTCAAAAACGGAAGTTCCACACTAGATTTGCACTTGGAAGTTCTCTCTCAAAATCCACCATGTGTAGGGCCAAGTTTAGATCATAACATAAACATAAAGGGAAGAACAATCTAATAATTTGTATTAAAATAATAAATCAAAGTAATCCGATGTTGGTAAATGTTATGCAAATTTATTACAATCCATAATTAAGTTCAAAACTGAAATAAACAATAAAATAAAATGCGTACTCCATGAAATTTTTGATAAAGCAATCATGACCTACCTATTGTGTTATCTGTAAAATAATTAAAATTACTAGAAGCGAGTAAAAACTCAGTTGGTGAAAAATAAGATGTATAGTCAGATGCATTTTTAAGTTATTTAAAATGTAGTAAGCCTATAAACTCTTCTAATTAACCCAAAAATCTAGCTTAGTTAACTTATCTACTAAGCCAACATGTAAACATGAAAAATTTGACCTTAAGTAAGTCACAAACTAGTGATTAATCACTTAAATATAGGGCTTCCCACCAAAATTTGATCATAGTAATATTTGATGATAAATCTAACCCGTTCATCAGATTTAAAACCTCCAATAATATGAAAATTGACTATTGGATCCTCCAAATTGAAGTTCAAAATTAAAAAATATAAAGAAAACAAATCTGGTCGTTTAGGATGTGTCACGTGGAAAATGGGCCCTGGCTTGCTGGGCTAACTCCTGGGCAGGCCTGTTGTTTGTTCCTCTAGACCTTCTGTCTGGGCTTGATTCTGTTTGGGCTCTAAAAGACCCCTCCATTGGCTTTCTACAGGTCCGGAGTTTCCACTAATGGGCTGTCCAACCTTAATCCATTTCTGATGGGCTTGAACCCCTAGCTTAGTCCAGCCTTGGTTAGTTAGTTCATCTCACAGCTCCAGCCCACAAAGACCAAAATTGAAAAAAGGAGAAAAAAAACATGGGCCTTTTTGAACTTGATTCTACTCTTATCATAAAGCGATTTTGGGCTAGCTTCCATATAATTGGCTAATATAAAAGTAGTTCTATGTAATCTCTTCAAATTTTAAAATTTTAATGTTTCATAAAAAATACAATCTATTTATTGTATTTAATATTATTCGTTTAGTTAGATGACCAAATTTCAACTAAATTTGACATGTAATTTCAACCTTTTTGAACTTGATTCTACATTTATCATAATGCGATTTCAGGTCAGCTTCTATGTAATTGGGTTATATAAAAATAGTTCAATGTAACATCTTCAAATTTTAAAATTTTAATGCTTCATAAAAAATACAATCCATTTATTGTATTTAACATCATTTGTTTAGTTAAGAGACCAAATTTCAACTAAATTTAATATATGCATAGGCTGTGTTCGCTCAAAATTAAGTTTATTTATGTATAAATTAGAAAAAATGCTTAGAGTTATTCACATATGTATTAAAATGTATTAATACATATGAAAGAGTTTCTATAATAAAATAATATAAGTAAATACTAAACACAATAGATGGAATAGATTCTTCATCAGTTATCTAGATGTTGAAAATTGAGGAAACATAGAGGAAACATAGAAAGAGAGTTTCAGAGAAGCATCCCGATGCAATTTATTGGTTAGAAAGGGTTTTTCTAAAAATTTCAAAAAACCCTAACATTGAATGCAATATGCATCGTCTTTCTGAAGGCCAATGGTTTTCTTTTTCCGTCGGCCATTGCCACCTTCCTTATGTGGTGTGGTTTTTTTTCGAAAAGAAATCACTTCTTAGAATAATTAAATGATATAATATCAATTTAAGTAATGATATTAAATCTCTAGAGATCTCAGAGATCTTTTTCAATTAAATAACATACACAAGATTTCAAACCTACCCACAACCATCATCGCATTAATCTACACCGTAAATCTATGCATAGAAAAGAAAATGGACATGATAAATCCGTGTAGTAATTAACTAAAAATTTAAAACCTCTACTTATAGATTGTTGAAAGAAAAACAAATGTAAATCTCCCTCCTTTAGCCCGTGCTTCCTCTTCCAATAATTTCCTCCCTTTTTTTCTCACGCTTATGCTTTTATCTCAAATCATAAGATTTCAAAAAAATCATTGTATCCCTCTTCTGTTCATTTCTTTCCTTTATATATGCTACTCATCACCATAGCTTCTGCCAACGTGACACGTAATGTATAATAGTCACGCATAAAGCACGGAGAACAATAATGGTATGGCAAAAACGAATGAAAACAGGAGTAAATTTAATAGAGAGAATTTTTGTAAAATCTTGTGGATTTGTTAGAATGTGGAGCCCACCTATTAAAGGAGAATCGAAATTTTATTTTCTATTACAATTTTCTAAAAATAGAAATTTTATCCATAAATTTCTATGGGTCAAAAACTCAACAGTCCATAAGTCAATTTACCACATAGGATACCAAATTGGAACACATTAATTTTTAGGACCCGATATTGCAATAATAGATAATAATTCAACACTTATAGTAAATATGTAGGTGTCATGCTTATCCTTGATTTTTAATTTTAACGAAATATTTTTAAATTTAAATCATTTATCATATTTAAAGTATCTTCTTCTATCATGCAACTAAAAATAATTTTCGCTGAAAATTTATATCTTATAAAAATCATCATCTTTTGAGAGCAAATATATAATTATTAAAATTTTTGAAAAATATATTATATATTATATATAATATATAAAAGTACGCAATATATACAATTCTTGAAATCATAAGCAAATGCACATGGATAAACACGATAAATGTGCCTAAATTTACAAATTAAAATTAGAAAAAAGAAGAAGCATGGATGTTAAGGTAAGTATTGAATCATTGCCCATTATCTAATATGTGTTATAGTAATATTTTTTTGTTTGTGTTTCAATAATAATTTGAAATCAATAGACATGTTAACACAACGTCTTGCTATCTCATTTTTTACATGATGATTACTTTCTACATTTTAATCAAGGTACGTGTGCTACTGGTGTAGTGCAAGTTACTGTTTCGCTTCCCAAAACCTTCGATGGATCAGGTATAAATTTCTACCACACCTCTTTTCTCTATCTTTTTTCGCATGGTTTTTGGGTTCTGTTCTCGCCTCTAATAGCCACGTAACGCAATCAAATCTTGGTCACAATCCCAACCAAGCCGCGTTTGGTGGATCATGGTTCCGTAAGAGCAGCACTATGGTTTGGCGGTCAGCTGCGTTGGAGGTGGAGACACATAGAGGCTCCGCCTATTCTCGCATCTCCTTGCACTCTTTCTGCTCTCTCACCACTTGACAAAAGGTCGTTACAGCATCCTCTATACAAATAAATCACGGCGACCTCCTCGAATTTTTCGATAAGAGGGTCTTCAAGCTGCATCTCCCAGAGCAGTATGGCGCATCATCTTTCGAACCTGTTCATAGGAAAACAGATACCTCTCCTTCTGGCCGCCACAGTTCATGACGGCATGGCGAGCACCGTTTCCCGCAATTCTTCTGGCAGCATGCCGTGTTGCCACATTGGCAAGGTCGTTTTCTCAGCACCTCCCACTTCTACCAGTCGTTGCATTGTCGTCACGTTTTTCATCTCGGGAGATCTGTGAGAGCGGGATAGATTTTAGGATTTGGGGAACGGGTTCTTTTGAAAACTGGCCAAGGACGATTCCTGCTTGACGCCACTGGCCGGGTGGTGAAGGTGCTGCTGCTGCTGAAGATGAACCGTCTCCCCCACATAGTGTTGCATGTTTTATGTTCTGAACAAAGCATATCAGCTTGCGATATGGAAGTTGGATGGTATCATCTATCCCCACGTCATTGGTCGCGTCGACGTGTTTGATTTTAGGGTTTCCGTTCTAAGTCCGGCTAGATCGATCCCCTTTGCCTTCCTATTTGGTGGAATCATCCCCTGCTGAGATAGTAAGATCATTGGTATCGGAAATTTGATAGGATCCGCTCTAGGCGTCCTACTTCAGAGTCATCTGGGCTTATAATTAATGGGCCTAGGAATCCTACTCCAGAGTCATCTGGTCGGTGGACCGGGCAATTGAAATGGACAGACAGATAGCATTCTCTAATTGCTTGCTTTGTTTTTACCTCCTAGCTTTTGTTGCCTATGAATGAGGCCATTCATTTCTGTTGGGTCTATTGTTTTGATGAAAATTTTTAGCGGATTAGAGAGAGTAGAAGAGTGAGGTAGAGAGACAGAATAGTCGTTGTAAGAGAATATTGGTTCTCTGAACTTTGCGTTTTTAGCTGAGATTGCAATTGAAATATTTACTTTTCTTGTTGAGATTTATTGAGACCTATCAAAACTAGAAATGATTGTCATTCTTGTCAGAAGCGCTAGAACTGCTTGTTTTTAAAATAAATTGGAGAAAAGGATGCTGAATTTTGCTAGAGAATGATCAAGTGCTTTTCCTATCCAAGTGACACTCGTTTTCGCTTGAGCCTCTCAAGTGCTATGTTCTGATGGGAATATTATCTATCTTCCAAACAATTTTAGGTACCGGCGGCCAATCTATTTCAATGGGCTTGGAAGAGGAGGGAATTAGCATCAAGGAATTGGACGGTAGAGCGGTTGTCTTCAAAAAAAGTATGGCGATCTACCAACAATTTCAAGATAAGGGACCCTAATTGGAAACAGCTTATTTACTTTGCTTTATTGGTCACATTGGTTTAAAGGGTGGGGAGAGACGAAGTTAAAGGAAGGGAAAACCCAAGTTAAGTGGCTCGGTTTTAATTCTTGCAGGACCACTTATGCAAAACTAGTATCCCATTGGCTTTCTATTTTTCTTTTTTTGTTTTTAAAATTAAGTCAATTGTAGTATTCTTTTTCATCATTTTTATTAAATTAATATATAATTCAAAGCAAATGCAAATGCAGGAGGTTCTATATGATTGTTATATTTTTAATATTATAGATTTTAAAAGTTTAAATTACATTGATTTTTTTTATCATGTTGAGGCTAAATAAATAGTTTTAAATAAAATGAATTCAAAATACACTAGCTCCAAAGGGAGACAAATGCACCCAGTATGATAGTAAAGCTCTAATTCTTTTATTTCTCTTTTTGTATTGCTGAGGGAACTTGGTTTCTATTTACATACTGAATTTGGTCATTAATGAGTTCAATATGCTGATTTATTTTGTACTATTATGGTCATATGTGGCAATAACACAACCCAGGCACACCCTTGATTAACTAGAGGACGAAATATCTTAGCTAAAATCAAAGGTGGTTCGCTGGCAAGTGCTCCGGAAGTAACTGGCGCATCCAATATAATTTTTGGCAATGGTGCATTCTTATGGATGTGAGGAAAGCTTCAAGTATTTGCATTTTTTTTTTTTGTTGTTGGGGGCCCAATAACAACGAAGCCATCTGAACTAAAACGAAACAAAAGTCAATCTTCAGTCCAACCACGCATGTCGGTCCAGGCAATCAGCATTGAAAAGGTGTTCATTAAAGACAAACAAATCAAACTTTTTGATTATTCAAAACCACACAGCTGGCCTGTTGAATTCGCTGCATGTTCACTGAGAAAATCGTAATCACCAGAGAATTTTCCACGCAGGGGTACATGTAATGTGAGGACAGGCGCGGACATGTCCTCCACCTCCCCATGCAGATCAGTCATCGTCCCTCTAACATGAGAGATCTGAGCCGTTCACCGACACCGTCGACGAAGACGACGGACGTAGCTCCCTGTACGACGGGTGTCGCACGTGTTTGGTCCAGTTCGACAGAGTCTGCAGCTTACCCAGCAAATACGCTTCCATGCTCACGCGTCCTTCCGTCTCTTGAGCAATGAGCATCCGCGGCCTCCATCATGCTCACCGGACTTCACTGGAGCATGCTCACCACCCGCCTCATACTCGGCCGCGCGTGTGGCTCCTTGCACGTGCACATCAGCCCCACGTGCAGCAGCATCTCCACCTCCCTCTTGTTGAAACCCCCTAGCTTCCTTTCCTGACCCTCGCATCAAGAGCACGCCCGAGTTCGCTCCTCTCCATCAAGCCCCACACCCATTCCACCAACGGCTTAGATCCCACCTCCACAGGCCTTCATCCGCACACCACTTCCAAGACCAACACCCCGAACCCAAACGCGTCCATCTCCTCAGAGACCTTTCCGCCTCGGACCACCTCAGGAGCCATGTATCCCACCATGCCCACCACACGTGTGGTCATTGAAGCACGAGCATGGGTGTGGACAAATACGAGCCCGAAGTCCCCAAGCCTCCCGTGCATCTCCCCGTCCAGCATCACGTTGTTGGCCTTGATATCTCTGTGCACCACCCTCACCTCCCATCCATCGTGCAGATACAAGATTCCGGCCGCCACGTCCTTCGAAATCCGGACCTTGGCTTCCCATCCTTGCATGAACGGAGTATCGTTTCCGGAGGGAAAAAATCTTCTTTTTCTAAACTCCCATTCTCCATGAAATCATACACCAACATCAGGTCGTCGGTCGCTGTCTTGCACCAGCCTCTAAGGCCTACCAGATTTCGATGCTTGAGCCGCCCAAGCGTTGATACTTCCGCCAAGAAGGCAAGAACTCCTTCATTCCGTTTCCAATTTCCTTCCTGAAGCATTTCACTGCCACGTCCACTGATGGGATAAAACCTGTTCTGATAACAATAAATAATATTTATCCTCTCTTATGTGAACCTAACAGGAAGCAATTCTGTAGAGCAGCAATAAACACAAGCACAAGTTCAATCACAATCACAAGAACACCAAGAATTTTACGTGGAAAACCTCCTTCACTTAAGGAGTAAAAACCACGGGTCCTCTGAAATCTCCACTATCAAAATATAATGGGAATACACAATGTTCTCTTTAGCTAAGCTAGAAGCATATAATGCATCGATCTCAAGATTAACTAATCTTGACAACACATGTAGAATCAACAAGAAGAACAAGGGAGTTAGGATTACACAAACTCGAATCCTCTGTTCTGGGTGTGTATCTCTCTCCTGAGATTCCTGTTCAACAATCACAATGGTCAGATTGTAGAACCACGAGCGAAGAAGGACCTGTCCAAAAAACAGCTCAATCGGACGGTAGATCAAAGAGATATCTCTCTTTGAAGAAAACTGCTCGAAACCTCCCTGTTTCTGTCCAGCTCTGTTTGTAACTGCAAATCTTCTTACCGCAGCGTTCTCCGATGATAGATCTCGCCGAAGACGACGAACAGACGTTGCGGAGAGAAAAGAAACCAGAGAGAAAAAAGACGGAAAAGGAAAACGAGAGAGAGAAGAGAAAAAGACGGGCGCCGAAAGAAAAAATGGACAACCACAGCTTTTTCTTTTCTTGTGGGTCATCTCCACGTGGGAGGAAACCCAAAGTCAACAAATCTCCCCCTTTCCGACTATGTGGAGGAATTCGCCATCCCGATGATTGAACGACAAACTTCAAGCTTCTCCCTCGGTAGAGCTTTTGTTAACATATCAGAGCCATTATGATTGGTATGAATTTTCTCAAGTTCAAACAACTTATCATTAATAGCTTCTCTTATCCAATGATACCTCACATCAATATGCTTTGATCTTGCATGAAAAGAAGAATTCTTACCAAGGTGAATTGCGCATTGACTATCGCAAAATATGATATATTTTTGTTGCTTGAAACCGAGCTCATGTAGAAACCTCTTCATCCACAACAACTCTTTACATGCTTCAGTTGCTGCAATGAATTCTGCTTCGGTTGTAGAAAGTGCAACGCATTTCTGTAGCCTTGATTGCCAAGCTACAGCTCCCCCTGCAAAAGTAATCAAGGAACCAGAGGTAGACTTACGAGTGTCCACATCTCCTGCCATATCTGCATCCGTGTAGCCAACTAGTAATGGTTTCTCATCGCCAAAGCAAAGTCTCAAACTGGAAGTACCTCGTAGATATCTCATAATCCACTTAACTGCATTCCAATGCTCTCTCCCAGGATTGGACAAGAACCGGCTAACAATACCAACTGCATAAGCTATGTCTGGTCTTGTACATACCATTGCATACATCAAACTTCCCACAGCTGAAGCATATGGAACCCTTTCCATGTCCTTCTTCTCTGCGTCTGTAGAGGGACACTGCTCGATGTTTAGCTTAAAGTGGGTGGCAAGAGGAGAGTTAACCGCTTTAGCTCTGTCCATGTTGAACCTCTGAAGTACTTTCTCAATGTACTTCTCTTGTGACAGATATAACTTCTTGGCATTCCTCTCACGATGAATGCTTATGCCAAGAATTTGTTTTGCTGGCCCTAAATCCTTCATAGCAAAAACTTTACTTAGCTGCATCTTCAACCTGTCAATCCTCAAAGAATTTCTGCCAATAATCAACATATCATCGACATAAAGCAATAGTATAATAAAATCATCATCAGAGAATTTCTGCACAAAGACACAATGATCAGAAGTTGTTTTTCGGTAGCCATATTTCCCCATAACTGACTCAAACTTCTTATACCATTGTCTTGGTGCTTGCTTCAAACCATAAAGGCTTTTCCTCAGCTTACACACGTAATCCTCTTTTCCTTTTTCCACGAAACCCTCTGGCTGCTCCATATAAATTTCCTTGTCTAGTTCACCATGAAGAAAAGCAGTCTTTACATCCATTTGTTCAATCTCCAAATCAAGACTAGCTGCTAGACCCAAAACCACACGAATAGATGACATTTTAACAACTGGAGAAAAAATCTCATCAAAATCAATACCTTTCTTTTGATTGAATCCCTTGACGACCAATCTAGCTTTGTATCGAGGTTGTGTAGTATCTTGTTCTTGCTTCACTCTGTATACCCACTTGTTCTTCAAAGCTCTTTTGCCCATAGGCAACTTTACCAACTCAAATGTATGATTTTCATGCAGTGACTTCATCTCATCTCTCATGGCTTCAACCCACTCCTTCTTGTGTTCATCTTCCATGGCTTCTACATAACATTCGGGCTCTCCCCCGTCAGTCAGTAACACATATTCATCAACAGAATATCGTGTAGAAGGATGACGATCTCTAGTAGACCTCCTGAGTGGAACATCTGGTGGAACTTCTGGTACTGGTGACTGCTCAACAATGCCATCATTAATCTCAACCTGTGTATGAGTATCAACATCAACTGTACCATCCTGGTCATCTTGAACTTCATCTCTAACCTGTACTGGCACATGTGTCAAAGGAACTGGATCCAAGTCTGTTAAATTATCATAATATTGAGAAACTGTTTTAACTGTTTTCTCAATATCTTATATGGTTTGGTCTTCCATAAACACAACATCTCGGCTTCTTACAAGCTTTTTCTGTACCGGATCATAAAACCTGTAACCAAAATCATCTTGGCCATAGCCAATAAATACACACTGCCTTGTCTTGACATCAAGCTTAGACCTCTCATCTTTGGGAATATGCACAAAGGCCTTACATCCAAAGACACGCAAGTGACTGTAGGATACATCTTTTCCCGACCAAACTCTGTCTGGAACATCAAAATTTAAAGGAACACAGGGTGTGAGATTTAACACATGTACAACGGTACTCAAAGCCTCACCCCAAAAGGATCCTGGCAACTGTGCATGTGAAAGCAAACATCTCACCCTTTCAACTAGTGTCCTGTTCATTCTCTCAGCTAGCCCATTTAACTGAGGAGTCTTCGGAGGTGTCCTTTGATGCCTAATACCCAGCTGTTTGCAATATTCATCAAAAGGACCACAATACTCACCTCCATTATCAGTTCTGATACACTTTAACTTCTTCCCAGTCTGTCTCTCAACTGAGGTCTGAAACTGTTTAAACACATCTAACACTTGGTCTTTTGTCTTCAAGGTATAGACCCATAACTTCCTTGAATGATCATCTATAAAAGTCACAAAATAGAGAGCACCACCAAGTGTTTTTACTTTCATGGGACCACAAACATCAGAATATACTAAATCAAGTATACCCGGCTGTCTTGAAGGAGGGGATATTTTAAAGGCAACTCTGTTTTGCTTCCCTGCCAAGCAATGAGCACATTTCTTCAATGCTGTATTCTTCAATCCAGAAAGAAAATTTTTCTTTACCAAAACCATCAAACCCTTCTCACTCATGTGGCATAGTCTTCTATGCCATAGCTCTGTTGTACTTTCATTCTCCATTGCATTGATAATACAAGAAGAAACCTTTGCCTGCATGAAGTACAATGAGGAGCACTTCTTGCCTCTAGCCATAATCATAGAACCTTTAGTAAGCTTCCAATGACCATCATTGAAGGTGTTGCAAAACCCCTCGTCATCAAGTTTACCTGCTGAAATCAAATTCAAGCGAATATCAGGAATATGTTTAACATTTTTCAAAAGCAACATCGTACCATTGTTGGTCTCCAAGCACACATCTCCCATGCCTACGGCTTTAGCTACACCATTGTTACCCATCTTAACATTCCCAAAGTCTCCGGATGTATAAGATGTAAAGAAGTCTCTTCGTGATGTAGCATGAATGGAGGCACCGCTATCAATCACCCAACTAGTGTCATGGCATGCAAGGTTGACAACATCATCATCATACACAACAAGGAAGTCATCTGTGATGGCAGAAACTCTATCAACATCATTACTATCATCAGTTTCTTTTTCTATCCCTTTTTCATTTTTGTAGTCTCTTTTGAGTTGTCGACAATACTTCTTTATATGCCCCCTTTTACCACAGTGATAACACTCAACATTGGCAAACCTGTTTGACTTGCTTTTGCTTCTGTCTCTGTTCTTCGGACCTTTACTCTTGCTCCTCCCCCTCTTTTCCATGACTAAGACCTCTGATTGTGACGAACCCTGTGACTTTCTTCTCATCTCTTCATTTAAAACACTACTCTTAGCCAAATCCATAGTGATTACACCATTTGGAGCTGAGTTAGATACCGACATTCTAAACGTCTCCCACGAGTCCGGCAATGTGCCTAGAAGCCATAACCCCTGCACCTCATCTTCAAACTTGATATTCATCCCAGCCAACTGATTAAGAATTCCCTGGTAAGCATTCAAGTGATCTGATAAAGGAGTTCCATCCCTGTTTTTCAAGCCCATCAACTTCTTTATTAGAAACAACTTGTTGTTCCCTGTTTTTCGAGCATACAGTTGTTCAAGCCTGTCCCATAAAGAACGTGCATGTGTTTCTTCACTGACATGGTTTAAAACATTATCATCTACCCACTGTCTGATATACCCACATACTTGACGATGAAGCAAAGTCCATTCAGCATCAGTTTTATCTACCGGTTTCTGTTCCGCAAACACAGGCAAATAAAAATCTTTAACATACAGCAGGTCTTCCATTTTTCCCTTCCACACATGATAATTTGAACCATTCAAATTAATCATTCTACTTGTATTAACCTCCATCGTTCAACACAAGGCACAAGATTACTAAAACCTCGCTCTGATACCACTTGATGGGATAAAACCTATTCTGATAACAATAAATAATATTTATCCTCTCTTGTGTGAACCTAACAGGAAGCAATTCTGTAGAGCAGCAATAAACACAAGCACAAGTTCAATCACAATCACAAGAACACCAAGAATTTTACGTGGAAAACCTCCTTGACTTAAGGAGTAAAAACCACGGGTCCTCTGAAATCTCCACTATCAAAATATAATGGGAATACACAATGTTCTCTTTAGCTAAGCTAGAAGCATATAATGCATCAATCTCAAGATTAACTAATCTTGACAACACATGTAGAATCAACAAGAAGAACAAGGGAGTTAGGATTACACAAACTCGAATCCTCTGTTCTGGGTGTGTATCTCTCTCCTGAGATTCCTGTTCAACAATCACAATGGTCAGATTGTAGAACCACGAGCGAAGAAGGACCTGTCCAAAAAACAGCTCAATCGGACGGTAGATCAAAGAGATATCTCTCTTTGAAGAAAACTGCTCGAAACCTCCCTGTTTCTGTCCAGCTCTGTTTGTAACTGCAAATCTTCTTACCGCAGCGTTCTCCGATGATAGATCTCGCCGAAGACGACGAACAGCGTTCTCCGATGATAGATCTCGCCGAAGACGACGAACAGACGTTGCGGAGAGAAAAGAAACCAGAGAGAAAAAAGACGGAAAAGGAAAACGAGAGAGAGAAGAGAAAAAGACGGGCGCCGAAAGAAAAAACGGACAACCACAGGCTTTTTCTTTTCTTGTGGGCCATCTCCACGTGGGAGGAAACCCAAAGTCAACATCCACCTGCCCCCTGTAGATTCCTTTGTATACCTTCCCGTTGCCACCCATTCCTATCACGTTCGAATCCGAAAACCCCTTGGTCGCATCAAAAATATATCTGTAGTAGATCCTGTGTAGCCAGTACTCCCGTTCCCATTCCTGCCTTGCTTCTGTGTCGTTGTCCTTTCTCCCCCTCGCCCTTCGGACATAAAACACAAAGACCGTGATGTTGAAGCTCGCCAAAGCATCTGCAAAAGAAATCTCAGCAATGAAATTTCTCGAACTAAAAATAGAGTCATTTTCTTAAGCAAAAGATGGAAGATTGGACGTGATTAGAGCCTCATAAGCCAAGAAATTCGAGTTGCTAAAGCTCCAAGCCAGAATCCTATGACTTTGGACCAAACTCCCCGTCGCAGTCGCAAACCCAACATACATTTCATCTAGAAGGACGTCGGAAAGGTTCTGAGTAATCGAAATAAGAGCTTGGTCGGGCTTCTTTCAGCCCATAAGTGCCATAGCGACGCTAAGCTGCGAATCATTATAGTCAATCCAAACCTAATAATTCTTCCCATTGTTCAATGAAAGATCCAGAACTGGAATCAATAAAACCCGAGGTGTTGGCAGCCATGGAGATGAGTGAATTGATGTCGATTCCTACGTGGTTGTCGTTGATATCCTTGTATTATGGGTTTCGAAAGACGTCGAATTCGACGGCGAGGATGTTGTTTTGTTTGTCGCCGTCGTTGGTGCCGTTGAAGAGGGCAAGGTGTTAGGAGTAGATGTAGCTATGGATGTTGAGCATTGGGGTGAAGAGGAAAGCAATAATGTGGCCAAGCTTGTAGCCGTTGACGGGGGAGATGGAGAAGATGAAAGAAGTAGAAAAGGAGAGGGCGGAGTAAGGGTAGTTTGGGGAATTTGTAGGGATTTTGGTTTTGTAGAGGGCGCGGCCTCTAGAAGAAGTGTTTTTGTTAGTGAGGAAGAGAAGGCCGGATTGGATGGTGATGTCAGAATAGAGGGAGATGTTGGAAGAATCGAAGCCGTTGAAGAGGAGTTCAATGGCGGATGAAGAAGAGAAGAGGAGGGGGGAGAGGGAGAGTAGATGGAGGAGGAAGACGAGCATGGCGAGAGAGATCAGATGGCGAAGCTGTTGCAAATCGCAACACTGTGATACTTTTTGGGGCTAGTAGGAGGCTAATTGCGGCACGTTGCCAACACGTGCAAGTTATTCAACAAGTTCGGTACATTTCACAGATGCATTCGGCTTGGTAATGAGCGTAGTACAGTGGATGAGAGTTTTTCTTAAGAAAGAATATTTTTTTGAACAGGAAAAAAAGAGAATATTTTTAAAATACGAGAAGATGGCATAATATAACAAAGATAAAGTAAAAATAAATAAAATAATTATATAAGAAAATAATTGAAATATAAAAATAAAAATAGTATAGTTAGATAATTAAATGTTAAATTACTTTTTGAAAAATACATGAAGAGAGAGGAAAGAATTTGCTTCTCACCCATACTCCTCCTCTAGGAGTAGAGTTGCAACTTGAGTTGAGTTGAGCTTGAATCTGATTTTAAATAATGTTGAAATTTACTTTTTTGTAATTTGAATTCGAGAAACCCGATTCGTAGATATGATAAGGTTGGGATTTACGTAATTCCGAGCTCAATTTCTCATTTTACATTTATTATAAAATATATTATATACATAATATCAAGCAATATTTTTTTTATATTTGTGTATTTTATATTATTTATATTTATGTTTCAATACATATTTGACATATTGTAATTATTTATAAATAAAGTATATTATTTTTATTTTTATTTATTTTTATATTTTTATCATTTACTTTTCTTCTTTTATGTTGTTTGCAATTTTAAATTTTCTTCTATAAATATTATTTATATTGCTGTATTTTTAAAAAAAAATTTTGATTATATATTATTATGTTTACTTATATGATTTATTGTTATTATATATTCATATGAAATTCTAAACTTATCACTTTTCAATAAAATATAAATTCATCAACCTAAATTCTAACACAGAACTTAACCCAAATCTAACTTTTCAAAAATAGAATTAGAGTTTAAGTTTTACAACTAGGATTAGGATTAGAGTTATAGTTAATATTTTATAAATGAAAAGTAATTTAGTTAGCCTGGGCTAAGCAAATGCTCCACTTAACTCACCTCGCAAAATTTATTTAAAAAATACTTTTTTTTCTTTTTCTCTATGAACTTGTTTATTTATGTGTATTTAATATATAAATTAAGTTTTACAATTTTTGGATAATGTGTATATATTTTTTTTGAAATTTTTAAGTATCTATGTACATACGTGTATAAAATACCCCTATGTTTAAAAATCTAAAATATATATATACACATATCTAAAAATGGTTAAATTTAGTTTATATGTTAAATAAACTTAGATAAACAAGTGTACAGAGAAAAAACAAAAACTATTTTTAAACGGATTTTTTGAAATAGGTTAAGCAAGACATTTGCTTAGCACCAGCTAATAGGATCATTCATTTTTTATAAATAAAGTTAAGACTAGGCTTAAGGTGAATTCGAGTCTCATGAGCCCAAATTGCACCTAGTTAGGAGCCTTGATTAACCTTAGGTGCAATGGGTATTTTTCTCAACCCCATAATCGCATTTGCACTTTAACCATTTGCACATCTTTATTATTTATTTACTTGTATTTACTAAAAAGTGTTCCATTTAAGTTAATCTTTTGTCTTTGATGTGAAATATAACTGCTCGAACAATTTTTTTTTTTTTTTTCAATGTTAGCTTTTTTTTTTTGCATCATTTTTCGTCTCCTAATATAGTACGTACCAACTTAGGGATTCTATTTGTCCCTCGTCTCTTTTATATTTTTTGGATTAAAAATCTTCTGATATATATATATATATGTATATATAAATATACATTTTCATTCCATGACTTGTGTTGTCCTCAATGCACTGTAGACTAGACATTATTTTATTTCTATAACTCTAATTTTTTCATAGTTTCTCTTTTTGTCATAATTTAACTTATTCTGTAGTTCATATCACCCGCCTCATTTTTATATTGGGCAAGAATTCAATACACGTATACGTGTCAAGCGTGGATATACTTAGGTGTTTTAAAAAAATTTATTTTTCTTTCCATTTTTACATAAATTAGTTTATATACAAAAATTGATCTCTTTTCTGAATTTTTTTTTTACCTCATTTCACTTTGAAAAATCTATTGTTATATGAACAGGTTAACGGCTTTTGAAATTTTAGGTATTTATTTGTTTATATTTACTTTTTTCGGGTAAAGCAGAAGCTCCAAAACAGGATATGTATTAGAGATTTAGAGTGAACCCGCCAGGGGCGGTTGGTTCCTCACCAGGGCAACCTTGCCCCTCGTCGCGGGATTAATTTCAGCTGTCTGCCGGCCATCAAGCGCTGTTTCTGGCCTAATCCAAAAAAAAAAACAGGTTATATATTTTCATAAAAAAAATCAGGATAAAGACACATAGGCACCCTGCTAAGATTCCAATGACTGAAACCTGTTTAGTGACTTTTGGTCTTCCAAAATACAATTTACGCTGTTTCCCTTTTCCTTTCTTAAAATCTCCATCTCTTTTTTTCTCATTTATAAAATTTTCTGTTGACCCCTTATTTTTGAGCAATTGTTGGGCCATATAAATTAGATTTGGTCATGCTGCATAAAAAGTGGTTATTAAAAGGCTATTGGACCATCAACGTATAAGATTCAACGTCTGAAATTATTTTCATATGAGCTGCATGTATAAGGATTTACACGCATAGGAGGAGTACCAAAACTGGATTCCATCCTCCCCAAATCAAGCCGCTGACACTGCGATTCATGCTTGTGGATATGCGATGAACAACCGGAGCTAATCAAAAGAAAACCCAAATATCCACGACATGCTTTTTTATTTTTGATTTAATATATTCAGATGGAGGCTTTAGCTTGGTGCTTTTAAAGAGATATCGTTTAGTTAGCTTTTATAATTTTAGTTCATCCCAACACTCGTCTATCTAGAAGAGGGATTTCAGTTTTAGTCGTCGTCTCTGTCCAAGCGAAAGATTTAACTTGAGTTATCACTGCCACGACAATCAGCCACAGCACATATACCACTTGCCGCTATTATGTCAGGATTCAACGACATGGGAGAGAAGGAACTCCGTCATCTGTTGTAACCCATTTCCCATTTGCATCGCGCACCTTGCCAACAGCACCCACGGCTTCTAGTCTTCGGAGATAATTAGTGCCAAAATGATAGGATCCGAACAGTTTGAATGAAAAATCTCAAAGAATTTTATTGATTATAGGAGTAATCTCCACTGATTTTTACAAGAAAAACTGAGAAATGAGAATAGAACAAAGTTGAAAGAGCAGAATGAAAGAAGAAGACGAGCAGAAACGAACTTGCTCAAGACTAGCTGAAGCAGATCTGAGAAAGGAGAGAGCAGAGAGAAAGCCAAAGGCTGATAGAAAACGAGATCTGCAATCAACAACTTTTTCCCGTTGACAAGCTGGTATTTATAGATAGCCACCGACTTGATGATAGAAGCCAACTCAGCAACTGACGTGGAAGCATTCTCTCTTTGCTATTATTCAACCAACTCAACATGATTCCTGACAACGCCCCCTCCTCAAGAACAGTTTCGCCCTCGAACCTAAATGTAGAAAACACAATTCATCATAACCAGTGAATAGAGATTTCAATTACCCACCCATGATTGGAGATCCACCTGGATCCCATAACAATCGGATCGTAAAATTGAAATCCAATGTAGCTAGAGATCCTCTTGGATTCCGCAATAGTATTTTCCATAGCAACTCCAACAAGAAATCAGCCTCCACCTTCAAACGATCAATTTCAGTGGTGATTTTGATCCTCCATAACCCAGGTGAAAAAGAATTGATGTCTGCGTGGGTTCCAATCTTAATAAGCGGAGCACCTTCAAATGTTAACTGCTCTCGTTTGCAGCCTCTAATGTTGTTGACATATGACTCAGGCCACTGTCCCCCCCCTTGGGCTTGCGGAAACGATCATTGTCCACCGAAGGCCATTTGATTTTGTTTGAGAACGTCGAAGCTGCCATTCTTTCTTTTGAATCCTTCTATTTTCCAGCTTTTGGGCTCCCTCAATCGCCTCCTTCAATATCAAAGGATTGCTTTATTCCAAGTCCGCTAGCAGATCTCCCCGCAACCCTGCCATAAAACAACACCTAAGCTGTTCCTTCGACTACCTGCCGTCCGATTTAACAATCTTTCAAACTCAACAACATAATTTTCCAAATTCCTTGCTTGTGTTAACCGCAACAACATCATATTAATCTGTCACACAAAGCTTTGCAAAAATTCTCCCATGTAATATCCGGTTTGGATCGTCTAACATATTGACTCCAATATACACAATTACCCTGAATATTTTGAATGACAATGCCAACCTTCATCCTTTCATCCACCTCACAAATTTCAAAATAATTGTTTGCTTGAATGATCCATATGCTCGGATCATCACCAGCAACAAATATAGGGAAATTGAATGTTGGTAAGAGGCGTGGCTCTAGAAACCAACAAATACCAAGGTCTAGGTTTCAAGTGATGCCAACTGCAGTGAGGACTATTGTAATAGCTCAAAACTGAATCCCACATCGAAAATGGAAGAAAGTTCCTGGTAATTTATAAGTGGGTCTCAAGTTTGATATGGTGTGACGCGTTTGAAAACAGTGCGGCTAAACTATCGGGCCAGAGCGGACAATATCACACTATAAGGCCCATAGCCCACAGGCCCAATGGACGTTTCTTGGGTCTGTGTGCTTTGTGCTCGGCCTAATGTTCGCTTTTCTGGGTCTGTGTGCTTTGTGTGTCAGGCCCAATGGTCGCTTTTCTAGGTCTATGCGTGACAAGTGGTATCAAAGCGGTTCTCCCTCCAGTAGATGTGGTTCGGAGAATTGAACCAGTGAAAGCCAGGGCTGCAGGCAGAAGCCCGGAGTTGGGTTGTGGTTCGGGGACGAACCAGGCGAAAGCTAGGGTGCTTGTAATAGCCTAGAACCGAATCCCACATCGAAAAGGGGAGAAAAGTTCCTGGTAGTTTATAAGTGAGTCTTAAGTTCAATATGATATGACGCATTTTAAAGCCGTGCAGCTAAGCTGTCAGGCCAGAGCAGACAATATCACATCGTGAGGCCCATAGCCCACAGACTCAATGGACGTTTTCTGGGTCTGTGTGCTTTGTGCGTCATACCCAATGGTCATTTTTCTGAGTCTGTGCATGACAAGTGGTATCAGAGCGGCTCCCCCTCCAGTAGATGTGGTTCGGAGAGTTGAACCAGTGAAAGTCAGGGTTGCAGGCAGAAGCCCAGAGTTGAGTTGTGGTTCGGGGACGAACTAGGCGGAAGCTGGTGGGCTTGTAATAGCCCAGAACTGAATCCTGCATCAAAAAAGGGAGAAAGTTCCTGGTAGTTTATAAGTGGGTCTCAAGTTCAATATGGTGTGACGCATTTGAAAGTAATGCGGCTAAGCCGTCGGGCTAGAGCGGACAATATCACACTAGGGGTGTAAATCGGGTCGGGTTGACTCGGGTTGGCACAAATACAACCCTAACCCACCTTGTAAAATCACAACCCAACCCTACTTTCAACCCTACTTTTCACATCTTAACTCAACCCTATTTCAACCCACCTTAAATCGGTTCGGTTCGGGTTAGAAATCGGGCTAATAGATTACACATGTTATCAATGCTAGTTAAACTTTTGTTTACCTGAATTTGTAAAATAATAAAAATAATGATAATTATAAAAACAATAAGTACCAATAAAAGTTCTACATAGCTCAAAAGTGGAGGATAAGTTTAGTAATTGATTCGCTTTTTTGTTTTTGTATTTTTGAGCAATCGATGTCCTCTGCAAGTCAAAAAGTGAAAGCCAAGTAAAATTATTGCATAAAATTTTGCAAAATAGAAAAATGAATATTATAGTCTTACTTACCTTCTTAGTTGACTTCCAATCAAAACTAAAAATATCTTAAGTTCTCAATTGACCTGTTATGTTATTCTAAATCACCAATGCAAGCAAATATCTAAACAACTTATTTACGATGCAATATAACCAAATAATCCAAACACAATTTCACAACTAATTAACCAAATATATTTCAAACAAAATAATTTCAAACAACATTTGACAATGAAATAGTCAAACATATTTCCAAACTCCACACAATTTTATTTAAATATCTAAGCAATATGAATAAAATACACTGTCATAAATATATGCAAATACATATCTTTATGAAATCGGGTCGGGTCGGGTTGACCGACCCCTAACCCAGCCCAACCCATTTTTAAAATCGGGTCGGGTTGAACCCAATTTTTAAAAACCAAATTTTCAAAACCTCAACCCAATCATGGTATAAATCGGTTCGGGTTGATGCGGGCTCGGGTTGAACCCAACCCTATTTACACCCCTATATCACACTGTGAGGCCCATAGCCCACAGGCCCAATGAACGTTTTCTGGGTCTATGTGCTCTGTGATCGGGCTAAATGTTCGTTTTTCTAGGTTTGTGTATTTTGTGCGTCAGGCCCAATAGTCGCTTTTATGGGTTTGCGCATGACAACTATAATCTTGATACTTAGTTGAACTTTGGGACAATACCTTGAGACCAGTATGGTCTAGTAACTTGGAGCTGGCTTGGAGGGGCCGACCTGTATAAGACCAAAGTGGGGCACTAGAGTGGGCAATTGGCCAGGGTCCTAACACAAAACCATAGTTGTGCCATTTTTATTATAGCGGATTCATCTTCCCAAGCTGCATCACCATGGCGGTTATTCCATACCTCAGTTTCCAACAACAATGAACACAAGCAAAAGAAGAGCACCTCTGACTAGCAAAATCCACGTTAGCACGATTCCTTGGTAGCTAAGCAACGAAGCTGCATTTGTGGAAAATGGTTTTGATCTTGTTCCCTTGCAGGAGCCAATGGATAATAAACTCAACCGAGGAAGATAGGTGAATGCCCAACATGCGCCAAAGACTACATGCTCGCCAGCCAACCAAGCCAGAAGTTTATAAATAGAAATGTTCTCCAACATTTTCGAACAGAGAATAAGCTCCTCGCCAAATTAGGAGCAAAGAGGAAAGGAGATGCTGCTCTGCTCGGCAGCTATGTTGGCCTAGCCTCCTTCATCTCTATCTCCTCCCTCCTTTTTAGTCATGCTTTTTCAAAGCTCACTACCTCCACTGGTGCTCTGTTACGCTAATACCTTCATTACATCCGTCCCAAAAAAATAAAAGCCCCAACACCCATTCCAGCTATCCAAAAAAAAAAAATTTAAAAAAAAAAAAAAAATTAGGAACTCCCGACTATTGTTGTATACGTCTCGGCCATCTCCTCAAAAATGTACCATTTATTTTTATTATGTCATAGATGTATGACTTGTCTGTAACTAGTATATTTGTTTATGTAAACCACCGTTTTATCATTTCAATGTAATATTTGGGTTCTTTATCTTCCAAAAATATTATTAGTGACTTCTTTTTATTTTCTGTTATTATTTTTATATTAATACTTTGATCTTTATTTACTCCAATAATATTTTAGATTAATATTACTCATTTTCCAGCAACATAATTTTAGCATTTTTTTATATTTATATTTTTATTTTAAGTTGACTAAAATAAATCAACCTATCGTAGTGCCTGTTGCTAAATTTTCATACTAAAATTGTTTTGAATTTCTCGGCTGTTTTCGGGGAAAAACAGCAATGAAGAAAGTTCAACCAACACGGTCGCATGGTCTTTCGCACTAATAATCAGTAGTCGCCTGCAGTTGCAATTTCTAAACCAGCTATTCCTATTTGCTTTTCATTCCATTTCTACGGATGGGGATTAATCAAATTGACTGTCTTTTATACAAAGATAGGAATGATCCTGTTAGTCTGAGCTTAGTAAATGTCTCACTTAGCACACCTCAAAAATCCTATTTAAAATAATTTTTTATTTTTTTCTTTATACACTTGTTTATCTAAGTATATTTAATATATAAATCAAGTTTTACCATTTTTGGATATATGTATATATTTTTTAGATTTTTAAAAATAAAGGTATTTTAAATACATATATACACATAGATATTTAAAAATCTCAAAAAAATATATAAACATATTCAAAAACGGTAAAACTTGGTCTATATATTAAATACATTTAGATAAACAAGTGTAGGAAAAAATTTAAAAAAAAATTGTTTTAAATAGGATTTTTGAGGTGGGCTAAGTGAGACATTTACTTAGCCCGGGCTAACAGAATCATTCATCATATATAGAGAGCGGTACATTTGATCAAAAATAGGCCTCACATATATTAGAATGTAATGAAACTTTATACAATTATTTATCTATATATAAATTTTATAGCAAATGGTTTACGTGTTGAAAAAATCACTTTAAAGTTGTTATTTATATCAAACTATTTTATTACGTTGAATTCGTACCATTTTCATATGGGGCCTATATACATATCTGATTCGAACGAAAATTGGTATGATAATAGAATATATTATTCTAAATACAATGAGTGGAATAGATTATGATTTGATGATCATGTAGGGCTCATTTCAGCGACGCTGCACCTGAATATTTATATATATATATATATATATACACACACACGAGCCCATCTTAAAATGATACAAATAACGTAATAAAATAGTTTGATATAAATAACAATTTTAAAGTAATTTTTTCAATATGTAAACCATTTATTATAAAATTTATATATAGATAAATAATTGTATATAGTTTGATTAGATTTTAATATGTATGGGACCGATCCCCAATCCCCTGAATATTTCTGATATATATATATAAGGGTTGTTCCGGTACAGCGTCACTGCACCGGAACAGCGGTCGCGCTGTACCGGAACAGCGGTCCAGTTGCCCACAAAATGGGCCCCACACACATAAAATACAATAGAACTTTATACAATCATTTATCCATATATAAATCATACTTTAGATGATTTAGATGTTGAAAAAACCACTTTAAAGTTGTTATTTACATCAAACTATCTTATTACGTTGAATTTGTATAATTTTCAGTGGAGTCCATACACATATCCGATTTGGATGAATATTGATATGGTAATAGAATATATTATTCTAAATATAATGAGTGGAATAGATTTTGATTTTATCATCATGTGGGGCCCGTTTCAGTGCCACTGCACCTCTCTTTATATATATATATATATATATATATATATATATATATATATCCCTTTAGAAGGTTCATTATCCATCATTATTACATCAAAATCTCCCTTTCACCCACCTTTATTTATTTATTTTTATCAAGAGCGTGTTTGGAAAATGATAAAAAAAATTTGAATGAAAATTTTTTGATGTAAAAGTTATTGAAATGAGAAAAAAAATATGATATGATATAAGTAATGATCAAAAATAAAGAAAATAAAGTTTAAATAGAAAGATTAGTTATATGTATAGTTGTATAAAATTGATTGAAAAATAAGAAAATTTGTATAGAAAAAATATAAAAAATAATTAAAAAGTTGGATAATTACATAGATTGAAAAGTTTTAATGAAAAATTTTATTTACTACCAAACAAAACCTAAAACATGTATTCACCGCCCCTCTACAACAGTGTCAGACTCATAAGAGCCCCCAAAACTCGACTGGGTGAGTTCATGAGGCTGGATGCAAGTTGCCGTAAACTGATCCTTGGAATTCCCCGACAAAATCCATCGCGCTTTGGAAGCCGCTCCTTCCTCACCATCCAACATGTACACAACCTCTCTCATGCTCGGCCGAGCAGGAGGATCCCCGGACGTACATAACAGCCCCAAGTGCAGCAACCTCTCCGCTTCTCCGTCCTCGTACCCACCACCTTTCTCCAATCTCCCGTCCATCGCTCCCGCCAATTCTCCACCCTCCATCAGACCTCTTACCCACTCAACCAACGGCTTAGATCCGTCCTCCACGGGCCTCCGTCCGCACACCACTTCCAACACCAACACCCCAAACCCAAACACGTCTGCCTTTTCCGACACCTTCCCACCGCGCACCACCTCCGGCGCCATGTACCCCACCGTGCCAACCACACCTGTGCTCACCGGCGCCGCACGGGCGGCATGGGAGTGTACTCGCGCAAGGCCGAAGTCGCCCAGCCTGCCGCGCATCTCTCCGTCCAGCATCACGTTGCTGGCTTTGATGTCTCTGTGCACAACCTTCTTCTCCCAACCTTCGTGCAGATACAAGACTCCTGCCGCTATATCCCTCAGAACTCTAACCCTAGGTCCCCACCCCAGCATGAGCCCGTCCTCGCCGTCGCAGTCGAAAATCCTCCTGTCCAAGCTTCCATTCTTCATGAAATCATACACCAAAATCAGATTGCCCCTTCCTCTCTTGCAATTGCACTTGCACCAGCCTCTCAGCCCCACGAGATTCCGATGGCGCAGCCGCCCAAGTGTCGATATCTCTGCCAAAAACTCCCTCATTCCGTCCCCCTTCTCCTGCCGAATGCATTTCACTGCCACTTCCATCTGCCCTCTCAAAACGCCTTTGTACACCTTCCCGTTGCTCCCCTCCCCGATCACGTTGGAATCTGAAAATCCGTCCGTTGCTTCGAAGATGTCTTCGAAACGTATCTGGTGCGGCCAGTACTCCAATTGCCATTCCTCCATTTCTTCCGCATCCGACCCTATTTTTCTCTTTGCCTTCCTCCGTATGAAAAGCGCAAGCGCCGCTACACCGATGCCGAACAAAACAGCCGCAGCTGCCGAAATCCCTGCAATGAATCCCCCCCGCCTGGAACTCGATGTGTGGGCTTCAGAGAAAGATGGTAGATTAGACGCGGTCAACGCCTCATGCATCGAAAAATTCGAATTGCTAAAGCTCCAGGCCAAAACCCCAACTCTATCGCCGATTTCCGTGTCCACAAAAAACCCAGCATATGTTTCATTAGTGACAAGTTGGGATGCATCCATATCAACAGAAAGCAGGGGCTTGTTGGGTTTTCCAACGCCAGCTGGGGCTACAGTGACATTGAGCAGGGAATCACCGTATTCAATCCAAGCCTGGTAATTTTCTCCATTATTTAAAGCGAGCCCCCGAAAGCTGCCTGAGAAGGGATCCGTGTAGCCGGCGTTTCGGATTCCTCCGACGCTACGCGAATTGACGTTGACGCAGGCGTAGTATGGATCCCGCCAATCGGATCTCGAGACCCCAAATTCAACAGACAGAATCTGGGTTTGTTGTTGGAGGGCACCATCAGTCTTGTTGAAGCCTACGGAGGGGATGTGCTCAGTGGTGGCGGGGGTCGGGGCTAAGATGAAAGAGAGGAAGAAAGCGGGGCTGTGGGTTGGCAAAGCAGAGAAGACGAAAGAGGTGGAGAAGGGAAGTGGGGGGGAAGGATAATTTGAGGATTTTGTGGGGATTTCATGTTTGTAGAGAGCCCGGCCCGGTACTGAGCCAGCGGCCTTGGTAAGGACGAGGATGTTTGATTGAAGGGCTGCACCAGGGAGGATATAGAGGTCGGAGTCGTTATGGAAGCCATTGAAGAGGAAATCAACGGCAAAAGAAGAAGGCAAGATGAGGAGGAGGAGGAGGAGATGGAGGATGCTTGGTTTTTTCATGGGGAGGAAGGGAGGAAGGGATATACACTGGCCCCATCCAGCCCCCACTTACGATATGTGGATTTATTGGAATTAGCAATTGGAGATTCCCAGTTGGAAAACCACATGATTTGTTCTTGGCATCCTTTTCTTCTAACATCATGCTTTGGTAGGCCCGATGAAAGAAATTTTTATGAAACGGACTATGCACGTATTCCAGTCCTTTCCAGACGCATGACTTCTTGTTATTATTTTTTTTAATGTTATCCAGATGATAACTTGATTAGTCAACACATCACTATACAACTCCATGGAAATTTGTAGTTGAGGAAAGATTTAGGTCGGCCAGGAATGGTACGTGGAACGATAGAAAAGAATTGCGGGGCGGGTAATAGGATGAAACTCGGTTCGCATCGAACTTAATTCTAATTTTATTTATAAAATATTAATTTAATTTTAACTTTAACTCTATTTATAAAATTTAAATTTAAATTTTATTTTTGAAAATCGGATTCAAGTTGAGTTTTAGATTGGAATTTATATTGAAAAATTTACATTTTATTTAAAAATAATAAGTTTAGAATTTCATATGAATAAATAATAATAACAAATCGTGTAAATAAACATAATAATATATAATCAAAACTACATATTTTTTAAAAAATAGTAATATAAAGAATATTTTGAGAAAAATTTAACATTAAAAATAAGATAAATGAAGAAAATTAATAAGTGTAAAAGTAAATGATAGAAATAAAAGATAAATATAAATGAAAATAATATACTTTATTTACAATAAAATTATAATATGCTAAATACGTATTCAAATATAGATATAATAACTTAAAATATGAAAAATATAAAGAAATATTGTTTAAATAGTATGTATATAATATATTTTATAATAAATATAAAATGTTAAATCGGGCTCGGGTTCAGGTTCATTTGAACTCTAATCATATCGTATTTACAAATCGAGTTTCTTGGGTTTTATAAAAAGTAAGTTTCAACCCGGCCCAAATTACACCATGAACAAAACTGCACGGAAAATATAAAAAAAAAAGGTTTTTTCAAAAAGGAGAAAAGCATTTTTTAAGGATTAAAAATTTTACTCATCCCTAGGGTGAGAGCCGGGATGAGGTGTACCGTCTTAAGATTAGGTTGACTGTACTTTTTAAAAATTCTATTGGCGTTCGGGAGCCGTTGGATGAAGGTCGCGTCGGCGTAGGCAGAAAATACAACAGGTTCTGTGTGAGATGTTTGCGAATTTGCAAACCCCACTCTTGCTCCCCTTCTAATCCTTTTCACTTTTCCTTCTTCCTCTTCCTCACTTCGTCGTCATGAAGGGAGACGAGACGGACTGGATTTTCGTCCTTCACCCAATGAAATCGACATCTAGAGCTCCTCTGCAAACACACCACTGCTACCGATGATCCTCCTCCTCCTCTCAAGTTCCTCTTCGCTACTCTCGCCCAGCACTGGACCGACGTTGCTGCCATCAGCAACGGTCATGTAGGTGCCATGGCCTGGGACGAGGTCCAATCCGAGAAGGTCCAGCTCAACAGCACCTCCCTGCTCTCTTAAGGTCTGTTTGGCAACGAGCAAAACTCACCCCTTGTTATAAAACTTTTCACGCGAGGGTCTTAAACGCAAAACCGCGTCAATTCAATCGGTCAACCTTGGCGACAGATGCTGAACACCCCGTACATTTCGCTGGTCCACACGAGCGGCGTTGAAGAGGCTTGGGTTCGGCTTGCTTGCACATCGAATCGCATGTCTGCTGTATCAGCAATGCTGGTGCTTCAGTTGACCATCCGTACGTTGAATGGATTAATGCGCTTAGCCAGCGTTGAGGTTTGACGTTTTTTGGCAGCAAAAAACACGTCAAAAACTTTTAATCCAAACTCCAAACCTATAATCCTCTTTGAGTCTGTATATACCTTTGAGATTCCATGGGCGTGGAAATGGAACTAATTTTCTGTTAGAGATTTTAGCTCTCCGTGGTCAGTTTCGGGACATAAAGCTCAATGGTCGTTGGTTGGGCCTACACCGAATGATGATAACATTAGTGACATTTTCCGTTTGGTGGTTTTGTAGTCTAAGAAGGATCTTCTAGTTAATCTATTTGGTTGGTGGTATAAGGGAGTCATTTCTCTTGTAATTTGTTTCTCACCAGCATTCATCATTCAGGTGTGACTACCAGTAAATACTTGTGATGTTAAATTACGCAGGAATCTCGGCAGGTTGGTATTTGTGATTTGTTCAGAAAGTGGAATGGGGTTAGCATAATCCAACTTAACCAGTAAGATGTATTCGGAGGAACAGATTTTCGGTGTGCAGAGCATGCATGAAAATGCAACACTCCACAACCAAACATGTCTTGAATTCTCAATCGACGGATTGAAGAAAGGCTCTCTTTTTTAGTGATGGAGACCGCTTATTCTTCTGAACTTTCCGTAGCAACTTGCCTTAATTTTCAAATCACAGCAAGTTGTCAATGTTTTTCTAGAAAACAAATGCAAATTAGGGGATGCAGAGGATTTCTGATTTTGTGCACGATGGGAAGAAGTTAATTTGATAATTGGAACAATCAATTGTTGACCACAAAAGTAGAGTGATTAAAAATGAAGAAGTTATTTTGATAATCGGAACAATCGATTTCTTGACCACAAAAGTAGAATGATTAAAAATATTGATTCGCGAATCGCAATGACGACGAGGTGGAGAAGAGGAAGAAGAGAAAGTAGAAATGATTAGGAGGGGAGTAAGAGTGGGGGTGGAAAGGTGCCGATGGCTATTCTGCAAATTCTCGAACATCCGACAGAGAGTCTGATTTTCAATGGCTCTCCATCACCCCGCAAATTTGAACAGCTATGGGCGTCCATGACCTCAGTCCGATCAGGAGTACATGATTGCGATTCATATCTAGGATGTGTTGGGAAGTCATAAAATTTTAGATGAAATTTTTTTATATATAAAAGTTATTGAATTTGCAGAAAATAATGTGATATCTTGGTACAAAGAAGAGGAGTACAGAAATTAAAATTAAAATAAATAAGTTAGTTGTATAGATAATTGTTTTAAAATGATTAAAAAGTACAGTAGTTATATACGAATATATAAAAATAATTAAAAAATTAGATAATTTTAGAAAGTGAAAAGTTTTAGTTGAAAAATTTTATGGTTTACCAAACAACTCCTCAGTTGGAATAATATTAGTTTGACCTTCACATTTTTCAACAAGTTTTAAGACAAATTTCGAATTGGTATTGAGATGGTGAGTTAAGTAAAAATGAAAATGGTATTAGGATTGCGAGTTAAGTAAAAAATACATGTAAAGTAATATGGTTTTAAGAATTTATATACACATGAAATATAGAGATACATGCATACTAAATGTAAATATCGTATGCTTTAATTTTTACTAATTAATAAAAGTAAATACTAAAGCAAAATATAAGTAAATATTAGTATAATTTTATTGAAATACACTAACAAAATATACTTCATTCAGAATGAACTTTGGCTTTTTAAAATATTTTCAACAAGTTTTCCTAAAATACAAAGAACACTACAATTACATATATTCAAATGTCCTTTATTGATTCTTATGTTACTGATGTAGTTAATAATAGTTAGTGTAAGGACGTGATTGACTCACGTTGATCTTATTTTTAGATTAGGGTAATATTTCCTGTAATGAGTTTTAAAAAAATAATTTTACTTGATCAAAAATGGGCCAGGCTAGGAGTTGACCTGCCCCAATGCAATTCCCACCCCTATTCCATCCCATTTGTGAACCGGAACAAAACCATCAAAGTCGAGATCAAAGCAGGAATAACAGCAGGGCAACTACGTAGTAAACTAGCTGACCTAACAAGTAACCCGCAATTTTCATCTCCAAATTACTCGCACTTAAGCCTATCCAACTCACCTTTTTCTGTTCTTTTTTCCCTTATCAAAGGTGGCAGCAGGCAAATAGAGTGAGTTAATGGACGCCAGAAATTTTTTTTTTTTTTTTTTTTTCTATAGATGTATGAGTCTTATCTCTAACGCATCCATGTGAAAATTTTCAATTTTTAAAAATTTATTTTGTATGTTTTGAAAATTTGAAAGTATAAAAAGTATCCATGACTTTTTTGTTTTCAAAAATTCAAAAAAACCAAACGAGTTTTAAGAAGTTATCAAATTTCACATGAACACATTTTAGTTGGGGCATATTTTCTGGCTGCCCGTAAATTAGGTGGCCGTAGGAGGGTCATAGTGCTTTTTACCCTCTTTCGAAGCCTTATTTTTTAACATGACGTAGACTTTTTGCGCGACGTTCCAAAAAAAACGAAAGTATGCAACAAGGACATCATAATACAGAGGCATGCTTACTGGCTGCTAGGGGCGAGCATCAAATTATAGCCAGAGTGGTCTATTATATCTCGTCATTGCAGAAACTGGAATTTTTCCCCCCCTGATACATTCCTGATACAACAGAAACTGGAAATCTTAACCACTGCAGAATTTGGAAAATTTGGCATTCGTTCCCAGCATTACTTTTCCATTCCCTACATGCTTCTCACCATTTTTGTTTGTTTGTTTCGTGAATACCTCCTCACATTTACTTTCGTCGCGTTGGATCCAAAATTTCAGACCGGAGTAAGCACCAAGTTCTCCTACATGCACCAATAAAAAAAAAATTCTTCTACATGCGATTGCAGGTCCACTACGGCGGCCTGGACCTGCAATGCAAGTCTTTCACAGGTAAGTATTATGTCCACCAGAAAAATACTAAAAGTCAAACCACGTGAACCATCCTTCCTTAAGGAAAAGAAATAAAAAAGAAGAAATAATCGAAATCACTTTCAGTGAAAGGGAAAAGCCTACAAGTGACAATGTGAACGGGAATTGTGTGAATTTTAGGCATTGACGGGTAAGGGAAATAGAATTGTGTGACTTCTATGCGTGCAGTCGAACATGTATTCTCAAAAATAATTCTAAAAAAACATATGGATTGACCAAATTCCCTAACCTCCGTATAAGGAGAAGAACATACCGTCCCCCCTTTCTGAATGTTGTCACTCCCTCTGCTTGGATTGGCTTCCAGCGACCAAAACTGAAATCTCATTTCACTGGATGCCGGCTGCGCGAACGAGCCAATGCTACTAATGAAACAGTTCAGTCATACTCAAAATCCGCGACTTTTGGTATTAGGCCAATCAGTATACGAAAAGTGTTGAGAAGAATCGTATTGGCGTATCGCAGATAGACGCCCTCCCGTCAGGAGGTCCTTTTTCTAACCTCTACACTCCAGTTTTAGCTTCCAGTCACAAGGCACACAATAAATACAAGATGCCTGATAAAAAGCTACCTCCCGTGAGAAAATGACGAAAATTTTCCTACTCTTACCTGCCGCATTTCCCAAGCAGCAAATCAGCCAGCTCTACATGCAGGCTGACATTTGAAAGGATTCAATGACATCATCTGCACGCCAGTTGAGGCAAAGAAAAACCTATTGTGAGCTGTATTCAAAGAACTTTTGGTCTTCTTGGGGCACAAAAGGCAATCACTTTATGATCTTTTTCATCTTAACTTGACGCAGCTTCTCTTGCAGAGGCAACTATGGGAAACCGCTGCAATGCTTGGCCTTGGACTGTAACCGGGGGGCCTCTTCAGCTTGGAGCCTCCTGATTCTTGCCTTTTTTACTTGTGCTTGACGAATAGCTTCTCGGATCTGTTGTTCGTGATCCTTAAGCATCTGGTCTGCATTTCCTGTTGCCCGCAGCAGTGGCCCAGAATAGTGGATCTTTTTGCCCTTGGAGCCATAACCCAACTGCAAAGAATTTAAGTCCGCCATTCAAGAGGCTTGCGAAAGCTAAAAATTATAAACAAACAAAAGCAGCTGAATTTTGCTGAAATTGCAATTTGACAAGAGAATGGAGCATCAACCATAGCTAAGAAAAATAACTCGGATTCTTAGTATATTGACAATCTGTAAGACCAAGATACTAATCTTTCAGACCTGTCTGAGAAAAATCGGGCTTTCAGGCAATTAAGTGGATAACAAATTGTTCCACATCTCTAATTCTTATCACCATCCCATCACAACCTCTTAGTCATAAGGCTCAGAAATGGTAATGCTTCACTCTCCAGCAGTAGCTCAATCTCTGTGAATCACATAGTTGATGCCAAATGCAACATATTGTTGATTGTGATAAGCAAGTTTTTGCTAGTATCAAGTTTCGCAGAGCTAGACATGACAATGATTCGCAGAAGAAAAAAGGCATGCACTGCTTACCAAAATAGGGTCCTTGCCGCTGATTTTGTTATCTCCTTTTTGGTGATCAGGCATCTTGGTTAATTCTGATACCTCTTCAGACAATGTGCCATTTGTAGATACTGAATGATAAGATGCCATTTTCTCCCCATGATCATTAGTGTGTACATTTCCCTTTACTGCTACCAAACAGGATGATGCTGATAAATCTGTCCCATAGGGAACATTCGGACCATCATTGTCATCGTTCTTTTGGGCCTTTGCCCATGCACTCCGATGAACTAATGGCCCTGAGTGTGAGGCTCTATGATGTAAATGCCCCTGAGAATCTTCAGTTGCTTCTTCTAATGCCTGGCCTTGTCTTGGCGGATCAATTGGGAACCCGGAGGCAATTTCCTCCTTATGAGGATTGAATTTCTCACTCCGGCTCTTGGAAGTGGAGTGGCTATGTCTTTTCTGTAATCAGAATGTCCGATATTACAAAGGGGGAAGAACAGGTGAGAGGCAAACTCTAAATTTAACATATGTAAGTAAACTAGACAAACATTAAAATAGTTTGCAGAACTGTGAAATAAAATCTCTAGTTTCGTTTTCAACGAAGTGAGAAAAAAAATGACTGAAAGAGGAACTTTATGGTCTAAACTTCTCCTTCGTAGCATCAAAACAGAAATCTGAAACTCAAATGGGGAAAAAACAATTCATCATATCGAAGAAATTGCAAACTTACCTGTATTGATAAGTCTATTTCAGCATTGGCGTCAGGAGCTGGAATTGCTCTAGATTCTCTTGGTCCTTTCCTTTCTTGGTCAGGCCTCTGCAACTTACCTCCAGCAGCCCCTTGCCTGTTGAAGGCAACAATTTCAAGGATATCATTATGACGGATTATTGAGATCACTAAAAATCATAAAAGAGAAATCTTTATAACTGACTAAACAGGGGAGAATGGCGTGAGATAAATGGGGTGAAGGGAGAACAGTACTAGTGAAGATGGAAAGGAAAAGTGTGTGTGTGTCTGTGTGTGTGTGTCCAGGGCTGCTGCATGCACCCGGGTACATAAATTACAAAAATGCCACAGATTTTAAAAAATAAAAAACAAATATCTAAAAGTCGCTAAAAATGGTAAAAATTGATACACATGTTAAATACACCTAAATTAACAATTGCATAAAAAAAATTTTAAAAATGAGTTTTTGCACTCAGGTGCACTGAAACTAAGTGTACCCGGGTGCACTGTATCACGACTTATATATACATATATATGAGATATATTCAGGTGCAGCGGCGCTGAAATGGGCCCCACATGATGATCAAATTATAATCTACTCCACCCATTATATTTAAAATAATATATTCTATTACCATATCAATTTTCATCCCAATCGGATATGTGTGGACCCCATCTGAAAATGGTACAAATTCAACGTAATAAAATAGTTTGATATAAATAACAACTTTAAAGTACTTTTTTCAATGCCTAAACCATCTAAGGTATGATTTATATATGGATAAATGATTATATAAAGTTTCATAGCATTTTAATGTGTGAAGTTCATTTTTTGGGCAACTGCACCGTTGTTCCGGTGCAGCGTCCCTCTATAGAGAGAGAAAGAGAGCGCACGAAAGAGAGTTGTTCTTGTGCAGTGCTAGTACACCGGAACAGCAATACATTTGTCTATTTTTGGACCCCACACATATTAGAATGCAATGAAACTTTATACGATCATTTATCTATATATAAATTTTATAGCAAATAGTTTACATGTTGAAAAAACTACTTTAAAGTTGTTATTTACATCAAACTATTTTATTACGTTAAATTTGTATCATTTTCAGATGGGATTCATACACATATCTAATTGGAATGAAAATTGATATGGTAATAGAATATATTATTCTAAATACAATGAATAAAGTAGATTATAATTTTATCATTATGTGGGGCCCATTTGGATGCTTCTACACCTGAAAATATCTCATATACATATATAGAGAGAGAGAGAGAATTCAGGTGCAGCTTTACTGCACCACAATTACAATGCAATTACCTAAAAATGAGCCCTACATGATCATAAAATTATAATTTATTCTATCCATTGTATTTAAAATTATATATTCCATTACCATACTACTTTTTATAACAATTGGATGTGTATGGATCTCATCCGAAAATAGTACAAATTCAACGTAATAAAATAGTTTAATGTGAAGTTGTACCATAATTAACGGTGCATTTGGCCCAAACTGGGCCTCGCGTGTACTTAAATGTATTAATACTTTACACAATCATTTATCCATATATAAAGTTTATAGCAAATGGTTTACATGTTGAAAAAATAACTTTAAAGTTGTTATTTACATTAAAATATTTTATTATGTTGAATATGTATCATTTTCAGATGGGGTCCATACACATCGAACTAGAATGAAAATTGGATATGGTAATATAACACGTAATTCTAAATACAATAGGTGGAATAGATTATAATTTTATGATCATGTGGGACCCATTTTGAGGTAACTGTACCGTAATTGTAATGCAGTAAAGTTGCACTTGAATCTTTTTCTATACATATAAATATATGGTCCCGCTTCTATGTAACCTAACCCCTTCGAAATCTAAGATTTTGATCCTTAATGGAAAACAGAATTGACTCATTGTATTTAACATCATTTGTTTATCTAGGAGATTAAGTTTCATCCCAATCAAGTATGTTTATAGGCTACATTTGTTCAAAAATATATATATTCATGCATAAATTATAAAAAACGCTTAGATCTATTTACATATGTATTAGAATGTAATAGAATCATTTGTTCACATGAAAATGATATTTTGGACGATTTAGATGTCAAAAATACTATTTTAAAATTAATACTTTAGCATTTTTCATAATTTACACATGAACATATATATTTTCTAACAAATGTGACCCATAAACATACTTTATTTGGATAAAGTTTGATCCCTTAGATAAATAAATAATGTTAAATACAATAAATAGATTAGATTTTCCAACAATGATCAAAATTTTAAATTTTGAAGGGGTTATATGGCTCCGTTTCTATGTAATTACATAGAAGCGGTTATATAGAAGTGAAACCCATGCGCGTGCGCGCACACACACACACATATATATAGAGAGAAAAAAAATATATATATATTCAAGTGCAGCTTCACTATATCACAATTACGATGCAATTATCTCAAAATGGGCCCCATATGATCATAAAATTATAATCTACTCCACTCCTTGTATTTAAAATTATGTATTCTATTACCATACCAATTTTCATCTCAATTGAATATGTGTATGGACTCCATCTAAAAATGGCACAAATTCAACGTAATAAAATAGTTTAATGTAAATAATAACTTTAAAGTTGTTTTTTCAATCATTTGTTATAAAATTTATATATGGATAAATGATTGTATAAAGTATCAATACATTTAAGTATCTGTGGGGCCCATTTTAGGCCAAATGCATCGTCAATTATAATGCAGCTTCACTGCATAGGAAAGGTTCTCATATATATGTATATATATACATATATATATATATATGAAGAGTATTCAAGTGCAGCGCCACTATACCATAATTACGGTGCAGTGACGCTGAAATGGGCCCCACATGATAATCAAATTATAATCTATCCCACCCATTGTATTTAGAATAATGTATTTTAGATGGTTTACATGTTGTACCATCTAAAAATGGTACAAATTCAACGTAATAAAATAGTTTGATGTAAATAACTTTAAAGTGGTTTTTTCAACATGTAAACCATTTGCTATAAAATTTATGATTGTATAATGTTTCATTGCATTCTAATATGTATAAGGCCCAAAAATAGGCAAATGTACCGCTATTCCGGTGCAGTGGCGCTGCACCAGAATAGCTCAGAACCTTTCCTGTGTAGTGAAGCTACACCATAATTAATGGTGCATTTGGCCAAAAATGGGCTCCACATGTACTTAAATGTATTGATACTTTATACAATCATTTATCCATATATAAATTTTATAGCAAATGATTTACAAGTTGAAAAACAACTTTAAAGTTGTTATTTACATTAAACTATTTTATTACGTTGAATTTGTACCATTTTCAGATGGAGTCCATGCACATATCCAATTGGGATGAAAATTGGTACGGTAATAAAATACATAATTCTAAATACAATTGGTAGAGTAGATTATAATTTTATGATTATGTGGGGACCATTTTGAGATAACTACGTCATAATTGTGGTGCAATAAAGCTGCACCTGAATATTTCTCATATATATAGAGAGAGAGAGACCATGATACAGTACACCTGGATACACTTAGCTTCGATGCACTCTGGTGAAAAAACTCATTTTTTTATAATTTTTTATATAACTGTTAATCTAGGTGTATCTTTTATAGATACTGTTAGATTTTTATTTTTTAAAATCAGTAGCATTTTTGTAATTAATAAATATACCTAGATTAACAATTGTATAAAAAAAAATTTTAAAAAAAAAGACGAAATGCACCCTGGTGCACTGAGGCTAAATGCACCCGGGTGCATTCGATCAGTTCTGTATATACATATATATACAGAGGAGTATTCAAGTGCAGCGCCATTGAAATGGGCACCACATGATAATAAAATTGAAATCTACTCCACCATTGTATTTAGATTAATGTATTCTATTACCATATCAATTTTCATCCCAATCAGATATGTATATGGACCCCATCTGAAAATGGTACAAATTCAACATAATAAAATAGTTTGAAGTAAATAACAACTTTAAAATGAGTTTCGCTTCTATGTAACCCGGTTACATAGAAGCGGACCCATGTAACTTCTTCAAAATTAAGATTTTGATCTTTGATGGAAAATCTAATCCATTCATTGTATTTAATATCATTTGTTTATTTAAGAGATCAAGTTTTATCTCAATCAAGTATATTTATGAGTCACATGTGTTAGAAAATGTATATATTTATGTGTAAATTATGAAAAACGCCAAAATATCAATTTTAAAGTAGTATTTTTGACATCTAAACCATCCAAAATATCATTTCTATATGAATAAATGATTCTATAAAGTATTGATACATTTTAATATATGTGCAAATAGATCTAAGCGTTTTTCATAATTTACACATGAATATATATATTTTTGAACAAATGTGGCTCATAAACATATTTGATTGGGATAAAACTTGATCTCTTAACTAAACAAATAATGTTAAATACAATGAATGTATCAGATTTTCTATTAAGGATCAAAATCCTAGATTTTGAAGGAGTTACATAGGTCCACTTCTATGTAACCCAGTTACATAGAAGCGGGACCGTATATAAATATCTATATAGCATAAGAATGATAAGGTGAGGCTTAAGTGAAGATCAGACATCTAAGCCTCTGATTCTGAGGTCTTCAGGGCCATCTGCCTGAAACTACCAAAAAGATGAAAAACATGTACTTTTAATGCTTCAACATAAATCTAAAAATCAGCTTAATGACCCTGATAACAGATATGCTGTGAATCTCTGAACAACAGTGACCAGAAACCAGACTTCATGTTGTAACCAAGACCACATTTTCTCTTTTCATTTTCTCAAAAAAAAAAAAAAGACCACATTTTCTGAAATTCCGATATGAAAATAATTGACACATACTACCTTCTAGCTTCCTCATCTCTTCTTTTTGCATCCAACTCTTTGCATGGAGGATACTTGGGCAGGGTTGCAGGATCACAAGGAAGTGGTTTTGTTGTAAAGAACTGAAAAAAGAATTTTAAAAATTAGAGAACTGTTCCCCATATCAGAATGAAGAAGGTTGTTCTTTGAATGAGGACTAACAAATAACAGTTCAGCAAGATAATGAAAGAAGAAAGATGATTGCAAAAAACAGAAAGTAATTCAATCCATAAACAATGAAATGACATGTTGAAGAAAACCAACATTCAAAAAGGCAATTAGACTAGTTGCTATGTGATCTGCAAGGGCACACTAATAACATTTGGGATCAATGGTCATTTTAAGAAATGGGTGCTAGTATCAGCAAATGGTAAACCTGTGAAGTCCAGATTTATCGAAGTACTTCTGGGCAAGATATCCAAGGGACATTTCACTAGCCTTTTTTTTTTTTTTTTTTAATCCCGTCTGCCTTCATTTCCCAAAGATGGCGGGAATGGAAACTCATTATTTGTCAGAAAAAACAACACCTTGTCCCTAAGCTAACCCTACTGTAAATAAATAAATAACAGATTTTTATGCTGCATTTACTTTTTTTTAGAACTAAGCCCATCATTCTTATGAAAATGGGTTTGAAATTAATCAGGGTCCATTCTAGTCCCACCAGCACATTTAAGGGCTCAAAGGGATTTCAAGTGACAATAAAAAGAGACTGGAATGGTGAAAGAAGAACTAGCAGTTGACAAGCAGTTAGCACAAGGTTTTCCTAAGAAACAATAATAAAATTTTCGCTAGTGCCCAATAAAAATGGTCCAAATGTCAAACTAACAGTTGAACTCATTTTGCCCAGCTGATAGCTTTTTTAGATTGCTCTCTTCAGTTTCTGAGATACCCATATTGCCAGCTCTGCCTCCCGACTGTTTCATTGCCAATGACAGCATGCCACTTCCCAGAACAAGCATTCTGTCTCTGTGTCGCAGATCATGATGCCTCTGTCACTGATTGGAGATCAAAGTGGACTTCAATCTAGTTATTAAATATTATGGCATTTGATGCATGTTCATGCAGAAAAGCTACATGTAGAAGAGTATTGTTGACCAGAGCATGAAGGCCAGTAGATGCGAGCAAAGAAATTACAGAGCACGTGTTTCATGAATCATGAATGGTTTAGGAATTTAATGTTGTGAATACCCTCAGTGAACCAGGAGGCTGGACATTAGAAGAGAAAACATGTTCTATACTTCCAACAATGAAGAAAAGGCCTATAAGAAGAGTGGCTGAGAAGGATAAAAAAAAAAAAAAAGCAAACAAAAAACACGACAAAAATGTATACACGTGCATGAGTGCATGCACACACAAGTAAAAGTAGAAGCTCTTTACCTCACTGTTTAAGGCAGAAGCTGCAGTGCGACGATCTGCTGGATCTATTGAAAGAAGAATGTCCATAAGCCGTAAAGCTGCTGCAGGAAAATCTTTGAATGCTTCGGCCACACACCGTTGATAAGGCTGTTGCGGCTTAAAAATGGTTGCATGCGGCAATTTCGAATTTCTCCAATAATCTTCGGTTGGTGAGCCACAAAGCTTGAAAATTTTATGTAACTGTTCCACCTGTCACCCATCATTATAACAAGATAAGTTTTTAAAAATATACATGAGAGTAAAATAAGCAGATAAATATATCAATCATTTGACAGAATCTAAAGTAAAAAGAGAATGAAACTCACGATTCCATAGAAATAAATTTACATTGACTTTTGTCTTTAAACTAGATTATTATTTCCATTTTTTCCCTTCTATTCTGTATGGTGGAGGAAATTTAGCTAACATAGATGATGTCATTCAAAGAGGAAAACTTCAACAACTTTACTATTAGAAGAACTATGAGTAAAATGAAATGAATACCTCTGTTCTTCCAGGCATGATAGGCCCGCCTGCATACAATTCTGCAAGTATGCAACCAGTACTCCATAAATCCACTGCAACCCCATAGTCAGTGGCCCCAAGGAGAAGCTCTGGAGGTCTGTACCATAAAGTAACAACTCGGCTTGTCAATGGATGCCTTTGGTCAGGATTGAAAAAACTTGCCAAGCCAAAGTCTGCTATCTTCAACATGCCACTATTGTCAATTAGAAGATTTGAACCTTTGATATCCCGGTGTAGAACATTGTGACTATGACAATGATCAAGCCCACGCAGCAATTGCTGCATGTAGCATTTGACCTGTTGAGACCAAACTGTACAGTTATATAGGGTCAAAGATATGAACAACCTATCACTATTATGGTACATAGTAATTCGAAACAAAAGATCAATACTTGGTATTTTGAATGCGATGGCATGCTCAGATGATTTCAAAACTAAAAAGTGAACAGGAAAAAAGCATACAGCAAAAAGAATTGAAGGTGGTAAAAAATGTTGAAGAATGCTAACAGTTGACTTTTACAAGTAATCTTCAGCGAGGAGCCAAGGACAGAGGCCTTCAAAATGATACCTGTGCTTCTGTGAACTTGAGACCAGGGCAAGATGCAAGACCAGCAAGATCATGCTCCATGTACTCAAAAACAAGGTACAAGCTGCAAGACATCCTTGATGTTACTAAGCCCTCTAATTTTACTATATTTGGATGATCAAGTCTGCGAAGAATGTGAATTTCTCTTGCCATAAAACAAACACTTTCAGGCTCCAGGTTGTCAAACCTCACTTTCTTCAAAGCAACAATTTTTCCATTATCTAGATCACGAGCCCTATAAACATTACTGTATGTTCCTTGGCCAATCTGCAACATTCATACCATTTCAAGAGGAAAAAAATATAAATTAGCTAATAAAAGCTTAATGATGACTAAAATTCATTTTAACAGAGATTGGAGAGCATAAAGGGCAATAAATGACAACATTAGATTGAAGCACTAATAGGAATCCATTTATCTGCTACGTTGTGCTTTCAGCAAATGTTGACATTTTTGCTGTTGCAACTTCCCTCATCTTTCATCCGAAACAAATAAAGAAGCCCATGTATTAAGCAAAATAATGCAGGTAGAGAAATAACAGCTGTTAATCAGGACTCTCTGTAGCTTTCATCTGCCCGGCCACCTACATACATTTCCTATATACGAAAGCACTCATTCATGTGAAATGACCATAACAACCTCAGGAATAGATTAAGGGTGTGTTTGGGAAGTGGTAAAACTTTTGATGAAAAGTTTTGTATGTAAAAGTTGTCAAATTAGTAGAAATGATGTGATATTGTAGGGGTAATGATGAGGAATAAAGAGAATAAATTTAAAATAAATAGGTTAGTTGTATTGATAATTGTGTAGAAATGATTGAAAAGTAGGGTTGTTGTATAGAAAAATGTGTAAAAAATAATTTAAAAAAGAGTAGTTATGGAAAGTGACAAGTTTTAAATTGAAAAATTTTAACTTGACAACTTTTGCGAATTGCCAAACGCACCCTAAGAAACAGATTTCTACAACAATGTTAATTTTGCAATCAACTGTGTGCCAAGAGCATGATTTACTGCAAGCTATAGAAAAAATGGGAATCAAACCCTTCAATTCAACTGGATCATGCTGCATGTCACAAAACTCAAAGTTTGTCCTTGAGTACAAAGCAGTGAGCAAATCCAGCAGTAAATTGGCATAAACCACATTGAACAGGGAGAATCTGGAAACACACCCAACTGCCTGTAGCAAGGTTGCAAAAGGGTATAGCCGTATAAGATCTGGATGACTCAATAGATGGGCATACATGATATACCAGCCACAGCATGCCTAAATAGGCAATCCTCATCTCATCTATCTCGTAAATATTTCCCGTTTACTCCTGCCATTTTCAGTGTTAAGTAACATTTTCTGATGCATCACTAGCCAATCCTGCAAACTGTCTCATTATCGAACACCAGCACATACTGTAACTTCAAGAACTACTGATAAATATTGCTGTAAATCGTAACGGACCACTCTCTTTTGAAGCTTTCAGAAAAAGAAAAACCCCTGAGTATATGGTCCGCGAAATGGTTGACAGGCATAATTGGATTACCCAACTCTACCCGTGATGTTGCTTTTAATCTAATGCTGCAAGTTCATCAGTACACTCATAATGCAATAAGACAAAGGGCCGATGTAGTCCTGCATTTAAAAAGGATTTTACAAAAATCCCACGTGGGGTTCGATATTTTTCGAGCTTTTATACTTACTAAGATGCGATTTTATCATATAACCCTGTCGCACAGCGTGGGGGTCGATATTTCACGAGCTTTTATGCTTACTAAGATGCGGTTTTATCATATAACCCTGTCGCACAGCCAAAGTCATGTTTTCGAACACGATGCAAGGCCGATCAGGCCCCAAGTACTAAGAAGGGTCATTTTGACACTCAAGTCTTAACAGAAGATCCAGGAGCAAAACAAATGCACCCTTTAATATAAAGAATCGGCAGGTATCTTCTCTATGATGAGTGACGACGTTGGAATCCAAATCACTACCGTCTCACTATGTCAAAGTGTGGATCTTGGTACATGTAGGCGTAGGCGTAGGCGTGCAGCTCAAGGATTCAAACAACAGAGAAAAAGCCAATCAACAAAGAACACGATCAACTGCCATACCATGCTGTTAAACAAATACGAAATGAAAAAAGAAAGGGTGGGCATGCCTTGTCAAGTTTCTCAAAAGAATCCGCGCGGCGTGGAACCCATCCAGCTATTGCTTCTCCAGCCACCGCCGTAAGCCACGGAGGCCATCCTGCCGCAACCTGCTCCCCTTCTGTGCCCTTCGGAACGCTTCTGATCCCTGGCCGATGACGATAATCTCGAATACGAACATTAGTATCACATGTCGTCATCAAATTATCTCCGTGTACGCAATCCAACCCGTTCCTCTGCTTCTCAAAGGCCGTAATCCGTCTGTCCCGACCCGCTGCCCGCTCCTTCTTCTCCTTCCCGCCACGGACGGTTTCTTCTCTCCTCTGGTACGAAGAACTAAAAACCGACGCCTGCTCTACACACGGCAATTTGCTCGGAACTCCCGCCCTGGGACTCTCCCGGCTGTCGTCAATCGCCGAAGGCCTGCAGCAAAGGCCGCCCATGACTACCTACCCTAGGTGGAAGCTACTCCTTATTTACAGAAATGTCTGTGAGAGCTGCTGATGTTATTTTAGGCGGAAGACTGCCGGCAGTCTGTAATGAGCTTTAATTCTTATCGCTTTCAATATCAATCAGAGCAAGAACTTTTATCTCTGTGAATTTCTACAGAAAATGCCGTGTTCAAAACCCTAGCTGCTAAACTGGGAAGGAATAGAGGCAGAGGAGGAGGTAAAACCCTCTCTTCTCCCCTCATACGATCAAGAAAGGCCTTTCCCACCGTTCCTTGACCTGTCTGGTGTCATCGGTTTCCAAAACAGGCAGTACGGCGGCAGAATCTCTCTTATCTTTTTAATGGACGCCAACGGAAGGATGCGAGTACACTCAACCCAATCGATTGTATACTCCTCAGCGACCGATGAAAGGTCATGTTACTATGCAAGCAACGTCAATGTAACTAGGGGTGTTAATAGTCATGGTCAACTCGTTAACCCGCTCGTTCAACCCATTAATAAATAGATTTGGGTTGGGATTTTTGAATAAATGGGTTATGATCCGCCAACCCGTTCAACCATTTAATTAAATAAATGGATTATGGTTGAGGCTTCGCAACCCGTCAACCCGTCCAACCCGTTTATTTAACCCGTTCAACCCGTATAACTCATTTAATATAATATATTATAATATATATGTAATATTTATAACAGAAATTGACATTAAAGAGATGACTTGAGATTGGAGCTGATGTTTTCAAGCCAAAATAAATTAAATCCAGGTATGTTAGCTTCGAATTATTTAATTTATTTAAATTTACAGACTTTATTAAAGATTTTTAGCATGAAAATTAGTAACAAACACAACCCGTTAACAACCCGTTAACCCGTTTATTAAATGGGTTGTAAATGGGTTAGGGTTGACGTTTTTTAAATGGGTTAATAAACGGATTAGGGTTGAGATATATTAAATGGGTTAGGTTTAGGATTAGGCTCCAACCCGTTCAACCCGATCCGTTAACACCCCTAATTGTAACTGTAGGGTGGGAATCGAATCGGAGCGGGCATACCAGGTTAAAGTTTGTTTTACATTTAACGTACTTTTTAAAGATTGTGTTTGATCCTATTTTATATTGGATCAAGATAAGGTCGGAAAGAACTTCATTTTTTTTTAATAGTTTCCAAGACAAACTTTGTGTTGGTATCGAAATGGTTTCGAGATAGAGGGTCAGGTCAAAAATACAGGTCAAATAAGATAATTTTAAGAATTTATATACCTATCAAATATAAATATACATCTATACTAAATTTAAATATTATATACTTCAATATTTCAATAATCATTAAAAAATACATAATTAAGAAAACAAAATATTTGAAATATAGTATAAATTTATTAAAATAGGTTAATATACAATTACACATAAAGGTTATATATGTACAAATTTTTTTATTAATTCTTATACTGCTTTCTAAATAAATTGATTCTTCAATTGTTGATAGAGTTGATTATAAAAAAAAGTGAGAATTTTAAAAGAAAATAGTAATAATATTTAAACATAGGTTTATAATTTTTAATAAATTAATATAAATGAGACGGATCGGACTCTTCGGGTCGGGACATGATCAACCCACCCCGACCTTATTTTTGAATTCGGGTAAAAATTTTTGACCTATCCCTATACCGTGTCAAAAATATATTAGTTTTACCCAACCAAAAACGGGTCGGGTCAAATTCGGGTCACGGGTTGACCCGTCCCAATTCTCACCCCTGATTGTAAGTATCGAAGAGCTCCGTTTTTATGAAATCTATCTTCTATTTACTTTGGCGCATCCTAATGATTAATGTAAAATTCATTTTATTCATTGATATTATTTTTTAGTTAAAAATATTATTATTTATCTAATATCATTTGATTTTTTTTTTGATTGATATTATATACACCTGTGACATCTTGATATTACAAATCAAACTCATTCACAACCCTCACAATGGAGGGACATATTACAGATACCCTCGTACTTGAGGGACTAAGTATAAATACTTCCATAACAAGAAGGACACATGCAAGGAGTTACAAAAGCCCACACCAAATGCTATATGTGGGTTTCGAACCCACAACCTGACAGCACCCCAACCGGTGCTGCCACCAACTGAGCTAACCTCAATTGGCATCATTTGATATTATTTATTTCATTAAAAATATTATTATTTATCTAATATCATTATAAAGAGCTTCACTCTTACATAGAAGTCATTTCATGTAATCTTCTTATAAAATTCAATTCATTTATTATATTTAATATTATTTGTTTAGATAAAAGACCATGTTTCATCCAAATTAAGAATAAATAGGCTGCATTTGCTTTAAAATAAATATATTTGTATGTAAATTAAGAAAAATTATTAGACATATTTACATATATTAGAATATAATAATACTTTATAAAATTATTCGTCCACAAGTAATAATATTTTATATGGTCTAAATATCGAAAAAATACTACTTTAAAATTTATATTTAGCATTAAATCATTTTATTATATTAATTTACTCATTTGTACATGTGACTCGTATACAATGATACTGTACAAATGAAGGACTTTTATGATACTGTGAATAATACTAAATATAATAAATATAGTAGATTTTTCATTAACTATTAAAATATTAAAAATAAAAAGAGTTACATAAAAGATAAATTTAATAAAGGTAAATAGGATCCATCTAAAAATGTGTAAAATGAATATAATAATATTATTTAATATTAAATATCAATTTTAAAATTATATTTTTAATATTTAAATTGTCTAAAATATCATTATCATATATAATGATCCAATAAAATATCATTCATACGTGTATACATGATTCTGTAAATTAATACTACATTTTAATACGTATGTCAATAGATCTAAATTTTTTTATAATATATACATAAATATGTATTTTAAGCAAATGTGGACATCCATATTTTTTGACTAATATATATATATGAGAAATTTTCAAGTGCATACGATGCAGTGGCGCTGAAATGGGCCCCCACATGATGATAAAATCAAAATCTATTCCATCTATTATATTTAGAATACTGTATTTTATTACTACATTAATTTTCATCCCAATTCGAAATGTGTATGAACTCCATCTGAAAATAATACAAATTCAACATAATAAAATAGTTTGATGTAAATAACAACTTTAAAATTATTTTTCGAACATGTAAACCATTTGCTATAAAATTTCTACACGGATAAATGATTGTATAAAGTTATATTGCTTTCTAACATGCGTGGGGCCCAAAAATGGGCAAATGCATCATTGTTCCGATGTAGCATCGCTGCACCGGAGCAGTCTCTCTCTATATATTTGAGAAATATTCAGGTGCAGGTTCACTGCACCACAATTATGGTATAGTTGTTTTAAAATGGTCCCCTAATAATTATAAAATTATAATTTACTCAACTCATTGTATTTAGAATTATGTATTCTTTTACCATATCAATTTTCATCCCAATTGGATATGTGTATGGACTCCATCTGAAAATGGTATAAATTTAACTTAATAAAATAATTTGATGTAAATAACAACTTTAAAGTTGTTTTTCCAACATGTAAATCATTTACTATAAAATTTATATATAGATAAATGATTGTATAAAGTATTAATATATTTAAGTATACGTATGACCCATTTTGAGCCAAATGCACCACTACTTATGGTGCAGCAGGAAATGTTCTACATATATATGTATATGTATATGTATATATATACATGAGTACCGATCTTTTCAGACCGGTCAAAAAATATTTTTTTTTGCTTTTTTTTTTTGAAATTTTTTTTATAAACATATTAATCTAATTATATTTAATCTATAAACCAAGTTTTATCATTTTTAAATATGTATATATATTTATTTTGGATTTTTAAATACAGGGATATTTAAGTCATTTTAAATATTCTTAAAATGACTTAAATACCCTTGTATTTAAAAATTCAAAATAAATATATAGATATATCCAAAAATGTTAAAAATTGATTTATAGATTAAATATAACTAGATTAACATGTTTATAAAATTATTTTTCAAAAAAAATTCAAAAAATATATTTTTTGACCGGTCGGAAATCACCGGATTTTCGACCGGTCTGAAAAGATCATTCCGCTATATACATTGTAACATCTTATATTACAAATCAAGTACCTTCATAACCTTCACCATAAAGGGATATCTTCTGAATATTCTTATTCTCAAGGACGACAATTGTAAATACCCCTAACCTAAGAACAAATTTTACACTCCTAACAATAAAAAGATTGAACATGGGCATTGTGACATACAACCATATTTTGTGACCAACAGGGTATGCCCCTGCTAGCATGGTCGCACACATTTTTTATTTGCTATCTTCTAATTAAATTAGCAATGCATGATATTAAATATAATAAATTAAGTGAATTTATATAAATGTCCAAGATGAACCAAATAGATTAGATTTCGCAAGACGACTTCTTTGTAAGAGGACCCCATATAAAAACAAGTATGGAGTAGAAACAATGAAAGCAAAAGTAAAATAGTCAATTTATAATAAAAGAATAATAAACATACAATCAAATAACCTATAATTAGATTCTGTATTCTAAGTATATTCATTGCAGCTAATTCTGTATACAACAACAAGTTTAATGTGTTGTGCGAGTGTACTAGTGTCCGGCTTGCGGAATGCGAATGGGCATGCCGGCTGGACTTTCGACCCATCCGACATTCCGTTCTCGAAGTGAAATTCCTCGACCGCTGTTGTGCGGTGTTGCCGACTGCCGAATCGAATTGCGCACTCTTTCCGTCCGTCCTACGAAAATGACGTTCACCTCCTCTCCTGAGGGCTCAAATTGGACGGCTTGTCGACTTGCGAGCTTCCAGCTTGTGTCCGTGAGGGAGCGACGTTCGTGGCAGTTTACCTGCGGAATATTCCGATCCCGCGGGACGCCTACCTCAAATCCCCACCGTAAGCGTAGTTCCAAACCCCACACGTGGATCGTCGTACTCGCGCCGTAGTTCCATAACCAGAACCCGGACGTGGATCATCGTCAACCGAGATTTTTGGGCGGGGTACCTCGATCCGCTGCCCCATTGCATCCCTGCCAGCTGATCCCCGTCAAATGCCCAGCCTTTCAGCAATTCAGCCATGCAAAGTTCTTTTCATCGTGGTGCCACATGGAGCACACGCATCTTCAACGCTGATTGCACGACGCGGCTCTGACAGTCAACGGAGACCGCGCACACATTTGCCAGACGACGCCCTTTCGGTCATCTTCATATTTTCTCACTAGCCAAATTGTTTATGAATGTATAAAAAATTATTTTTTTATCACGTGACCAGAAGTAGCTTCGATCGGAATCCACGTCAGCCGTACCTGCTTAAGAATGTATACAGTTACGTATAAATCAGAAAAAAAAAACCTAACATTCATTTACATATGCCGCAAACTATAGTAATACTTTATGAAATTAATCATTTATGTAATGATAGTCTTTTAGATGGTTTAGAGTTTGAAAATATAACTTTGACATTGGCATATAAAATAATTTATTACATTGAATATTTTCTTGATTAAAAGTTTTTGATGTAAAAATTTTTAAAATAAGAAAAAATAATATGATATGATATGAATAATGACGATGAACAAAAAGAATAAAGTTAAAATAGATAAATTAGATATATGAATAATTGTGTAAAAATAATTGAATATTTATATAAGAAAAAGAAAAATTAATTAAAAATAAAGTAATTATGGAGAGTGAAAAGTTTTAGTTTGAAAAGTTTTTATTAACAAATGCACCTTAGCAAAAACTATGTTGATTTCTGTAAAAATTTTATTTAATAACAAAAAGTCCATCCAGCTCATATCCAAAGTTCCGGTATGGTATTCTGGACATGGGCAAGAAAGCACTTTCATTTCCTCAGCCTTACACAATCGTTCAAACATGAGCTACGGATTATGAAGGATCACCCTACCGAGTACAATTATTTATTAGGCTTTCAGAAGCAAAATCTATCAGCAAATGGGCTGTTTGATTCTTGTTCCTCAGCACGCGTAAAATGCACATCACCTCTCTTTGATGTAAGTGATTTAATCTCTCCGATCAGCACATAGATATTGGCTCGAATGAAATTTTTACTTGTCAGACGATCGATGAGTATCAAAGAATCAATTTCTAACTCAATCTCTATGTTCTGAATGGAAATATCTAATTCCTATGAAGCTTGGTTTGGTTGTTAAGTAATTCTGAACATGATAAATGGAATGGATTAAGATTTTATCGTGAAAGCAGCCCCATTTAATCACGGCACATTTAGCTGAGGTTTATTCACCCTAGTATATCCCTAATGTAAAAATGCCCAAAAAAATTTTGGTTTTTTAATTTCATAATATTTTTAAAAAGTCAAACCATTTATTATGTATTCATGTAATTTATTGATGATTCTAAAAGTTATATATACCGCTAATTATAATATACCATATTTATACTATATATTTTTACAAATTTAATAATTATTAATTTGCTCTCAAAGGATGATATTTTTTACAATACAGAAGTTTCAAATGAAAATTATTTTTAGTAATATGATAAAATAAGATGTATAATAATACATAGTAAAATTTTCAATTTAAAAAATATATTTTAAACCTAAAAATAAGATTGTAGCTAGTAAATATTGGCAATTGATTCAATGCAGCAGGGTGCATTGAAATTTCAATACAACCGGTTGTAAAACCCTTTTTTATATTTTTTTTTTGAAATTTTTTCATACAAATGTTAATTTAGGTACATTTAACATACATATCAATTTTTATCACTTTTTTAGATTTTTAGATTTTTTGAATTTTTAAAAATTAGTAATTATTAAAATGCCACGGGCTTCTAAAAATCCGAAAAAATCCAAAAATCTCCAAAAATAGTACAATTTGATATACATGTTAAATACACTTAGATTAATAGTTTTATAAAAAATTTCAAGAAAATATAAAAAATGGATTTTGCCGAGTGCGTTGAAATTGCTGCGTTGAATCAATTGCCGTAAATATTAATGTGTCGTTCAAGAATGCATTTTGGCAGGATTTCGGGATAGTGTGAACGTGCAAAAAATATTTTAAAATTATATTAACAATATAAAATGATAGAGTTTAACTTAGAATAAATACTGTACGTATAAGAAAAGCAGTTAGAGTATAGGGATAAAATTTTAAAATAGTTAAATCACTTATAAGAAAATATGTACAATAGAAAAACTATTGAAAAACCATAGAATATATTCAACAAATGTGACTAGAGACAAGGGTCTCAAGCCTATGCATTTCGAATTTGAATCTTGATTAAGTCGTTTTGGGGGTTTTGTGTTCCCATTAATATTTTGAAGCTTATAGTCTTCCTTGTTGATATCTGAAAGTTTATTGTCTCCTCCCATTTAGAAGAATTATTTATGTTTGGAAAGTGATAAAACTTTTAATAAAAAACTTTTACTATAAAAGTTTTTGAAATATGAAAAATGATGTGGTATGATAATATTAATGACGAAGAGTAAAGAAAATAAAATTAAAATAGATATGTTAGATGAATTAACAGTTGTGTAAAAATGATTGAAAAGTAAGATAACCATATATGAATAAATGAAAAATAATTTAAAAATACGATAGTTATGAAAAGTAAAAAATTTTAATTTTAAAAGTTTTATGGGTTACCAAACACTCTAAGAGTTTATATATGGTGTGTTCGGCAAATAGTAAAAGATATCAAGCTAAAACGTTTCAATTTAAAACTTTTTACTATTCATAATTATTATATTTTTTAGTCATTTATTTTACATCTTTTAATACAACTACACTACTATTTAATCATTTTTATATAACCGCACATACAACTAATCTATCTGTTTTAATTTTATTATTTTTACTGCTCATTATTACTTCTATTATATCATATTATTTTATTTCAATTTAACAACTTTTATAATAAAACTTTTTTATTTAAAAATTTCACTCTTCACAAACAGGACACGCTGCATGCTCCCGGGCACATACGCCCATTTTTTTTTTATTTTTTTTTTAAATTTTTTATAATATTATTAATATATATATATATATATAATTTTTTACTATTTTAAAATATTTAAAATATTTATTTTTTATTCTTGAAAATCAGCGTTCGTACTCCTCACAGACACGCCCATATAATAAAAAAATCAAACGTGCCCAAAAGCATAACCTAAATTTAATGCTGCAGCGATGGTGGGTGCGAGAGTAACAGTAAAAGAAGCATCCTTTGATGCCTGTAGGCCGTAGGGCAGAGGAGCTCAATACCCCATATGCATCGGTCTTTCTTCACAGCCCTCAGTCTACGGCGCTTCACGGACAATACAAACCGACAATGCATGCATGCAGGTACGGCAGCGTGTCAGGGAAACTGCAAAAGCTGGCCGGCCCGGCGTCACATCTCTCTATGCGGGAGCCCACTGTTCATTAGCGTCCGGTAACCGTGTCAATTTTCATCCAATGATGTATATACATGAGCTGCCAGTGCAGCACAACCGCACCACAGAACAACATTACATTTGATCAAAAATAAACTTATATATATCATAATATAATTATTTATACAATTATTTATATATATATTTTATAGCAAATGATTTAATGTTGAAAAAATCACTTTAAACTTGTTATTTACATTAAATTATTTTCTTACGTTGAATTTATACTATTTTCAGATAGGACCCACATACATATCTCATTGGGATGAAAATTAGTATAATAATAAAATATATTATTCTAAATACAATGGGTATAATAGACTATGATTTGATGATCATGTGAGTCCCATTTCAGCGATATTGCATCTGAATATTTCTGTATATATATTCACACACACACGACCCCATCTTAAAATGGCACAAATAATGTAATAAAATAATTTGATGTAAGCAACCATTTTAAAGTGATTTTTTAACATGTAAACCATTCGTTATAAAATTTATATATAGATAAATGATTGTATAAAATTTCATTACATTCTAATATGTATGAGGCCCATTTTTTTATCAAATGTACCGCTATTCCGGTGCAGCTGTTGCACCGGAACAACTCTTATATATATATAGGAAAATAATCAAGTGCATTCGTTATGGTGCAGTCCGTGTGCTGTGGGGCCCATTTGATCATAAATGAAAAATCTACTCCACCAATTATATTTGGAATTATTCGCTTTATTAACCTACCAATTTTCACCCAAATGCAAAATGCGTATAAGTCTCATCTTAAAATGGTACAAAATGAATGTAACAAAATAGTTTAATGTAAATATCAATTTTAAAATGGTATTTTCAACATCTAAACCATCTAGAGTGTGATTTTTATATGGATAAATGATTGTATAAAGTTTTATTATATTTTAATATATGTGGGGCCCATTTTATGGTAGATCGTTTGCATAGGATATGTTCTCACCTATATATATATGAGGGCTATTAAGGTGCAACACAACTGCATTGGAACAACAATATATTTGCCCAAAACTGAAACCCGCACATATTAGAATGCAATGAAACTTTATACAATTATTTATCTATATATAAATTTTATAGCAAATGGTTTACTTGTTGAAAAAATCACTTTAAAGTTATTATTTACATCGAACTATTTTATTACGTTGAATTTGTAGTATTTTTAGATGGGGTTCATACACATATCCGATTGGTATGAAAATTGATATGGTAATACAATACATTATTCTAAATACAATGGGTAAAGTAGATTTTAATTTGATCATCATGTAGAGCCCATTTCAGTGCCACTGCACCGTATTTTAATATAACTCTATATATATATATGAGTTGTTCCGGTGTAGCGCAACAATGGTATATTTACATAAAAATGAGTCTCACACATATTAAAATGCAATGAAACTTTATATAATCATATATTTATATATAAATTTTATAGCAAATGGTTTACATGTTGAAAAAACTACTTTAAAGTTGTTATTTACATCAAATTATTTTATTACATTGAATTTGTACCATTTTCATATGGGGTCCATACGTATATCCGATTGAGATAAAAATTAATATGGTAATAGAATATATTATTCTAAATACAACGAGTGATGTAAATTATGATTTTAGCATCATGTGGGGTACGGTGCAGTAGCGCTACACTTGAATATTTTCCTATATATAGGAAAATGTTCCAGTGTACAGTCTCATGCACTATGGGCCCCACTTGATCATGAATAAGAAATTCACTCCACCTATTGTATTTAGAATTTTTCACTTTATTAGCACATCAATTTTATTCAAATCCAACATATGTATGGTCCCCATATTAAAATGGTGCAAAGTCAACGTAATAAAATAGTTTAACATAAATATCAATTTTAAAGTGATATTTTCAATATCGAAACCGTCTAATATATGATTTTTATATAGATAAATAATCACATAAAGTTTCATTGCAATCTAATATGCGTGGGGCCCATTTTACAGCGAACTGCACCCTAATACGGTGCAGTCTGTTTGCACATGAATGGATCACACACACACATATTGGAGCGTTACATTTGCTCAAAAATGGGCTTTACATGTATTAGAATGCAATTAAATTTTATACAATCATTTATCCGTATATAAATTTTATAGTAAGTGATTTACATGTTGAAAAACTACTTTAAAGTTGTTATTTACATCAAACTATTTTATTACCTTGAATTTGTATCATTTTCAGATGGGTCCATACACATCCGATTTAGATAAAAATTAATATGGTAATAGAATATATTATTGTAAATACAATGAATGATGTAGATTATGATTTTATCATCATGTGTAGCCCATTTCAGCGTACTGCACCGTAATTTCGGTGCAGTGGTTCCGCACTCAAACATTTTCCTATATGTATATTTTACATAAATTTTTTATACACATGTGCGCCTTGTCGTGTTACATGACATCCATAATTCCGTCCATATAACCATTTTTTAAAATTTTCTATAAAACTATTAATCGGAATATATATAGTTCATAAATCAAGTTTTTACAAATTTTAAAGATATATATTCTTTAAACACGAGAGTATTATAGTCATTTTCAACATGTGAAAATGATCATAACACCTATGTATTTAAAATTAAAAATATATGCATCCAAAGATAATAAAAATAAATTTATAAATTATATCTCTAGATTAATGGATTTATAAAAAATTTAAAAATAAAAAATAGATTTTTGGATTGGTAAAAATGGAAGCATTTCGAATCAATCATAAATGATTAGTGCCTAATCTTACCTCTTTTGGAATTTGAAATTTTTAAAAATTTATTTAGTATTTTATTTGAATTTTTGAAAATAAACATGAATACATTCAAGTAAAATACAAGTAATTTTGAAAAGGTCAAATGTCATAAAGTGTAAGATATAAGCCAAAAAATTAGGTATATTTATTCATTACCTCTTTTCTAAAGTTGTCCTTTTTACTTGTCTAATCATTCAAAGTAGGTGAAGTAATGAAAAAAAGGGCTTGAATGCCTTTGTATTATTTTCTAAGTTATACATCACATTAACTAAACTAATACATCACATTAACTAAACTAAGGCATGCTAGTACGCAAGTGACGTAGTTGCGCAAAATCCTAATGTAGGTATGGAAAGTTCGAGCTTAATTCCTTCCTCCTTGGGGAGTTCACCTGCCATTTTTGGAGCAATATTTCGGTAGTTAGGTTAAGAATGTTGTTAGATTTACAACCCTAAAGTTAGGATTTGAATATATACTTGAGGTATAAATATGAGAATTAAAAAAAAAACTAAACTAAGGCACCATTTTGTAATATGCATACAACGGAGAGTCGGGAAAAAATAATTTTTAAAAAATGTAAAAGTAATAGAATATGACAGGGATAAAGTGAAAATAAATAAAATAACTGTGTGATAAAATAATTAAAATATAGGGGTAAATATAGAAAAGTAAGATACTTGAGTAATTAAAGTTTGGGTTAATATCAAATAAGCCCGTTCTATTTTTCCTTAATTACACATATACTTACTAAGTTTGAAAACTTTCATATATACTCACTAAGTATTTCATTAATTTTAAATATACACAATATGAAAATTAAAAACGTTTTATAATTTTAAAATTATAAAATACCCTTGATTGATCTAACATCCATTGCCATTGGTTTCATATCCAAAATATCAAAACTCATTTGGCCTTTTTTCTTTCTCAAGTTCAATGGATTTTCATCACACTATCCAATTTTGTCATAATGAAACAACTATTATTATTAAACAATTAGGGACATTTTGGACAATTCTTACTATGAATAATGGTAATTTTTAATTGTGTTTGACGAAATGAATATGAAAGAAATTTCACCCATATTTAGTAGCTATATGTGAAAATTTTAAAATTCAGTGGATATATTTATAATTAAGAGTAAATGTAGTTAGTATATTTGAAATTAATCCTTAAATTTTTTTAAAAATGTGGGAGAAGGCGTTAAAGTAGGGTTGCTGCCCACACTTTTATCAAACTATGCATAATATGAGATAAGGTGAGAGATTTAATTAAAAAATTTAATGTAACCTCAAGTTCATAATTAAAAAATGTTTAATATAGTAAATACTACTGCCACAAATGTCCTTGAGTGCAACCATTATTTTGGTTGCATACAAATGCATTTTGAGGTCCACCTTGATGATTTAATAAAATGCAAGCCTTCTATAAGGTTATTTACATTCATGTAAATTCAAAAACTAAAATATTTATATTTAGGATTATGGTACTATACATGGAGTTATTATTTAGCTAAGAAACAAAAATTTTATTTATTTTTTCTTCACTTTTATTTGGACTCAAGTGTATTTATAAATTTTATTATTTTTTGAGTCTTGTATTTATTTTAATAAAATTTTAAAATAACGTAGCTTCACATTTTGCATGTGTCGAAAAGTGAGATGAGGGAAATTTTTTGATTTTTAAAATTTTATAAAAAATATACAAAAATGATAAATTTGATATATAATGTAAACATGCTTGGACCCACATAAAACTGAAAAGAAAAAGAAGAGGGTTTTGCTTCAATGAAACCTGTTTTCTGTATAATCCTATCTATTTTTAATATATTAATGGTTGATGAAAAATCTACCATGTTTATTGTATTTAACAAATATATTTGAAAATTTTTATTTATCTAAATATCACTGTGCTTGGGCCCCAATAAAAATCAATATAATAAAATAGTTTAACTCTAAATATCAATTAAAGTTGTAGCTTTAATATCTAAACCATACAACGTATCATTTCTATGTGAATAAATAATTTTATAAAAGATTCTTACATTCTAATACATGTGTAAATGTATCTAAGTATTTTTTATAATTTATATGAATATATATTTTTCTACGAATGTGATCCATAAACATATTTGATCAGGATGAAACTTGATCTTCTAGATAAATAAATGATGTTAAATATAATAAATGAATTGAATTTTTCATCAACAATCAACATCTTAAAATTAAGAGATTATATGACTCTATTTCTATGTAACATATGCATAAAAAATATAAAATATATGAATGGATTAATGATTCTATAAAGTTTTGTTAAATTTTAATGTATATGTAAATAGATGTAAGTATTTTATATAATTTACACACAAATATATATTTAAGTAAATGTAACATGGACATCTTTAATTTAGATAAAATTTAATCTTTTAGCTAAATAAATTGCTAAATAAAATGGATGATAGTAAAAGAAGGAATTTGCTCTCTTAGTTAAATAAAAGATGTAAAATGTAATTGATGAAGTGTATTTCTTATCAATCACATTGATTAGGTGGAAAAATTAAAGAGGATCTCATGAAAATGCTTATATATAACTTTAAAATTCAGTTGAATTAGTTTACTTGAATGCAAAATATAATAAAATTTTAATAAATAATTATTTGATAGAATAAACAAATTTAAAAAGTTCAAATGCTTAGATAAAAGTACCTAGATTATTGTAATAATGAAACAATTTTAATGGTTTAATACTTAAATTATTCAATTTCATGGCCATGCCAATATTTAATTGAAATGGTATGTGATATCTTTGCTATACAGGCCCTGATAAGATTAAGAATGACTTGCATATAGAAAATCTTGTACGGGGACGTTGATTTAGAAGATTTCTACAGCAGCATTAAAAAATGAGAATAAGACAAAAATAAATATGATTAAGGTAAACTGTGAATAAAGAAAAATAGATATAACAGTTGTATAGAAGGATATGGAAAATATTGAAATATACAGATAAAAATAAAAAATATAATAATTTTTTGTATTAACTTTTGCTTTTATATTTTTTTTATCTTTTGTTTTCATTTAAACAAACGCGACATGCACTTGATTCTTATATGCATACTTATAAAGGTAAATGATGTCACACTGGCTGTTTTAAGAGAGATACTGAAATCATCTTTTGATGTAAATTTGTTGCATATGATGTTATTTGTTGCTTTCTAAGTGGCTGATACGAGTGATTGTATGCGGGGTGGAAATTCAGAGTTCAAAGTTTGGTTAATCATTTATCTCATTTATCCATTTTCTGAAATATACCTCCGTTATTTGCTTAGTCATCCAATATGAATCATCTCCTCGTATTGGTACGGGAAGCCTTGACCTTCCTCACCTAAGGTGGCATCTTGTGGTATAATGCAAGAGTTTAATTATTTTTCCCAGTTTTCTAATGTTACCCTAACATTCTAATAATTTTCGTGGACTTTCATCAAACCATATGATTTAGTGTAAGCAGCCATATATTTTTAAATTTTAGACATATGTGGGTAGGAGTGCAACTTAGATAAGATACCTGTAACATAGCGGTCCAGAAAAGTGATCCCGGGCCGTGTATTTAATGTAATTTTCCAAGATCAATCACACATTTATGGCAAAATTAATTATTATAATTTCATAAAAATTTTAAAATTCTACTTCCACTAGTCATATTCCCATTATTACATCAAAGCACAAAGAAAAGAAATTTTACAAGTCTCATTCTCAATACATGCCTTTGAAATAAATAAATAAAATTAAATATCCTTGAAAATCTTTATGTAAATCCAAAATGCTAATGTCCCACTTGATTTGGTACACTTGTAAAAATAATGGGTTAGTCACAACATGACTAGCAAGTAGAAAATTATTTGAAAATAGATAATGACCAAATTAAAACTTAATTAAATGATAAAAATAATTATTTAATTTAATATCTCAAAAATTATGCCTCAAATGAAAAATTAAACCTTTCCATTGAGTCTAGAAGCATCAAAAATATAGAAATAGACTATTTGATCATTCAAATCGGAGTTCAAATGATTAAATCATAATAAAATGAAATAAACAGCCCACATTAAGCCATATCATCATAGCCTTTACTGCAGGTGGGCCCTACCAAGGCCTCTGTCACTTAGCCTTTATTGCTGTAATAGCCCACATATCAATTTCCAAAATCCTGTGGAGATCAGAAGCATAAAAAATTATTAAATGTAAAGGAAAATGTCAAAAGCAACAAAAAAAATTTCGTTGCAAAAGCAAGCTTCTCTTGCTTTGGACGAAAATTCCTCTCCCAGGCGCCTCTTATGAAAATTCTCTATAAACGAAACTTCTTATTTGGACGACTTTCCATTAATGTACGTCTGAGAAAATCGGAACTAGCTTATATAACTTGATTTTACGCCATTCATAATACACATAAATATTATTAAATACATGTTGCAATTAACCCATATCATTAATATAAATTTCAATATATATCAATGTATTTATAAAAAGAAAAATTCAATAAGCTCAATACATATAATTTTAGGCATAAAATTCAAACATATTTATCTGTATAATTTTACATCTTAAAAACTTAGGATGTAAAATTATATTATGTCAAATATGTTCTAAAAATTATATAATCCATATGCTTTATACATAACAATTATATAAAACTAGCCCAACGTAAATCACATAATTATGGAATTAAAATCAATTTTTAAATAAAATTTCACTTGCCTTTGTTGAAGAAAATAAATTTCCTCCTTCCGCCACTCTACTTTCCAAACCTTTCTTACGAATATCCCAATCCGTCAAGTCACCAACCCAATTTATAGAAGTCTCGTAGCTTCTAAAGGATATGAAGATAGGAATAAGATAAAATTTATTTTAAAATTAGATTTTATCTTAACAAATCTTATCTAGGATAATTTTTATCTCATCCTATCTTATCCCGTGGAGAGATAGAGATAAAATTTATTTCAAAATTAAATTTTATCTTAACCACCCTATCTAGGAGAGTCTTATCCCATCCTATTTTATCCTGTGGGACCCACATGTTTGAGGAGGCAAAAGTGCACAAATAAATCATATTTTTCTGCGAAACCCCATACTTGAACCCTAGACCTCTAAGATCATTTGGACCTCCTTTATGCCAACCGAGCTACATGGGTTGCTGAAATAACATTCAAAAATAAAAATAAAAATATAACTCACGACATATTTAAATAATAATTGGGCAAGACCCATTATTACTCATTTGGCTCAGTTGGTCAAAAAATCTACCCTTGCCACGTAGGATGCTCTACGTGGATTTTGACCAGTCAACTTAATTTATTATTATTATTTTTCAACATTTTACAATACCTGTGGGTCGACTTGTTAGGTACCCAAAAATGAGTAAGATAAATTCTTAATTTTATACCCATTGGGTAGGGTAGGTTCTAAGTAAAAAAAAATTACTCAGTTCAATTAGGATAGGGCAGATTCCAAGGCTCGGTTACCCGAACCTACCCGAATTATTAATATACATTCAATATAAATTTCAAAAAATATCTTTTATAGTGAAAAATATAAATATATTCTTTAAATATATAGAAACTTATTTAACAATTTCAAAAAGTATACTACTACCATCTTGATTAAAATTTTTTAAGTAAAACTTGTAATAAAGTTACTGTTTTTAAATATTATATGAAAACTATAACTTTATAAGTCTGGTCAATTCTAAGCATACCCCACCCTATGGAGACGTTTGGGAATCTGATATGGGAAATGTGGAAGGGAATTGCTGGAGCACGGGTTTCAAGGCACATCATTTATTAATTAAGTATCATATTTTTCTACTTTTACCTTTATATTCTAATCATTTTTCCTATCAACTACTTTCTAATAAACCTATTTATTCCAACTTTACCCCTATCATTTCATATCAATCACACAATTTTCAAAATATTCCATTTTCTACACCCACCAAATACCATATTTCCCACAACTTTTACATTCCCAAATGTCCCCTATATTATATAGTTTTCCAATATAATTTTACTTAGAACAGATTTAAACTAAAATAGAGTAGTTGTTTTTATAAATAGTATAAGGATAAGGTCAACCTCACACTGAACTTACGCGACTCAAGTTACACCCCTAAGTGTGGGCTTAATCCAAATCTTTTATCTAGTAAATTTGATAAAATTTTAAATCTATTTGATATTTTAATTTTCAAAAATCAAAATAAAATAACAAATAAGTTCAAAAAATGTTCAAATTTCACATGTTGAAAGATTAATGCTAGGCTTTCATATGTATAAAAAAATTAAAAATTATTTTGCATTTTATCTTTAATTTATTTACTTCTAATGATTACCCTTATCATATTTTATAACTTTTTAAATTTAAAAAAATACTTTTATATAATTTTTCTTCCATCTTTCCTTTTCCGAAACAAACTTTAAAAGAAAATGTAACAAAGAATAATTAAAAATATAAAGAATAATGTGATTAAATTTGTATCAGAATGGGATAGCATTGCCAGCGGATTTCTCCCGAGCGAGTTCGCTTCATCAAGCAACAACTAATAAACTCTTGAAAAATACTATAAATTTTTTTATGTGAGAAAAATTTGGTAGGAAAATTTTGACAAAAGTTAGAAAGTTTGTAATTGGACACGCATAAGGATTAACTGTAAAGAAAATAGATATGGCAATTATACCGAAATATATGAAAAATATTAGATTATAAAAAAGAAAATAGAAAAGTAGGATACACGGTAAAGATTTCGAGTCATATTAAAAAGGGCAGAAAAGTGTTTTTCTTTTTAAAGCATCCTAACAAGCAACTGACCGGAAACTTTCTTCTTCTTTTTTTTTCTGATAAGACAGACCGGAAACTTGAGCTAAGACGTTCGTGTTTTGTTTTGAGACAGGGTTTCGAAGGCCGTGCATGGAGTTTTTTATGCGGGAATGTCTAATGCAATTGGGTCTCTTAATAACCTTTGCCATTAAGGCATTAACCAAAAATATTATCATTTTTAAAACATTTTCTTGCGAGTCCTGAAATTCTCATTCGACTGCCTGAAAATCTGCCAATTTGTCAGATTTCTCAACGAATTTCATACGTGCGTCCGGATCCACGGTTTGGATTGGCCGTGTGATCCTGGGATCCCGATTTTCTTCGGCAATACGTGTCCTGGACGAACAGCGTGTCATAGCAATTCCGGCTTGTTGGTCTTTCTTGGGATCGACGGGTGATGTTTTTAAGGCTTGCTGCGGATCTGCTTGTCGAGGTACGGGCGTCTTGTAGAGTTATATTTGCTGAGGAAGCCACGGTTTTTTGTCCAACCTCATTGAGGAAGTTGCTGTCTAGGGTTTGTTCCCGTGTAACTCCGCGAGAGTCGTTGGAAGATTATCGTGTAATCGGGAAGAAATTTCGAAAATTGGCGTTGGTTTTGGTATTGAAGCTTCATTTTTTTTTTAATTATTATTTTTGTTTTCAAGTGAATTTGTTGGTTGCGCTTATCAAATTCATTTCTGGAGTGTGTGATTTGTTTGGATCTTGGATGAGAGGATATTTGAAAGGAGGAGGGAGATGGTGAAAGAGTATTTAGTGGCTTCGGAGGGACGATGACTGGAACGTCATTGGGTCTACGCACAGGGAGTTATGGATCATTGCAGCAGCAGGCAGCGAACGGTGTTGTATTGCCGATTCATACGGCGTTTGCCACCTCTCGCAAGCATGGGAAGTTGTCTTTGTCCGGTTCAAGAGACAGGGACAAGTTCCTGCCTTGGATCTGCAAGATCACCGTGCGGAGGAAGGTGGGGATGTTCTTCTTGCTGGTCTTTTCTGGTGCAATCTTCACGTCACTTATGTCTGCCATCTCCAAAGGTTAGCATTGATGATTCCATCTCTGCTTCAGTTTCTAGTTTGTCCTCTCATTGGCACCCACAGAAAGAAACGTTCTTGAAAATTTGAATGTGATCAAACATGGCTGGTTTGGTCGAGAATACTGATCCTAGTTGCCAATGCTCCCTACCTTGTCTGATACTTGAAATGTTGTGCAGATTGGACGCACGAAAATAAGGCCGGTTAGATGACCCTGGGGTCAAATTTGGGCGTTTAACGCATTCCATTGGCTAGGTATCTTGGTTCTTTCCATTAAAATAGGTGGCCATGTTTGCCGCACTTACGACATGTGCAGAGTTTGTAAGCATGCCTTAGGGATGGGAAGAGCCATACTTCTGTGTTATTATTATTTATTTATTTTTAAAATTTCAAATTGACGTGAAAACATATTGGCATTGATGGTGAGTTTCGGCTTCCTGGAGTTGCAAAGGTGGAGTTGATCAATTCTGGCGAAATGGGTGGGTAGAGGAAATTCTGTTCAGGTATTGTTTGAGTATTGTATTTGGAAAGTTATTAGTGAGGCTGGCTGCGGGTCTTTCATTTGTAAAATGTAAATGAAGTTTGATTGATGGTGCTGTAACCTATAATTTGCACCTTAGCCTTTATGTAGGAATTATGGAGAATACAAAATATGACACAGATACCCATTAACACATGCTTCTAACCCTTTGACCACACTTCCTTAGCAAAATTGGTGATGGATTTCTTTCCTCTACAGGAACTTCATGGATGCTAACTGTGATTTGTTTTCAGGGTTTTTGTTTTCTGTGCAATTGATTGCTCTAACAAAATAATTTGGTCTATCCTATATGCATTCTTAGATGAAGATGCAGAAGGTCCTGACATACGCTCCAAGTCTTCACAAAATGGTCATACAGCAGTATCCAATGACCACATTGTATCCGCATACTACAAAGAGTCCCTAATTTCTGGGAAAGGAAACCATGGAAAGGATAACGAGTCTCGCAATGTATCAGAAACCAACTCAATTGGTCACATAAGCACCACCTCATCTTTTCATCCTGCTGCAAATCGTCGTGGTGAGCTTCCTTTGGAGCATCCTTGTAAGCATTTTGTCTTTCCGCCCCCTCGGGTGGATAGGAAAAGGATTGGCCCACGTCGTAAGTTGAAGTTGCTGTCAACTATAATTATATTCTCCTTCTTTTCTTTTTCTTTTTTCCTTCTTTTCGAAAGTCGTGCTAATTTCTCTCTTTTCATTTCCTCCTTTCCTCCAGCATGCTCAGTCTGCTATCTTCCCGTTGAGCAAGCCATGGCTTTCATGCCTGCTGCCCCATCGGTTTCTCCTGTAGTCAAGAATTTAACATACATTACAGAGGAAAATTCTTCAAGCATTCCATCATTTGGAGGTTCTCCATTTGGTGGTTATCCATCTTTAGAGCAGAGGAATGATTCTTTCAATCTGAAGGAATCAGTGAATGTCCATTGTGGGTATGATTTATTATTATTATTTAATCTCATAGAAAATTCTTCTTGTGCCATGAACTCTCTCATGAATGTGTACATTTCTGTTTTTTGAACTGCATCGTTCATGTGGTTGACTGATGTACTTGTTGCTGCTACTCAGATTCATTAAAGGAGACAGGCCTGGTCATAAAACTGGATTTGATATTGATGATGCAGATCTTTTTGAGATGGAACAATGCCAGGGCATCGTTGTGGCATCAGCAATATTTGGTAACGATGACATTTACATTTGTTACTTATTTTTAGTCAATAGCCCATCATGTATTTTATTATTATTTTTTTTCTTGTTCATGACTGTGAGACTGTTTTCTGTGGTGGATGATGCTATGTTCCAGGAAACTATGATACGATACAGCAGCCCACAAATGTCAGTGATGCTGCGAAGAAAAACATCTGCTTCTATATGTTTCTGGATCAAGAGACAGAAGCATACATGAAGAATTCTAGTGTCCTTGATGGGACGAGGAGGGTTGGACTTTGGAGAATCATTATTGTACGTAACCTAGCTTATGCTGATCCAAGACGCAATGGAAAGGTCTGCCTTTGTTCTAGAACCATTCGGTTGTTTAAGACATTAGATTGCTGCATAGAGTCGAAGGAAATTAAGTTAAAGTCTGAATGTAAATGGTGATTGCACTTGATAAGACAATAATTTGAAAAGATGTATTTGAAGGTTCCCTGAGTATGTGCATGCATCCTACATGCACAGGCAAATGTGCCTGAAGTTATATTCCCTGCGTGATCTGGGATGCTAGATATCAAAAGATGTGAGCTCCACCAAGTTCAGTTGTAAAATTTTGAATTTAGCTGTTATAGTGCCATCTTCTTAATCTCCAAGCCTTATTTAGCAACATGAACTCAATCTGAAAGAAGAGAGATGAAAAAGGTTGCACCATTGTGTTTCATGGTATGCCGCATAGTTGTTAAAGGCAAGGTGCACACAGGCACCAAGAGCCCTTGGGTACTATTCATGAGGCATAGAAGCAATGTGTAATTTATAAGGAAATATCAATCCCAAATCTGAGCTATTATGAATAAAGGCAACCTCAAATTTGATTAGTCTAACATTTTTTTTTATTACATCGAGGAAGGAGAGACAGCTCCCAAGCAGAACCGACCTCTGCACCTGTGACTATCAAGTCATGATGTGAAACCAGCCGGGCGTTGCCGGGTTCACGGTTTAGTCTGACATTTTAATCGAGAAAGAAAAGTGAAACTAAATAAGTCAACTTTATATGATTGTTAGAACTTTTATATTTTTGAGCAAGTTAAATCGGGGGGCGAGGTGCACTTCAAGGCTCAAGGGATGCCTGAGTGAGCCTTGAGCCTAAGTGCAAGCTATATGGTATGTTGCATTCCTGAATTGCTATCTAAGACCTGTGTAGCTATTCCTGTATTTGCACCTTCTCGTGTCTTTATTTTGGAATAAGTTAAATCATTTGTTTCTCAATTGCATGCATCAGAAATTATAAGCAAGGTTGAATTCTTTGAAAACAAGATGTAAAAGAGAATAAACCTTGTCTATTTGTTTGCTTTTTTGTGTTATTTGGACTAATGATTTTCTACACAAATTGTGGTTATGTATATGACATAAAAATTATTGCAAACGTGCCTATGGCAGTCTGAACCTCTTAGTTTTATGGCAAGATAAACTGCAAATATTTTGAAATATACATGTGGCACATTTCCAATAATTTGTGTCATAGGCATAACCACAATCTGTAGAAAGTCATAGGTACGAGCGTAAATGAAATCCATGCTTATTGTTGTCCATTTGTTTATGAAGAGTGGGGGGAGTCAAATCTTTGTGAGAGCAACTTTCTTGGTGAACAGTCAACTAGATTATGACATGTAGTTAAAAAAAATTTTCAATTATGTCTTTTGTTATCATTTTGTCAGAGCTGCGCATTTCTAAGGTTACTGATATGTACTCCCTGTTTGCAGGTTCCCAAGCTATTATTGCACAGGCTCTTTCCCAATGCTCGGTTTTCTTTATGGATAGATGGAAAGCTCAAGCTTGTTGTTGATCCATATCAAATTCTGGAGAGGTATTTCTTTTCATGGAAAACTTGGTTGTCATTTCTGTGAAGTCCGTTTGAAGTTTTGTCCTCTCTGTAACACCCATTACATCATGGTTTTGAAACAAAATTAAGCTCTATGCTCTACTAAATGGTGGTTTTCCTAGGTATATGGCAAGGAATGGTGATACAGCTTTCTATGTCCTCTAGTTCATGGTATGCTTGTTGTAGGATCTTCAGAACACACTGGAAACCATTTATGCTTTACTTTGATTGGCCTTCAATATGTTTAAGTTTATGATTGTGAATGCTATATTACACACCCATCAGTTTTCAGCTACCAACAGAGATTCTGTTGCCAAAGAACGATAAGCTAAGAATTAGGTGGCAGCTAGCCTCATTTCCATTTTACAGTCACAGTGAGATTCTTGGATGGACTACTAGATTTAAATGTACAAGTTTTTGTGCCAATCTAGAGTTTAGAACTTTCTTAATCACTTCATGAAATGTGGCCCTAACCTTCTTTAGTTTGTGGGATCATTTCAGAAGCCTGTTATGCTTATTTAACTCAGATTAGTTGGGCGAATCCCGCTAAACCCCTTCAACTATCTTGGACCTGCCCTTTGTCAATCCATTATTTTCCTAGATCTTTACAATCTCCACGCGCAACTCCATATTCTTTTCTGCATTCTCCTTGCCAGTGTCCTTAATGCTTCCAATCATTCTGTTCTTCATCTTGCACACAATTTGCATTATGTGTTCATTACTGCATTGTGCTAATGAGTCTCCGGGCTCTGACAAGGTGTCAAACCAAGCTGTACTGAAAATGATAACCCGGGGTATTTTACTAAAATATTTGCTGACTTCTCACTGGTGGTTCTCTCACTTTCTAAGTTACATTTAGCTAGCTCTATTAGATGTATTCCTAGTGAATTGAGTTATGCTTGCTGTTTATTTGGTGGCTTCTTCCCATGGGCCAAAATAACCCATTTGCCAGAAAATGCCAGCAGTGGCTTGTACAGCTGATAATGCTATGCTGGTCATGATCAACTACTATCAGAAAATGATGGATGGAGGGTTACTTTTGAAAGCTCTTGTAAGCTGTCATCTTAGAGTTTGTGTGTGCGCGTGCCTTTGTGCCTTCATTGTTCTATTTGTGTCCTGCATCGAATGCATCATGCTTGATGAACATGAAAGCATTCTAGAGACTACCGAATTGGAGAACAAAAAAAAATTAAATTCATTAGCACAAGCATCTCATGCTATTTCAGATTCTTGTGGCGGGAGAATGCCAATTTTGCGATTTCTAGGCATTACAGACGCTTCGATGTTTTTGAGGAAGCAGAGGCTAATAAAGTTGCTGGGAAGTATGATAATTCATCCATTGATTACCAAATTGAGTTTTACAGGAGGGAAGGTTTGACACATTATTCTTCAGCTAAGCTTCCTATTACCAGTGGTGGGTTCCATGTTCGTTTGTCTTTCATTCATCAGATGATGCTCTTTTAGTTTGACAATTAATTATTATTATTATTATTTTTGTGTGTGTGATTTGTGGCCACAGATGTTCCTGAAGGTTGTGTGATCATAAGGGAACATATTCCCATAACAAACCTTTTCACTTGTTTGTGGTTCAATGAAGTGGACCGCTTTACTTCAAGGGATCAGATCAGTTTTTCCACTGTAAGGGACAAAATTACATCGAGGGTAAATTGGACTGTTAGCATGTTCATGGACTGTGAAAGGCGAAACTTTGTTGTTCAGGTATTCATTATCATCTTCGTCTTCAACACCATCTGCTTCCATCCAGACCTGGTGATTCCCATCTTTAGCCTATTATGTTTTTGGCTTCGAAGGGCAGTCTTTGTCACTTCATCAATTTTTCATGCTGTTTCATTTCAATGAATTTTCTGTTCTCAAACTCAAATGAATTTTGCATCCTCAAGCTCACCCCCCTTTGGTTCTGTAATTTTCTTTCAGTTGGTGAGCAATTAACAGTTATGCAGACCACCTTTTAAAATACCATCCTCCTGCTTCTATCGTGTGCAAGGGTTGTCACTTGATACATCTATTGATAAGAATCTCTTGTTTTAATTTCAGTCATACCACAGAGAAGTATTGGAATATAAACTTGCTACACAGTCGCTTCCTCCACCAACTCCATCTAAAGGGTCATCAAGGCAATCCTCAACAGCTTCCAGTCGTGATAGGGATCCAAAATTTTCACGGGATAGGGATCCAAAAGTTTCCCAAAGGAAGATCCCAACAAGGCGCGGGAGAGACAAGAGGTCAGGTTCAAGGCGGCATCGAATGAGAACAGTCACTGACAAGGAGAACAATTAATTTTAATTTTAATTTTAATTTTTTTTTTGGGCAATCTTTTCTGAAATTCATTCCACGTTTGGATAACTTGGTGTAATTTGGATTCAACAGGAGAGAACACAGATTCCATTTTTGTCAGGAAACTGTTAATATCCATTCTTTTTTAATGTAAATATTTTACCTGTGAAAATGAATAACATCTTGACACCCTCCTTGTATTTGGTCTCATTGTTCTTTTCTGTCGCCTATGCGGTTAAACTGAACTGGCTCACGTCCGGCATTGTGTGAGCATAGAGCTCTTGATTTCAAGAGGTACAAAAAATAATTCAGACGGTCGCTTTTTTTTTTTTTTTTACCTGATTAACATTTCGCGTAGACCTTTTCCCTGGCAAAATCTTCCGTATTGGAATATCTTTGCTGCAATATTTTACGCCTATGAATCATGGTTTTTAAAAAAAAAATTAAAAAATGAACAAATTTTCAAAAATAATAAAATTTAGTACATATGTTCAATACACTTAGATTAATAATTTTTTTAAAAAAATTTAAAAAAAATTAGACAATGAACTTTTACACCTGAGTTCACCCAAGTTTAATGCACAAGGTGCATCGAATCAAATGCTATTAATCATCTTACAATTACGTGAACACTTAAATGACCAAGCAGTTAATGTGAGTGAATTAAGAATGTATAGTATAGGTTTGCAGTTGGATAAAGGCATTTGCCTCATTATCCTTCTTCTAAAGTTGTCTTATGTTAGTTATCTTTTGAAAGGTCTTAAACTCATACCTCATCTAATCCAAGGATAAATCGGATTTCCCGTTTTGACTTTGCATAAAATTGGGATTAATTTTTCAAAAGAATAATTTAAGAACTCTTGAATTGTCTTTCTGAATTTACGAATATAGGATCTGTTTTAGTTGAATGGTGCAACGATTCAGCCCGAATGATGAAAATTTCCCACAAAATGTGACTTTCATATATCCGATCGAAGGCCTAGCTACAAGTACAAGACCATATATAGGTCGAAATGTGGTTAACTTGTTATATCGCGTTACAATTGACATGATCAATAACATTTTTCACTGTAAACAAGTCAGCGGAAATAAAAGGTAAACAAGTTGGGGAGCACGCTTGCATGTATTCTCTTAAAAGGACAAAAATGCCAACAACTTGTTTTCTTTGCAATTTTATTGCCGGTGGTCGGGTAGATTACAAGTTGCAGTTTAAGAGTGGAAACATGAAAGGGCGACATGGGCGTTGCTGCTCTTTCATGACAATGCAGGCCACCCATTAGTATCAATTCTCTCTGATTCCTATTTACCGGAAAAAGATTTTCATGTCTCAACAAACCGTCCCTCCAAACTCAAGCTAAACATCACATAATTTGGAAATGATTCCTAATTAAGACGTGCTGGAAAACTAAGCAGTCTGTCAGTTGGGTAGCCTAGTCTAAAATGGGTCTCCTTGACTATCATTGAAAGGCAATGCTAGTTGGTTAGAATGTCAAATGGATCGACTTGATCATGCAACCTATAAAGTTATATGGGTTAACATCTATTTTATTTATTAGGCTCTCTAAATAAGAACCCATCTAGGTAATAGATTACCCTTCAATTACCGACGCACACAACATGAGTATATGCGCCAGTGCCAATATTTATTCCAGTTAATGCAAATGTATATGTCACCATTTAGGAAAGGAAACGATTGAAAAACAAAATCACAAAAACGAATTTCTTTAAATGCGGAATTAATTAATTTGGCTGCATTATAACGTGAATGTGATTGTATTTAATGTCATTTTGCTGCAAATAAGTATGTATAATAAATAAAGTAGTTGCATGTTTGGCTAGATATGGGCTGTTGTATATGAACAGATGTAGCCATTTTTAAAACTCAGTCACTAATTTTTTCCTGAATAATATGTCTTGATCAAGATATTTTCGGGTTGTTGAATACATGTTGGCGCACTAAGTATTTTGCGGTCCGCTGTTCTATATATGTATTGTACCTCATGATCAGGACCCGATTCGATTGATCCATTTGCCGGGGCAAACTTAAATAGTATGCATTATCTGGAATTCATATTCCGCGCGGCAAACAAGAACATAGTGAAAAAGGGGATGGTTTTATGTCATATGCATACCTGCTAATTAATTAATCGTACCACACCACAAAAATTTTCTTCTTCTTTTTTTTTTTTTTTTTTTTTGCCACCATGCTAGTTGGGATCGGGGTCTGGAAAATTATTACTGCAATCTCAACGCATGCATTTTGTAAATGGTTTGTGAATCTGATGCTTTTGATGATCAGGTCGGATCATATAAAGCCAACTCCACGTTCCTGTGGTCGAATATTAATGTTTGGTAAATAATCTAGGGTATACTATCATATCACGAAACCGGTTTTTTTTTTCGTTTTAAATAATTTTTTCATTTTATAATATTCACCAATATTTATTTGTTGATTATTCAAATTGCCGACCGATCTCTTCTACGGCCGGACCAAAAGACTTATTTTTTTATTTTTTTCATTTTTTTTTCATGTGTAAGTAAATCTAGATATATTAAATCTATTAATCAAGTTTTACCATTTTTGGATGTTTTTAAGTATTTTTATTTTTAAACACAGTGTCATTTTCGTAATTTCTGAGTTTCAAAAATTACGCAAATGCCACTGTGTTTAAAAATAAAAAAATATTTAAAAAATCTAAAAATGGTAAAACTTGGTTTATAGATTTAATACAACTAGATTTATTTACCCATGGAAAAAATAAAAAAATAAGTTTTGGACCTGGCCGTAAAAGATCACGGCTAATTCAAATGTTCATATATAGGAATGTTGTTGGTCATGTTAATTTATTATTTTTTACTCATATGTTGGCAGATGTAAAGTGATCTGAATTACTGGGTCCCACCAGATCCATGGTCTGGATTTCATAAAGCCTGACCGTTTGCCGGACCTTGCATGAGAGAGAGAGTGAGAGACGGGTATGAGACAATGAACGCACTTTTCTCACCCGGGTCGCATTTCTTTGAATGCAAAAGATCTCCACTCCACGCCAGCTGCATGACCCACTGGCGTGGCGTGGCGTGGCGTCCTATTCATTTGCAAAGAAGAATACAGTACTGCACCTGCTGGACTGTGTATTACAATATTGGAGCATCCATCCATGAGTCTGGGTAATCTTAGCCATTAAATTCGCAAAATTTAGAACTTGGACGGTGGGCAATCCAATGGCTCATAATGAATTATAAATAATAGAGGAGTTCCATGGTTGCAGGCACTGCCTTGTTGGGTATCCGTTTCGTGACTAATAGGCCCACCAGGCTACCACTACCAGCTCCCACATATGAAGAACGTATAGTACGAACGGCATGCTTGGCAGGCAGGAAGTAAACCAGATGCTAACGTTCCAACTCCTTGACTCACAAATCATTACAGGTGGTACTGTGTCTCTGTCTCCTCGGTCGATCGGCCCTTTTATGAACCTGTAAGCTTTACACCCTCACAAACCCAGTGTCACCTGCCTTTATACACACACTCTCTCTCATTTTATATCTAATAAATGCAGCTCCGGCTCCCCATGTTACCCAATCTACAGACCTCTCTCTCTCTCTCTCTCTCTCTCTCTCTCTCTCTCTCTCTAAGTCGAGTTGATAAGCATTTTAGTACCCCTGGATTTGTTTCGGTTCCTTATACTGGGAGATTGAGCGTCCTTTTTCTTCAAAAACTTGAATTCACCAAGTTAATGTTGTCCATATAAAAGTTGGTAGCAAAGTCTCATTTGGGTCCCTCCACTATTGGTTGCTTTTTTTCACCAAAAAAATAATAATAATAAACCCGCCCTCCACCATGTTGGCAAGCAATAATCTGCTGCTGTACCCTCTTCTTGGTTTTGCGTCATTCATTGCATTCATTTGCATGTCACTGGGGAACTTGCGCTTCAATTTTCAACAGCCAGAGATGGAATTCGTCGAGAGGAGAGGAACCCACTTCGTTTTGGGTGGTGAGGCATTCTATGTTAATGGCTGGAACTCTTACTGGTTGATGGACCAAGCTGTGGAAGAGTACAGCAGGCCAAGAGTAAGGGCCATGTTTGAGGCAGGAGCCAAGATGGGCCTTACCGTTTGTAGGACATGGGCATTCAATGATGGTTCATACAATGCTCTTCAGCTCTCCCCTGGCCGATTCAACGAACGAGTCTTCAAGGTAGTAACTTTTACTCCATCTCCAAGGAATGTATGTCACATGGATCATGTTAATAGATTAGGCCTACCAAAAGCCTAGCAAACATGTGTAAGATATTTACGTTTTTTAAAAATTTTCTTTTCGGCCGCAGGCACTAGACATAGTCATTTTGGAAGCACAAGAACATGGGATCAGGCTGATTCTCAGCTTAATCAATAACCTACCAGCATTTGGGGGTAAGCCACAGTATGTCAAATGGGCAGTGGAAGAGGGCGTTGCTTCGAGCTCATCCAACGATTCATTCTTCTTCGACCCCTCCATCCGTGACTACTTCAAATATTACCTCAAGGTTCATTCTTCCTCTAACTCATCCAATGTGTTCGAAAGTTATCTTATTTTTCTCTTGCTAGAATTCATTTACGATGCAAAGAGTAGATTTTGCAAGTCCCGTGACTTCATTGAACCACAATTAGGGGTGTTAACGGATCGGGTTGAACGGGTTGGAGCCTAATCCTAATCCTAACCCATTTAATATATCTCAACCCTAATCCATTTATTAACCCATTTAAAAAACTTCAACCCTAACCCATTTACAACCCATTTAATAAACGGGTTAACGGGTTGTTAACGGGTTGTGTTTGTTACTAATTTTCATGCTAAAAAACTTCAATAAAATCTGTAAATTTAAATAAATTAAATAATTCGAAGCTAACATACCTGAATTTAATTTATTTTAGCTTGAAAACATCAGCGTCAATCTCAAGTCATCTCTTTAATGTCAATTCCTATTATAAATATTATATATATATATATTATAATATATTATATTAAATGAGTTATACGGGTTGAACGGGTTGGACGAGTTAAATAAACGGGTTGGACGGGTTGACGGGTTGCGAAACCTCAACCCTAATCCGTTTATTTAATTAAACGGTTGAACGGGTTGGTGGATCATAACCCATTTATTCAAAAATCCCAACCCAAACCCATTTATTAACGGGTTGAACGAGCGGGTTAACGGGTTGACCATGACCATTAACACCCCTAACCACAATGTTACTTGCAAGGCGTCTGCAAGTAACTTCAGGAGTGCTTGCCAGCATGGACAGCTAGCAGAGTTGATTTTTGACTGCCTGATGGTGTAGCTTCTTTCACATCCTTAGTTCGACGTGCAAATCATTTCTGCATTGAATATTGAACGTTAATGGCCAATTGGAATTTTAAAATAAGAGTACAGAATTATGAGGAATTCTTTTTTAAAAAAGTTCTCCTCTTTCTAATCATTCTGGGATTTTGGTTTTGCTTCTGTTTGCAGAGTGTACTAACAAGAAGAAACAGCTTGACTGGGATTGAATATAGAGATGATCCAACCATCTTTGCATGGGAACTAATGAATGAGCCGCGGTGTTCATCGGATCCTTCAGGCAACACTCTCCAAGTAAGTTACCTTTCTACCCATATCTTGGGAAACTTTATGTCAATTGGTGAGTGCTTATTTCTAGTAAGGTTGGGTTGTTCACCATTGTACTCATCAAAATGTATGTTTTAGTAATAGTGTTTGATGATATATGTATATTTTTTATGGTAGTGCTTGATGACATTTGCCGGTGACCTGTCTATCTATTACAGAGTTGGATTGAGGAAATGGCTGGATACGTGAAATCCATTGACAGAAAACACCTATTGACAGTGGGCACAGAAGGTTTTTATGGTCCTGCAAGTCCTGGAAGATTGAGCATGAATCCAGGAGAATGGGCTGGTACTGTTGGATGTGATTTCATCCACAACTCCAATATATCAGCCATCGATTTTGCATCTGTTCACGTCTACCCAGATCATTGGTATTGCTAGCCATATATCCATCTCTGATCTATATGTATTTTTTTTCCTAACTATTTCCTTACATCATAACTTGGATTAGATTCATGCAAAAGGAGAGCCTGAAAGGCTTCTGTGGCAGGATTATTGAACAACGGCTTGAGCATCAACTGCAATTCATGTCCAAATGGCTGCATTCTCACATTGAAGATGGTAATGAAAAACTAAGAAAACCAGTGTTGTTCACTGAATTCGGCCTCTCAAACAAAATCGTGAATTTCCAACCATCCGACCGAGATGTGTTCTACAAATCAGTCTTTGACATCATCTACAAGTCAGCAAAGGAAGGAAAATCAGGGGCCGGAACATTAGTCTGGCAGTTTTTGGTTGGAGGGATGGAAGAATACAACGATGAGTATGGGATTGTACCGTGGGAGAGGCCATCTACATACAATCTGATAAAAGAACAGTCATGTCGACTGGTAGCAATTGAGCGCAAACAAGGATTAAGGGGGAGACTGACCGAATCCTGTTAAATTTATCATCTCTAGTTTAATTTTTTTTTTTTTTCCCACACAAACACAACAGGATGGGAATGACTTGAATATGTATAGAAGGTCTACTTGTGTTTAGAAGCTTTGTTTCAGACGTGACATTAAAGGCTTATGAATTAAAATTCCTGCACCCCAGAGGTGTATTCTGCAGTTAGGGAAGTCTTTTTTTCTTTTTTTTGAGATCTACAGTTACGGAAGTCTTAAACCATATTTGGAGGAAACTGTATTTGGGCCATCAAAAATTCAGATTTTTGCCTGAAAAATATGATATGTGACAAAGAGCATGCATGATCAATGGATTTGAGCAGAGGGCAAGTTGGCCAAAAAGACGAGATAAATAAAAGGGTAGAGAAGAAAGTTTATATACTAAACCTAGTTCATTAAGTAGTCGTCACACGCTTATTACAAAGCAGACAGAAAAACAGACATGGCTAACCCCAACATGAAAGCAACAAACACAACAGTTACACCACACCATCAACCCATGTTTCTATTTAAGTACTAGTGGTTTCACATGACTCCTGTAATTAGCTGGCCCTCAATTGCCACAGGTGCAGTTCACACACATGCAGCCAGGCCCGCACTTGCAATCCCCTTCAAGCGCAGCAGCCGCAGCCACCACTTCGACCACATTGTCCACGTAGCTGCGAGAATTTAAACATACATACATAGTCAGTTTTATTTCTCTCACACAACTTCTCTCATTTCCATGTGATTTGAGTCATGAGCTCGAAACTAATTAGAATGGTATGCAGTTAATTACTGGCAGCCATGTAAGAAAATGCTTCTTCGACATTTTCATTTGGGCAGCCCATCTCTGTATTGTAAAGGCCGAAAAAGATCATGATTATTGCACCAATTGCAACGTGTAATTAGAAAGATAATTTTTCTTTTTTTAATTTTCTTTCGTGATTGTTTATCAGGTGAAATTAATTTCCAACATGGTCTGTGTAGTACCTCTTCTCAGTCTCAACGATTTCCACGCCATAAGAGTTTCCCTTCTTCCTGTAATTGAACAAGGAAACGTGATCAGCAAATCAGGAACGTTTCTTTTTTTCTTTTCTTTTCTTTTCCCGTTGTATTAAGCAAGACGTGAGGGCCAAAAATAGAATTAGAATTGAATTGGACCACCCAATTACTGTGCCATTGAAGAGCATAACGCAATCAATACAAATGACAAGCACGGTTACTCGTGAGAGAGATAGTTGTAGATTTCTGCTACTTACACGCACTGGCTCTTATCAGCGCAGTCGCAGTTGCCGCAGGTGGACATGGCTAGGCAATGTATTTGGACAGACGGAGAGAGGGAAGGAGGTGGAGGCCCAAGGTTAGGATAGGAACGGGATAGCTAATTGCAAGTGGGTTGCGTGTTGGAGAGGGTGAGTGAATGGACGACCCATATTTATAGATGGGATGTGGGGTCCAGTGACCCTGAGAAGGGCACACGCCTCTATGGGAAGCGTCCAAAGGAATCTTAATAATGCATTGGAAGCGTCCGTCTTTCAATCCCCACTGCCTTTTTTCTTCGCATATCTCGGGACGCGGCCCATGCAAATTCATATGAATGCACGCGGGGGGGACCACGTCCCTATGCGATTACGCATGCAAGTTGAGCCTTATCAAGTAGCAACAAAAGTTTTGCATTTTAAAACTTTCTAAGGTTTTTTCCCCCTCAAATTCCAACATTTGCATTTTTTTAAAAAATTAAAATTCTATAGAAAATTCTTTCCTATATTCACACCATTTTTCCTTAATTTTTAGTATAACCACAATATTTTGCTTATTTCTCCAATATCTATAACATTTTTTCTTAAAAATTTTTCTTACCTATGCTATCAAAACAATAATTAACTACATCATTCAAATAAAGATTTTGCCCTTCCAAAACTTCTCTAATTGAAACAATTGAGTCCTAATAGGACACATAAATTATTTGATGTCATAAATTAGCAATTTACTATCATCAATTAAGTCATTTTAAGGATGAATTATTACAATTAGGAAATTTTGGATAAGGAAAATCATTTTTCAATGAGTAGATAATGGTCGTTTTAATAGTATGAGTATATTCCATCGAAAAATAACATATGTATGAATGAAATTTAGGGTTTGTTTGGTTATGGGTAAAACTTTTGATGAAAAGTTTTTGAAGTAAAAGTTGTCAAATTGATAGAAAATGATGTGATATAATAGGAGTAATGATGAGGAGTAAAGAGAATAAAGTTAAAATAGATAGGTTAGTTGTATGGGTAGTTGTGTAGAAATTATTGAAAAGTAGGGTAGTTTGTATTGGAAAATGTGAAAAAATAATTAAAAAATAGAGTAGTTATGGAGAGTGAAAAGTTTTGAATTGAAAAGTTCTGGTTGACATTTTTTTGCCCCAAACAAACGCACCCTTAAGGTAAAATCTTATAGCATAAGAAGAATTTGTGAAACGTTATAGATATGTTAGGAATTAAGAATAAATAGTATGAGTACAAGAATTTTTTTTTAATTTGTAATTTTGTTGCATATTTAACCTAGTGAACTAGCGATTTGGAAATAGATGAAGAAACCAACATTAAACCTATGCAAGGACTGAAAATGCACTTTTAATTTTAAAAAGCACAACCGTACTTTACCTTCCTCCACTTCTTTTGGGAAATGCATGTTTGATGAATTAGGAAGACAGAGGAAGAAGAATTGAAAGAATTAAGGAAGAAGAAGAGAGTGGATGGGGAGGAAGAAGAAGCAATTGAAGTGGGCAGGATTTTGGAAAAAGTAGTAGTGGCGATGGCCATGGTTGAAAAGATTGGAACGCAGATGGTATCAAAATTCAAAAATGACAATGACTAATAATGACTAATGAGCCGAGGTTACGGTAGGTGTTTGTTGATTCCTCTAGAGAGATGATGTTGTTTCTTGCGCCGGGAAGCAGTTGAAATGGCAAGTTAGGGAAAATTAAAAATAGTATTTTAGCCATTTCTCAAAGTTTAACCCTAATTATAGATATTAATGTTCTCAGCATCCTAAGGTTAAAATTGACAACACAAAGGTCTTTAAAATTCAAAATGCAAATGTGCAGAGATAAAAATTTAAAGCAATTGGCGCACAGTCCTAACATCGATAGATGCCATTGATTTGGAGTTTGACCCGAGAAGGAGAATTTCGTCCCTGGCATCTATGGATGTTTTCTATAGATACAGTTTCAGTTGCGATAATGGAAAAAATAAAATATATAAAAACTTAGAGGATTTAAGATGTAAAAACATAATTTTAATAGAAAGATACAAAATGAGATAATGTTGGCGGTCGTGTGTCTTGCAATTGGGTGCAGTGGAGTCAAATCAGCAGAATTTCATCTCAGAAATTCCAAATGGTTTGCTATTTCACGAACAGAATAATAGAATATGGATGAATGGAGACGTCACCCAGCCGACTTATTGGAATTTGTCTCAAGGGAATGACAAAATCAAATAGCCACCCGTTCACGACCGCCTTATGTCCAGGAGAAACCAAAATCAACATTTTCCAACATGGGTTCACCCGCTAATAGTTTTTTTTTATGTTTTAGACACATTATAATTGCCGCCTATAGAAATAGAATCATTATCATCAGTGGCACTAACTGCATTTTGGCCATTCTCCTCGACCAAAAAGAAGAAGGAAAAAAAACTTAATAATGTTTTCCCAATAATTAAAGTGGGTCACTAGCCAATACAGATGTGTATTTTACATGGGTTAAAACACATATTATAAAATTATTAATTGGTCCTTATTCCTTAATTGAAAAACGACAGGTCCAACGTCGATTCGTATCAAATCAAGCCTTAAAAGAGTCAATAGTAGCAGCCGCTTTACCCATCAAAATTGGGTGGGGGGCACGGATCTGCCAAATGATTTGAATTTAGATAACGTTCGGGGAAGTATTCTGCATGCATCCAATCGTTCACCATTGTACGTCGAATGGGTGCATGGGTTAATGAGAGTCATGCATGCATGGACGATGATTCATCACTTCGAACTTGAGAGCATATATCCACCTTCCAAGTTTCAAACCTGTCAAATCGATTCCAGGTTTATTTATGGCCAATACCCAGCTTATTGTTCGGAGAAATTAGAACGAATCGAAGATGAGAGCGCTGGGCAAGGAAGCCCATTCCGCTGCATATATAGGAGACATTTGATTTTTGGCAACCACTGAATTTGGTTGCTAATATAAAAATTAGTCGCAAATATTTTGGCTGATCAAAATTTTGTTTGATTGCTAAAGTTTGCTGCTAGATAAAAGTAAAAAAAATGCAGATATTTCCATGTGCTTCAAATGTTGGCCAGAATGGCAGCTTGCACTTGAGCAAGGACGTGTGTCGTCAAGACCGGCTACCTTGGTCTGTTCTTGCTGCATGCTTTAATTGTTCTCACATGAGATGAAAATATCGAATTAGGATGGAATGAAATTTTCTATTTAAAAAATATTTCATTTTTTAAAATAATAACTTATTTTTTATTTCGATTACACTTGTTTTTTAATTTCAATACATTTTTTTATTTTCAATATATAATAACACTTTTTTCATTTTATTCAGGAAGGTGAGCTCTTACCGAATATGGGTTTCGTTTTAGCTGTCCAAATCAGCCTTCAAAGCATTGCGTATACCGCCGCCCACTTGGTTAATAATTTAGAACCATGTCATTAAACAAAATGCAGCATTTTAACATTTCTTGCATGTATTATTTTTGTAGCAAATGTTGATGTAAAATAAAAAAAAAAATTGATTTCGTAAATATAAATACATAGCATTGTATTTGACCACAAATAATATTAAATTTGACGTGCGTAAGAACTTTTCTTGTAGTGTAAGTTCTGCACAAGCTTATAATTCTTGGAGAATGAAAAATAAAATCCAGTCTTACTACCAGTCGGTTTGTTAATAAGAAAAGGATAGAAATTCCACCGCTTCTACTACTAATTTATATATAATGTTTTCATCAAAAAAAATTTATATATAATGTAACATATTAGTTATCTAATTTTCCTACCTTTGCTATTATTATTTTTGTAATAGCCCAAAATCAAATCTTACATCGAAAAGAGGTGGGTCTTAAGTTAAATATGATGTAACTCTTTTTACGACTACACAGCTAAGCTGGCAGGCAAAAGTAGATAATATTACATTGTAAGGCGTATAGCCCAAGCCCGACGACCATTTTTCTAGGTTTGTGTGCTTTGTGTGTTAGACTCAATAGTTGTTTTTTTTATTCTATGTGCAATAATTTTTGTATTTCAATTATTTTTAACATATTTTTAAATAATTATCCTATCTATTTATTCTCATTTTCTTTATTTTCTTTCTTTACAATCATTGTTCTTATTACGTTACATCACTTTTCAACTATCTTAAAGTTCCTTTTTTTCACATTTTTTTCTAAATGGATTGGTACATATATGAAACTTTTTAAATAAGAGAGTCACAATTGCAAACTTGGGTGTGTTCTACCCATCTATTAAAGGTTAAAGGATCCGACACGGATTCAGAAGGTAAGATCAGGGAAAAGAGTTGTAGATTAACTTTAATTCTGTGGTTCTCATTCCAGGATATATGGATTTTTTCTATTGCCATATTTTATATCCATCTCGACTAATGTTACAATTAATCATTGAGACATTCTTACAAATTTTCAATACGAAGACACCATGTTCTATCCCTTAACTTTAAAAGACCAACAAGCTCCCGCATAACAACTTAACCCTCACATTATGGAGGACCTCACAGCTTAAACCCTCATACTGTAGAGGGAAATATATATATGTATATATATATGGGGTTGACTCTATGCACCCAGGTGCCTGCAGCCTCAGTGCACCCGGGTGCATTTCACCTTTTTTTAATATTATTTTTAAAAAAATTTAATAGAATTGTTAATCTAGATATATTTTTTATATGAAAATGTCACTAATTTGAAAAAATCAAAAACAAATATCTAAAATTCTCCAAAAATGATAAAAATTGATACATATGCAAAATATACATAGATTAATATTTGTATGAAAAAAATTTCAAAACAATATTAAAAAATGAGTTTTTTCACACAAGTATATTGTATCATGATCCATATATATAGGGACGCATTCCTGTGCAAACGGACTGCACCATAATACGATGCAGTTCGCTATAAAATGGGTCCCATATATTAAATTATAATAAAACTTTATATAATCATTTATCCATATAAAAATCATACTTTTAGACGGTTTAGATATTGAAAATATCATTTTAAACTTGATATTTTTATTAAACTATTTTATTATGTTGATTTTGCACCATTTTAAGATGGAGATCATGTACATGTAGGATCTAGATGAAAATTGGTATGCTAATAAAATAGACAATTCTAAATATAATGAGTGGGGTAGATTTACCATTCATGATCATATGGGGCCCATAGTGCATGGACTATAAGGTGCAATCGCATGCACTGAATCATATTCCACATATATATATGCGTACAACACTCCACCTCAAGGGGATTCGAACACTAGATACCACTGCGTGGATGTCACACGTGTTACCATCAGCACAGATCGCTGATGGCATTCAAGGATATATTGGTTAATGCATCTAACATTATTTAAGCTTCACTTTAACATGCATGGTCGAATCCAAATCGAGGATTTCATGACAACCACAAAAGAGTTAATTTCTATTTATAGGGAAAATTTCTTTTATATCCATAATTTCTATTATACTTACAATATTTCAAAATTTTATTTTATACCCATAATATTTTGTTATAAATTCCTATCACACTTATACAATCAAAATAAATGTTAACTATCTTAACTAAAAAATGATTTTACACTTAATTTTTTAATTGAAATGATTCAACCATAATATAACTCAATTAATAGTAAAGTATTAATATGAGACATCGAATTATTCAAATATCATATGCGGATTAAATCATTTTAATTAGTAAAAAATGTGAAGAGAAAATTGTCTTTTCAAAAGGGTAGTTAATAGTGATTTTGACTACATAGGTATGATAAAAATTTAGGATAAAATATTATAAGTGTAAAAGAAAATTTTAAAATATTGTGAATATATTAAAAATTAGGAACACTTGTTGTAAGCGTCAGAAGAATTCTCTTATTTTTATTAATCCAATCCAGTGAACCGCCATGGTCAACCACGTGAATCCAACACAACATCAAAATCTAGATAATCCAAATAATCGAACCCCAAAATAGATTAGATCAAATGAACTCAAGTTGAATGAGTTCCATAGATCTTTTTTTTTTTTGATAAAAAGTTTCATAGATTCTTATAAAGGCACCTATATAGTAATTAGAAATCCACGTTACAGCAATACAGATAAAACATTATTACAAAGCCGACACAGGAAAGCCATCAGTGTGATGACCATCCCAACACAAACACACAATCATCGTCAATAAACACAAAACAACTTATTTACCACACACCAATAGCATCCTTAATTATCACACGTTTCTTGAACACATCTTGCGCTTCTATTCTTCATAACATATGTATAACCCGCCCTTAATTACTGGCCGCAGGTACAGTTCACACAAGCGCAGCCAGCGCCGCACTTGCACTTGCCGTCGTTCTCGGCGACGGCGGCCGGGGGTACCTCTACCACATTCTGACCGAAGCTGCAAGGAAAACCCAACTGCTTCGTTAGTGCACCAGCTAGCAAGTGCCACAAGTAGATGAGATTTATTATGTTATGTGAACTTAGCTTCCTTATTCGTATTACCTCTTGTCGGTCTCCACAATATCAATGGTGTAGGAGCTTCCCTGCTTCCTGTAAAATCACCCAACAACGCGTTTAGCTATCTTACAATCATGGGGACATGGTCATGACTCATGAGGATCATGAGCCACAATTGAAGAGCTATATATGTCATGCAACAGAGATCAAAGTACTAGAGATGGATGAACATGAGGAATGGAGGTGAAGGGAGTTGAGACCAGATATCTTACTTGCACTGGCTCTTGTCGGCGCAGTCGCAGTTGCCGCAGGTCGACATGGTTGCAGAAGGCACGGAGGGAGGAAGGGAGTGGGAGTTAATGCTGTTCGAATTGGGAAGGGTATAGTATGATCTAGAGGAGGGAAGTACGTGCCGTATTTATAGATGGAGTGCGGACCCAGCGGCCATGTGAACCCCATCCCAAGGAATCTTGACGGCAGAGGCTGTGGCTCAACGTTAGCCTCTCGCTCGCGTCACCCATCGGGCAGCTTTTCATGGATATCAATTGACAATGGCACCCGCCCTCCCGCTAGTGGGCGAGAGGGCGCGCGTCGTGCACACGCCTTCGTAGATAGATATCTAATTCCAAAGTACTTCACATTTCATTCATTCATTCGTTCATGTGTGTTAACCAATTCTTTTTTTCTAATATAGATCTAATACAGTAGAGAAGAAATTGAATTTTAAAGGAGGAAAATGATAATCTGGTAAAACTCAAAAGATTCTCACGTTAAGAAAATCAATGATTAATGAGAGGGAGAGTTACGATCAATTCTCTTTTTTCTTTTTCTTTTTTCCTTGTTTAGATGAAATACCTGGCGTGCCCAAAAGCTCTTGTGAGGATTCAATCATTCAAGGCATTTTCAAGTTTACAGGACGGGAAAGCGGGGAAGGTACGCTTCTGCTATTCCTGACGTTGGCGTGGAAAACGCTACCCGCCTCACGCGCCTGATCTTTTTTGTCGTCTTTCGTCACATTGATACGGGGGAGGGGTCACTGACCTCGTCGCTTGCCCGACCTTTCATAATCTTTCCCAAAATTTTCGAACTTCGGAAAATTTTACAACCTTGTGTTTCGGCCACTATATCGCTAGCCTGTTGTGGCAGTCTGCTTCGCACTACTGCCGTGCTTACCACGGCTATTGGTAGTCGGCGTCACTCTCTGGAGACTGGCCTGTAGAAATGGTGGGGCCATTTGTTGAAAGCCATTAGATTCTTTTGTTGATGGAGTCTTACTCAACAAGGGAGCCAAAACCGAGTCTAGACCAGACCGATCGAGTAAATAGAAAGGATTTGGCCAAGCTAAGTTCAGGCTTACGGTAGTGTTTGGAATTATCCAGAGGCTTGTGCACTTGAGAAAAAAGAAATTTTTTTACGGCATTCACATTCTATTCAAGCCTCTGGTGTGATATGGAATAGGTCTAACTGAGGCGTCAGCGAGAGCTCCAGGAGAGCCCAAAACCTCATTCCTATCAACAAAAACGGTGAAAATAAGGAACTGATTTAATGTACTCGAGTGCGTAGAAACTTTAGTGTACTTGAGTAAAAAATTTATTTTAAATTTTTTTTGAAAATTTTTTACAGGATCATTGGTTTAAGTGTATTTAATACATATTAAATGTCATCATTTTTGAAGACATATATTTTTCTTTGATTATTTAAAAAAGAAGGTTTTAGTTATTTTTGAGATAATTCTTCTCATACTCATAACAATTATACCTAATTCTTAATATACCTCCAACGTTTCATAAATTTCTCTTATATCCATAACATTTCACCCTAAATTTCTATCACGTTCATGCCGTCAATACAACCCTGATTTTCCCTATTGAAAATATAATTTTTCCCATTTAAAATTTTCTAATTAAGATAATTTAACCTTAACATAATTCAATTGATGACAGTATAGCAAATCATTAATATAATATCTTAAATAATTTAAAAGTCATATTAAGGATGAACTATTTTAATTAAAAAATTTTAGAAGAGCAAAATCATCTTTTCACTGGCGTAGATAATGGTGGTTTTAACGGCGTGGGTATAATAACAATTTAGGATGAAATATTATGGGTATAAAATGATATTTATTAAATATCGTGGGTATATTAGGAATTAGGTACAATTGTTACGGATATAAAAGGAATTATCTCGTTATTTTTAAATGATTAAAATACTTATGTTTTTACAAACAAAATATATATATATATATACACGCATCTTCACCTACATTAATAATTTTATAAAAAAAAATAGAAAACGAATTTTTTTACGTGAGTGCACTGCATGCACGTGTATTGTTGAAAATTTAAAAGGGCCCGGTATCAACCCAGCCCATGGTAAACCAAATCCGGTCAGGGGTGGAAGCAGCCGGTGCAAGTGTTGCTGTGGTTTTGAACAGTTTCTGAGAGAGCGGGGATGGGGTGTGTTGTCACTTTGTCACTTGTAACGTGTCCAACGGCTCCGTCAAACTGTCTTGTGTGTTGCAAATCATTCTCTAATCTTGACCATCCAAAAAGCTTCGAGGTTCATGGGATCTTAATAATTTGATGCTTGACGTAGGATAGCTTGATGAAAACAATATCTTCAAATATTTTTCACAGAAAAGAGACGTCTAATGTTCTGAAATACTTGCTTCTCTTCTTTTTTCCTTTTTTTGGTGTATGGGGAGAGAATCACCTCGTGGCCCATCCACAAGGACAAATGACTTTTCTGTTGCCTTTCTAGGTCCTATTTAGCCCACCGGTAGACGGTAGTATGCGCCCCTTTTTTTGGTTTTTTTTTGCCTGGAGGCATGCACCTTTGTTAGAAGTTCAAGCTTTTCGTTACTGCGCTCGTTTCCGCTTTTTTGACAATTCAGAGAGAGAGAGAGAGAGAGGAAAAAAAAAAATTAGCCAAAAGCCCGCTGGGATAAATGAGTTCTGATCAATTTACGCCCTCCGAAGCCCACTAAGTCAATGCTGCAGTTGTATTTTTAAATTCGGATGGCTGAGATGGAGTGAGCCGAAATGCCCGGGCGTAAATGATCAGAACTCCGGTTAAATAGGCTCTTAGGTTCTAGGATGCATGTAATACTGGATACAGTACCAAGATGGAACATTTATTAGCGGCTGAATTTGCAAGACCGATCCGAACCGACCTGAACCCACTGCGAACCTAGGGACACGCTGTTTCAACTTCCGTACAAGGAAAAAAAGGGGTAGGGTCCGGAAATGACCGGCATGCACTTGCCATGCCTCCCCTGAGGCTGGTAACCCATGTTTGTGCGACGCTGGAGTGGAATCGAAGAAAATCTGGGTTATAAATAACAGTCACTTTAATTGCATAATATTCTTGGATTATGATACTGTTAGCCTGGGCTGTGTTTTTAACATGAAAGTATGAGCCCGAGTATATTTAATTCGCATTCTAAAATTTACAAATTTTATGTATGTAAATTTTTTCTGAATTTAATAAATCAAAAAACTGTTGAATTTTAAAATTTAGTCAAATTTTAGAAACAATTAAATACACTAAACATTTTCATAAGAAATTTCAAAATTTTAAATATATACGTGCACCTGGGCTTACAAGATCATCAAGATTCTTATTTGCTACAGAAAAGAGACAAATGCCTGATCACACATCCTAAACAAAAGCAGATGAATTATGGCAGATAATAACATAGCAAAATGAATTAAATTACAAGACGAGTATATCTGAACATATGATGCAAATGTATTTGATTAAAAAATTGAAAATCTTTGGGCAACCCGGGCTCAAACCGTCGTAACAGAAAAAACAAGTACAAAGAACCAACATCCATACGCAACAGAGTGAAAGACTGGAATCTGGCAAAATGGAAGAAGAAAAGTTCAATGCACTCATCGGTATGAAACAGAAATACTCGCAAGAGCGCGCAAATAGAGATAAAAGAACAAGAACAAAACGCTGGGTAAGTAGCAGCATATCTCGACTGTTTCCAGAAGGCTCCTGCTACATTCACAACACAAAAATGGTGAAACATGGCATGGGGTAAAATTTTGGTAAGAAACTGCCGACCTCAACTATTTGCCGAAGGCTTTCAAATTGTGGTCACATCGCCAAGGCAATCGAAGAAATGATTTATGTTAATCTTCTCTTTCCCAGAGTAAATAGCCTCTGAACTTCCTCCCTCTGGTCCTTGTGCAGCCATCTCCACTAGCATATACAGCTTCTTTATTGGGATCTGCAGCATTGCACCCAGAGTCATAATAATATGTTTAAAGCCCTAACCTAAGAACTAACAGCGGTTTCAGAGAACCACAAACCAGACACAGTTAAAGTACTACCCAGCAAGTTAAATTTTCGAAGACAAGGAAGATTTTGGGCACCCTCGCGATCACCCCTATCCAAAAGAGCTTTTAACTATATAACATAGCAACTCTCTCCTTACATCCTTACATTCTAAAAATTGTAAGGAAAGAGGAAAGTGTTCTTCATCTAAGTAAAACAAGGCATTCTTTTCTTTTAATACAAGTGAAAAAGTTCTAGATAATAACTGGACCTTGTCAACTACCAACATTATTTGGAGATTGAAATGGAAAAGAAAAGATTTTTTTTGTTATGTTTCAAAGAATTGGAAACAATAGAGTGAATTGTTTTCATATTTATCCTGCTCAAACCCATAAGATGCCTCCACAAGTTCCTGCTTCTGTCTTGCCATCTTTAATTCCTCATTCCAAGAAAGTGGGAAAGAATAAAGAATAAGAAAAACGCACCCACCAATAAAAAAAATAAATAAGCAAATAAAATGCATTTGCATTCTTGGTTCACATGCATGTGTTTTAAGAGATCAGAAGCAAGTTCAGAACTCCAGCTGCTGCATTAATATGGTTAACAGGATAATAATCAGTAGTTTTCTGCTCAATTTCTAAAACTTGCCAATGTTCTTATCTCGAGTTATGAATTTCAGCAACCACCTTTCGACTAGCTACATTAATATTTCGTACCAGAAGGAAAATTCACGGCAACGAGAAAGAACAGATGTTTGCGGGTCTTATCAGTACATGGATGCATTTCTTAGAGTAAGAAAAGCTTACATTGTTCAAAGCTTCAGCTGCTGTGTCAAGATGGTCTGCCTCAAACACATTGAGCTGCTCCAAAACCTGCAGAGTTAATGAATTATTTATTAATACAACTGCAGAGTCAGGATATTGGATATTTTTGTCCAGATATGCAACTGTGAAGGGCATGAGATAAAGAGTATAAATTTGAAAACTTCAGCAACGCCAGAAGGATAATTGAGTTTTAAGCCACTGCTAGCCACGCGCTTGCATGACAGGACTCTTGGATGAACTTTAGCAGTGAACAACAAAAAGCAGACCTCACCTTGACCAAATACTATGAATAAGATAACATGTTTCCAACAAGTTCTTGCATTAGATTCAAGCTCTCCTGATGAATATTGCAAGTATTATGTATATACAAGCATTCTGATCTTATCACTAGAAATGAACTGGATAGCATCCAATCCCATACAGGTGCAAAGAAATAATAGTGGCCTGAATTTTTGGGTAAAATAGAATGGTTATCCGTGAATAACACTAATCCCTCATAAAAGGTAATCCATTAGCCATATTCAAAAGTTCTCAGATTACAGCCAATTATTTGTCTCACCTTCTTGGCATCTGCTTTCTGCAGTGTAGGGACATTGTAAGTGACTGAAAAAGCATTGGTGATTCCAACGGATTCCAGGAAGCCATCCTCACTAGTCGTTCCAATAACCAGCAAGTTTTTACCCTAGCATCAAAACAGAATTTGAATCAGCAGATCTTTCAGTAACCAGCATTTAAATGGATATCAGTTCCAAGTAAGGCGACAAATTTTTAAGGCTATCAAGCCGCATGGAGATCTCTCCCTCCATGCATCCCCTTGTTTTTTTTAAATCTTAATATGTTTTTCCTCTAAATCTAGACCATCTATGTTTATCCATATGCATTTATTTATGATTTCAAAAATTACATGTATTGAAAACTTACAAAACCACTATACATTTTATTTAAAAAATTAACGATTATATATTCGTTCTTAGAGGATGCTAATTTTTTTTTACAAAACAGAAGCTCCCAATGAAAGTGAATTTTGGTAAAATGATAAAAACAAGTAGTTTAAATGAAAGAAATGATTTAGATCTGGAAAAAAAAAAGTTTTAAATAAAAAACAATTCTGGTTTCCAGATCTTACAGCAAGGATGCCAGAAACATTATCCACTCAGAACATTTTGTGCCTGCTAAACTACTAAGAAAAGGAGAAGACAAACCTTTGGAGGAAGGCGTTTAACGAGAACCAGCAATGTCTGTAAAATTAAATTTGAAAACCGCGGTCCAATTGGTGCAAATTCTAACAGCCTGTAGTGACAGAGGAAGGGAGTCAGGACAGGTGAAAGGACAAAGGCAACCTGGTGCATCTCCTGCACATTGTAGGGTCGAAGGAGGGCATCCATCTATAGTCAACCAGTTTGCATGTGTATGTTGGGTGGAATGCCGTGATATTAAATATGCTACACTAATAATAACTAATTTTTCTGCATTTCATGATACAAAGATACATCTTAGGAATAACTTGTGTGCTAAGAAACAGCGTCTGGGTTAGAGAACTCTAGAACTGAATTGAGAATTACCTCTCAATGTCATCAAGGATGATAATACTCAATGGAGACTTGTAAGCATCCTCAAAAACCTGCAACAAAGATCTTGATTAAACATCAAGCTCACACGTCATTCTAGTCACCCAACCTTTTTTGAATGTGAATGGGGTCACCCAACTTAAAAGGACAAAATGATGGCCTCAGAAAAGGCGAAACCCAGCTCCAAGAAAGGAGATGATGAGTGGCATGTCAAATGTACCTTCCAGACCTTACAAGAACTAAGTCAACTCTCTGAATGGCCCTAACTAGGAGCACCATAGCAGTTCTATTTTCAACAATCAGCAGGTGATAAATGAAAAGACAAGCTCACACAAATCATAAGAATCAGCTTCATTAACAATTATCATGACCAAATTTGCATTTATGAATTGCCATGGCACATGATTGGAAGCGTCTATCATCTGTCCAACAGGACCAATCCCCATTCAAGATGAAGCATGGTCAAGCCCACCTATTTACAACTCCTAGCTTTCCTATTGATGAACAAATGGTACAAAGAAATGTACAAAGTGGGAGTGAATGGGAAAATCAGATTACTATTTTCCCCAGTTAAGGTAGTTCTGGCTCTGAACCAGAGACAGGACAGGGCACATTGGTGGTAGCTCTGGTTATATCTGCACAGTGATATGTCCATCATCTGTGCAGTAAACAGAGATGTCATAAGCGCCTGTTTGGGCATGTGGCAGAAGATGCCACCAGCACTTCAGGACATACTCCATAGTGTTTTGATACAAACAGGTGGGTGCTTAATTCCTAAAATTACATTGATTTGCTCCTCAAATGAATTTAGGCGAGAAGCTACTGAAGGGAGCTTTCTTCTAGCAGGCTGTCTGTAGATAAGATTGGCCAATCAGGGAAAGCAGATTTGCCCTCTTCTAACAACCTTGTGGCAACACCAGGTCTAGCAATGTATGGCATAAATAAAGAACAAACACACAGCTTGAACAGACCTTAGAAATTTGGGCACATTTGCTGCTTTCGGTAAGACCAATCATTGTTTCTGCTGAAACCTGTCCCAATATAGAAGATTCTTAAATCATACTCAATAAGCAACCCAAAAGGCACAAACGATGCTGGAGAATTTGTATGAACGTACTATCTTGGCAAATGGGAAGTCACTATCAATCCCAATTGTAGCAGCCAATGCAGTCTTACCACTGTCACAAAAGAGCACAAGATTATAGGAAGACAGTATTTGAAAAGTGTACACAAAGAAATAAGTCAACCAGGCTTCACCTGCCACCTGAACCTTCCAGTAGACAACTAACAAGTGGGCTTCCCTTGCTAAGTTTGACTTGCTCCACTAGAAGCATAGTTCTTTGAAGAATATGCTTATGGGTATCACCACAATCCACAATGCCATTAACCCTGAGATGATGATGATGATAATTAAAGAAATGTTCGAAACATGAATAATCCTCTATTCCTCTTCGAGATTGACAGGACAAGCTAAACGGCTTTGTTCATGTGAGCCCACTTGATTCTAGAAACATGAATTATTCAGAATGAGATTACCAATGGGTCGGCAGCACATGCTTCATAATCCCATTTGGATAAGTTTTTGGCCTATTTGCGTTTTTCTTCCTATCATTTTGTGATTTTGTAACTTTTACCTCATAGCTATGGATTTCGTATCTATATGAGCCACCAAATTCAGTCAAAATTTAACTGGTCAAAAATTTGACTGGTCAACTGTTAACTTCTATTAAGAACTTTGGCAACCATTAATGGCAAGTGTTTTTGCAAGCAAAGATCAATATCAGGATATTTTGCAAAATGTGTAGCTGTGGGGTAAAAGTCGCAAAATAAAAAAAAAATGAGGATGTTAACACAAATAGCGATATTGTGCATGCTAATGTTTAGCTATATTCCTAGATCCATTAAATGTTACTACATATGTCCCTTGTACTTGGGTGGGATTTAGATTTCTGTTTAAGAGTAAGGTGGTATCTTAAAAGGAATAATATATATAAGCAGTCTTTAGGCACGGAATTTTGTTGTTTATTAGGAATCCCAATTCTTTAGTGTCATGAGTAAATGCTGGGGTACCAAACATGAATATAAAAGATAACATTGACAAACCTGCAGCGCTCGAGATTATCTGTGGAGGCACCAAATGCCGGGATGATTTCTTGCAGGGCATTCAAAAAATCATCCATGGTAACCTTTATGCTCTCTTCATCCAAAGGCTTGGTAAGGTCATCCATATTAATTTGGCGGTTCAATGCATATGATACTGCACTTTTTACAACACCTTCAAGTTCAGCTCCACTAAAATTCTTTGTCCGAGCAGCTGCATTCAAAATAACAAAATATGTTGAATTTTTCCTAACAAAGCAGTAATAAAGTCAACAAAATTGTTAAATCTAGGCTTGGGATACATTTATAGATTTTTTTGGGTTAAAAAATGCATTTTAGGCAAACAGAAGATCAAGATGGGTTATAGCATCCAAAAAAACTTTCCAATCTATTGGTAATTTTCCAGAAACTCGATTTTGTCGAACCATTTCACTAATTAAATTGATTTCATCCGCAACAAGTAACTGACAGTGTCACGCACAGACCCAGAAAAGCGACCATTGGGCCTGACGCACAGAGCACACATTTCTGGGTCTGTGTGCTCTGTGCGTCAGGCCCAATGGTCGCTTTTCTGGGTCTGTGCGTGACAGACAGCTTTTCATTTTTATCTTTTTTATTGATGAGTCCTAAAAATGACACTATTGGAGATAATTTCACCACTAAAATAGATTCGGAGAACACTGGTTCCAACCATACACATTATTTAGATGTGGCAATAATTGAGTCCATCCATGTGCTGAGCCAATTTTGGATTATTAAATATTGTCCAAAGCATCGTCACACTAGGGCACCAATAGAGAACTTCAAGAACTTCATAATTGTTACACAAGCTGAAGATAGAAGTGTGCAACAGGAGAATCTAACGATAAAAGTAGGCATGTTATTTTGAGTTATTGGGTAGCATAAACTGATGCACAGCCCTAATCCAACTTGGCTTGCAGCACACCATTACCATAACTAGAATTATTCTGCTATCACCACGAATGAACACAATATTATCCAAGTTGCCATTTGATATGCACCAAGTAAACTTTGTTCAGAATTGTCAGATTGTATGCTAGTTTCTGCATGCAGTTCAGATTCAGTCTGCTCAATTCATTTTCATGGGCAAACTTTCAAAGTGATGTTATTTCGCTCATGGACTAGAATTTTCAGAGGTATTCCGTAGGATAATTGTAAATGGACAATCATTGCAAAATACCTGAAAATTTAATAAAAATGAAATATGCATAAGCATAGGTATCTAAAACACATACCAAGCTCCAGGAGGTTCACATCTGGAGAAAGAAAAGAATTCTCCATCATCTTATTTGTGTGTATTTGAAGAATTTGCAGACGACCATTTTCATCAGGAAGGCTTATCTCGACTTGAACCTCTAATCGTCCTGGTCTATATATAAATTTAAAAAAAATATATTCCATTGGTAAAAAGAATTAATCAAAAGAAGGTAGGATTGCTTGAAACATCAGCATATCATCATGACATATCCAAATAAGAAAAGGACATTTTTTGTTTAGAAGCATGGGAAGCCACCAAATGAGTAATGAATTGCCACAGACTTTTGGGTCTTTTTTTTTTCCCCTCTAGGGTGTATTCGATTTACAGTAAATAGGGATATAAAGCTCCAGATATGTGAGTATTAAAGCCACTTTTCTGGTACCTGTCATTTGAAGTCGATACAACTTCTTTCTTCAAAAAATCATTACTAGTTGCTTTTTATATACCTTATAACTGGTTTCAGTGCTTCACTCAATATCCTGTTAACACCATCACCTTTCCTTTTACACATCTTATATATAGCACTTTTTACTCTCCTTTCACCTCTCTTTTGCATCAAATTGATGACACAGTGAAATGCAATGTCTAAATAAGAAGGGAAATGGAAATAATAGACAACAAAGACATCAACATTTCAAATGAGAACACTTTTCGAGAGAGATTCACCTTAAAAGAGCTTCATCAAGCAGATCCTTTCGGTTAGTCATTCCTATCAGCAACACATTATTCAGAGCTTCAACTCCATCTATCTAAAGAACAATCATTCCTTAGTCAAGCTGATGATTTGTATTTCCTTTTGAGTCCAATATAACACTATTAAGAAGAGGAGATGCAACAAGAAGGCCCATAGAGAAGTTGTTCAATAATTTCAATCTCACCTTTGTAAGGAGCTGGTTGACAATACTATCATGCACTCCAGTGCCATCTCTAGTAGAGCCTCTTGACTGTAAAACAATAAAATAAAACCAAATAAGTTCCAGTCAATAAAGAATACTGAACTCCCTTTTCTGGCAATCTAAAGAGAGAGATCAGTAAAATAATTCTTATCATGATTGGCAATGCATCATTATCTTTATCATTATTAGACACTTGACAAGGCATTAAGGATCTAACATGTTTCATCTAGTTAGCTAGGCAATTTCCAAATGGCATGACATCCCAAACAAATATGCATGAAAAATATAATCTACGAAGGAAACTAGTCACTGATCTGCAAGCCTAGTAAGCTCACGAAATCAGCTGAGCTTGGCATTGCAAGAAAATTAGTGCCATTCAGTGGATGGGCACATGAAGCTTGCATATATATTCTTCATTGCAATGCATTCAATCAGCCAGAATGTCCATCTGAGTTTAGAGGATGGTCATGATTGAAACAGCATAATATAAACATGCCATCAGTAAATAAGGTAAGAATCAGGTGAGACTGACTGAAGTTCAACAACGCTCATACCTTGCAAATAGCATCAATTTCATCAAAAATGATAACATGAAGATCACTTTCATCACCTAAAACAGTAAGGATATGTATTAGATTTTTAAACAAAAAAGAAGAAGAAGAAGAAGGTGAAAGGCCACCATCACAGAGAGGTCAAAATTTTCACCAGGTGAAGTAGCTTACCTCGGGTCCGTTGATCATGTTCAGCATCAGCAAAGAGATCCCTCACATTCTTTTCAGTCTCTCCAACAAACTTACTAAGAACTTCAGGGCCATTAACTATCTGGAGTACCGGGAAAGAATGTAAGGCAAAACAGGGGCATTAAGTAGTGGTCCATAGCTCTAAGCCAAGCAGAACATAACAGCGAATAACCTATTTAAGTAGATGAATAGTCCTCGAATTTTATGACTTTTTGACAAAGGCTCTATTAAGGAAGTTACAATAAAGTTGCAATGCATGATGAAAAGTCATGTGAATATAATGGATGACAAATAATCGTTTCAAACAGAATCTGCAAAAGAGTAGCACACTAACCCATCAAGCTCCCCCAAACAAAGTACTCTTCTATCCATAAAGCATAAAGCTTCTCTTTGAGCTAGCAAATCTTTCTTCCTTTCATTATTATTACCAATATTTTTTTGGTAATAGTTAACGTATTTCTTTCGTTGATTATGCATTTATGCTAACACAATCAAGGTCTTTTATCATCTCTCTTGCCTCTCTCACTCAAGGAAGAAATTGAAAGGAAACCAAAAGAAGCTAAGGTTCAAGAAAATGCAAGGAAATCGTGGCAGCACCCACTGACAGCCCACCACATCAGATCATCAACTCCCTGAATGAAGGCATACGATGACCTGGACACACTTGAGACAACATGCATCAGCAGCTGCCCTCAAGCCAAGTAAGGAATGGATCAATAAACAGAATTGAAAGGCCAGCACCCCATATTGGTCACGTAAGCACTCCCTACTGGACCACTACTCAAAAAAACTTTCCCGTGGTTTTTTAGGAATCAGATTCGGAGCTTCTCCATTCATCCTCTTTTTCCATGTAAAAATCTTTTTGCCTTCATTTTATCTCCACTACCATTTTCATGACCAATTCTATTTGCCCACGTGGTCATGCTCGCACCTTCATCACTACCTAATTAGGGGTGTTAATGGTCATGGTCAACCCGTTAACCCACTCGTTCAACTCGTTAATAAATGGGTTTGGGTTGAGATTTTTGAATAAATGGGTTATGATCCGTCAACCCGTTCAACCATTTAATTAAATAAACGGATTATGGTTGAGGCTTCGCAACCCGTCAACCCGTCCAACCCGTTCAACCCATATAACTCATTTAATATAATATATTATAATATATATATATATATAATATTTATAACAGGAATTGACATTAAAGAGATGACTTGAGATTGACGCTGATGTTTTCAAGCTAAAATAAATTAAATTCAGGTATGTTAGCTTCGAATTATTTAATTTATTTAAATTTCCAGATTTTATTGAAGATTTTTAGCATGAAAATTAGTAACAAACACAACCCGTTAACAACCCGTTAACCCGTTTATTAAATGGGTTATAAATGGGTTAGGGTTGAAGTTTTTTAAATGGGTTAATAAACGGATTAGGGTTAAGATATATTAAATGGGTTAGGATTAAGATTAGACTCCAACCCGTTCAACCCGATCCGTTAACACCCCTATACCTAATTACCTTGCCTTTTCTATTATTATCTCTACATTCCAATCATTTTTTCAAATCTTTCATATAATTACTAATTTTATTTTATTTTTTTTCTCCTAACCATTACCCCTATCATATTACATCACATCACTCTCACTTTTTCAAAAAAAATTCAATCCCATTTTGTACTTTTACAACTTCCCAAACAAATCCTAACTTAGTTGGAGGATGATCCCCTATGGCTAGCCACATGGTCTAGCTAGAAAAACTTATTAGATTTATTTTTTTTGAAAGATTTTTATACATATGTGAGTCTCACCTATATCTTCCTCCCTGTGGAATTTGCAATTTGGACATTTTATCCATTTTCAAAATTAGAAATAAAATATCAAATAAAATCCTAAAATTGCAAAATTTCACTAGGAGGAAGATATAGGTGATGCCCACGTATGTATAAAAAAAAATTTCGAAAATGAATAAGGTTTCTAGCTGGACATATGCAAGCTACATGCAGCCAGCCGCAGGGATCCTTCCCCAACTTAGATGGAATGAAGATCTTTCTGCATCTTTAAGTACCAATTTGCTAATACCATGATACAGCTTCATCTCACAGGTTATAGAGAGAAGTTCTTCCTGGGTATTTGAAGGTGACTGTGGTGGCGTATTAAACAGAGAGGTGATGAGCATCCGTTAACACTGCGACAACTCATCTGGCCCAAGATCATGACCAGATTAGGACAGCTAGAACATTAAAGGTTGTGAGCAACTATGGCACGAGCAAGAAAGCGCAAATTTGTCAACAATAACCCCCCTAAGGCAGAAATTGTGTGAAAGGGTAACACGATCACGCCTATGTCATGCGATATCTTCAGCTCAATCCCCATGGAGATCAAAATTTTTAGGAGTAAAACTACTTTCCCTGGTCACACCAGGGGATAGCTTGCCCATAATTTGGATTCTCTGTGGTGTCTATGGCTTAATTGACAGCCAACATCACATAGAATGAGCTTGCATATTCCTTTTTATGTAATAAAGTTTCCAAATATTTTATTTAATAAAATAAGAAGAAGAAAAATCATCTGCATACCTTTGGATCCCTCCCATTCAGCATTTTACCAATCTGGCGAGCCATGAGAGTCTTCCCGGTACCTGGAGGCCCAAAAAGCAACATTCCTTTGACATGCTTGATTCCCAACCTGCATCATATAAGCATCGAATTCATAGGATTGGGCTTCATAAGTAATCTTTAACACATACTGGTAATATATATTTTAAAAAAATTTAAATGGTATAAAAATTGCGCATTACTTGTTGACAACATGGGGAGGGAAAACACGGGAAGCAAATGCTCTCCGAAATATATCTGCAAATTCTGCACTGAGGCCACCTATTCCAAGATTCTGAAGATTAAATTCCTTCTGCCTAAAGATGTTGCTGCTAGCAGCTTGACGTTGATTAACTATCTGCATGACTAGATGTTACATATAGGTTGATAAAAATTGATGAAAGTAAATAATCCACCATTTGTCCAAAATTAAGCATATAATGAAAGAGGGCAAAAAACATATGATGAGAAGAGAGTAAAGAACAAAAAAGACCTTGATCCCAGAACTTGGAGAAGTTTCAAAAACCAAATACGTTTCTGTAGACACCATTCCTTGATTCATGCCTTCCTCATTCTCTACGGCAGCCTGACTGACGGTAAATATGTAGTTTACTCCACAATATTCAAATGATACTCTCTGCCCTCTTTTCATAACCTGCATGTCACCAAACCTACTTAGTCTGTCCCTTTTTTGCTATTAATACATAATCCACAAAAGCTATAGAGTAGGACTACTAGAATGGGTCACATTTACGAGAGAGAGAGAGAGTTAAGAACAATTAGGATTACAAGAGTGGTTCACATTTACAAGGACCATGTCAGTACAATTAAATAAGCAAATATGCTGAAGGAAAAAAGGTTGTACAAGTACATGAGGATTTACTTCTTTCAGTAGCTTCGGTCAAGACAATGCACGAAACCCAGGTACATCTTTGGACAAAGAGTTGAGAAGGTCGTTGGACACAATGCGACAAAACCAGGTACATCTTGGATAAAGAGTTGAGAAGTTTGTTGTCTATGGGCTTATGGTAGAAACTGTTAATGGCTGCACATGTATCATCCAGGATTCAAATCCTTCAAACGCAAGTTAGCCCCGAGGGGGGGGGTTTGTGAGGGGGCGAAAGAAGTTCTAACATCAGTGTCATGTTTAAGTGTTACCAGTCAATGACGAGGATACCATGGACTGAAATACCAAATTCAGGTAAGCCTTTGGATAAGAGTTGATGGCACTTAAGTCACCCAGACAGATATGGTAAAGAGTGATTGCTGAACAGTTGCATGCATATTATGCATTCTAGGGTTGAGAACTTCTATTAACTTTGTAACAGAAATTCTCCCCATCCTTATTTCATCACAAGACAGGTATCAACTCGAGTAGCCAAAGATCAATGCAGAGGCTTTAAAACAAGCAGTTTTCTCTTCTGCACATGGGTTAAGCATGAAAGGAAACATGAATGCAGGAGCATCAGGGGAGAAATAACCTGGTTGACATATCTTTTTTTAAGTTGTTCAGCCAAACGAACAGCATCAATCTAATGAACCAAAAAAAAAAACATATACTTATGTCAGAAGTATTATTTTGTATGGATATAGAAGAATATTCAACATTCTATCAAAGCAGAAAACTTTACTGCAAACTGAAATTGACGAAAGTGCAAAAGCCTTATTAGGACGAACTACCGCAGAAGGAAATTCATCAAATAACCAGTCAAGCTTCTAGTAGTCCTACTTGCCAACATAATTTTTTTCATTTTGGGAATGTTTGTTTAAAAAAAACACTTTTCAAACCAAAACCTTTCAATCTAGAACCTTTCAATCTCCATAACTACCCTATTTTTAATTATTTTTTCACATCTTCCTATATAATTACCCTACTTATCAATCATTTCCACACAAATGCTCATACCATTAACTTATCTATTTTAATTTTATTCTCTTTACTTCTCATCGTTACCCTATTATATCACATCATTTTTACCAATTCAAAAACTTTTCATCCAAAAGTTTTATCACCTCCCAAACGCACCTTTCATATAAATCCTACATAATGTTGTTTATCACTTCCAAATATGTCATCCCATCCCCTCCTTGTGGAAAAAAACAAAAGCTTTGCTCTATGAAACCCCTCTGCTGCGATTTTTAGATTTTTAGGGGCTGTTTGGCAACTGGTGTAACTCCGTGACGTCTTTTTGCCCGCGAAACTCTCAACCTTAATTACAGTCTGACTGGAAAATTACGGTTGTCAAAGATGGTGGTCAACAGCTGCACTAATTTCACCACATGTAACTGTATGAGGTCCTAAAGATACAAATTTGAGAATGGATCACACGGTGCATAATTTTCAAAACTGTATGAGAGAGCATTACATTGGCGGACTGCGTGCAACAGCAATTGATAATTTTCAAAACCTTAGTTACAGCTGACAATCATGAGCCACCAACAAAAATTGCCTTGAAAAGACATGTTTTCTCATCCACCCAGGTAGTTGATAAGTTTTACGAAAAATATTGAGCGTTTGCCGAATGGACCCTTAATATCTTAATGCTTCATGAAAATTCATTTCATCTGTTGTATTTAACATCATTTATACTATCATAAAAATCATTTAACACCATTTATATTATCATAAAAACTATTTTATTCGTCTAATATAGCTATGAATTACCACTATCTAAAAATGCATAAAATCAACATAATAAAATGATTTAATACTAAATATAAATTTTAAAATTGTATTTTTAATGTCTAGGTCATCTAAAATATCATTACTATATGAATAAATGATTCTATAAAATATTATTACATTCTAATATATATAAATGGATCTAAGCATTTTTCATAATTTTACACATAAATACATAAATTTTTCGACAAATGTGGCCCATGAACATACTTCATTTAGATGAAACTTAGTCTGTTAATTAAACAAATAATGTTCCATAAAATGAATGGATTAGATTTTCCATCAAGCATCAAAATCTTAAAATTGAAAGGGGTTACATGGAACCGTTTCTATCTTTAGAAAAATCTCAAAATAGCAACAATGTCCTTTTTTCATCCATGAGAAATTGATGTCCACATGGGTTCTGCAAATCTCATGCATAACATTTGATATGCACATCTACTCTCATGACAAATTTTTTAGTTACTGAATGTAATTTATCACACTCCCAAATATTTCATCCCACCCCCTCCTCTGGAAAAAAAATATAAATCTCAAAATAACAAGAATGCCTTCATTCATCCATCAGAAATTGACGTCCACTTGGGTTTTGCGAATCTCATACATAATATTTCACTGAGACCACCATCCTAATAGAATATTAAGAAGGCATAAAATATAATGCTTCCATTTTTGTCAAACATGGCTCGCTCTAGTTGTGTGTTATGATAGTTATATTTTCTTTCCATTTGAAAATAAAGAGAAAAAGCAATATGAAGAAGTTAGAAGAGAGGGGCGGCAGGGGTTGAGGACGCGATGTGATGGGAGAGAATTCTTACAAGTGAAAAGTCACAAAAGATGAGAAACAATTATGGGAAATATAGATAATAAGGGAAAAAGTAGGGTAATTAAATAATTAAAATGTCAAATGACATTAAAATGTGAAGAAAAATAAGATGGAGAAGGGCAAGAAAATTTTTCTATTTTCTTTACTTATTACCAAACATACAAATGGTTGTAACCATTGATTTTGAACTTAAAACAATGTGTTCGTTAAATTCAAACCAATCATATATATTGGGGGAAAAAAAAAACTATTCGGGCACATATATCATCAGCAAACTGTGGATCAAAATTATGTAAAAAGAGAAATTGAGATATTCGAGATTATGAATTAAAAAATGGGAGTCTGAATTAAAATTAGTCTTTCAGCCAAAGGTTTACCTCTTCATTTTTTCCCTTAGCCTTGACAAATTCCAATTCCACAGTCAGCAGTGCCAGCTTGAAATTTTGAGGTGGAACAAATCTACAGATCAAATTAACAGAGATACCATGATTTGGAAGGGGAATGAATGAGGGAAAAAAGAGAGAGAGAAAGCATCAAAGAGAAATCACAAGACAATAAATGGTGTACCTTCGAACAGATATTGTATCACTGTTAGAAACTTTCAACTGCCGCCGTTGGATAGAATTCAAGGCAATATGACCTTTGGGTATGCTTTGATGAGAAGTATGACATAGTTAAGGGAACATGGAGAAAAAAAAATACAGGGAATAGACTACAATCACACACGCTCACAACAAGACTCTATCAAATTGACAGTCATAGACTACCGTTTTAAAAATAACAATAGATCATTATCTCCAGGTTATCAACCTCTTTGTAGAGTGACTACTGCCTAAACAAATTGGCACTTCCATATGGGAACGCATAAAGAGTTGTCCATCCAACAAAACAAAGTTCATGCAGAAACACTTTGTCTAGAAAGAAGAAAATTGCAGAAAATGAGAGATAGGAAAACAGAGAGGAGAACAAACAAACGTGCCAGCACGAGGAGTATGTGCTTGAAGTTAAAGCATGGGAAAACTGCACTTTACCCGGCCTCGTCAAATTCTCACGTTCATGCAACAAATTCCATCCCCAGATGATGTCTTCGGATAAGAAATTTTCGACTGATAAATCAAGATAGTAATTCATGCACCATTGCTACTTCCCTCACCACATCAGCAAACAAAACGAAATACAAAACAAAACAAGAGCATTGTTTGAACGATATCACCAGGGGAAAAAAATGGTAGAGGTAGCAGATATCCAATTGGAGATTGGTATTGGAGGATATGATAAAGAGAGAACAAGCGGATCGGGATTGCCAACAGAGGCGAGATACATTGGCCGTCCCGATCCGGTTACGGAAAATTCCTGGAGATCCGCGGCAGAGCAGTAAGCGAGATTCGTGAAGACGAGATCTTGCGCCGGCGTGCTATCGACGATCATCTCGCCTGCAGAGACGACGGATTCGAATCCCTTCGCGGGGAACGGCGATTTGAACCCTCCCGAAGGATCGAGCCCTAGTCTTCCCGCCATCGAAGAGGAAGAATGGAGAGGCGAGGAGAGTTTTGTACAAAGAAATGGAAATGACAACCAGGACTGTGGGATCGCGTGTTTTAAGAATTTCTTAGGGGAAGGCGGCAAGAGAGTAGCTTAGGACATAAGCAAACAACCAGCGGTTTATTTTCGCTGCCGAGAAATTCAGGCACTACTGTTGACCGTGAGACTCTTCTCGTTCGTGGACTAGGCAAACGACAAAGTACGGTTTCAGCTTTCAAGCCATCTGCCCTTCCCAGAAAAAATAAACTTCCAAGCCATCAATTCCAAATGCTCTGGTTTTGGGGCAAAATGCAAAAAAATTCCCAGAGCAGCTCAACTCAATTCAATTTGGTGCGTTTGGACTTTCGATTGATTTAAAAATAATATTTTAGGGCGTATTCCAAATGATAAGAAATTTTTAGATTAAATCTGTATCATCATTTCTAATACTTTTTAATTCTCAAAGGATGTGTTTGGTTGAAGGTAAAACTTTCGATGAAAAGTTTTTGAAGTAGAAGTTGTCAAATTAATAGAAAGTGATGTAATATAATAGGAGTAATGATGAGGAGTAAAGAGAATAAAGTTAAAAGAGATAGGTTAGTTGTATGGGTAGTTGTGTAGAAATGATTGAAAAGTAGGGTAGATTGTATAGAAAAATGTGAAAAAATAATTAAAAAATAGAATAATTATGGAGAGTGAAAAGTTTTAGATTGAAAAGTTTTAGTTGATACTTTTTTGACCTAAACAAACACACCCAATGATTTCAATTGCAAATTTATCCATTTTTAATACAACTTTACTCATTCCTAATATACATCGTTACATTCTTATTCCAGATACAGATTCGATTCAAGAATCTTGTATGGTATAAAATATATCCTTAGGATAATAGTATGCATTGGTAAAAAATAAGATATATAAGCATAGTACAAAGTTGCTAGTGGAATGACCAAACAACCCACATGAGAGAGCATGGGGTGTTGAAGTAGGAGAAAGGATCCAAAATTAAGTAGAAATAATAACCTTATTATATTTCTCATATACTACACCTTCGTTAAGTATTTGACCATTTAAGATAATTAATCGGACTAAAGGTAGATTAAGATGGTTTAGTCATGTTAAAATGAGCCCTGAAGTGGCACCGGTTAGGAAAACAGAGTCTATCCAAGTAGAAGGTAGTAGGAGAATGAAAGAAAGACAAAAAAAAACATGGATAAAAGTAATTAAACAAGATTTAAAAATATTACAAATTACAGAGAATTTAGTCTTAAATCGTCAAGAATGGCATAAAAGAATTCATGTAGCCGACCCCACCTAGGTGGGAAATGGCTTATGATAATGATGATGATGATGAATCCGACTAAAGGTATATTTGTTTGCTTTTAAAATTTTTTAAATTAAAATTTTTCAATCTAAATTTTTTAACTCTTTGTAGCTACTCTATTTTTTAAAATTATTTCATCATGTATTTTTATACAACTATTATATTTTTCAATAATTTAATTATCTATATAACTAACCTATCTAGTTTAACTTTATTCTCTATATTCTTCATAATCGTCTCTATTATATTGCATCATTTTACTCGATTTCAAAAAAATTTATATTAAAAATTTTCATCCAAAAATTTTATCTATTTCCAAATATATAATTAAAAAAGTAAAATGCAAGAAAAATTTAGTATTTAGATTAATAGTCTGTAAAAGATAACATTAGCGTAAAATTTTAAGCCAGCTTTTGAGAATTCTTAATTGATGGAATGGGAATCAAAAAGAGTGAATAAAATAAATTTTCTAAAGTAAGAGAACAATATGATAAGAAAGTAACGTAGTAAATAATTAAAAACGTAAAATCACGACAAAACGTAAGACTTCGTCTGCCCCTTATTTTTCACGTACTATTGTTCTATTCATTTTAATTTTATTATTTTCTTCGTAATAATTACCTGTATTACATTATTATCCTATCTATTTTATAAAAAATAAAAATAAAAAAACTTCCAAATCATCTCTATCCAACCCACATAGTGCATCTTTCCATATACTTCCAAAGTAATACAGATATACTTTAATAGGGTGGTTCATAATGAATATTTCAATGTTCCACCCAAGTTATAAGCTCACCTTAATAACTTCAAATTTCTATCCACATATTTTTGTTTTTGATACGATGCTAAATCTATCTCAGTTAAATTGTTTGGTGAGTCATACCTATTGAAAATATATACAATCTATCGAATGTTTAGATCATTTACAAATATATTGAAATACAATAATAATTTATGAAATCATTTATTTACTTGAGAATGATATTTTTAACAGTTACGATCTTAAGCATATAACTTTGAAATTCATATATAAATTAAATTATTTTATCACAGTAAATTTATATATTTGCTTGAGGGAGCTTGTACAAGTTTTTAATTTCAATGAACTTTGGTTTCCTGCTAATATAAATGATTGCAAGTGGATTGGAACTTTTTTTTATATACAAATGGATTGGACATTGATTCGTCATTAAAGATGGACGTGGTACACTAAATTTAACAATAGTGCCCACATCATCAGCTTATTTTCTGAAATTTCTAAAATATAAATAATGTTATTTCCATACTGGAGTTCGGCTTTTATATAATCATGTTACAACAAAGTTTTTTTTTTATGTAACTTGATCTATTTTGGTCACACTGATTATAATATGAAATCACACCATCCATTGAGTTTAGAATGATTTATCCGAGCACGAGACAATGTTTCATCCAAAGTTCCAAATTAGTATTATATATGCTCCATATCTTAAAAACGGTAACGTTTCTATATAACCGGGTTATATAGAAGTGTGCTTATGTAATTCTTTTAAAATCTAAGATTTTGATCATTGATGAAAAATCTAATCCATTATTTATATTTAATATCATTTGTTTAACTAAAAGACCAAATTTCTTCCCCATCAAGTATGTTTATGAGCCACATTTATTCAAAAAAATATATATTCATATGTAAATTATGAAAAATATTTAGATCTATTTACACATATGTTATAATGTAATAATATTTTATAAAATTATTTATTCACATAGAAATGATATTTTGGACGAATTAGATGTCGAAAATACTACTTTAAAATTGATATTTTAATATTTTCATAATTTACACATAAATATATATATTTTCTTATAAATGTGGCCAATAAATATATTTGATTGGAATGAAACTTTGATCTCATAAATAAACAAATGATGTTAAGTATAATAAATGGATTAGATTTTCTATTAAAGATCAAAATTTTAAATTTTAAATAGGTTACATGGGTCCACTTCTATGTAACACGATTACATGTAACATAAAAGCATATTACATAGAAGCGGAGCCCTCTTAAAAATGTGCAATATAAACTTAATAAAAGCACTCAATTTATATATTATTTTAAACTTTATCTTTAACATTTGAACATTCTAAAATATCGATTTTGTGCACAAAAATGGCTATACGAATTATTATGATTATTATATTTTAATGCATCTTATAATAAATCTAAGTATTTTTTTTAAATCGAGTCGTGATCTTTTCCGGTTGCTGTGTGCGTTTGGCCTAAAAACCTATTTTTTTATTCTTTTTATTTTTTTCATGGGTAAGTAAATTTAGGTGTATTAAATCTAAAAACCAAGTTTTACCGTTTTTGAAGTTCCAAAAATTACGGAAATGTCATTGTGTTTAAAAATTCAAAAAAATACTTAAAAAATCAAAAAATGGTTCTTAGTTTATAGATTTAATACACCTAGATTTACTTACCCATGAAAAAAAAAATTTAAAAATGTTTTTGGGCCCACCGTAAAAGATCAGTCGGCTTTTAAATCTCCATGTAAATATATATTTTTAAGCAAATACAACAGATGCACGCTTTTGATCAAACGATATGAATGATTTTCATTTGATTTTTCATCAAAATCTGCCTTGCACCTCCTTTAACTAAGTAAGCAGGCTTCGTTTGTTAACCTGGGTTGAGTGGAGCTCATGCCAGCCCGGGCTAATTTGTATATTTCAGTCCATACTTTTATAAGAAAAATAAAAAATACACTTGTAAACCAAGGCCCCAGGCTGACAAAATCAAAACTCCTTAAGCATGGACGTAGAACAAATAATTGAGGTGTTTACCCAATTTAAGTTTTATCTTGAAGGTAGGCATTGGGAGAAAAAGGGACGTAGACATTTACCTTTAACTTTTTTTCCTGAATGTATAGCATGATCTATATTTATTATTGTAGTTTTAACTTTTTCATAATTATATATCTACATTTTCAATCATTGATTTATTTTAACTTTTTCATAACTTTACGGCATGTCAGGCAACCAATGAAAAGGGTGAAGGGGAAACTGTAGATTTTTTTTTTTTTTTGAAAAATTGACAGAATAATCAAATGGGATAGAAGTAACGATGATTATGAGTAAACAATACGAAGATAAAATAATTGGTTTCGTTACGCGAAAATTTTGAAAATAATTAAAATATAAATAATAAAAAATATGAGAAGTATATAATTAAGGTGTAAGATTACATTAAAATGAGTCCTAGAAATTTTTGAATCCAAACTGACCATAAAATTTTTCATTTACAAATGTATTTTCTTCCCTTAATTAAATAGTTTTTTTTTAAATAAACATTCAAGAACATGCTCGAGGGCTTGTTTAAAAAGATGTCAAGAGAAAAGTGGGCACATGAAACCGGAAAAAAAATTAATAAGAAAGTAATATGATGTGATAGAGGTAGTATTTAAAACTAAAAATAATAAAATGAAAAATAAATATAATAGTCGTATAAAATATGAAAAATTATTAAAATATAGAGACAATAAAATTGAAAAAAATTAAGCAAGAAAGTAATATATTATGATAAAAGGTAGTATTTAAAGTAAAAAGAATAAAATTAAAAATAAACATGATAGTTGTATAAAAAATAAGAAAAATAATTAAGATACAGTGATAATAATAAAAAAGCAATAGTAGTTGGATAATTAAATATCAAGACCCATTAAAAGAAATATAGGGTGCGTTTCGCAATGTGCGAAACGTGTTAAGTTAAAAATTTTCAATATAAAATTTTTTACTTTACATAATTATCTTATTTTTTAATCAATTTATCACATTTTCCTATATGACTTTTCTATTTTTCAATCATTTTTACACAACTGCTTGTACAACTAGCCTATTTATTTTGAATTTATCTTTTTTACTCTTTATCATTACCCTTATCATATCACGTGATCACTTTAGAACTATTACTGTATAAAAAATTTTATCAACTTTCAAATACACTCATAAGTAGAAAAGAGTGAGATTTTTTTTTTTTTACTTACCTATTGTCAACCAGATCCTCAATGGTACACAGGAATATAAAGTAGACTAAAGGACCAATTCTTTTATTTTGTATTTTTAATTCACGGTTATCAACCATAGTCATAGTGTTAGGATTTAGGACTTCGTTGTCCACACTATTGGCTGAAATTATCCCCTCTTTTTTTTTAAAAAAAATCTACTCCATCTTTATATATTCTGATTTTTTTTACTCAGGCAAAGCTTTCGTTTACCTCCTACAATACGATTCTAGTACATTTCGTGTCTGTGTTCGTTACACCCACGGTATTCGGATTACTGAATTCCTATTTTACAAGAGGAAATTAAGCAGAAAGGGATGGATCGTAACTCATGCGTGCAATAAATACAAAAGAATCCAACCTTATCGCGAAAATGCAGAAAGTGTGTCGCAAGGAAGGGAGGATATGATACGGAGAGGACGATCGGATCAGGACTGCCAACGGATGCGAGATGGAGTCTGGAGTCGGGGACCGAAAATTCCGCGAGATCTGCAGCGGAGCAGTACACGAGGTTGGTGAAGACGAGATCCTGGGCTGGCGTGCTGTCGACGGTCATCATCTTCACAGGGGACGACGATTCGAACCCCGCCATGGAAGAAGGCGAAGATCCTATGGCCTGTGGGGGTTGGCGCTTTGATGCTTTGGAGGAAGAAAACGCTCATGTAGCCTAGACGTTTGGACACTTCTTATAGCCGTGTAACCTGGCTCCAGAGCTAAATCGGTAATGCGCCTATTTCGCATGAAGCCAGACTTGAATGCCGAGTGATCATTTACGAGTTATATTTTTGTTTTTTTGAAATTTTTTTTACTAACATATTAATCGAGTTATATTTAATCTGTAAACCGGGTTTAAAATAACTTAAATACTTCTGTATTTAAAAATTCAAAATAAATATATATAAATATTAAAAAACGGTAAAACCTGGTTTATAGATTAAATATAACTAAATTAATATGCTTATAAAAAAATTCAAAAAAAAGAAAATAAATATATTTTTGGGCCGTTCTGTTTGACCGGCCATAAATGATCGGTGCGCTGAATTATTGAACATCCAACGGAGCCGTGTGTGACATTGTGCGGTGATTCTACTGCCCCCAGCCAACAGGTCCGAAGCCTTATTTGATTAAACAGTCAAGACGTTGCGATTCAAACAGAACATTCGATATTCCTGCCGTGGGAATAATTTTATAATTGAAAGTCTTAAATAATGCCCATAGTTATGGAGAATTTATTGCACAGAACATGAACATTATCGTAGTCCCAATTAATTATTTCCATTAAGCATAAGCACTGCACTGAAAACCAGTTTCCTTAGGTTTATCTTACTTCGAGATCAACAACGCAAGCGTTTGAAAAGTGATCTAGGACGATGTTTGCACTTGCCCATGAATATAATGTACCGCGATCATTTGCGCCGACTTGCAAGCCAAAAACACATTTTCAAAATTTTTATACAAATGTTGATGGAGGTGTATTTAATTTATAAATCAAACTTTATAATTTTTTGAAATATGTATTTATTTTATATTTTTAAACATACGTGTATTTTAATCATGTTAAATTATTTAAAATGACTAAAATATACACATGTCGAAAAATACAAAATAAATATATACACACTTTCCAAATGACAATACTTGATTTATAAATTAAATACACATAAATTAATATTTATAGATAAATTTAAAAAAAAAAGTGTGCTTTTAACGCTGGTTGCAAATAACCTCAATTGGGACCGAACACAAATGATTGTCTCTGAAACATAACGAACTATCACCTAGCAACACAGTATTGAAAGTTGAATGGGCTAAGGTGGGCCCTATTTGCATTGTTCTAGGGTATTCATTATATCATTTATTTTTTTATTGATATTTTACACAACATCACACCTAATGTTACAATCTAGCACATTCATCACCTTTACACCATGTTAGGGGGTGGGAGGAGGGAAACTTTTTCTGTAAATACCCCCCCATACAAGGAGAAATATGCAAAACTCTCACCCTAAAGGGGAAATTATAAAATCTCCACTTCTCAGGAGGAACATTGTAAAAGCTCTATCCACAAAGAAAGGAAGACTCGGATGACTGTTTTAACAGCACACCCAAGCTACCACACGGGCAACTGCTCAGTGGCCATTATATCATTTATTTGATGGGAGTTTTGCATTCATAATTTTTTTAGAAGGTCAAAATATCTTTATTGCGGTCTAACTCTGTTGAGTTGTCAATTCGACAAAGTACCGCAAAATTCACAACCACAAACACCTTTCAAAATCCAACCCGGCGGAAAATTTATACTTTTAATGTAAGGAATATTTATAAAAAATAAAATTATTTGGTATCTTAGAAACATTTTCTTGTATTTTCATTTATTAATGAATGAAAATATAAAAATACTTTTGAGATACTAAAAAAATTTGTCTTTAACAAAAATTCCCCACTTGGACCCATTTAATGTGAGAAAATATTTTTTAAAAAATTAAAGTTTTAATATTTTTTGCTCATATTACCCATTTTAGATGACTCATCACTCGATAGATGTATTTCAAAGACATAATAAGAAGACTATTACTTTTACTTTATATTTAAACCTTAGATCCCCACTCACACTACACTATGCGCGCCCACATAAGTTGTTTGAGAATTAAAGAAGTGACAAAATCTTAAATTTCTTAATTTTTCATTTATTTTTTGTCGGAATATTTTAATTATTTAAAAAATAGTTTAAGATTTGTATATACAATTGCAATTTGAGGCAAAATTGTGTAAGTATAGATACAAATTTTACGAAAGTCACTACACATTTATAATTTTGCTCAAACCTTTAAAGTACGGATATAAAATTTGTTTTATTTGTTATCATATGTAATAACACTATTTAAAATCATTATAATAATAAATTTGTGAGAGTCATGCATAACTTAGTGTTTATATTCACTCTAAAGTATATTTATTTTCTCCACTAAAAAAGTATACTTATTTCGTGGCTCGCTTATACGTACTTTTAAGTCGAATTAATGTATTTTAATTAAAAATAATATTTTAAACACAACGTGCTTAATGGATTCCAAAATGGTGCAAACATAGCCCCAACTTTGGAATGCTGTTTTGTCCCTTTTAAATTTTCAATTCATGCAAACGGAATACTGGAATTGTTGCGCTTAAAATTAGCACTTTCTTGGGCCGAATCATACTTTTGGACCCTCCAAAGTATCAAAATCATAAAACATTCGCGACTAGAATTTCTTTTAAGAAGAACAAAAAAATAAAAAATCAGCAAAACCAGCCAAAAGTGCTCCTGTCCGCATAGCCCCATATGATGAATTTTAACCCATTTATTGTATTTAACATTATCTACTTAATTAAGAGACTAAGTTTCGTCCAAATCAAGTATATGCATGGCCGCATTAGCTCAAATATATGTATTCATGTATAAATTATGAAAAAAATTTAGATCTATTTACACGCATATTATAATGTAATAATAATTTATATAATCATTTATCCACATAGAAATGATATTTTAGATAGTTTAAATGTTCAAAATACTATTTTATAATAGATATTTTGATATTAAATTGTTTTATTAGGTCGATTTTACATATTTATAGATGAGACCCATATACAATAATGCAAAACAAATGATAAGGTTTGTATAATAATATAAATGATGTTAAATACAATATATGAAGTGAATTTTTCATATAATGTGAAAATTTTAAGTACGGAAGAGATTGCATATAAAAGGGGTTTCATAGAAGTAAAATTGAAATATACAGGTCTGCTTCTATGTACCTAGGTTACATAAAAGCATTTCCACGAGACCTTCTCAAATTTTAAGATTTTAATGTTCGGTGAAAAATTTGCTCCACTCATTGTATTTAACATCATTTATTTAGTTATGAGATTAAGTTTTTTTCCAAATTTAATACGTGAATAGGCCACATTTGCTCAAAAATAGGTACATTCAAGTGTAAATTAGAAAAATGTTTAGGGGTGTGTTTGGGAAGTTGTAAAACTTTTGATGAAAAGTTTTTTATATAAAAGTTGTTAAATTAGTAGAAAATGATGTGATATTGTAGGGGTAATGATGAGAAGTAAAGAGAATAAATTTAAAATAAATAGGTTAGCTATATTTGTAGTTGTGTAAAAATGATTAAAAAGTAAGGTTGTTGTATAGAAAGATATGTAAAAAATAATTAAAAATGAATAGTCATGGAGAGTGAAAAGTTTTAGATTGAAATTTTTTAACTTAACAACTTTTGCAAATTGTCAAACATATCCTAAATCTATTCACATATGTATTGGAATGTAGTAATACTTTGTAGAATCATTTGTCCATTATGGTGATATTATTTTAGATGATTTAGATATTTAAAATACTACTTTAAAATTGATATTCTAGTATTAAATATTTTTCATGTTGATTTTACACATCTGTAGATGGAGCCCATACACAACAATGGTATATAAGTGAAAGAGTTTCCCTAATAATATAAATGATGTTAAATACAATGGATTAAGCGAATTTCTCATCGAGCATTTAGATGTTAAAAATCGAGAGGGTTACATAGAAAAAAAGTTTTATAAAAGCATCCCTATATATATGTATATATATATACGGTCCCGCTTCTATGAAACCCCCTCAATATTTAAAATTTTAATAGTTGATAGAAAAATCTACACCATCAATTATATTTAGTATCATTTATATTACAATAGTACTTCTATGTAATCCCTGTTATTTGTAACATCCAGATTTTTGATAGAAAATTCACTTCATTCATTGCATTTAACATCATTTATATTATTATGTAAATCTTTTCATTTGTCTAGTATCGCTGTATATGAACTCCACCTACAAATGTGTAAAATCAATGTAATAAAATAATTTAATATTAAATATCAATTTTTAAGTATATTTTCAACATCTAAACCACCTAAAATATCGTAAATACGAGGATAAATAATTATGTAAAGTATTGTTATATTCTAATATATATATGAATGGATCTAAATATTTTTCTTAATTTACACATAAATATATTTATTTTCGAGCAAGTGTGGCCAATGCATGTATTGAATTTGAATAAAACTTAGTCTCCTAACTAAGCAAATGATGTTAAATACAATGAATGAATATAATTTTTTTATCAAATATCAAATATCAAAAATGAAATTGGTTACATAGAAACGGACTCATAATGTTATTATGGAAATTTTTTATTTTGTCTAATTTCATTGTATATGGGTTTCATTTATAAATGTATAAAATCATTGTAATAAAATGGTTCAATGCTAAAATATAAATTTTAAAATAATTTTTCAACATCTAAACCACTAAAATATCACTACCACGTTGATAAATGATTTTATAAAGTATTATTACATTCTAATACATGTGCGAATGGATGTAAACATTTTTCATAATTTATGCATCAATCATCAATATCTTAAAAATTGAGGAGATTACATGAGATCGTTTCTATTTATGTAAAAGTGGAGCCCACATCCGTTTATATGAAATCGCTTTTCTATATGACCCTTCCATATTTAAAATCTTAATAATTGATGAAAAATTCGTTTCATCAATTATATCTAGCATTATTTATAATATATTGAAAGTCATTTTTATTTATCTAATATCATTATGCATGAGTCTCGTTGAGAATCAATATAATAAAATTATTTAATATTAATATCAATTTTAAATTAATTTTGTTCAACTTTTAAATCATCTAAAATATCATTACTCTGTAAATAAATGATTCTGCAAAATATCGTTACATTTAAATACACGTGTGAATGAATCTAAGCATTTTTTTTATAATTTACACAATAAATATATATAGTTTTTAACAAATGTAACCTATGAATATATTTGATCCGGATGAAACTTAGTCTCATTAATAAACAAATGATGTTAAATACAATGAATGCATTAGATTTTACATGACGAATCAAAATCATAAAAATTAAGGAGACCAAGTTTCATCTCGATTAAGGATGTTTATGGATTACATATGTTAAAAACTTATATATTTACTGTGTAAATTATTAAAAAAACTTAAATTCATACACACATGCATTTAAATGTAATAATATTTTGCAGAATCATTTATTTATAGAGTAATGATATTTTAGACTATTTAAAAGGTGAAAACTACTTTAAAATTGATATTTTAGTATTAAACGATTTTATTATATTGATTTTACACATTTATAGATGAGACTCATACATAGTAAAACTAAACAAATAAAAGAGTTTAGAATATACTAAAAATCGTGCTATATAATGGATAGAGTGGATTTTTTATCAACTATTTAAATTTTAAATGCAAAGAGAGTTACATGGAAAAGTAGTTTCATTTATAGTGTCTTAAAAGGAGCTTGATTATATATCATGATGTATTTCAGGGTAAAATACAAAATTCGTTTATTTTTATAATTAGTTATATTTTTTTGATTTTTTTCATCAACACATTTTCGTAAGTATATTCAATATATATACAAAGTTTTGTTTTACAATACTTTTATATATTTATTTTTGAGTTTTTTAAATCAAGCTTTTTAAGGAGTGAAAAATGACTTAAATGCCCTTGACATTGGTGATTTTTTAAAAATAAAAAATAAATATATAAAAGTATCACAAAATGACAAAACTTGATATATGAATTAAATAAATTAGGAAACTATATTTATGAAGAAAAACCAAATAAAAATAAAAATAAGATAAAATAAATGAATATTGTATTTTAGTTTAAAATACATTATGATGTATATAATCATGCTCCATCTTAGAAGTCCTTTTCTTTATTTAATTTTGCCGTATATGTCTTATCTATAAATGTGTAAAATCAATGTAATAAAATGGTTTAATGCTAAAATATCAATTTTAAGTGGTTTTTCCAACATTTGAATCATCTAAAATATCATTACTATGTAGATAAATAATTCTACAAACTATTATGAATGAATTTAAACATTTTTCATAATTTACACATGAATATATATATTTTTCAACAAATGTAACAAGTAAATATATTCGATCGAGATGAAACTTGGTCTCTTAGATAAACAAATAATGTTAAATACAACAAATGAATTGAATCTTTCATCAAATACCAAAATCTTAAAAATTAAGGGATTACAACGGAGCCCATGCATATATGGAAAATAATTAAATGCAGACGAACTGCATCATAATTACAATACAGTCCACCAGAAAATGGGCCCCACATGTATTAAATTTAATATTTACCTTACCTTTTTATTTAGCATTATTTATTTTGTTAGCATACCAATTTTTATCTAAATCTAGCATGCGCATATGTATTTTAAAATGGTACAATATTGACGTGATAAAATAATTGAACTTAAATATCAATTTTAATGTAGTATTTTTAAGATGTAAGCCGTCTAAAATACATATAAAGTATTTTAACGTTTAGATATGTGTGCGGCTCATTTCATACTAGACTGCACTGAATAGGTTTTTACATAAATCCATCTTTTATACATCCGAATGTACCAATTCACTTTGGTACTCCCGTATAGTTTAAGTCATATCTTAATGATTTTGTTTAATCTAATCCATTCATTTTATTTAAAACTATTTGTATTATTTAACTACCAAATGTCATATCAATTGGATGTATGTGTATGTCACATCTTCTAAAAATGCATAGAAAATCACTTGAATTCATATATCAAAGTTCTAGAATATTATAAAATTCTATAGAATTATTAATCTAAGTATGATCAATATTGTAAATGTTTTAGATATTAAATTGTGATCTCACGATTTCTTATAATGAACAAATTATTTTTAATAGATTTAAAATTTGCTCTTAAGGGATTGTTCATTTTGAAAATAATGTAAGTTATAGATTGAGATAATTTTTATATTTAAATACAATAAATAGTGCTACATACAATTATATGGAGTACCAGAGTGAATTAGTACATCCAGACGTATAGAAGTCCGACTATATATATGATATTGTTAGCCTGGATTAAGTAAATGACTTACCTAACCTACCTTAAAAAACACATTTTAAATATTTTCTTAGCTTCCTTTCATAAACTTGTTAATATAACTATATTTAATATACAAAACCAAGTTTCACTTTTTGGACATGTGTATATATTTTTTGAGATTTTTAAACAGATAGGTATTTTAAAATAACTAAAATAATTTTATATTTAAACATCTCAAAAAAACATATACATATATTCAAAAATAGTAAAACTTAATTTATATATAAAATACACTTAGATAAACAAAAATATGAAGAAAAAACAAAAAGTGTTTTTAAATGTATTTTTTGAAATCGGGCTAAACAAGTAATTTACCTAGCCTGAGTTAATGAGATTATTATATATATGGACTCTGCTTCTACATAACTAGGTTAATCTCTTAATTTTTATGATCTCTATCATTGATGAAAAATCTAATCTATTCGTTGTATTTTACATCATTTGTTTATTTAAGAGATCAAGTTTTATCTTGATCAAGTATGCTTGTGAGTTACATTTGTTGAAATATATATTAATATTTAAATTATGAAAAATGTTTAGATCTATTTACACGTGTATTAAAATATAATAATATTTTATAGAATCATTTACCTATATAGAAATGATATTTTAGACATTTTAAATGTTGAAAATACAACTTTAAAATTGATAGTTCACATTGAACAATTTCATTACGTTGATTTTTAATGGACTCATGCACAATGATAACATAAATTATGCTAAATGCATGTTTATTTTTAATGAAAACATGAGCAAATTTCATATATACCCGTGAATTTTACCCTTAATTTCACTTATACCGGCGAATGTTCAAAATTTTCATATATATATGTATATGTGTATTTTGCCTAAAATTTCACATGTACCTACGCTATTAAGAATCTATTAAAGAGGTCTTTAGCAGTTCTATAAAATGACAAATATGCCCAAACTCTGATATAATTAAATATTAATTTGCTCAAAACTAAAAGTTTACATTGAAATAACATGTGATTTTATAGTTATAAAAGAGTTATAAATTCATTTGAATAAAAACTTTTAGCAATACAATCATAATTGGGGATGCGCATTTTGGCTATTTTATTGGATTGCTAACACTTTTTTAATGGATTCATAATGATGTAGGTAGAAGTAAAATTTTAGGTAAAATACATATGTACACATGAAATTTTTGAAAATCCATAGGTATAGGTAGAATTAAGAGTAAAATTTGTGGTTATATATGGAATTTGCCCTAAAAACTTTTTAAACTACAACTTGTCATTCTCCACAACTACCATATTTTAAAATTATTTATTCACATCATCTTATACAACTATCATATTTTTAAATTACTTTTACACAGTTGCCCATACAACCAGTCTATTTATTTTAACTTTGTCCTCTTTGCACCTCATGACTACTTTTATCATATAACATTATTTTTTTTAATAAATTTAACAACTTTTACACCAAAAGCTTTTCGTCTAAAAATTTTATCACTTTTCAAAGATACCCTAAATACAATATTTGAAGTAAATTCTCTATCAACTATTAATATTTCAAATGTGAAAGAAATTACATAGAAAATGAGTTTATATAAGCGGAACCGTATATATATGTGAAATATTCCAATGCATGTAAATGCACTACAACTTATGGTGCATTTACATCAAAATGGGCCCCGCATGATTGTACAATATACATATACGCCACCAATTATATTTAGAATTGTTTTTTTAATTAGTATACTAATTTTCATCCAAGTTGAATATCTATATGGGTCCAATTTGAAAATGGTACAAAATCAATGTAATAAAATAATTTGATACAAATGATAATTTTAAAATTATTTTTTCAACATGTAACTATCTAAGATATAATTCATTTATGGATAAATGATTGTATAAAATATTAATATATTTAAATGCATGTAGGTCCCATTTTGAGCCGAATGTACAATAAATCACGGTGTAGGTAAATGCATAGTAACATATCTTTATACATAGAGAGGGATATGTTCATGTGCATTTGCCTGCACCGGAACTTATTGTACATTTGGCCAAAAATAGGCTTTACATGTATTTAAATATATTTATACTTTATATAATCAGTTATCCATATATAAATTTTATAGCAAATGATTTACATATTTTAAAAACAACTTTAAATTGTTATTTATATTAAACTATTTCATTACATTGAATTGTACTATTTTCAGATAAAATTCATACACGTATCTAATTGGGATTAAAATCGCTACGATAATAGAATATATAATTCTAAATATAATGGATGACGTGTATTATAATTTTATGAGCATAGGAGACCTTTTTTGAGGTAGCCACACCATAATTTATGGTGCAGATAACTGCACTTTAATATTTTTCATATATATTTTCGTGTCACTTATACGAGTAGGCACCACACGGAGATATACTCGAAGGGTAGGAATAAGATTACTGTTTATAATCTTTGAGGGTTTATTCAAATTTAGGACGAGATGAAGATGAGATGAGTTGTCATATTTTTTAATACACCTTTACCCAATTCCAATACACGTTTATTTATTCTTAATACAATTTTACTCATTCTCAATACATCTTTATTCGCTATTGATATATTTTCATCCTATCTCTAAATGGCTTTCCTACTCTCTTAGCCTCTTATTTTTTAATTTTATCTTTTATGACGTCTACTTTGTGCAACTGGGTTACATAGAAGCAATTCCATGTAACCTCCTCAAATTTTAAGATTTTGATACTTGATGGAAAATCCAATCCATCTATTGTATTTAAAATTATTTTTTTAGTTACGAGACCAAGTTTCATTTAAATTTGGTATGTGCATAGGCCATATTCCTTGAAAAATAGTTTTATTTATGTATAAATTAGGAAAAATACTTACATCCGTTTACATATAGATTGGAATTTAGTACTTTATAGAATCATTTATCCACATAATAATAATATTTTAGATAGTTTAAATGTTAAAAATATACTTAAAAATTAATATTTAGTATTCAATTATTTTATTACATTGATTTTACATATTTGTTGATGAGCTCACATGTAATAGTATTAGACAAATGATTTTTTTTTATGATAATATAAATAATATTAAATACAACAAATGAAGTGAAATTTTTGTCAACTATCTAAGGGTGTGTTTGTTTGGGATATAAACATGTCAACTAAAACTTTTCAATCTAAAACTTTTCACTCTCCATAATTACTCTATTTTTTAATTATTTTTTCACATTTTCCTATACAAACTACCATACTTTTCAATCATTTCTACACAAATATTTATACAACTAACTTATCTATTTTAACTTTATTCTCCTTACTTCTCATCATTACTCCTATTATATCACATCATTTTCTATCAATGTGACAACTTCTACCTCAAAAACTTTTCATCAAAAGTTTTACCCCCAACCAAACACACCCTAAATATTAAAAATGAAAAAATTTATACAGTAACGTCGTTTCACATAAGCATCCCTAATCTTCTATGATTACGGATGTGATGTCCCCAGGCTTATCAGTGGCAGGCTGGCATATATTTTCATCGTGACGTGCGGCCGACGTGGTGGACGACGGACGACCTGACATGGACTTCTGTGCCAGATCACGGCCCCGGCAGCTGGAGCAGAATGACTCCAATCGTCTTTGCGGGCTGAGACCATCTACCCCCACCCTTCAGCCAATCGTTTTTTTATTTTTTTCAGTGGATCGAATCTAACATTCCCTTTTTCCGGACGCTAATGGGACGCTAATGGGCAAACGAATGGGATTTGCTGGATGCAGTCATTCAGACCCGGCACTGGCAGTGTGCTCCAACTACTCGACGCGAATGAACAGATCATGCATGTGTCTTGAATCCAAACGGCCCATCTATTATACGGCTTTGTTTTATCCTTGTGGCATTGAAGGATAGATGACACGTTCACGAGAAGGCGGGCTTAGGAATTACGATCATATTCTCTTTCATGGCATGGACGGCTAAGATAGAGCGAGTCTGACGATTGCGATGCCGATTCTTTCGCGCTTCTCAATTTCTCGTTCTGGCGAGGCCAACCCACGTTCTGGAACGGATACGACGGAGCGATCGCCTGCCGTACGGACTGCAAGGGCGTGAATCTCAGCCGTCCAGAACAATAGGACCAGATTGATCGCGGAATCTCAAATCACAGAGCATCGAAAGCGGCAAGTGTCGTTCACCAAACCCCCAGGGGCGATCGCGCTGGGACTGGGCCACTGTTTGGACGGTGGATATCAATCTACTCAAAATGACACGTGTACGGAGACGGTGCCCTTCCGGTCTCAGCGTCTGGTTGTGTAAAGGAAAGCAGGGGAGGGGGACGGAGCCGACAATGGAGGAGAGATTGGCGTTTCTTTAATAACCGAAGATCGCCTAATGCCCGTGTTTTTCCGGCCTTTTCTTATCTCTTCCTTTTTCTTCTTCCGATTCCTTGATTTTCTTCAGGGAATCGTGACGAGCGGCTCACTCTCGTCTTAAAATAGCAGGGAAAAACTTGCATTTCTCTTTAGCGGAGCAGAAGCCAGTCTCATGCATCAGTCTCCGTTTCCGTTTGCCAAGTACGTCGATTGATTATTTCGTTTGGATTTTAATGTAAGCTTTTTTTTTTTTTCCCCTGCTTACTCTGATGGATTGCGTGCAGGATGGATCTATTTCCTGGAAGTTCTTCATGGCAAGAACCGGAAGTGATCGACCTCACACCGTCGTCCGTACCGCAAGGAAACAGTCGACGCAAACGGAAACAGATTCAAGTGAGGATGAGGTTTTCTCTGGGGGAGTTTATTTCTCACATTTTGTACTGTACTGTTGGGCTTATGACTTTGGTTTCTTTTTGTATTAATTGCATGGATAGCTTATGTTTCTTATTTTGTTTTTTAAAACCTTAGCGACTGCATCTGGAGTTTCCTAATTGGGGATTTGTTATTCGCGCCTATCATCGTAGTTGTCTTTTGCGTTGTTGTTACTAGGCTAGTAAGTTTGATAGTCAGCCAATGACGATTAGAGCCTGTGAAGTGTGAAGTAGGTACTCCTTGGATGCAGCGTCGAAATAACTTGCGTTCTTGTTCTAGTGAAGATTGTAATCTAAGTTTCCATTGCTTTCATTGCAGCCAATAACGTCAATGATGTCTCTAGTTTCCACTGGTATCACACTTTTGCTCCGAGGCCACTGATATTACCTCACAATGGTTACTTGCAGGGATATTTCGGTTGCGCCATTTTCTTCTATTTTTGATTCTGGACCTTTTAACCCAGTAATGTTGCTTGGGTATCCACATTATCACAAGTTCCCTGTCTGTTCAGGATCATCCAACCGGGATGGAGTGGGATGGAATTTCTCATTCCAATAAAAATTCTCCCATTTTCAGTACAATCTCTCATTTCCCAATACATTACAATTCTATTTTTTCCATTTCTAATACTACTTTCCACATTCTTATCATAATTTTTCATTTTTCAGTACACAAGAACCCCTGCTCATCCAATCTCCTAATCGAAATCACATCCCTTTCCATCCAACTGGATGATCCTCAACAGGCAACACATGCACTGGTGCCCACATTGGGGTGCGAGCCCTAAAGTCGTTTTGGCACTTTGGATGTGGAATTAACCAGTGTGATCAATATCGGGGCCAACAAGAGAACACTGGTTTGCCTGAGATTATTGAAATACAGGTTTTGGGTGGAGAGATGGTTTTTATGGAAAGATGTGCAGGTCTCCATTTCTTGTCTTAGTGCTCCAGGTGCAAGGGAGCAAAAAGGTTGGATTGGTACATGTTATATGTTGTATGGGCATCTTCTATTATATATAAGAATGGTAAATCCTAAAATTTAGAGCCTTACAAGAGCATTTTCCTTCCTCCGATGTGATTTTGCGGGATTGGGCTTTTGCCCATTCTTGCTGATTTGTAATGAGGCATCTATGAGTAATTTTCGCTCAGCGATATATGTAATTAGATGAAGTGAAGTGGGATAACTAGGGGAAACGCATGGCGTTGGTTTTGTTTGAATGCTCATTCAGATTGATTTGTATGTGGGATTTTGCATATTATCCAATTACAAGTGCAATTTTATTCCAATTTCTGACTCCCATTCCCACCTCATTGGTTCAAGTGGGCCTCATGGATGTTTCTTTTGAGTATCCCCTATCTATGAAATATTTGATAGCCTAGAATGGCCTTCAATTTTGTGCCTTTAATTCTTGAAAATCATCTAGATCGATAGATTTCGGCATATGTGTTTTTTTTTTCTTTTTTAAAATGATTAATGTCAATTGAGAAGATCAAAGTCAAGACCACAGGTTTCGTAGTTGGGTTTTCAGTTTTCCACTCTTATTTCATTTTTTAAAGGATGAAGTTGGTAGTGTCATGTTAGGAATCAGTTTTGTTTGATGTAAAAAGATGTAACATAAAATTGTATAAAAGAGATAAAATTTATATCACCAGTAGTGGAACAAAGAGAAATGAAAGGATTAGAATGAAGATACTACAACGAATGTGGATAGACAGAGAAAAATGTGTTTTTCTTTTTCCATGAAATACGTTGGGTAGTGATGTGAAGCACTGGAATGATGACGATGAGAGAGAATATTGTGTGAATGTGGGAAAATTGTTTTGGCAATTAAAATGGCTATGAAAGACTTTACACTCTTTTTCCATTTGAACAAACATGTCCTAAGGAATCCATGGAATAAAGTTTTATTTCATCTGAAAAATAATCATTATATCCCCTTAGGCCTTAGAGTCAGTGGATCCCCTTGCATGAGCTACGGCCATATATTGGCATATTGGCTGGTTTTGCATGGGCTTATTGGCATTTAGTCTATTGAGTTGGTTTTCGACATTTTGTGCTCTCCATTCTCCATGATATTTAACTAATAATAGACCCAAAATTTCACCTTATTACCTATCTTTTTTTTTTAGATTTGTTTTGTAGAAGCCCAATCTGCCCCATTCGTTGCTTTACGATCGACCATTATCTTTTTATTGCCAACATCATCATCTCTCCTTTTATTCCTGTTTTGCATCTCTTTTATCTTTTACCAAGTGCACCACAAAAACAAACGTCTTAAGAAATTTTGTGAACTACATGTTATTTAAAAAAAGATCATCATATCAGACATAGTACTTTGATTCCTGTTTTACGTCTCTTTTATCTTAAACCAAGTGCACCCCTAAGGGTGTGTTTGGGAATGGATAAAATTTTTGGTGAAAAATTTTGGAGAATAAAAGTTGTCAAATGATGTGATATGATAGGGGTAATGATGAAAAGTAAAGAGAATAAAGTTAAAATATATAGGTTAGTTGTATTGGTAATTGTGTAGAAATGATTGAAAAGTAGGGTAGTTGTATAGGAAAATGTGAAAAAATAATTAAAAAATATGATAGTTGTGGAAAGTGAAAAATTTTAGATAGAAAAGTTTTAACTTGACATTTTATCCCCATTGCCAAACACAGCCTAAAACCAAACGTCTTAAGAAATGTTATGAACTACCTGTCATGTAAAAAATGATCACAATATCGGACCTATGGTCCTTAGAAGCAGTGACCCTACTTTAATGAGCTAAATAATGGTTGGTTTTGAAAGAGATGATCAACGTTTGACTCGCTGGATGTTTAGTGCTTTTGAATTAATGCCTTTTGATTAAGTTCAGCTATCTGAATAAATTAAGAACTCTTAAACTCTAGGATCTATCGATAGTTCATTAAAGTAGGTGTAGAGAATTCTTGCAAAGAGGGGCAATTTTATTTATTCATTCAGAGTACTCTTTAATTTATGGAAACCTCACACAACCAGAGTTGAAGTTGATACTTGATAACCTAATCTAGAACACAAAATATAGGTGGACCAGAATCCTAACAAATCTGTAGTTGGAGGTGAATTAACAAATAAGCTAAGTTATACTACTGCTACCACCTGCTAATTCTTTCAATCAGGGTCATCAGTGATTAGAAACAATTTCTATATAGTGGGTAATCATAATGCTGGGCTTACTTGTTTGTTGACTGACTGATGCTTAATTTTGCCCTTTCTGCTGAAGGTAGGGAAGCAGGCATGGTTTATTTATTAAGTTATATGGAATATAAATGGAAATAAATAATTGTCCCTTTAAAGAGTGCTGATCCAATTATCCATCTCTATTGTATTTCCATCTAAAGTGCATTTCATGGCTATACGTCTTCCCCCCCCATTGTTTATCTTTTCTTTTACTATACTTCTCCGTAACAAAAGTCCTTGTCTTTTTAGATTGTTCCCCAGGACATAATTGAAATTGATGAAGATGAAAATCCAGCTGGAATTGTGATCACTGGAGAGAAAAATCCTGTGGGTCTTAAGAAAAAGGCCCCAATGGGATACAATAAGAATTGGCAGAAGGAAATAAAGGTATGATGCTGAGGTTTTTTTAACACTGTTTGTACTTCTGGAAGCTAGCTCGCCTGCTTGTTGTGTTAAAGTGGTTAATTGCTGGAGCATGGAATCTGTCTATTACATAGACCTCACCATATCAAATATTATTGGCCCAGATATCAGGCCAACAGATTCATCTGGTAGCTGCTGATCAAGTGGTCGGCTAAATCTCCAATCTAGATGCTATTTTTTTCTTTTTTGTTTGAAAGACCAGCATCTTATGACTGTCTGATTGTCTTCGTAAGAGATCTCCTTGGTCAGGTCTATATTTTAATATCATTGCATAGAAATCAGGGGATTGATAAATCTTTCTTCATTGTTTTGTTGGATGAAGACTGACCAATGGTATGAATGTACTGATCTGATTGCCTGTGTGGGATCTACTGGGCCCACAAGATGGATGAGATGGATTTTTCGAGATGGATTTTTCGAGGTGGTCTCAGTTCTCCATTGGAAATTAGTAGAGGATTGAATTGCATATGGTATCTTTTAACTTCATGTTTGATACTTAGCGACATCTCTCTTCAAAATGGCAATTATTTTTATTGTTAATTTTTCTTCTCACAGTCATGCAAATTGTTTATTTGTTTTACAGGAGGCCTTGGCAAATGATTTAATGAGTTTTAATGCACCACTTGAAACCGCACCCTCATTTCCTTGGAATCCCCTCAAAAGTTATGGGCCGGCTTCACAGGATTTGAACTATTCTGATGTAATGGATATTGATTATGAAGTTAGTCTAGCTGCTCAATTTGATGCCGTAGACCAGCCACCATGGTTGGAGATGTCGATACCCTGGTTGCAGCAGCCTGCAGTTCCAACATTTTATGCAAGCAGTTCAAGACTGGTGAGCGAGCCAACTTCCAGTAGGAAGAAGGAAGAGTCTTCCAATGAAATTGCAACAAAGTTTAAATCCTTTAAGCAATTCGATACTGTCCATGATTTTTCCGACCATCATTATACCAAAATGCACCAACGTAATCGAGAGAGCTTTCATGGAGGATCCTTGACAAAGAAGGTGAATTTGTTTATAGATTTGGACTAAGCATTATCTTTCTTTAACATGTGATGTCACCTAGCACCTTTTCTCTGTCAGACACCGATAGGATGGACAAAGAAAATCCAGCAGGAGTGGAAGATTCTGGAGAAGGATTTACCAGGTGCACATTTTTGTACACTTTAACTTATTGGCACACTTGCACATATCTACACAGTTACTTGTATGCCCATACACTGTTTTTTAGGTGCTTTGGGATGTACATATTAGCAGGTAACCTGCGTTTCTCCATCGAAAATGGTTGATTGTTGGTATTGTTTTGTTTTTGTTTTTATTTTGTAAAGCATTGCCATTGATCTCTATGTAGAAGTCATAATGGCATTCTCTTTATTTGGAACTTGGGAGATCCCAATCATTGACTGAGCTCCAGCAGCAATGATGAGGTTATGGATGAGCAGGTGAGTTCTATTATGACATAAGTGATCAAGTGGTCACTGTGACCACTGCGTACACACTGAATAATGGTATTCTCAATCTCAGGCATTGAGAAGCTAGGCTGCTAATTTTTTGCCTATAAAATTGCGTTAGAGAATTTTATATATGCATGTTAAAAGGTTTTTAAACAGGGTAAAATACTGAAGCCATAAATTTTTTTTTCCGTACAACTGATAAAAAAGTGCCAATTATATATATATGAATTATTGTATTTATTCAGAAATTATAATATATATGATATAATTTATTTACATTAAAAAATCTAACTCAAACAATTAAGTGGCTCACTAAAGAAAATATAGAGCAAAACAGTTTTGCTTCCAAACTTTAGTGGTCTGGATATATGATTTTTAAAAATAAGTTAATAGTAAAAATGGGTAGCTTATTTTACATGAATCGTTATATCCATTCTAAAAATTTAAATATAACATAATTCATAAAAATTAAAAATCCAAATAAGATAATCACATGGGGCATACAAGACCATTTGAATTGAAATATTTTATAAAATTGATAAAGCAACTCACTTTATGAAAGAAGTTTATTTATTCAATTAATATTTATTTAATGATTTAAATTGTCACTACAATATGATATAAATCCTCTCTAATCGTAGTTTAATTAGGTGAACCTAATATAAAAAATTTTTACATTTAAAAAATTTAAATAATTGTTTAAATTTAGAGTGTGTTTGGGAATTGATAAAACTTTTGAGTGAAAGGTTTTTGAATTGGAATAAAATGATGTGATATGATAGGTTAATGATGAGGAATAAAGAGAAATAGAAAATTAAGTTAAAATAGGTAAGTTAATTATGTGGATAGTTGTATAGAAGTGTTTGAAAAGTAGGATAGTTGCATGGGAAGATATGAAAAAATGATTAAAAAATAGAGTAGTTATGGAGAATAAAAAGTTTTAGTTTGATATTCTTTACTTATTGCCAAACACACTCTTAAATTCTCTATTATCCTGGATTAAAAGATGATGCTTTTTAAAATTTGCAACCTGTTTCTTTACATCGTAAATTCTATAAAAATTTTCTGTTATTTATTTTGCTATTCCAAAAATCAAATATGCACACAAAATTTTTCCACTCTTTTTTTGTGCAGTCCATTTTTTTCGGTATAGGAATTAGAAATGTGATATTTGAAATGCTTCAAACGGATGAAATGAATGATATGCCATTGGATTCTTTGCAGCAATTTTATAGGCTAGGAAAGGTAGCATGTCCATATCACCATATGTGAGAATACTATTGTTGAGCAAGTACACTGCTCACAGTGACTACCGAATCACTTTTGCCACTATAAACATATTTATCTGTTTTTGAATAAAAAGCCATCACTTATGTTGAAGGTGATGCTTACAACATCTTACCATTTAGCCAATAGCAGATTAGCATATGGTGTAAAGTCAATTATTTGGACTATATTTCGGAATCAATCTTGATACCTCTGAAATGCTGTGTTTGTTTTTACATTTATATTAGGGGTGAAAATCGGGCCACGTAAGGTTGTGCTCGACCCTGACCCTACATTTAAAAATCCTGTTCGACCTTATTTTTTATACTGGGTCGGGACAAGGTCGGTCCAACTCTCACATTTCTTTAAGAGGTCTAGGTCGGTATCCAGACAATGGGTCGGGTTAAAAAACGGAGCAAAGTTTAAAAAATATATATATTAATATAAACTCATATTTATGATAAATTTAAAGGTTAAATTATTCAATATTTTACTATTTAGTGAATAAAACACTAATTCTCCTAAGTAAAACATAATTCTCATAATAAAGCATCAGTAAAATTTTTTAAATAATTTTGTTTACAAATTAACCTTGATAAATATGTGTATCAATCTTAAAAGTACATTAATGTAAATTTTGAATTACAATTAAAATTGTTAAATTGCAAAATAATAATATTCATTCTTCTAAGATATAAACAACATAGATTATATTTTGGGGATGTTTGGTAACGGGCAAAACTTGGTGACGTTTTTTCTCTCTGCGAAAATTCTCGGTCAACAGCTGCAGGCTCGTTTTTTTAGGAAAAAAAGAAAAGAAAAACAGCTACAGACTCATTAATTGCGCTGCACACATTTGTAAGAGCAAGAAATAAAAGTGCGAGAATGGCTGCTATTCTTGGGTGTGTTACAATTTCATAGCTATAAGTTCATGGACATTGTCAGGTACGATTGACAGAAGACGACTGTGTGAAATGAAGATTCAACCGCTTGAAATGACATTTTTTTCAAACGCTCCCCTCAGCTGAAAAGTTTTGTCAATGTATGCGAGTTTTGCCTATTACCAAACAGCCCCTTTATTTCATTGATAAATATATAATGAGATAACTTGAACTACATATATGCAATTAAGAAATAAAAATTTATCAATATAAATAAGTTATAAATTTAAACATACATCAACATAGATAATATTCACAGTAATAAGTCATGGCAGGTTGGGACATGGTTGACCCATCTCTTGGAATTGAAGCACGGGTTTAAAATCCTGACCTGCCCTACCCCACCGGGTCAAAATCCTTGCCCCGACCTTTTGTAAAAATAGAGCGGGGTTGGTCATGGGTCGACCTGGCCCTATTAACTAAAACTTTAATTTTCCAATCATCTGACCTGTTAAAACTTGCTAGGCCATTGACATGCTGCATTTTAACTGCTGACTTCTTACACGAAGGCATTGTGGTAAACTACAATTTTGATAACTTAAAATCAGTAGTTTCTGTTTTTTTTTTTTTTTTAAATAGCCATCCATCATATTTTTCATATAATATTCTTTATTTTTCCTGCTATTTTGGTTATTTTTCCATTTATAAAATAAATATACCTATGTTTTTTGATAACCACAGCGTGTGATCTGAATCTTGCTTTCTTTAGCCAAGTGTGCAATTTCAAGCAGTAAGATATACTGCGTCCGTTTGCATCTAGGGTGTGATGTGAAGAGCGTAATATCCCACACATTTCTGATGCCTGTATTTCACACTCTTAGGTTTGGCTCAACGAAGTTTTGGTGGATGCTACTTGAGATTTTCTAGGGAACGTCAACCATGTTTAAAGGAATGTTTCATTGGTTGATGGGTAACTATCTGAAACAAAATTCTTCAAGGAGCACAATGGTACTACAAGAGCCCCTAAAATTCAGGGTTACAGTCTTTTGTTTTTACTGAAGTAGTTGTGTGATGGTGGTAGTTAACAGAAAGCAGATATTATTGCCATATAAAGGCTCATCAGAATGTTTGTGTGGGTAAGAATGGCCATGCAAGTGTAATATCACCATATTTCAAGCTTCTTTCTGTGTGATCTCCATTTTTTCCATATTTCTTCACAGGGCTATCAAAATGCTATATTTTAGGTGAGGATGGCCAGAAAGTTTGATTAAACTGCCTTTTCTTTTTCCTTGATTGGGCCTCTGTCTCTTGTTACCATATTTCTTGAATTTTGAGGAAGCTGCTTTCTAACTAATCTTCAACATTACCTTTTATTGCAATTTCCAATCTATTTCCTTGTACTGTGACACTTTCTACCTTGTGGCAATATCACCCTTGTATTATAATTTCTAATCTAGTTTCATTATTGGTTTCATTGTGCTGTAACAGATTCAATATTTGTTAGAGTTTACGAAGAGCGAATGGATCTTCTGAGGGCTGTTATTGTAGGAGCTGCTGGGACTCCTTATCATGATGGTCTTTTCTTTTTTGATATTCTTTTCCCTTCCAGCTATCCAAATTCCCCACCGGTATGCAATCAGGGTTACTGCAGTTATATGGTGTTTGATTTGATAGCTAAAGCCTTTGACTTTCTGCTGAAATGTAATGCAGCAAGCATATTACCACTCTGGTGGCCTTCGATTGAACCCCAACTTATATGCATGTGGAAAGGTCTGTCTCAGCCTTCTGAATACTTGGTCTGGGAGTGGGAATGAAAAGTGGACCCCTGGAAAGTCAACCATGTTGCAAGTCCTGGTTTCCATTCAAGCGCTTGTGCTCAATGCTAAGCCATATTTTAATGAGCCAGGATATGCAATGATGGCAGGCACACCTATGGGTGAGGAAAGCTCCCTGGCTTACAATGAGGAAACATTCTTGCTGTCCTGCAAAACCATGCTGTATACACTACAAAGACCACCAAAGGTAGGATTGCTTCTTCACTAGGGGTGTAACTGATTCGGGTTATATGGGTTGGAGGCTAACCTTAACTCTAACACTAACCCATTTTAAAAAAATTCAACTATAATCTGTTTATAATCCATTTGCAAAAACTCGAACCCTGACTTTAATTCATTCAACGTAAATGGAACAGGGTGTGAGTTGTTAATGAGTTGGTAGAACAGGTTACTAATGGGTTGAAAATAGATTGAATAATAAAAAATAAAATGATAAACTATGTAAAATGTAATCCTAAGCAATCAACAAAAGGTTCTAATGCTAATGATCTACTTGAATTTAAAAGATTAATTTACATATCCATTCTTAATTAGAATGTTTATTCTATTGTTAATGATTATGCATAATTTCTAAAATAAGCATTAAGAAAATATCAACTGCTTCAAAGTTTTACGATTGTAAACGCATTTTGTGGGTTAATGGGTTGGATTATTGGGATGGATGGACAATCTTAGCTCATGGCTAGCCATTTATTTGAATGTGTTATACGGGTTATGTATAAATGGGTTAATGTGCTGAAAATTCCAACTTAATCCACAAAAACGGGGGTTGGGTTGGCCGAGTCAGGGGCTGACCTTAATCCAGGTTCACCCAGTTCACTGGATTTTTCTGTACTCAGCGGTTATTCATTCTTTATGCTGACATCCATTCAGAATCTCTTTTCACTGTTCTCCATCACACATGGAAATTATTAGTAAGCAGGCTGCTTTCTTTTCTCCACAGCACTTTGAGGACTTTGTTATGGGCCATTTCCAACAGCGTGCTCGTTCTATCCTTGTGGCTTGTAAAGCATATATGGAAGGTGCTCAGGTCGGTTGTCTTGCTGGTGGAGGGGTGCAGGATGTAGATGAGGGTGACAAAAGCTGCTCGTCAAAATTTAAAACCCAGCTTGCTCAGCTTTTTCCTAGGCTTGTGTCAGCATTGTCTGAAACTGGAGCGGATTGCCAAGAATTTACGGCTCAAACGGGCAAGGCTGATACCACTCTAAAGCTGTGACTTAAGAAGATTTAACCATGAAAACCAAAGCGGCAACTTCTGGAAGTCATTTTGCATATAAGGCTTTCTGGGATTTAACTTCTTGTCAATTTGTTTGTTGGATTGGACAGATGCACCACCAAGTTCTCCTCTTGGTTCCCTAATATATATTGTAAATAGGTATAGATAACAGCGATGGTGCTTATATTTATTTGTCACCTGAACAGCTAAAAAGGGAGGGTTTCCGTGGCTTAAAGTGTTTAAAATGAAGTAGCTTTTTTAATTTTAAACAACAGGTGTTTAATGCTGTCTTGGTGAATCAAGTGGCCTCTGTCAGCAAGTTCATATGGTTATTGAAGGTGAAAATTGTGATTTTGTCCTAGTCGTTTGATTGTTGTGAATTATGATCTCTCCCGTGAAGTTCTCTGCCTATTTGCTTTTGTGGTGACACACAAGCTCAAATATAGCTCACAGGCTCTTCAGGTGACGGCTCATGCCATGAGAAAAGTACCGTTGATTGTTCGGCATGAGGTTGCTGGATGCATTAATCAGCATCATCATGTGCCGGGTTAAGCCACATAGATACTGTTGTGACGCTCCTGTTGGTGTATTTTTTATCTTCGGTACGACTATACATTTTTCATGTCTTGAGCGAGGGGCTCATCAGCTGCTAGATTAGATTTTACTTGGTACGAAGTATACTTTAAAATGGTTGCCCCTGCGTCGTTACAGTGACCGGAAAGATTTGAGCATCAGATATTATGGCGTTCTATTCTGTTACCGAATAATCTTATAATTTTGATCCTAAGAACTTGTTGGGGGCTTGTTCTTGGGAAAGAGAAATCATGATCGACGAGTAGAATTATTTTGGTTGGTATATGTCCACTTTCTCATATGTTTTGAACGTGCAAAATGAAAGTCAAGGTGTTCCTCATCGCTCACTCCCTCCGTGGGCAACAAAGAGAGTGCTAGTTTCTTACCCCGTTCATTTATGCATCATACGGCTATAGTATTGCTCGTCAAGTGCCGTGTCGCTTGACTTATCGTTTATGATAAATGCACCAAGCTAATCTATTCCAGTCGACCCAAGCCTCCAAGACTTTGAAAATGTCACCCACCGATGACCCATCCATCAGTACAAAACCGGCTTTGAAAATGTCGCCCTCCCATCTATCGCTTTTCCATGAGGCAGGCTCGCTTTTACGTACTCAGGTTATATAAAAACGGTTATATATAATTTTTTCAAATTTTAAATCTTGATGAAAATTTAATTCATTCGTTATATTTGATATTTTTTATTCAGTTAGGAGCTTAAGTTTGATTCAAATTAAATATACGTATGGGCCACATTTAGTTATATATGTTCATGTGTAAATTATGAAAAATAATTAAATCCAGTTACATATGTATTAGAATGTAATAATATTTAAGAGAATGATTTATCTATATAGAAATGATATTATGGAAGGTTTAGATGGCTAAAATATAATTTTTAAATTGATATTTAATATTAAACTATTTTATTATATCGATTTTATATATTTGTAGAAAGATGTGCACGCACAATCATACTAGACAAATGAAATTTTTTAAAAATATTATAAATAATATTAAATATAATAGATGGAGTAAATATTTCATTAAGAATCAAGATATAAAAAATGAAATTAAACGATCACATTAAAGAGCGGTTTTTTTCGAAACAATTTGTTGATATGTCTCCAAGGTCAAACAGATACTGCATGTATGTACCTTAATTTGATAAATTACCAAACGCACTGTTCCTTCCTTTGGTTTCATGAAATGGCAAAAATGCCCTTGCCCTGATAAAACGGTATTTTAAATTAAATAAAAATAGTATTATTTTTTATAGCAATTATTTTGTCAGGATCATCATAAAAATTTTCAAATAACAAATATGTATTATAATATTATTATGAAGGATAGGGACAAGGATATGTTTCGTCAATTCAATATGATAAAGGCATTTACATCATTTACAGTAAAATTTTACCTAAACATAAGGAAATCTAATGGAATGGACAGGCTTCAATGAATTAAACGGAATATAAGGAAATCTAACGGAAGGAACCGCCTCTCAATTTTATTGAAACTTTATAAGCATATTTGCTAATTTGTGATTTTAAGACGCACAAATACAATATAAGTGCAACTTTGCAAGCATATCAGTCAAGACTCAAGAGCAGTGACTTGGTGCGGTAAACCGCATCTAGCAGCCATGTGGGTTGCCCGTCCAATTACTACTTTCCATTATTTTTTTAATATATATATTTGCGGCCTCACTTTGATTGTTTTGTAAAAAAATTTTCAAAATTTTTTTTACCTTACCTAAATGCATGTTTTTAAAATTTTAATAAAGAAAATTTGGTTTATTGGTCGAAAACCAAAACAGCTTGGCAAACATAAGATTGGGAAGGCTGTTTGTTGCGTCTCGTAGCAATCACCCGCATGTAAAAGTCAAGTGCAATCAATACTCTTCTAGACAGCCAACTTCACAGTCCATACGCGTGCGAACTATGAGCTTTGCTTACATCGATCGGGGTTGCCCAGCGTACACGCATGAATGGATGCAAACTGCTGCTGCTACTACTACTACTGCAATCAATGCTCTTCTACGACAGCCCAACTTCACAGTCCATTCGCGTGCGAACTATGTTGCTTTGCTTTGCTTACATCTGTCGGGATTGCCCAGTGTACACGCATGAATGGATGCAAACTACTACTACTACTACTTCTTCTTCTTATTATTATTATTAGTTTTTTTTTATAATTTTACAATCATGTCAATGTGTATAACAATCTAACCCCATAAAATATTCTTACAATATTTCTACGTCATTCTGAAAACTATCTAACAATAAATCTGTTTTCACTCTTCTTATTTTTCCTACGAAATCTATGGGTGAACACTCCCATGCATTGCAGGGAGACGCTGATTATTGGTTTTTTTTTTTTTTCGATCCTCGTGAATGTATTAAATTTTAATCGTGAGATCCCCTCTTAAAGATGTACCAAATGTTTCAATTGAAAGATCCCCTCTTAAAGATGTACCACGCATTGCCGGCCCCAATGGTGCAAAGACATGCCTTGGGATGGGTGTCTTCGGTTTGATGCTGCAGGAAAGTATATCTGTGTGGAACGCGTGGAACAACAACTGCATTGCGTAGTGGCAGTGCATCATTTGTCCGGTGGCATAATTTCTACCCTAGTTCGTGGGAGTGTCTACTCGCGAACACCAGTTGAGAAGAAAAAAACTAAATTCTTGACAAATGTTTGTATGAACGTGAGAATATCTCAAAACTTACTTCTAATATAAGTAAAGATGAATGTAATATATAAATATTCATAAAAAAAGATGTACTACACATTTGGCACGTCCCAACAAAGAAAGGCTGTGATATTACGTACCAGTCTTACTATTGCACTGTGATCCTGTACATCAAAGCGCACTTAGCTTAGGTGTATTGGATGTAAAATTTTATTTTTAATTTTTTTTTAAATACAACTATTAATATAAGTATATTTAACATGTGTATTGAATTTTACCATTGTTTGATATTAAAAATGCTTTTATTTATCTACAAATCTCCAAAAATAATAAAATTAATTTATATCTTAAATACATTTAGATCAATGGTTTTATAAAAAATTAAAAAGAATTAAATACAATAACGCACTAAAGCTAAGTGTGCCCGTGTATTTAATCAAAAACCTCTTATTACTATGGGACTTTTAAAAATGCACTTGGGTGCATTTAGCTGTGATGCACCGGAGTGTACTTAATTTATTTTTAAATACTTTTTAATACAAATGTTAATTTAGGTAAATTTAATATATGCATCAAGTTTTACCATTTTTGGAGATTTCTATATATTTTTTAGATTTTTTAAAATTAGTAACATTTTTGTAATTCACAAATCTCTAAAATGTTAAAAATTGATACACATATTAAATACATCTAAATTAACAACTATATAAAAAAATTTTCAAAAAAAAAAGATATGTTTTATACCGGGGTGCACTAGATCGCATTCCCTTACCTATATTCCAGTCTTTGTTTTATTGACCATGCCAAAAACAATTGCCCCAAAAACAATTTGTATTATCGGGCGGTTTGTCTTCTCCCTTGATTTTTCTGTTTTTTTTTATATTCTTTACAGAGTAATCATGTATAAACAAATTGCTGATTAACATCGGCGTCTTCTTGTCGCTTCAATGAAAATCCACCCCTGTGACTTTATCTAATTGCAACTTCGACAATGTAGTAACGTAGTTTTCGTATTTGCAGAACATCCTTCTATTTAAAAAGTGTTGCAAAATGAACCTTGAGGTCGATGTTTGCAAAATAAATTTAGGTGTAACTGGTTTGCACTAGTTTTCTAACGTATGAATATAGTTGAAATTATGTTAAGCTCATTTCAGTAGTAAAATTGCGTCCCATATGTTAATCAGAGCTTATGAGTATCCATTAGCCCATCCCTTTGCAATTTTGGCACAAAATTTTTTATTTTGTAAAAACACCACATTTATGAACCTTTTTTTTGGTACAAAGTTCTAATATATCTTGATGAAAGTCAATAAATTTTCGATCGGAGAAATTTTACCAAATTTTGTAGCATTGCAACCAAAATTTTATCCTAATTAATTTTGAGAAATGTATTCTATCAAACCTACAACTTTTTTTTTTTTTTTTGACAAACCTTCCACATTTTGAGAGCTTTTCTTCTTCATGTGTTTTAACTCGGCTCAACTATAAAAATTAGAGCAATGTAGATGAAAAAGATCATGCAATGAAACTTTGATGGCTAATACACTAGTTTGTTTACATAATAACCTTTGATTTCCAAGGTCAAGTCAGGTGTGACCTAATAAGGTAGAAAGCTATCCTAACACCTGTTTTAAATTCACGAGATTTGAGCTCAAGACTTCTCTTAAGAGAAACCAAGATCCTTACTACTCTTACTAACTGGTGTTGGAGGCCAAATGCTAGTTAGATGATGAATATTAAAAATGTTTTTGAAAAATTCATCCTAATTAATTTTGAGACATGTATAACCTTCAATAGCTTGACAACTAATATATATGGAAATTTATCCATGCAGATAGACTGCGTTGTCCGCCTAAAAATGGACTTCGTATGTATTAAAATTCACATTTACCCCACCCATTGTATTTAGAATTATTTATTTTAATAACATATCAATTTTCAACCAAATCTAGCCTATGTAAGTGCTCTATTTTAAAATTGTGCAAAATCAACACAATAAAATAGTTTAATAAGTATAAGTTTAAAGTTATATTTTCAACATGTAAACCGTCTAAAATATAATTTTTATATAGATAAATGATTATATAAAATATTATTATATTTTCATAGATACAAGGCCTATTTTGTAGTGGACTTCATTATAACTGTCTGCACATGATGGGCAATATATATACATATGTTTATGTATGTATTCCTTGAATCATTATTCTTTCGGATTAGGTTATGGCCTTACTCTAAAGGCGTCATTATCTTTCATCGATCATGTAAATTTAAGGTTATATAATCTGATCAAAGCTGATTTGTTTTTGGATGCTGATTAATATTAAGATGTATGTGTTTGATGAACAATATTAGTATGTAGGGATGTCTTTAAATTATGTGATGCATCTTATATTCTTATTGCCAAATAGTCCGATCCAATAATGTGGCGCATCTTTTCACCTCAGTCCTCGCGCCTTACCTACCAGTAATTGACTTGATGCTTAAGAGACTTCCCCTTCAATTATTGAGAGATAATAATAATAAAAATAAATAGATAATAATAATTATTATTACTACCAAGTTTTAGTCTTCCCATGGTTAGCAGCGGTTGGCCTATGCAGATATTATTTCTGTTCATTCATGGGATGTGCTGATCTCTTACTCAAGTTCAGGTTTACTCTTGTTACCGCAGCGTGACCCTGCGATCTGCTTCGCACGTATTCCGCGTCCAAATTCCTCAAGCTGCAGCCATCCATTATCTCGAGATGATGACCTCTCGTGATGAACGGGTCGATGCAAACCAGGAAATGGACCCCATCTTCGGTTCTTTGTACTTGACAACTGACATTCCAACGACTTGCAGAAGAACGAGCCATTCTTTCCTCCCTCGCTCCCTTTATAAATACTCCCTCCGCGGGCGCGACAGATCCCATTAATGGCGAAGAAGATCTCTCCATTTCCCTCCATGGCTCACTATCATTACCATCAGAACCATTCAAATCCCTGCATCCTCATCCTGACCTTCGTCTTCCTCTCTGCCGCCGCCGCCGCAGCAGCCGCCTTGGATGTTCCCTACCACACCCACTGCGATTCTTTCGTCCCTCACGCAAAACCCACTGCCATCGTCGAGTCCGATTCCTCCTCGTTTCTCAGCCTCCAGTCCTCGTATTTTTCCGGCGGTGAAGCTCTGTTCCCTTCGCAGAACACGAATTCGAGTCCCTTCGCCTACCCCAAATCCATCTCCGTTCGCCAGACCTACATCTACCACACGGAAACGCCCGGCGTCTTCCAACTCCAGTCCACGTTGACCTTCCGCGGTGGGGGCATCTACCGCTTCGGAAACTTCACTCGCACCAGCATCGGACGGAAGGACTACCAGGTATACCCCCACGGCTTCCGTGGCCACCGCGGCCCCCCGGTTTTCCAGAGACCAGGCACGGTCACCTTCAATCTGCGCGGATTCTGGTCGGAGACCTCTGGAAAGCTCTGCATGGTAGGGACCGGATTCGGCTACTCCAAGGAAGGTAAATTGCTTTCTCTTTCTGCAGTTTTCAAGCTGAACTACCCAAAAATTTCGAACATTTCTTCGAGTTTGGTTACGGGCACGGTGGAGAGTGTTGATTCTGCGGACAGCATTGATTACTTCGATAAGATTTCAGTGCTTGCCTATGCGCATAAGTCATACGAGCATACATTAGCAGATCGGAAGGAGAGTGTCTGTGATGGGAATGACGGTGGTGGAGAGAAATCGCTTGGATTGGAGCAGGACATGGGAATATGTTCAACTCTTACTAGGTTGGGGAGGGGAGGGTTTAATCTGGAATATGAGGGGGATTGTGCGAAGAAGAACTGTAGTGTTTTCAGTGCGCAGGTTGGGTTTTTGCCCAGCATCATGACTATTGGTGGGGTGGGGTGCTCGGATCAGGGGAAGCTGCAGATGTTTGTGCAATTTCCAAACCGGAGTTCTTACTCCTATAGAGCTGCCTTTGATCCAGAGAGGATACTGGTGGGTGAGGGGATTTGGGATGAAGAGAAGAATCAGGCCTGTTTCGTTGCGTGCAGGGTGTTGAAAGCTTTGGGATCATTTAAGAACATCTCTGTTGGGGATTGCTCAATTGGGCTGACGATAATATTTCCAAAGACTTTGTCAGCGAAGGTGAGGAGCTTTGCAGTTGGTTATATTTGGAGTAAAAAAAATGAGAATGACACTGGTTACTTCGACAGGATTGCATTTAGGAGTGTTGAGAATCGGGTGAGCGGTGTAACAGGTCTTAAGTATGAGTATACTGAGATGGGACGTCTGGCCAAACCCTGCAGAAAGAAGAAGGCTAGCAAGTCAGGCAAGAGGTATCCTGATGGGTATTCATTTGGTGATATGAGATTTGATTTTTCTCTCAAGGATAAAAGGAGGAGGATTGGCTGGGGTGATTCAAGTCCACTAACAGTGGGGGACAGGTTTTATTCCTACCCTTATGAAAGCTCAGTGAGCCAAGCAACTAATGATCAAGTTCAAGTGTTAAACGACAGCCTGTTGAATGTTGGCTATTTGAATATCAGCTATTCAATAAGACTTACATTGGATGACAAGTGGGGTGGGCTCTCCTTGAACCAGACATCTCCTCCTGTTCTTGAGCAAATTGAAGTTGCAGCAGAGGGTGTCTATGATGCTAAAACTGGAACTTTATGCATGGTTGGGTGCAGGCATTTGAGTTCAGCTGGTAAAATCCTAGCTAAAAATGAGGAAAGTATAGACTGTGCAATTCTCATCAATGTCGAGTTTGCTCCATTCAATTCTGAGGCTGGGAGACATCTGAAGGGTACAATTAAAAGTACACGTGGAAAATCAGACCTACTCTTTTTTTATCCTTTGGAGTTGTCCTCAAATGTTCTATATGCCTCAGAAGCCAAGGAAACAATCAGTAGGATGGACATGGAGATAGTAATGATTCTCATCTCTCTAATGCTTGCATGTGTTTTCATTGGGCTGCAGCTATTTCATGTGAAGAAGCATCCCGATGTGCTTCCGTCCATGTCTCTTATAATGCTTGTTGTTCTAACTCTTGGGCATATGATCCCTTTAGTTCTGAACTTTGAAGCATTTTTATCCAGAAACAGCAACTGGCAGAATGTGCTGCTCTGGAGTGGCGGCTGGCTTGAGGTGAATGAAGTTGTGGTAAGAGTGGTTACAATGATGGCTTTTCTTCTGCAATTCCGCCTTCTGCAGTTAGTGTGGTCTGCCAGGCTGGCTGAGGAAGGGAAAAAGAGCTTGTGGGTTTCAGAGAAGAAAGCTTTATGGTTGTGTTTGCCATTGTATATTGCTGGTGGTCTGATTGCATTGGTTGTTCATTGGAAGATGAATGAAAATACTTGGTCAGGGCGTCTACACGTTGCTAATTCTCAGCATCATTCCATTTGGGAGGATTTGAGATCTTATGCTGGCTTGATTCTTGATGGTTTTCTTCTACCTCAGATTCTTCTGAATATGTTTTGCAATTCGCAGGATAAAGCCCTTGCCTCCTCCTTTTACATTGGTACTACTATTGTTCGAACATTACCACATGCATATGATGCTTACAGAGCTCATGAATATGCACGTCCTTTCATACCACCATATATATATGCCAACCCAGAAGCAGATTTGTATTCCCCTGCTTGGGATATTATCATTCCTTGTGCTGGATTGATATTTGCAATCATTATCTACTTTCAGCAACGGTATGGTGGTGCTTTTATGCTTCCTCGAAGCTGTATACAGTCTTCACAGTATGAGAAAGTTCCAGTCATCAGTGGGTAGGCATTCTTGACGGATGTAGACACAAACTTCCTTTTAGCTGGTAAAAGAATTTTCAATGTGCAATCATCTGTGATTGGCTCTGTCTCTGTGTCTTTGTAGGACTACCCAAGAAAATTCTTGAGATAGTAGTTAATGAATGTTGTTTGGATACAAAAGTGAGAACGTGATGTCTGGCTTGCCTTTGAGGCTACAATTCTCTCGAAGCAATTCCTACTTGCAATTTGGTAGGATGTTACAAGACTCATTCTGTAATGATTATAATTTTGGTGACACGTTTATTGGAATATGTGCGCTTCGTTCTTCATTGCTCTATTTCTTTTAAAATTTAGGGCTTTTTTCAAATTTATCCATTACGTTTGACCATATTTCCAAATATACCTATTACCTTTTAAAAATTTCACATATGTCCATTACGTTTGCACATAATCCCATATATGCCCACTCTGTTGCAGATGTAAGAAAATGACGTTAGAAAATACGTAAACCCATGATCTAGGACTGAACCAAAAGGGGCAAATGAGCTATCCCAATTGCGTGTGTGAACCTACCCGTCTGGTGCCATCATCCTCCACCATCATTGACTCCATCTTCGCTTACATTTGACGTTGGCAACTGTGGCAAAGGAAAAGGCAGTGGCCGATTTTCAGTTGTGATTTCAGGCACGACAGCAAGGCTTTGGGTGAATGTGGCATCGCCTCATCAATCTCAGCTCCAAAGGCCAAGCATGGACCACAGAATTTGACTGACTCCAGAAACCAACGGCGTAGGATCGATGGCCACCGAAAAGCTGAGCACTAAAGGCCAAGCATGGTCTGCTTTTCTCTATTTTTCTTCCTCCTCATCCCCCGTCTTTTTTATGAAAAACAAGCATTTCAACTTGCATTTTTTTTTTTTTTCAGGTTCTGCACCTCCGGATTGCCAGCGATATTGTAATATTGGTCAAAGAAATGACGTTTTACCTCCACAAGGTAATCTACTTCTGCGGTTTCTCCAAGTTTCTCTTTTTCTCTGCAATTCCTGATTCACTTGGGATTCTTGGGCTCTGCTTTTGTAGCATCCATTGATGGCGAAGAGTTAGAAGTTGTTCCACCTCATCGTGGAGCAGGAAGTGAAGAGAAGCACCAACGAAGGAATCACAGTCAAGTTGCATACTGCTAACGAGCTTTGCCATTTCCAACCAAGTTGTCCTCCTCATCGCTGAATGTGGCATCGCCTGTCTTCCTCTTTCTTCCATATTCCCTATCTCACCTTACCATCAATTCCTTCCCCATCTTCGGTGCTCACTTGTTGCTTTAGATGGGAGTTGGCGTTCGGTTAAGCATGACCATGTTGAAGAATTGTTTGCTACTGTTGATGGCTATTGTATGCTTTCTGCTTTTGCTGAGGCATTTCACAGGTTCATTTTAATTGCAAATTGTTGCTAGAATTAATTTAGATTTGCTTTGCTTCAAATTAGAGCAGAGGTCGTGGCTGCCTATGAAGAAAATCGATGAGGTCTAAGCTGCTGTAATTTGCTTGTAATTTATGGTTAAAGAGCTGTGCTACTAGCTGGATGAAATGATGGGAGCTTAATTTTATTTTGAACGGTTGCAGGCTAGACCAAATTCAATGGAGGCGGATTACTTTGGTAATCTAGGAGTGTTGGAGGTGGATTTATGAAGTGCCGGTTGGGAGGAAGGCAGCTGCTGCAATGATTAGGGGGCTGTTGAAATTCTAATAGCGAATTTATATTGGCTGCCATGGTTTGCAGCTGCTTGTTGGGGCTTGGTTGCAGCAATTTTTGCAGATTTGGAAATTGCTGTTGTTGGGGCTGTGATGGTCGTTTGCTTGAGTTGCAGAGGTGGTTGCCGCTGGTCCAGGGGAAGAGCAGATGGGTTTGAAGCGTCGGATTTACAGCTGTCGGTGCTTCTGATAAGATCTATTGGCGAGAAGGCTTTTGCATGGATGAGCTGAACTCTTCCTTGGTTCGGTTTCCTTGAATACAACGGGCTTGAATGGGATGTGAAAAAGATAGAAAATTTTTATTCGCATTTTATTTTTTATGCTAGGGACATTCTAGGCAGTTTCAAAAAATTGACAGCTTTTTCCTAACAGGTCTGTTACTTAACGCAATACTAACGGCAATACTAACGAGGAAGGCATATCTGGGATTATGTGCAAACGAAACGAGTATATCTGAGTATATCTGAGAATATGGTTAAACATAATTGGTATCTTTGGGAAAAATCCAAAAATTTATCTCTGAAACTTGCATTATGCTATAAGCCTATAAATAACAGTTTGTTGTTATTGATGACACTCGCGTTTCGAAGAATCCCAAGAATCCTGGTGATCCATTAAATTGGTGGCATCAGGTATTCCAAATCGGTGGGTATGAATGCAAATCCCTGATTGGTTTGCCTGTATCGGGATAGTTTTGTTTTTTAATTTTCTTCTAATGCTCTTAAAAATACCATCTGACATTTTCCTTCCGTACCGTTGAGATTCAACCTAATAGTTCCTTGCTGTTTGTAACCACTATTTGGATCAATTCGTTGCGTCTTACAGCTCATGGAAAAACGATATGCTTAATTTTAATCATTTATGTTTTTTAAATCCATTAGAAAGATGTGAAATCAGATTTCTGATCAGAAAAGTAGGGGGGTAAAAAGGAGAGTCCGAACATTTCGGTAAGCGTTGCAGTTGTCTCTATGCTTTTCTCCGATTGTTTAGTTGTATTGCATTGCGTTCTAAAGCACGAAAACGAGAATGCAGATCGGACGGCAACAAACGTCTCACAAAGATAGCATGTTATTTTAGTGAGTATGCTAATCATTAATGTAATGTTTAGCATGCTAATACAACAGGAAATTATCGCCATGCAATAGTTCTTAAACTGTTGTAATCTCTATCTGGAAAATAATATCTTTCAGTGTATGGGAAATACTCAACATTGAAAAAGAGTGATACGACTGCCCATAATTTTTGTAAAATTTAAAATATTGACAAATTTCAGAGAAGGTGATACTCGCACTTTTATAAAAATGATAATCATTTTTTAGTTGCCCATAAATTAGCTATTTCTATTTGTAACGGTTTGTATATCCTAGTTACCTATAATTATTCTATATAATTCCTTTAAATTTTAAGATTTTGATGTTTGATGGAAAATCCAATACATTCATTGTATTTTATATCATTTGTTTAGCTAAAAAATAAAGTTACATTTGTAGATGAGATTTATACACATTAATAATAAACAACTGAAAAAGTTTTGATAATAATATAAATGATGCTAAATATAACAGGTGTATCAGAGTTTTATTAATTATGAAGATATTAAAAAAGAAAAGTTATATATAACAGAAGTTTCATAAAAGCATCCCTCATTATGAAATAAATATGTAGTTTTTTATCTAGAGATATGATTTTGTAATATGTATCATAAGTTATAGTATATTTGACTCAAAAGTCTTACATATACTTAAATGTATCAATACTCATATAACTATTTATCCGCATATAAATTACATTTTAAATAGTTTATATGTTGAAAAATAACTTTAAAATTATTATTTACATCAAATATTTTATTATTTTGATTTTATAGCATTTTTAGATGAAGCCCATACATGTATCCAATTTGTATAGAAATTATTATGTTAATAATAAACAATTCTAAATATAATTGACAGAATAAATTATAATTTTATGATCATGTGGCCTCATTTTGAGCCAAATGTAAATCAAAATTCTTTTGTCTGCGTATTTTTATTTTATAGCTGCACAACAATATATATTGTGGCGTATGTACAATGTAGAATATTATTATTGATATGTATAGTTTATGCATGTTCATAAAAACATGAGAAAAAAAGATTAAGCAGACTGCTGAATTATTTTCCGTCTGGACTCTGGACCCGTTCTGACCTAGTTGAGCTCTACCAGGGTGTCCAGTTCAGGTCGGGTTAAACCTGCCAGATGTGCACCGTATCCAAAGCCCAACTCAATCTTGGGTCAAAATGACAGTCTGATTTATGTTTGATTTGGAATTCGACTGTAGTTGAAATTTTTATCTGATCATTCTGATTATTTTAACTTAAGACTTTTATGTCAATTATAATATAAAATTTCAATTTGTTGTTAGGATAAAACGCAAAACAAAAGAGAAGAAGTTGACCCGATCTTAAGGTTAGATAAAATTTCTTCCGACCAATCCAAATTTTGATTTGGAACTAGGTTGAAACTTCTTTGCCAAATTAAGTTTTCAACTTGCTCTCATAAATTTTTTTTTTTCAAAAAAAGTTTTTAACTTGCCGCACTTCAAAGTCCAAACCAATCTATTTTGGGCATCAGCAGTTCAGGACAAAACAATTGGCACTGATTATCCACGCCTAACAAATTCCTATGGAACAGAGACGAAGAAATGATTTCATGTAACACACCAAACATTTTTATGCCATCGCTGGAAAGATATGATTTCATGGACACATGAATAATACAAAAAACATGAGCTCTACTTTGTGTCTGTCGTTTGAAAGGGTAGTAAAAGAGGCATTTATTACGCATTTTTAAATATATATTTCTAGGCACCAAATTGTACCATATATTTTAATCATTATTCCATTTTTTCATCATTATTCTATAAATTATTAAAAATGTCATTGGTCTTTAAAAATCTAAAAAATATTTAAAAATCTCCAAAAATGATAAAAATTGATACACATGTTAAATACACTTAAATTAAAAGTTTTATAAATTTTCAAAATTTTTTGTTGTTGTGCGGCATCTTTATTGTGATCTTTTCTACTTGTCCAAAGTCCGAACAATGTCTATTTTAACTAAAGGTGTTAATGGATCAGGTTGGACGGGTTAGAGTCTAATTCTAATTCTAACTTATTTAAAATATCTCAACCCTAATCCGTTTATTAACTCATTTAAAAAACCTCGACCCTAACCCATTTACAACCCATTTAATAAACAGGTTGGTGGGTTGTTAATGAGTTGTATAGCAAATAACCTGAAAGTCTAAACTCTAGTAGATAATGATCTTGCGGGGAGAGACGAGAAGATGTTTTCGGCATAAGGAAAATGAAAATAGGGCAGTAACGGGAAAATAGAATTAGGGCAACAGTGGAAAAATGTAAATTAGGTGACTTGAAGAAGACTTCGAGAGTAAAAATAACAAAGAGGTTTACATGTATATATATATATATATATATATATATATATATAACTTTAATGAGTTAAACGAGTTATGAATGAATTAAACGGGTTGAATAAGTTATATAGGTTAAATGAGTTACTAAACGGGTTGACGAGTTATAAAATCTCAACCCTAATTCATTTATTTAATTAAATGGTTAAACGGGTTGGCGGATCATAACTCATTTATTTAAAAATTCCAACTCAAATTTATTTATAAACGGGTTGGATGAGCGAGTTGACGGGTTGACCAGGACAATTAACACTTCTGATGACTGTGGACCCAATTCGCCTAGCGTAGGCTGCGGGCTGCGTAGGCGAGCAAGCTAAGTAATGGATAAGAAAACGGTTAGCTTGGGACCTCGAATCATTCCAAATCCAACCAATTCCAGCGGAACTGCCGATCGTGTGACTTCAGCTGTAGCACATCCAACATTTACAAACACGCGTATCATAATTTAATAACTTTTAAATTTTGTAGCCGTTTTTCAACTGTTTTGGTTAGAAGTTGCGCTTAAAAGTTACTTTTTCTGTTCTGTGGAGTCTATGGTCCTTCCACCTTTGTCTAATTATAAATTAATTTTTATATATTTTTTGACGAAATAAATTAATTTTTATTAAATGTCAAGCGATTGAAAGTTTTATAATAATCTTTCAAAGCCTAAGTCTGGAGCCCTTTAAAAAGTGTAATATCATTGTAGATCAATGTTCAACTACAACGAGATACATGACGCCCTTTAGTTGGGCCTGATTGTTAGAGCCTATTTGTTTGGAATAGAAATGAACACGGAAAAAAAAAAATGATGTTAACTAAATAATGTAATGTAAACGAATGCGCTATGAACACACTACTAATGTGCTTTATAGTTTGCGGATAAGAAATGGCATAAAAAAACTAATTAATCATTCATTTTTTAACCTTGATAAGTGATGAAAATTTATGCCGTCTATTTTATTAAGAAAATTTTATGCATACCCTCAATATTTCATCATTATTTTTTTTTATACCCACACCATTTTAAAAATTCCTTCACATTTCATTCCTAATTCCGCCTTTTTTCTAAATTCCGAAAATGCCTTCTTCAATTCCTCAATGTCGAGCTCATGTTCAGCTTCCATGACCGAGCCCATAGTCGAAGCGCCTTCCTCTGCTGGTTCGCCAAGGATGCCTTCCACTTGGTCAAGCATGAGTTGGATTTCATGCACGAGGTGCTCTTCATAGACCGCCATCCTGCACAGACGATTGGGCTACTTCCTCAGAGCGATCTGCTCTCGCTCCATCACCGTCACTTTCTTCGTCTCCCTCTTTACCAGCAAGCACGACTTCCTCCACCTCGACGTCACTATCTCCTACACCTTGATGACATCGCTATCGTCATGCTAGTCTTCTCTGACATGGCCCTCGCCAAGCTCAGTCGATTTATGCTCCTTTGCACCTCCGCCTCTCGGACCATCAATGCCAAATGGCCTCGAAATCAATGGTCCGTGTACATCACGCAGTATAATCTCTTGCGCTACTGCTTGCCCCAGCACCAATCTTTCTTAGGACGAATTGGGGATCTCCCCAAAATTTGTGGGAAGATGTCGGAGGCCTTCTCCTTGAAGAAGGCAGTAAATTGGCTAACACCGGGGGATGCTCTTTGATCTTTTCGACGAGTTTGAATACACTTCATGAGGGCTATCTTCAAGAAGACGAAGGAATTCTTCTTCAATGAGCTGACTAAGAAGACTGAGATCATGAAAGATCCCAAGGTTGCTCGGAGCTTGTGCTTCTGTTATGGCGACTGGGCGCTGAAGCACTGGGGCTACCTGAAGTAATTCAGCAAAATCGTTATAATAGACTTCGATAAGAACCTGCTGAGATAGCACATTGCCACAACCTTGTGCTACTATGAAGGATTAATCAGGAAATCCACTCCAATGTAGAAAACAGAGAGCCCCTAAATAGGAATCAAAACGAAGAAACTGTCAAGGAAAGGAAGGAGGATGATGAGAATCGAGAGCTAAGCTAGCAGACTTCAGACTATATGATCGATCTCCTCATGATGCTGTCTGTAATGATGTCATCGATAGTGGTGTCGGGGAATATCAGGTTCTAGTCATCGGAAGGAAGACTGCCGCCAGTAGATGATGGGTTGAAACGGAGACAGCCATGGCTCCCTTTGGTCCGTGATGATGGAGCTCTTCCTAGAGCATGAAGACGAGGCTGGGGATGGTCATCTTCACGACCGAGTGCTCCCATGCATTCCACTTCCCCTGCATTGCCGCTCATGTCCGGAGGAGGGCGGCGGCCGATCTCATCACGGTGTTGGATGTGAGTTGGCCGATGCTTGGAGGAATTCAAAAGGGCATTTTTGAAATTTAGGATAAAAGGGCTGATGCATCATCAAGGAAGGTGACGGTGTGAGCAGGAATTAGGGGTAAAATAAAATGAGTGTCAAAGTAATTTTTAAAATATTGTGGGTAAAAGAGGAATAATAGTGAAATATTATGGATATGCTAAGAATTTTTTCTATTTTATTTAATATTGTTTGTTTAGATGAGCTAAACTTTATCCAAATCAAATATATTTGCATGGGTCGTATATCGCCCTGAATTAAAAATCAAAGCTTTTGCTTTAATTTTCGGTCCAAGTCGTTTAAAACTTTAGAATTTTTCCATACATTGAATAAAACCATCTCAAGGAGGTAACCAAACTTACATTAATACATCCAAGCAATAATGTTCATAGAATTATTACAACCATGCACACATCAATAAAAATATTTACATCCAAGTCAAGTCATTTATTATATAAAATAAAAAATTTTAGATAAATACATCACACTACCACCATCTCATTGGCCAACATCCACTGGTCATTTGAGAATCAAACGAAAAGGATAAGTTCACAAGAACTTAGTAAGTAGATAATGTCATGCAATTAAAATCATACAAATTTGTTATCTTCTCTCAATTGCTCAATTTTTAAGCCTCTAATATATCTCATATGTCATCATCTTTTTCTATAAGTATTCACTTTTAAATTTGAGGACTACCCTAAAGATTTAGAACCTTAAGATACTTCTCTATCCCAAAACTAAAACTTCTAGGTCTCATTTGGCTAATCTAGCCCTTCCATCAAACTCAGAATGTCCAAATTCATAGGAAACGACCTTTAGATCACTCACATTGGACTTCTAGAGCTCAATTTACATCAATTTAAAGATGCCCCAAATGGTGTCACGTCCTCACCACCAAAAATTGGCTAACTGGATCCTCCTCCTCAGTCCTGTTGCAATAGTTGGGTTCGTTTGGTGCTAGGCTCAACCTTATCTAGCCCAACCTGGAAACCAACCTCCGGCTTCTGAAAATTACAGATTCTCCTGCTGTCTCCTGAATTTACAGAAACTCTATGACAACTCATGATTTTCAGAAAACTACTAGGTGAAATTGTAAAATATCCATAAATCTTGAAAATAGGCAGTGACTTCCATTTTTCCCATTCGGTCATTTATATAAGATATATAATAATATTTTAATATTATTTTCGTATATATATATATATATCCTTCAAACATCTTAAATGCATTAAAACTTCTTCCATCAATAATTTGGCTAACGTATTTAATTTTAGGCTATCGAAGCATAATATAATGTACATAATTATACACGTTAATTTATTTTACTCGAAATAAATTATAATTATGTCATTATGTTTTCCATGTTGCCCAAAATTATCTTTATGTTAATAAAATTCTCAAATGATTGATAATTCCTCACATAATTAATTTTAATGTAAATAATACGTTCCTCAAATAATTATGTGGCATCCATTCCTTATGCAACATAGCATATAATATCTCAGCATGTTAACGGCTATGAAATCACATATTAGCATAATCACTAGCATAATCATGTGATAAATCCTCATTAAATCATGTCATAATTAAATGCTAAAGAGGCAAAAATCTCAATTACCTTAAAGAAGAAGATAAAATAGATCACTTGAACGGATTAGATCAGCTTTTTCCTTTCTCCGGCGGTAGCGTGTGTCTTCTTTTTTTCGTACCACAAATCCGTATACGATTCATTTTATTTTGAAATTTGAATTTCAAACTGATGGGGCCCACGAACCTTAAAAAGGTAAAATTACTCTTTAAGCATTTACGAAAACTCGATCTTAAGACTTCCGCTACCAAAGACCAAAACCTTAATGACTTAAACATCTTAAGCTATTGAGTCAAGTGGTCAATGGTCAAGATGCCACATCAGCGGACACATTATCATTTGATTGATCAAGTGTTATTTTTCTCCTAATTGTTACAGGTCATATTTGCTTAAAAATATATATATTCACTTGTAAATTATAAAAAATACTTTATTTCATTCTCATATGAATTAGAATGTGTCATTACTTTATAGAATAATTTGTCACATAGAAATGATATTTTAGATATTTGATATTAAACTATGTTATTATGTTGAGTTTACATATTTGTAGACAACGTTTTCCACAATAATATTGATAAATAATAGGATTTTTATTACTAAATAAATTATGCTCAATAGAAAATAAAGTTATCTTTTATCAATGATTAAGATGGGTCAGGATGAACAGGTTTTTAACGAGGTGGGCTTTATAAAAGAATAACTCTAGAAAGTAATTAATATATAAGAGATTTTCTTTATTCTTTATCATTACTCATATTATATTATATCATTTTATTCTAATTCAAAATTTTCTACGCTAAAAACTTTTCATATAATTTTATGATTTCGCAAACACATCTTTAATTAATTTTAAACTTAGGTACATAATATCCATGCGCGCAATTTAAAAAAAAAGTAGTTTGAAATTTTATGAGCCCAGCTTTAAAACGTTGTGCTCATCCAAACACTATGCGCTACCACCTACATGTCTTTCTTCCTTCAATTCGCCCATTGTCAACAGGCGTGTTAAAGCCATAAAGATGCAACAGCCACATGTTCCAACTAACAAGGTTCAAATCCCGATCGGTGGGATTTTAAACATCACGTTTTAAGTACTGAAAATATTTTTCTCAATTTTTTTGTGGATCGTGCTCAAATCAGACTAAGGGTATGTTTGTTAAACATAAAAACTTTTCAAATTAAAATTTTTTAAACTAAAACATTTTACTATCCATAATTATCATATCTTTAATTATTTTTTCACAACTTCCTACACAACGAACCCTACTTTTCAATCATTTCCATACAACTATTTATATAATTAACTTATTTATTTTAACTTTATTTTCTTTACTCCTCTTTATATCATTTATTATATGGCATCGTATCTCTCAATTTATAAACTTTTATACCAAAAACTTTTCATTCAAAAGTTTTATCATTCTCCAAGCAAGCCTGAGGTTTCAGTTGTCCTTGTGATGAATTTTTGCTATTAAAAAAAGCCCAACGAGAAATGGAACATTTATAAAATGTGTTGTAACAAAAAAATATTAAGTGTTTGGCAATGTCAGTTAAGAAATGCTTCTAGTAATAGCATTGTGTTTGGTTCAAATATTATAAGTATGTAAGATTATCAAAATAGATATATGCAGGTAATTTTAAAATCAAGCTATTTATATTTTAAAAATAAATTTTATGGTATTAAAATGCAAAAGAGGTGATTGTAACATAAATCTGTGATCTTTATGAAAAGTATTTAAAATTCTACCATACATGCGAAATCATTAAAAATATCTTATGAAAAGTTTATGTTTCTTTTATGGAAAGTATTTAAGATTGTAAATAAATTTAAGATCATTATAAAAATTTCATGCCAAAGTTTATGCATTTTTTTAGATTTCTGGGTTTTGTTTTTTAGGGTGTGTTTGACAATGTGTAGAAAATGTCAAGTTAAAACTTTTCAATATAAAACTTTTCACTCTCTACAACTATCATATTTTTTAATTATTTTTTTCACATTTTCCTATACAACTATCCTACTTTTTAATCATTTCTACACAACTAACATATCTATTTTAACTTTATCTTTTTTACTTCTCATTATTACCCCTGCCATATTAAATCATTTGACAACTTTTACTCTCCAAAACTATTCATCAAAAGTTTTATTCATTCCCAAACACATCGTTAATTATAAGGTTTCATTGGTATTTTTGTCTTTTCACTGTCAACATGTACGATTGGCTTATGCGATTTGCATAAGCTTCAGATTTGTGCTTCTTTTCAATCGTAATTTCCTACGACTACAAATTCGGTAAGATAATTTAAAGTTTGTGTCAAACACCATTTTCATCAGACAACACTGTTCTTCACAAAGAAAGAAATAATAATAATAATAAAGCACAATTGCAGGTTACAAACGCTCGACCAAAGGCTACCTGCAATCGTGCTTTTTCTATAGAAAAGTAGTTTCATCAGATGAACACGCTGTTTGGCAAAAAACTTTAAATTAGCTTACTGGATTTGCGTAGGAAATTATGATCGGAAAGAAGCACAAATCTGAAGCTTATGCAAATCACATAAGCCAATTGTGCATGTTGACAGTTAAAAAGACAAAAATACCCATGAAACCTTATAATTAAAAGACAACCCAGAAAAGTAAAAGAAATACATAAACTTCGGCATGAAATTTTTATAATAATTTTAAATTTATTTGATGATCTTAAATTCTTTTCATAAAAGAAACACAAATTTTGGCATGAGATTTTTGTAATAATTTTAAATTCATGGTATGATTTTAAATACTTTTCATAAAGATCATATATTTATTTTACAATAATCTTTTCCTCATTTTAATACTAAAAATTTATTTTTAAAATATAATTACTTCATGTGTAATTAATAATGCACAATAAAATTTTTATTATTGAATAGCTCAATCTTAAAAGAGAAGTGATCCTGTTAGTTCAGACTAAGCAAATGTCTCACTTAACCTACATCAAAAAATTTATTTATAATATTTTTTGTTTTTTCTTCCTACACTTGTTTATATAAGTGTATTTAACATATAAACTAAGTTTTACCATATTTGGCTATGTGTGTATATTTTGAAAGTTATGCGTGTATATTTTTAAAAATATATACACATATAAAAAATGATAAAACTTGGTTTATATGCTAAATACACTTAGATAAACAAATATATGAAACAAGTAAAAAAATATTGTAAATAGTTTTTAAAGGTAAAATAAGTGAAACATTTGCTTAAACTGAGCTAACAGAATTATTTTTCATTTTAAAATTACTTCCCTATGTCTTTTTTAATAATTTTATATATTTAAAAGCACTTTTAATATTTTAGCCAAACACAAAGCCATTAGAAGAAGCATTTCTTAACTAACATCACCGAACACTTATCAAAATTTGGGCTTTTGTTGAAAGCAACAAGGGCAAACATAGCCTAACTAAAGCAAAATGCGGCTTCCCTTTACCAAGATGCGTCGATGTTCACGAGCACCACGACTCTCCAACGGCCATATCCACGGGATTTGTCGTGCGCCAACATTTGCCCATCTCACGAGGCTAAAAGGATCAATGATCCGACCTTACTATTTCAAACCATATAAGATTCTTAAACAGTAAAATTTCTTTCAAAATTAAAGAAGCTTTCTTGACAATTGAAAAATTATCTTAAAATAATTGAGAAATTGTATTAAAATAATTGAGAAATTATATTAAAATAGTTGAGAAATTATACATATTCAATTTAAGAATTTTATATAATTTCAAACATGCACGTGTGTATAGCTGACGGTCAATATGAGCTGGCCGTTGCACATGTGCGTGTACATGCAACTTAAATAAAAGGAAGGTAATCTAATATTAATAATTAAAATTAAACAATTTAATATATTTATTCTCCCATGTGGAAAATGATAAAAACTTTTAATTTTTAAAATTTACAAAAATATACCTAAGAATAAAAATAATAAAATTTAGTATACAGAGTACAAGTTTGTTTGTTCACACCTGTAAGTTTTCAATCCAACACTTCTCGATTTAAAACTTTTCACTATTTATAATTACCATATTTTTTAATTATTTCTTCATATGTTCCTATACAACTACCTTACTTTACCATCATTTCTACACAATTATTTGTATAACTAACTTATTTATGTTTACGTTATTCTTTTTACTTTTCATCATTATCCATATCGTTTTACGTTATTTTTTCATATTTTCCTATATAACTACTTTACTTTTCAATCATTGTACACATATATAACTAATTTATTATTTTAACATTATTCTCTTTATTCTCCTGTTCGCAATCTCACCGCAAGTGCATGTGTCGTAGATTGTAGTATATAAATTATTGATCCACAGGGAATTTGGGACTATAAGTTTTGCTTTTAAACGCTTTCATGTTGGATATAGAGAGAATATAACAAATAAAATAGAAAAATGGAAAGAAAATATAGTAAATAAAAGGGAAAGGAAATAAACAAAATGGGAAGAGAAAAATGCAAATTAGAACGAGTAGAGAAAACGAGAGTGCGAGTACCTAGGGTCTAGGATTTCACATGCGTCTTTTGCAACGAGTAGTGGTATAATAATTTAATCTGGATATTATTTATTAAAGGAGAATAAATCCTAATTTATCATCGCACCTTCTCTCGAAACCTACAAGGCGTACCTTAATTTTCTTAACCACTTATTTTCATGGGATTAAGTTAATTAGAATCCATTAAGTTCTGTGGTTTGTTCATAAAATTTCTCAAGGTTATCATGCCTATTCTCATGGTCTTAAATTTTCAGGTTTAATATATTGATTATCATATATTAGGTTTCCACCTCTCGGTTCCATCACCTAATATATGGAATCATGCCAAAGTACGGGCCCATATACAAAGCAAGCATAAAAATCACATGATATTAAATTAACAACAATATCCATCATAAATAAATTAAAAAATCCACACCCCGCTACATTGTACACATGCTACATCCTAAACCCTAGATTTAGAACTTAGTCGAGCATGTTTAAGTCCAAAATAAAATTAAAATTAAAATCCATCTTAAATAAGATAATTAAAATTAAAAAGGGAAAAGATAGAAAAGCTTATTGGTTTGAAGCCCCGATAGTATGTCAGCCGCTCCACGCAACTCGCTAGTCCGCCTTTTTCTCGTGCTCTCCTCCTCCTTGCTCTCTCTTTTTTTTCTCTAATTTTTCTCTCTCAAAATTTTGCTGTGAATTTTCTATCTGCTGCTCGTCGGAATTTTCTGCCCGTTGTATTTTTTTTTTTGCTCCGAAACGAACATTTGCTGCCTGACCAATTCTCCTTTTATAGTCGTCCATCTAGTTATGTGGGGTCCATAGCATGAATGGTTGCTCATGTGAATGGCAATGGATGTTGCTGAATTTTGCATGATAAATGGGCATGGGGTCCACAACATGAATGTTGTTCACGTGAATGGCAATGTTGTAATTGATTGATACAGATCACGTGAATGTGTGGATGGATTTTCTGGTGGGTCCTTGCAATATAAATGTGTTGCTGGATTTAAATGCTCACGTACATTGCTAGCTTGTGGGGTCCAATGCATGAATGAGCTGCTGAATTCTTAAATGAATAGTGCTGCATTCAGTGGGTATGGACGGTGTGGGCATTTAAATAATGGGCATGTAACGCCCCATTCATAGAAATACTCAACAACTAGTCAATGGGTACTACACAACCTAAGAAAAATTCGACAGCATCTCCCCATAATATACAAGGGGTAATATGAAATACATGACCTGATATTCATAAAAATTTCAATTTATAACATTCAATCCTATATTTATATACTTGCATCTTCATATAATAAGGACAATCATATAGAAGGAAAATCATTGAATGTTACCCATACACATCAAGCAAACCTAATGATTATGCATATGTGCATCCACAAAGATTATAATCCAATCCGAAATACCAAATACAATATGTTTGTCAAAGTAAATCCGTCTCAATAATCGTCTACATATACAAATATCAAAAGAGCACAAATTTTAAAAGAACCGAAATTAAAGATATTGTGCTATGGTCTCCCAGATGTGATCTTCAACTTGTCCCATCTTGAAGATCCCCACCCGGCCTGTGATCTAAAGGCAAAATAACAAACAATATGAGTCTAAATAGACTCAGCAAGTAGATAGTGGTTAGCACAAAACGGAAATAAGTAAATTCTGAATGCACGTGTTGTGTTCATGATAAGACATATGAGTCCAAACACCCACTCCCAAGATCGTATGTATAAAACCACATATAAATAGAAAACACGAACAATCCTCTACTCATGTCTATCAAGGGCCATGAACAACCCTCTCCTCATGTCAATCAGGGCCATAAACAACCCTTTACAACCAATCATTTTAAACAACACATTATACACAATAGACAAGGATAAAAGCCACATACTACACATACAACATCGGCAAGGTTTACTTTAAATTCAACACACAAAACTGTCATACAAGCATTTTACCAAACACATGATAGGCGCAAAATAAGGGAACCCTCAATTCATACTCTCGTTTGAGCTGAATTGATTAACATCACATTTAACAATATATAAACTGTTAACGAATCTTTTACTTCATAGAAATCGCACATTCATAGCAAATTCCCCATGAACCTTACTGACCCTAACTATCACGAACCCTACGCCCCATACTACGAAATTATTTGACGCTACACACTCCCACCAGTTCCACATCACTAAATTAAGAAGAGGCGACATCTACTTACCTGGATCGTAATTTCTCCCAAAAATAGTAACCCTAACTTGGATCGCAGAGATTCGGAGCTTCCTCGATTGGAGTCGACGATCTTCAAAGTAGTCGGTAGAGCTTTCTTGAAGGAATTTTTGGCTAGACCGAACTGAATGATAGGAAAAGAAGAAAGGAAGCAGAGAACGGGAAGAGAATAAGAGGGAAAGATAGCGGGGTGCGGGATGACAATAAACCCTAGAGCGCGGGCTTCCCTTATTACTGAACCCCCATCGGGGTCGGGTCGAGTTGAAGCATGAATCGGGTCTAATTGCAATTAGTAATTTCCTGAACCCCCGTACCTACTCTGTGAGGAATACAATAGACATAGTACTCAACAATGGAACGCTAATCATATACCTTTAAATTTATACTCAATGTGCTAAGATCATAATACATGCACATATGCAATATACATCCCCTAGATGTCGTGTCCACATATGTTATGTATCCATTAACATTATAAATTCCTACTAGCATGTTCATAAGTTACCTCATAAATAGAAAAGAGTTATAATAATAAAAATAAAATAAAATACATGGTCCTCACAGGGCAGCTGGATAAATGCATTGTTGCTGTTGGGGTCCACTGGAATTGATGGTGGAAAAATGGGCTGCTGAATTTTTGTGCTCACGTGAATGCACTTGTGTGGGGTCCATAGCATTATATGAATGCTAGCTTGTGGGGTCCATATAAATGGGCAATTGGTGGGCGTAAATGGGGTGGACGGCTGGAATGCAAGATTGCATGGACGGTCTTGATCTGTTGGACGTAATCTTGTGGGGCCCACTTGGTGTAATTTGTTTTCATGCATCAAAAATATTTAAATCATTAATTCGCCAAAATCATTAGTGGGTTATTATTATAAAAATTATTTCAAGCCCATTTAATTTCATGGCAACAAATAAAATGTAATTTCAAGCCAAAAGATTATAAAAATTGTTTAAATTACTTGAAATTAATATTTAATACCCAAAAGTTGCAAAACCACATTTTAAACCAAATTTCACATTAAACTCAATTAATTACCCACCAAATTCGTATAAAATGCCCATAAAATATATTACCAATTTTCAATTATCATCTCCCTCGTTACCTTTCATTTTACATCATTTTCTTTTATTTCAAAATTTCTATACAAAAATATTTTTTGTCTGAACATTTTATTTAGGGGTGGGAATTGAGGCAGGTTGACCTCTGACCTACACCTAACTCGAGCCTTTTTTGACCGAGTAAAATTAATATTTTTTTTACCCAGTATAGGAATGAGTAAAAAATTTTGACTCGAATTCAAAAATAGGGTTGAGATGGGTCGATCATATCCCAATCTGCCCTGCATATATTAATTTACTAAAAATTATAAGCTTATATTTAAATCTTATCATTATTTTCTTTCAAAATTTTCACTTTTTTTATAATTAACTATATCAATAATAGAAGAATTAATTTATCAAGAAAACAATATAAGAATTAATAAGAGAAATTTACACATATACATATAACTCTTAAGTATAACTGTATATTAATTTATTTTAATAAAGTTATACTATATTTTCTTATGGTTTGTTTTACCAATAATATATTTTTTAATAATTAGTAAAATATTGAAGCACATAACATTTAAATTTGGCATAAATGTATCTTTTATGTTTGATAGGTATATAATTCTTAAAATTATCTCATTTAACTTGCATTTTTTACCGACCTGCTGCCCCAAACTGGTCTAATACTAACCCTAAGTTTATCATGAGAATTATTTTTAAAAAATTAAGAGTCAAACAGATTTTGTCCTGACCCGCTATCAAAATAATGTTAAAGAAAATTTTTAAAAAGTACGGTTAGAGTTAAGCAAATTCTGACAGGGTATAACCTACCGTGATTCCCGCCCATTATTTTATTACTTCTCAAATACACCTTAAATACATATATGCTAAAAAAATATATAAAAATACTGGGCTTATAAGGCTGTTGCTTCCTGGTTTACAGCGTCCATATATTTTCTAAATAAAAAAGTTGTAGAATCTATGGAATGGATAAGATTTTTTTATTTCGAAGGGGTCCGAGGTTAGCCAGTCAGGCGTGCGTTACTTTGCTCTCAAGCCCCGTTCCAACCGAAGCCGTTCTCTTTTTTTAAAAAAAAATAAATAAAAAAAAATCCACGTTCTCCGTTGAAATGGTGTCAATAACAACCAAAGGTCAAACGTTAGCTTAAACAAACCATAATAAAAGCTACGGTCGGTCTCACGGCGGCCGATACCAATCGTCATTCCCGTTGCCTGCCGACGCCAAATCAGATCGTCCACACGGCCGCCGGGGAAATACACCGGAAACCTCTCCGTCTCTCTTTCTTTCGATCTCCATCAGTCATGGCACCGTCTGAACAGATCTCGCGGCGGACTGCAGTGCTGAACAGACACCTCAGCCAGCATCCATCTCCTTCCCATATTCCATCCCTTGAGCCGTCCATGTGCTTGCAGTATTCGCCTCCTGAAGTTTCAGCAGCGCCGCCCCCGTTCGACGTCCTCGAATTCCGCCGTCTGATGGACGGCCACAATCTTGCCGATCGCGACTGGCTGTTTGGGCTGATGGTGCAGAGCAAGCTGTTCTGCCCTAAGAATTCCGGCGGGAGGACTTTCGTCCTGCCGGATTACAACCAGTCGATGGAGCAGCAGAGGGAGATGACGATGAGGCGGATCAAGTACCTGTCTGAACGCGGGGTGTTCGATGGTTGGTTGACGGGGCAGGGGCCTGACTCGGAGTTGAGGAAGCTGGCGTTGTTGGACAGTATTGGGAGCTATGATCACTCCCTTGCCATCAAGATTGGCGTGCACTTCCTTCTATGGTATAATTCTTTTATTCTTTCCAAAGTTCGTGAGAGTTTTCTTTTTCTTTTTTTTAGAAAATTTTGTGACACGAGACCCCTCCCCACTCCATACTACCAGCAGCAGTAGCGGAGGGAAGAGGGAGGGGAATCACCCTTTCATTCAACCTGAAGAATGTCCTTACACAAGGTTTCAACTGTACAACCCCACCACACCTGCTCTACATCGAAAATGGAAACCGCACATTTTGCTAGCATATGAGCAGTTTAGGCTCCGCTTCTGAGAAGATGAGAGTAAATAACTCTATCAAAACACACTTCATGACTCTTTTATCTCACCAATCGAGAAGCACAGGTTTGAGAGGGTGTACTCGGTCCCCGTAAACCAGTTGATGGTGATCATTGAGTCACTTTCATTCTCTGCCTCGTGAAAAACCTGATCTTTCTGCCACTTCATACCCATCAAAATAGCAGAAGTCTCCGTCCATAGTGGTTGTTTTCTCCTCACGTCTCCTCGAGAAAGTTTTGTTTAAGATAAAGAGGAGGAACAGGCGGAACTGATGCGAGAAGAAAAAATACCCCGCTTCTTTTTCTTTTTCTTTTTACTTTTTAACTTTTTTTTTTTTTGTTTTGTTTTGGGGGGAGAGGATATAACAGATAAAACGATCACAAAACTCTTTACGCCCAATCACCCCCAAAATTATACGTTTTCGGCCAAAACATTAGTACGCTTGTCCATTTACCTTTTAGTTCTGAGATTAATCTGGTGTGATGATCCGATGGGTAAAAACAAAACGGATGGAGGGAATCTGTTCCCTGGGCTATCCACTTGGAACTGGTCAGGCAGGCAGTTGTGGTATTCAGATGGCTCTTTTTCCTCGAGATTCTTATTTTGTCAAATAATCTTTTGGACAAGAATCCCAAGCTATTGAATGTTTCGTTCGAACTGTGGAAGAAGAGTAGAACAAGGAAGATTGCAGTCCTACTTCTTGGAAATTGAATTCCTGCACCTTAAAAAGCTTTAAAGTTTACTTTCCAATAAGGTTAAGAAAGAATGCTTAAAATAGCTTTTTACCGGAAGCTCAAATCATATAATTTTTAATTCGGAACTTCTGAAAAGCACGGTGACTATTACATAGCTGCATAGCAGGAGGGCCCATCAACCATGGAGATGCTTCCCTATAAACTAATCTAAAGAAGGCCTAAGTTTGGTCGAGTTTTGGCTTGAAGTGATTAATATGTTGTTTTTGGTTGTCTTATGCAACGCCTAGATTACCTAGAAGTAATAGAGTGCTAGCATATTGAAGCTGGTGTTTTTAAATCACAGGGGTGGTGCAATCCAATTTTTTGGCACAAAACGTCATCATGACAAATGGTTGAGAGATACTGAAAACTACCGAGTCAAAGGTTGCTTTTCAATGACTGAGTTGGGGCATGGGAGTGATGTAAGTGGACACAGTAAGACCTCCATTATTCAATCCATCATGTTATGTGCTAATGTTAATTTGTGGACAAATCAGGTTCGCGGAATTGAAACAGTCACCACATATGACTCAAACACTGGAGAATTTATTTTAAACACTCCATGTGAATCCGCTCAGAAGTATTGGATTGGGGGAGCAGCAAACGTAAGTGTTTTGAAGACTCCTTTTCTTAGAAGAAATGCTTGCACTACAAGAACCAGACATCTTGATATAGATTTGCTTAGCCTCATGGTATCAATGAACTAGGCATCTTGATATTATATTCATTTGTGATTCGGGCTATTTTTATGTACTGCTATGCACTTTTTAACTAAGCCTACATAATCTTTTGGTAATCTTTTGCAGCATGCTACACACACTGTGGTTTTCTCCCAGCTGCTCATAAATGGAAGCAATCAAGGGGTTCATGCATTTGTAGTCCAGATCAGAGATGCAGATGGAAATATATGCCCAAACATCCGTATAGCTGATTGTGGCCATAAAATTGGCTTGAATGGAGTTGATAATGGCCGTCTCTGGTAAGAAGTGTTTCATGTCATTAAGCTTTTCGGCTTATTCATACGAAAAATGTTCTAGACTTTAAAAAATGGTTAGAGTGACAAGGTTTTGTCTTCATTCTTTTTCAGGTTTGACAACGTCCGGATCCCTCGAGAGAACTTATTGAATTCTGTTGCTGATGTGTCTCCAGATGGCCAATATCTTAGTGCAATAAAAGATCCAGATCAGGTTTTGAAGTTTGCCTTGTTCTTTGAATACATTTAATTCCGTCATTTGCTCTCCAGACTCCAGAGCAATATTCATGAGAAAGAAGACCTTTTGCCATGTTCTTCCTTTCCAATTGGATTTCCTCATAAACAGCACAGTGTGTGTCCTTGCATTTCAGAGATTTGCTGCTTTCATGGCTCCCCTGACATCCGGTCGTGTAACCATTGCAACTAATGCCATATACGTATCAAAAGTAAGGATGATTTCTTTTGTTGGTTAATTTGTACTTCTGGTAGTGGTTTGGATTCTACAGCAATGTAACTAACTCATCTAGTCTGGATTGTCAGATTGGTTTGGCAATTGCCATAAGATATGCTTTATCTCGACGTGCTTTCTCAATATCACAAAATGGGCCTGAAGTTCTACTTCTTGATTACCCGACTCATCAGTGGAGGCTTCTACCACTTCTTGCAAAAACGTAATATTTTCCCACGCACTTTTCATGATTACATTTTTTCTGCGACTGGGATTGCATGCATACCTGTTTCATGGTTCTGGAGTACAACTAGTTCAATTTGAATGTTGTCAAAGTTAAACTAGTCCTTTTTCACTGTCCTCTTGATTTACAGCATATAAAGGGTGTGTTTGGCAATTAATAAAAAATGTCAAGTTAAAACTTTTCAATCTAAAACTTTTTACTCTCCACAACTATCATACTTTTTAATCATTTTTTCACATTTTTCTATACAACTACCCTACTTTTCAATCATTTCTACACAACTATCCACACAACTAACCTATTTATTTTAACTTTATTCTCTTTACTACTCATCATTACCTCTATCATATCACATCATTTGACAACTTTTACTCTCCAAAACTTTTCATCAAAAGTTTTATTCATTCCCAAACACACCCAAAATATTGTAAATAGCCTAGGACTGTTTGTTGTCTTAGAAAAATTGATCTGAATCACTTTCTAGGAGAACCTTGAATATTCTGTCACCCAGATGTTCACCTCCATTCCATGACAAAGAAAGATTGAGAGTTGCTAAGGCTGCATGTACTTTGGGACTTGAGAGGATTCATTGTAGATAATATCGAACATTTCTGCTTGGAGATAAGGAAACAGAACACTTCCCTGCAGGTTCTAATCATTAAACTTTCTCTCCATTAATCCACATTTCAGGCATGCTGTCGATGATAGAAAAATTGCCGAGCATCTCAATATGTTTCCGCCACAATTTATTTTGCTCCTACCAAACACAGCTTCCAATTTCAGATGATTTTTTTAGGTTTCCAGCTTATGTATTCAAGTGACGGAACATCCCAGGCTAAACATTATTGTCAGTGGGTAACTGTCCTTTTTACATAGAATCAAGTGATAGATTCAGCAGTGTAAGAGCCTGAAATTTGATATTAGACTGAGGAGTTGCAGAAATAGCTGGTTCAAGTTTGTGCATTGTTTACATCGGTAGCAAGAAGGATATGATATTCTTCAGCACAGAGGTGAAAGTTCCGAGACATGCACAGAGATGTATGATTGCAGCTGCATAAACTCCTTTATGTACAAAAGTTTTCCTATTGACATACATTGGATTTCCCTAGGAGTTGCACCCCTGGCAAAACTATGCATATGATAGTGCAAGGATCTCTTTCTTTTTCTTTTTTCTTTTTTCATGCTAGGATAAAAGATTGGGTTCTTTTATCCTGTTGTACAGCAAGGGATCTCCTTACAGGATTCTGTTGCAAACAGGTGTGCCATGAGCTGTGCGACCAACTATCTAAAGACAATTTATGTACAGAGGAGCCCACAATCTGTTAAAGCGTTGCATATTTATTCAAGTGCTTTCAAGGCCACATTTACCTGGCATAACATGAGAACCCTTCAGGCGAGAAAAATTAGTAAAGCAATGAAGTTTATTCCTAATTTCCAATCCACTTTGTTCTTAAAATTATGATTTTGACATCAGGAGTGTCGTGAAGCCTGTGGTGGGCAAGGGCTGAAGACAGAAAACCGAATTGGACATTTAAAAGGTGAATTTGACGTGCAGTCCACATTCGAAGGAGATAACCATGTGTTGATGCAACAGGTATAATACTCAATCATTTTCTATTTGTTTGTTTTTTCAAGTCATCTGAGGCAATTGGGGATCTTGTGAGAGCAGGTTAGCAAGACACTCCTTGCTGAATACACATCTGCTCAGAAGAAAAAGAGGCCATTTGAAGGGTTGGGTTTAGAGCATATGAATGGTCCTTGCCCTGTTATTCCAGATCAGTTAACAAGCATCGATCTCAGGAGCATCCAGTTCCAGGTAAATTATGCCATCAGCTCTATCAGCTATGTTGTTTTTATATTTTCGCCTGAGCATATATGCACACATCATACTTTTTGTGCCAGACTGATATATTATGCTTGAGAGAGCGAGATTTATTGAAGCGTTTTGCTGCCGAAGTTTCCCAGCACCAGGCACACGGACAGAGCAGAGAATACGCATTGATCCTGGTTGGTTGATCTCTTAAAGTATTAGAAAGCTCTATAGCTCTGTTCTTCCTTATCAGGGCATTGAATTTTTGTTTTTGCGCCAGAGCTATCAACTTGGGGAGGACCTGGCTAGAGCCTTTGCAGACTTAGCAATATTTCAGACATTTGTTGATGCTGAGATGGGATTGCGTGCCGGACCACTGAAGGTAACTCCAGGGCTACCCTGTTGTTTTGTTGAGCGATTGCGAGTACGAGCTTCTGAGCCGGGTACATATCCCTGAATGCTGACTTAGCAGCTGGTGATGATAGATAGCTAAATGAATTAAAACGGGTGTTTTGGAACGGGATACAACTTGCCTTACTGAGATACCTGATTTTTGGGGTTACGCATGTCATGGTTGGTTGGTTGGTTGGCGATAGCATGTTAAGCCCTTGTTAAATTTCATAACAGCATATTTTTATGTTTCTGCAGGATGTAGTAGGACTGCTCAGGTCGATGTATGCGTTGATTATCATAGAAGAGGATGCATCATTTCTCCGATATGGCTATCTGTCAACAGCTAATGCGATGGCTGTGAGGAGAGAAGCTACACACTTGTGCAGTGAGCTCAGACCCCATGCACTCTCGGTAGTCGGTTCCCTTGGAATCCCAGATGCCCTACTCGGTCCAATAGCTTTCGACTGGATCGATGCGAACTCGTGGTACTCGGTTCAAAACTCATGAACCCGACAACTGGTCACTCTCTCGTTCCAGACCTTTCCCAAGCGCCGAATAGGGCTTTCTTATCATTTGTACCATTAATAAGCTGACTGCGAGCCTGTATTTACTATTTAAAAAATAAATACAACGCATAGATGGGTGCAAAACCCCTTTTTTTAAAAAAAAAAAAATTAAAATGTTAATCTAAATGTGTTTAACTTATGTATTAAATTTTATCATTGTTGGAGTTGTATATGTTTTTTTAAAAAAATATTTTAGTCATTTTCAAATGACTAAAATACTTTCTTTGAAAAAATAAATATATATATATATGCACATTCTCAAAAATGATAAAATTTGATATACTGATATTAACAATTTTTGTTGTGTTTGGTAATGAATAAAATTTTTGATGAAAAGTTTTGGAGAGTAAAAGTTGTCAAATGATGTGATATGATTGAGGTAATGATGAGTAGTAAAGAAGATAAAGTTAAAATAAATTGGTTAGTTGTGTGGATAGTTGTGTAGAAATTATTGAAAAGTATGATAGTTGTATAGGAAAATGTGAAAAAAATAATTAAAAAATATGATAGTTGTGGAGAGTGAAAAGTTTTAGATTGACTTGACATTTTTTGTTATTTGCCAAATACACCTTTTATTTAAAAATTTAAAAAATGAGTTTTGCACTCCAGTGCATTGAAACATTGTAAATAAATGGGGACCCATCCGGGTCCATGGGTCCATTTTTTCAGCAGCTCTGTTTTTCCCACGTAGAACCAAGCTGCGAAAAAGTTTATATTTTCATAGCATGAGTATTGAGTCGTACAATTCGAGGACTAATTTTGACAATGAGCATTATGAAAACCTGTGAATTTGTGTTGGTAAAGGCTAAAACGAGAATCCATATGAAATACTATATGGAAAATGGGCAATCCTTTCCTTTTATACTTTCCTATTGTAATCATTGTTTATATTTTCTGCCGTTTATTTATGTATATTTTCAATGGTATAAAATAGTATTTTTAGAGACTTGTAGATTTTTTTATTTTTCAAAAATAGGATTGTTTTAGTCATTTGAAAAATCAAAAAAATTATCTTCGAGTTTCCAAAAATGTTAAAAATTAATACATATGTTAAATATACTTAAATTAACCGTTTCATAAAAATTTTGAAAATATTTTACACTCAGTTATACTACTGAAGCTTAAGTGCACCCCGAGTGTATAGAATACAGCTCTAATTATATTGGTAAGCCACAAATTAAGCATTTATACAGTGGATATGGGTGGGTCCCGCACTTGTCATTTTTTTTTACTTTCGAAGTGACGGTGGGAAACGTTATACACTTCATTGCCCAATCCTCCATGATTTATCTTTGCGACCAAAATAATCGTGATTTCACTGTTGCAATTTTTTTTTCCCTTTCTTATCGTTCATATTCTATCTGCACCTTTTCAGTGCTTTAGGTTTGTATTCTTAATTTAATTACAAATATTACTTCAGCGATCCGTATAGTTCAATTAATATAGAGGTTATTTTGTGAACCTGGTCTTAGGCCAGTGATTTCACATTCAGGCATGGATGCTTGTGACCTCCATGAGATCAAAAAAAAAAAAAAAAGTTATTTTAATTAATAGCAAAAAATTTAAAAGTTTGTCAATATTTTTCTAAATTAATCTCATTATGTGAAACTTCAAAGTTAAATGAGTTATAAATAAATAAAAATGGTACTAGATTGCTAAGATTGACTGTGATTATGTCTTCAAGGGCATTTTTGACCATTCAAAACCCATTTAACTTTTAAATTTATTAGTAACAGCCATTATTAGAATATATAAAATTGATTTAGAAAAGTGTTAATATGGACGATGAATTTTTAAAATTATCGACATAGATAAAAATAATTTAGTTTTTTTATTATGGATGTTGTTGTTTTATGGCTTAATAGTTGTATGCTTGGCCTGATTAATTTTTATATTCTCTAGAAATTTTAGGAACGCATAATTATGCAGATAAAATTATCTCATTTTATTGATAAAAATTTATTATTATTTTTAGTCTTTTTTCCCAAGTTACATAAATGCTCTAAGGAATTAATTAAAAGATAAGAAGAATTATTTGAGAAGGATTTGGATTATACGTTAATAATATATATGTATAATGCATACGCAAAGACTTGGATATTATTAATCATAGCCAGGGACGTCAATGGCCAACGGACAACTCGTGAATATTCAAGATTACATGCAAATGCAACTAAAATATGATAAGAAAGATTTGGTTTGGACATCACGCACGCATTTTTATTTGTTAGCAAGCTTGATGTATTATGTATCGCTGTGAATAAATTGATATATTATTATACATTCTAACAGCCATATCAAATCTCGCATATGCCATGTGGACCACTATATACAGATATGGATAAAAACATAACTTATAGATATGTCTACTTAGTTCGATCATAATTGCAAATATATTTGCATAGTTTCACAAATCAAAAACAATTCCACATAGTTTAACTATAATTACAAATATACTTATATCGTTATGACAATGTTATTGCACTATCACTTTGCAAAAATATACAAACTACGTTAGTACATTTGCAAAAATCAAATATATTTACTTAATTTTTAAAATTACAAATATACCAATGTAATTTGCATATCTTGGCAAATATAGTCATATATCATTGCAGTGTAATAATGGCGAAGATATGATCAAACTACATAGAAGTTATTTGTTATTTCTGATTGAGGTTATTTGTAACTTCTGAAATGATATGAATATATTTGCAATTATAGTAAAATTAAGTGAGTGTATTCACAAATCACCTGCGTAAAAACTGAATTTAAACCTTACATAAATGATAAACGACGCTTATTAAAATCATATGATAACTTATTCAGAAACTCCTTTCCTTGGATTTCCATAGGAGGCTTCGTACTAGGGGTGTAAATAGGGTCGGGTTCAACCCGAGCCCCATCAACCCGGACCGATTTATACCATGGTTGAGTTGATATTTTGAAAATTCGGTTTTTGAAAATCGGGTTCAACCCGACCCGATTTTCAAAATCGGGTTGAGCTGGGTTAGGGGGTCGGTCAACCCGATTTTATAAGATATGTATTTTGATATGCTTATGAGAGTGTATTTCATTTATGTTGTTTGGATATTTAAATAAAATTACGTGGAGTTTGTAAATATGTTTGACAATTTGGTTGTGAAATGTTGTTTGAATTTATTTGGTTTGGAAATATATTTGGTTAATTAGTTGTGAAATTATGTTTGGATTATTTGGTTATGAGTGTGTTTGGTAATGAATAAAACTTTTGATGAAAAGTTTTGGAGAATAAAAGTTATCAACTTATGTGATATAATATGGGTAATGATAAGTAATAAAGAGAATAAAGTTAAAATAGATAGATTAGTTGTGTGGATAGTTTTATATAAATGATTGAAAAGTAAGGTAGTTGTATAGGAAAATGTGAAAAAATAATTAAAAAATATGATAGTTAAAAATATGATAATTGTAGAGAGTGAAAAGTTTTAAATTGAAAAGTTTTAATTGACTTTTTCTTTCAATTGCTAAACATACCCTATATTGCATTGTAAATAGGTTGTTTAGATGTTCGCTTGCATTGGTAATTTGAAATAACGAACAGGTCAATTGGGAATTTGAGACGTTTGTAGCTTTGATTGGAAGTCAACTAAAAATGTAAGTAAGACTATGATATTCATTTTTTCATTTTGCATAATTTACTGCAATACTTTTACTTGGCTTTCACTTTTTGACTTGCAGGGGACATCAATTGCTCAAAGAATACAAAAGCAAAAAAATAAATTAATTAAAAAACTTATCCTCCACTTTTGAGTTACGTAGAACTTTTTAGTACTTATTTTTTTATAATTATCATTGCTTTTTTGTTATTTTAGAAATTTGGGTGAACAAAAGCTTAACTAAAATTGATAATATGTGTAATCTATTAGCCCGATTTCTAACCCCGAACCGAACCTATTTGAGATGGGTTGAAATAGGGTTGGGTTAAGGTGTGAAAAGTAAGGTTGAAAGTAGGTTGGGTTGAGATTTTACAAGGTGAGTTAGAGTTGTATTTGTCCCAACCCGAGTCAACCCGACCCGATTTACACCCCTACTTCGTACTCTTATAAAACAACTCTGCCCAGAATACAACTCCTTTTGTAAATATTATTTTAATCCTTTACGTTATTAATAAATTAATATGTTTATAGTTCGAACCGCGGACACGTTTTGTGTTTGTTCTTTTTTCAAAACAGATCTGTTGGGGAAATCTTTCAGGAAAAGGCTGCTGTACTACAGAGCTGTAACTGCTGTTTGCAAAAAGGCCACGAGAGAAATTGAAAACTGGCCTGTCCAGTTACGTCTGGGACAGATTCTTGGGCAAACCCAGAGTCGTATGTTAAAGATTGGATCATCTCAGGACAAGAAAGAATGAAAATTTTAATTATTACTTGAAAGGCATGTATTTATTTATTGTCACATCATGGCTAGCAAAATTTGAAATTTGAAATACTTGTAATAGTTAATTATTTCATACACAAATGATTAATTTTAGAAATTTATATTTAAGGCGTGTTTTGGAAGTGATAAAAATTTTTATGAAAAATTCTTATCTAAAAGTTTTTGAAATGAAATAAAATGAAGTAATATGATGAAATAAAGTGAAAAGAGTAAAGTTAAATACACTGGTTTAATGTATGGAAAGTTATGTAAAAATAATTGAAAAGTAACTTAGTTGTATGAGAATAAGTAAAAAAAATAATTGAAAAATAAAATAATTATGGAAAATGAAAAATTGTAACTTAAAATGTTTTAGTGTAAACAAATACACTAACGGGATTATCACTTTTTGTAGCTATGTGCAACAACTTATACAATTTTTAAATTCGTCAAATCTCTTCGTTCGTCTTTAGTAACGAATTTTCTCTTTGACTGGAAACCCTCAAATTGGAGGCACCAAGCCGATTTGACCATCTGACTGCAGAGATCGAGGATGATTCAAAAGATGTCCTTTGATGGTCTCAATCGTAGAAAATTAAATAATTCACCAAATTTTCATCAGCCGATTAAATATTGAATTTCTAAAATCATCGCTACAATAACTATCGAGGATTCAAGATCAAGAGAGGAGCAGTAAATAATCGGGAATACTATAGAATACCTGCCGCTTTGACGATGCCCGGACGGGCCAGCCACAATTACAGGCTAAGATCTTGCAATTAATGAAGGGTAGCTTATATTTTTTAAAACATCACTACGAAGTAAAATTTATCTTTACCATAAGTTAAATTTTTTATTTTCGTTAGCTAAAAGAGGGATTGGCTACTTATTTTATTTCTTTTATGTCGAGGCTACTTATTTTTATATATAAGAAAATATGGAACTATAAGTAAGGGTGCCAAGTTGAGCTCAAATTTAAATTCTAGCAGTGTTAAAACTTGTATTTTTATAATGTGAATATGAAAAATCTAATTTGTAAATATGATATGGTTAGGGTTCAAGTGAACTCGAGTCTAATTTCTAATTTTATATTTTTATAAAATATGTAGTATATATAATATTTAAATAATATTTATTTATATTTTATGTTATTTATATTTATATTTGAATACATGTTTGGCTTATTGTAATTATATTATAAATAAAATATTTAATTTTATCATTAACTTTCACGTCTAGTAATTTTCTTCCTTTATCTCATTTTTTATATTAAATTTTCTTCTAAAAATATTCTTTATATTTAAAAATATGTAGTTTAATTATGTATTATTATGTTTACTTACACCATTTGTTATTATTAAATATTTATATAAAATTCTAAACTCATTCCTCTTAAATATAATGTAAATTTATCAACTTAATTTTGAGAATTAGAATCTAGAAATAGGGTTAGAATTAATATTTTATAAATAAAATTAAAATTATAGTTAAATGAACTCAAATTTCAAGAGCTCATGTTGCACCCCAACTTGTAAGGTTAAAATTAAGAACTAAAAAATTTTGATTGTCAGAAACCCTTTTAAATATAAGACATTCTTATCCACAAATCTTTAACAGTTTTTTTTTTAATTAAAGGATGTGTTTGGTAATGAATAAAACTTTTAATGAAAAGTTTTGGAGAGTAAAAATTATCAAATGACGTGATATGATAGGGGTAATGATGAGTAGTAAAGAGGATAAAGTTAAAATAGATAGGTTAGTTGTATGGATAGTTGCGTAGAAATGATTGAAAAGTAGGGTAGTTGTATAGGAATACGTGAAAAAATAATTAAAAAATATGATAGTTGTAGAGAGTGAAAAGTTTTAAATTAACTTGATATTTTTTATCACTTGCCAAACACACACAAAGAGAATGAGGAGGGAAATTTTGTGGATATAAGTAATTAAACAAGTGAAGGCATTGGAGACTAATGAAAACATGATTTGTATTGTAAAAAATCGCGTTATATGTTACGTGTAGCTAGCTTAACATAGGAGAGAAACATCTGATTAAACATTTACAGAGCTATTCGTACGGGCACATTTATATCACGATTTTGCAGGAGTCTTCGAGGGCCAGAGTATCATCCGCTACACTCCACGTCTCTTCGAGACTATCACAGGCTTTTCTAGATTCGAGCCTTGATAGCCACGTGGTCCAATCATGATTTGCCACGTGTAAAACAGGCTTTCTATAAATACTGTCTTACTTAAAGGAAATTTTGCTAAAACCCTAAACCCAGGAAGAGTGGAGAGGAAACATGCTAAGGTCGGCGGCGATCGCATCAGCTAGGGCTGCCCGGAGGCTGGCGGCGCTCTCATCTCGGCCGTCGATTCTTCATCGCTCCATGGCCGCCGCCGATCCAACGGTTTGTGTCGAGCATTTCCTGACCCTCAACTCTGTTCCCAGACTCCAATTGGAGTTTTCACGCAGCTACGCCCGCGGCCGCGCCCGCTACGAGGAAGAGTTCGAAGAAGATGAGAACGAGGGCACTGATGAAGAGGATGTCTCGGAGACCGAGGATCTCGACCACGATTTTGATGATGACGACGACTTCGATGATGGTGATGGAGAGACTAGAGATTGATTGTCTCGGCTTTTCTTCGATGGATGATGGCATTTAGTCTTCATCAGGAAATATCTGATTCGATTGCTGTTGGAAATTTGAATTTCTGTCTGTCTATTAGGAATGAATGGATGGAATACGAATTATGAAGATCTTCTTGCTGCGCCATTTTTTTTTTTTTTTTGGGAAATTGACGAGTCACGTTGTGATCCAAGCCGTTGATTCAGTAGGCCGTTGCATCAATTTCCTGCCGTGGATGGTTAGAGAATCCCACTGCATCAGATGGCTCTTTTGGTCCACTGATGTGCAGTTGTGCAATTCACGGTTTTAACGGTTCTACGGCTCATAAATCGCCGTTGTGAATAGATCTGGGCGCGCATAATTTCTACTCATCGCGCAGGAATTATAGCGTTGTGTTAACCTTGACTGCAGCTGTTTCAAAAATCACTCGTAAATGATGTTTTTCCCCCCCGATTGAACACTTGTAAATGATGTTAAGTAGGTCTCATAATGACAATTTTTTATTCTCAAATTTGAATGGTACGATGAGATTGCTTCCGCGAATTCGCGAATCTCTTGCATAAATTCTACCTATACGATGATAATCTAAGCTAATGATAGATTTTTTAAATAGTAGAATTAATGATAGAAATATTAACATTCGGTAGCCATTTTGGGCACCGTTTGAAATTGTTGTTAGCGTGTGCGTAAGTAAGGTAATTAGGTAATTAAGATATTAAAATTTTGTTTTTTTAAAGAGTGGAGGAACTATGACATCGATTATCTTGGACTTGGTGATCTGAAAAGGAAATACCAACACATTCACGAGTTGAAGGTAGGATAAATTTCAAATTAGGGTCTCCTTGTTATCCCTTATTTCGTCTTTTGCGTCTCAATTGGGAGGACATCTTGATGGGTGTCTAAATAGGATCTGTCTTGACCTAAATTCGACTAACTTGTCCTAATTTCCCAGTTTAAACAAGTGAGCTGGTTTAGTTTAGAGTGCTGGTCTACCTAATCCGATTTTGTGCGCGTGATATGTAATATAATATATTGTTTAAAAATGATCATACAAGATTGGCCATATTCAATATTATTGTTAAGTGATGCATTGAATCATATGATACGCAGATCCATTAATTAAATATCATTATTTTAAATAACATCAATTAGCAATTATGTTGATATATATACAATGTATAACTCATAAACTAGAAGGATTAAATTTATTTTTAGTATAAAATAATTTAATTTAATCAAGTCAAAAATATTTTAAATATGATATTTTTATCAACACAAAATCGCATATTGTAAAAATAATAGGCAAAACGTAGATAAAAAATATTTAAAACTAAAACTTCCATTATGTTCCTCCTACTACTACCAGTTAACCCGATTTGTAACCTCAACCAAGCTGATTTTTATGAGTTTAACTTATGATTGGGTTGGCTTAAAAATAAGGTTAGATAAAGAATTTAAGTTAAGATTTTATAAATAAAGTTAAAATTAAAAATATCCTAACCTGAGTGTTGACACCCCCGCCGTTGGGTTCAAAAATAGATAAAATGGAATAGAGATTCAAGCCCAAGCAAATCCAATGTGAAAGAAAATTCAAGCCAGCTAAGCGGGCCCTCCCACACTCAACCCCCAGGAGTGAAGCTCCACCAAGCCTCGAAGCAGGCTTTTCAACAACCAGATTCGGCCCACAAAGAGCAAAGCTCCCACAGGCCACCTCAACGGGCTCCACAAAGCAGCCCACCAGACAAAACAAACGGGCTTAGTCAAGCTCTAGCCCACTAAGCCTCAGAAGTAGGCTTCTCTACTATTTTGGAGCCTCTACAACGGCCCACCCAAAAGTCATGGGCTTAGCCATGGGCTTAGCCAAGCTCTAGCCCACTAAGCCTCAGAAGTAGGCTTCTCTACTATTTTGGGGCCTCTACAACGGCCCACCCAAAAGTCATGGGCTTAGTCAAGCTCTAGCCCACTAAACCAACCTTATGGACCAAGTCCAACTCTTCAAAGAAGCCCAAACCCATGGACCAAGTCCATGACCTCAAGAGAGCCCAAAGCCCACTCCTACATCTATAAAAGGAGGAGCTCCCCTCTCATTCAGGACACTTGAAGAGAGGCATCCTAAAGGGGAGGATGGGAGTCTGCAGCAACGCCCCGGCATTCCGGTTTTCACGCTCTCCAAGCAACGAGCCTCTCTTCCCATCGCCCCCTTTCCATCTCTCCCGTTCTCTCAAATCTTCTTATTTTCCCCTTTTTTACGCCGTGTAAACCGCCTCGGGTTGGCAGATTTCTGCATATTTGCTTCAATCCGTGGGCCGGAACCCAAACTCTGTATTACTAGTGCCTTATTTCATCAAATAGGGACTGATCTCCCTTTAAAGATCAGTGGCAACTCCGTTTTTCTTTATTTTTGTGTGTGCGTGTTTAAGTTAACGCCCCGGCAAAGTGGGTGCACGCGGGTCCGCGGATTCCAGCATAATACGCTGCCGTTATGCTGCCGAATTTGTGACTCGACCCGTGTACGGAAAGCCCCATCTTAGCCGTTATGCTGCCAAACCCGCAAGAAAATGCCCATACGCTAACTTTCCTGAAAGATGCGAAACCTAATGCGTTTTACCCCATGTGAATGCAGGAAATCTAAGCCCACGTTGCTGTCCAACACGATCCGAACTTTCAAGGCCCGGGAAACCATTCCGAGCCCATCGTAGCGCTCCCGGTGGGTGCTACAGTGAGTCAACTTGACTGGATTTACGTTTTACACCCCTGCATCATGGAGCACCGACAATGCAGAAACGAATTTGGACAATCTGGAGTCATCACATAATCAGAACGCTGTTGACTGGGCTTGTACCATGCCTTTATCTATGCCCTATTTTGGGCTTTCTTCTATTAGGTTGGCAGGCTGCATGATCTCCACCATTGCCGTCAGAGATGCTGCCGCTGCCGATCGACCTAGAGCGAGCTCGAGCATATCTGGATTCTGGACTCGCCTACAAGGCCGGGCAATAAAAGCGGAGGAGGAACGAAGGCAAGGAGAAGGGTAAGGATTGAGGAAGTGGGGTCCACTGATGGGTTTCCTACAGCTTCCAGGGATGCTGGCTAACTAAGCCATCTGATCCAGTCTTTTTTTATACATACATATACATACATATATTCTTATATATTTTCTATATAATAAATAATGCATTGATTTCCACAATTAAACTAAATAAATTATTTCCACAAGATTAAGAATCACACGTCTTCATATCTAGATCTCCTGCTTTTATGCTCATAAAAAAAATCTCATGCTTTTATATCAGCATAAAAACGGGTTATACATTTTCAAAAAAATAACAACTAACCCTTAATAAATCTTTGTATATTTTTGAATCTCTATTTCTGATCTCTATTCATATATGTAAAAACATAATTGCATAATTATGATAGAGTATCTCATTAATTAAGACATTAAAGATATATTCAAGTTTATTTAACCTTCCCCTTTTGATTATTGCTTTTTTCAAGCAAATGAAGCCGACTACCGCAAATAAAGATTTTTTTTAATAATAAACCCCACCTAGGGTGATCGAAAAGTCAACATGTGAACAGGACTCTGAAATTAGGTTATTCTATTAGTCGAATTTATATAATTGCAAAATTTAACAGATAGGGAGTTGATGGGATAGGGACCAAGTTAAAACAATCACATTTTTTTTAGGTCAAAACAACCTTTTTTTTTAAATTCAACATAGATTTGGGTCCCTTGAGTTATTCATTTAGGTCTGCAATTTCGGTTAAAGTTCGAAGATTTGAGATTTGACATATTATTTTTACATCTGATTTGTTATATTTATTTTGATTTTAATTTATACATAAAATTTCCACTACAATCTATCAATAATAAATTAAATTAAAGTAACATTAATCTTATATTCATTTTGTTGGCCCATGGAAATAAGGTTAAGTCTGGGTGCATATAATCATTTTTTTAAAAAAAAATTTAACAAAATTATTAATCTTTGTATATTTAATATGTGTATTAATGTTTACCATTTTTTGGAGATTTTTATATTTTTTTTGAATTTTTAAAAATCAATGGCATTTTAGTAATTTTACATTACTAAAAATGCCACTATTTTTTAAAATAAAAAAATATATATCTAAAAGTCTCCAAAAAGGTAAAAATTAATCCATATGTTAAAAATGCTCAGATTAATAGTTTCATGAATTTTTTTTTAAAAAAATTAAAAATTAGGTGTAGTACACCCAATTGCATTGAGGCTCAATACAGCCAGGCACATACAATTGCACCTTATTTTTTTGACCCATCCCATCGCAATCAAACTATTTTAGCAAGATTTAATGACTACTTTCGCAAATGAAAATATTATTAAATCTAAGCCCTAGTTATATGAAAAAATTTACTGTGTATTCATTTTTCATTAATAATAGTCACATATTATCTGTTTTCTATATTCTATTTTACTATACAACTGAATCATTCAAGTATAAATTTTGTCTAACAAATATAAGCCAAACAGTGACTCTATAGTAGAACTTTTCAGTCTAAAATTTTTCAGTATCTGTTAATTATTTTATTTTTAAATCGTTTCTTCATATTTTTCTATATAACTACTCTACTTTACAATCATTTTTATAAAACTACAGGTATAGCTAACTTATCTATTTTAACTTTTTTTTCCACTCGTCATTATTATTCCTATTATATTACATCATTTTCTTTTATTTTAATAACTTTTTAAAACCAGAGATAAACCCACCTACAATTTGGGTCATTGGCACACGACCCAAAACAAAACACCAGCAACAAGACCCCAGACCCCAGTAGCAATCAACTGCGCCGACTCTGGGCTCCACGTATTACGGTATTAGCTATCGAGTGGTGCACTGGACGTTTTCTTGAAAAATAAATAAAAATAAATAAAATACGTTGCGGGCTCATGTGGTGTGGCCGTGTGGGAAGTAGGGGTGTTAATGGATCAGGTTGAACGAGTTGGAGCCTAATCTTAATCCTAACCCATTTAATATATCTCGACCCTAATCTGTTTATTAACTCATTTAAAAAACTTCGACCTTAACCCATTTACAACTCATTTAATAAACGGATTAACGGGTTGTGTTTGTTACTAATTTTAATGCTAAAAATCTTCAATAAAGTCTATAAAATTAAATAAATTAAATAACTCAAAATTAACGTACCTAAATTTAATTTATTTTGGCTTGAAAACATCAGCTCCAATTTCAAGTCATCTCTTTAATGTCAATTCCTGTTTCAAATTATAACATATTTTATTTCTATCAAACAATTCAATCAACGGTATAAATACGAAACACACAAACATACATTTGGGAAGAATCATGTAAGACTTTCATTATAATAAACTCAAACAATCACATTTCAAAAGTTCAAATATCACATATTGTTACACATTATTGTCTTAAAACACATAACAATGAGTAGAGTTCAAAGTTCAAACAACTTCGATCTAAAAATAAAAAACAACAAATAATTGTCTTATGCTCTCCAAACTTGATAGTTCTTCATCCACTTTCTCCATTTTATGCAATATCATTTGAGTTCTGAAAATATATAGTAAAATGAAATAGATATTAGAAAACAGTTAAACATATAAAACTAATTTATAAAAGATTAAAGAACTATATAAGCTGTCTAAATTTTTATTATTACCTCAATTCAGATCCAACTATTTGAGAAAATCAATACTCGTCTTAAGATTAACAAAAGTTGTTATAGCTGTAAAATTATTGAAAAGTGTCAATGAATATGTGAACAAAAATAAAATAATATAGTATAAAGTATGAAAATCAGTTTAAAAAGATAAAAGTAAATACTTGATTCAGTTGCTTCAATTTTTGTCAAGTTCTCCTCAACTCCTAGAGGTTGTGGTGATGCTTTGATCCAATCCTGTGTACATACCAAAATCTTCACAAGTCGTGGTGTTAAAAAGCTTCTGAATTGATCCAGCACACGTCCACCTGTGCTAAAAGCTGATTCCGAAGCAAACGTAGACACTAGAATTGCCAAAATATCTCGTGCTAGATGAGGTAATATTTTGTAGTCCTTATTTTAGACCACCATGCCAAAATATCAAACTCACATGCCCTACCCACACTCGCTTCTTCTAGATATTGATCCACTTTTATTTTTAAGTATTCACACTTTGAGAACCAATCACATTGATACCATGCATCATCTTCACCAACATCATCCTAGTTCATATTAACCTCATCCACCTCATCACTATTGTCATCCTTAGATACAGTCTCACAAAGCTCAGTTTCATAAATGGTGTACAACTCATACAATTTTTCTTTCACTTTTTGACCAATTTCTAATAATTTCTTTAATCTATGACTCATTTCATAATACCATTCAACATATCCTAATTTGTATCGTGGATCTAACACCACAACAATAATTAATAAAATGTTCATCTTCTCAAAAGTCTCCCAATACTTATCAAATTTATCTTTCATTTTTATAGACATTTGCCTCAAGTTCACATCAGATGACTTTTGAAAAGAGAGCAAGAGCCTTTCAATCTTATAAACTTTCACAAAATAAATATTTGAAGTGCAATACAAAGAAACAGATACACGAGTAGTGATTTGATAAAACTTCTCCAAAAATTTACAAATTACTCTAGCATTCTCCCAATCTTCATCCGTTGGAGGACTGTTTGATCTAAAAACACTATCTTTATTAGCAAGACAATCAAATGTCTTTTGATATTTTAAAGCAGATTCCAACATTAAATATGTAGAGTTCCAACGAGTCGATACATCCAAGCATAGAGAATGTTGACATGTAATTTCTTCCTCCTTAGTGCACATTTTGAATTTTTAGATCCTACTTGGAGAACTTTTCACATATCTAACAGCAAACCGGATTCGAAATACTGAATCTTTGATTTCATCTATACCATCTTTGACAATTAAATTTATAATATGTGCAACACATCTAACATGCAAATATTCCCCACCACATAGCAATGCATTCTTTTTTAACATTTTTCTCCCAAAATTCTTTACAGCAACATCATTGGAAGAAGTAGTATCCACAGTGATAGTGCAGATTTTTTTAATGCCTCAACTTTTAAGACCCAACTCAAGAGACTGTGCAATAATATTCCCGGTGTGTGGTGATGAGAGAATACAGAAGCAAATAATCCTCTTTTGTTTCTTCCACTTTACATCAATGTAATATGCGGTGAGACACAAGTATCCTTGATTTTGGTTGGAAGTCTATAAATCAGTAGTCAAGGAAATATGATTAACTAATTATTGAAAAAAAACTTTCTAGCTTTTCCCTTTCTAACATATAAATATCCACACAATCTTTAGTAATTGTAGCTCTTGTGACAATGTTAAATCTTGGTTGCAAAGATTTACAAAACTGACGAAAGTCATTCTTTTCAACAAACTTAAAAAGTAATTCATCCTCAATAATCATGCGTGTCATTGCCTTCCTAGAGAATTCTTGATCAAATTTCCAGTTACTTAAAACATTTCCATCTCCTGATCCTGCACTAATTGAAAATGTCAATAATTGCTGTTTTTTATCTCTATCACCATGGGGATACTTTGGGCATTGACTATCCAAGTGTCTTTTAAGTGTCGTTGTACCATGACCACTGTTACATTCATATGATTTCTTGCAATAGTTGCATTTACATGTCCCTAAAAGCTTCCCATTTTCATCTTTATCTTTAGTAAAATGTTCTCACACCACTGAAGTTAACGTCCTGACCCTTTTTGCCTTAGATTTAATCATAGATGATGAAGCAACTTGGAATTCAAGAGTGGGTTGATTAATTTCCATACACTCTTCATCCATATGCAATACCTAATTATATATCAGATGCAACAAGACAAAGCATAAATTTTACAACCATAACATGATAATGTAATTTATATATAACAACTATAATTTCTAGTATTCACAATTATTTGATTATTCACATGTTAACACAGATCGAAACCAGTAGATAAGATAGTTTGCAAAGTAGAATTACCGAAATGAGAAAGAAATTCTAGAATCGAAGAAGAAAATCAGTTGTTAAACCTTATTAGAGTCACACAGCTGCCAGAATCTAGGGTTTTGCCCATAAGAGAGAGAGAGAGAGAGACTGAGAGATTAGGGCGTGGTGAGCGTGGACAGGGATTCACAGGGCTGTGCGGGATGGAGAAGATTGGCTGTTGGGATTCACAGGGCTGTGCGAAGTAGTGGAGGACAGCAGGACGCTCGACTGCTAAGACGCCGAAAGAGAGAGTGGGGGAAGGATTGCGCTGAAGGTTCATGTGGGAGGTGGGCAGGATGGAGAAGATTGGCTCAGTTGGGATACAGGGCTGTGCGGAGCAGCGGAAGATGGCAGGACGCTCGGCTGCTAAGATGCTGTAAGAGAGAGTGGGGGAAGGATTGCGCTGAAGGAAAGGACTGTGTTCAAGTCGTCGTGGGAGGTGGGGCGGGATGGAGAGGATAGGCTCGCTGGGATTCACAGGGGTCAGGGCTATGAGGAGCAGGCGGAGGACGGGGCAGGGCAGCCATACGCTGTAAGAGAGAGAGAGACTAAGAGGGGGCGTGGATCTTTTTGCCGGAGCAGCGAAAGCCAGCGGGAATGCGGGATTAGGTTATTGCTGGCCAAGGCCCACATACGTGGGCGGGATATAGGAGTGGGAAGGGTAGGGGCAGGGCCAAATAAATTTCATATATTATATATATTATATAATATATTACATATAAATGGGTTATACGGGTTGAACGGGTTAAATAAACGAGTTGGACGGATTGACGACTTGCGAAGTCTCAACCATAATCCGTTTATTTAATTAAATGGTTGAACGGGTTGGCGGATCATAACTCATTTATTCAAAAATCTCAACCCAAACTCATTTATTAACGGGTTGACCATGACCATTAACACCCCTAGTGGGAAGGCATGACATGTACTAATGTGGCCGGGATCTCGTTGGGGAAGGCAACGACTTAGTAATTATTGTTGGCTTTAAGCAGTTTCTTTTCTTTTTTTCTTTAGTAATTATTGTTGGCTTTAAGTAGTTTCTTTTCTTTTTTTCTCAAATGGTAGCGTTCAGTAGAAATTGCGCTAGCAATTTCGCGGTTTGTGCATTGCCATCCACCTTGTGAGAAGACGTAGCACCTCAAGATACATAAGCTGTAGCCCATTGATTGGTGAAAATTCAAAATTCACAGTTGAATGAAGTCTAAGATTTTCCACGACGACCGAAATTAAAATTCTTGATACACGGCCAATAAATATATGTTCCAATGATTCCCACAATTGACCCACCCAAACGAGACGGAAACGGCAAACCACGGATTGGCGCTTCGTAATTGGCCCGGCCAAAGTCCTAATTAAAGTCGTCATTTGTTAGCATATGCGATCGGTGTGACATGCGAGGTCCGACGTCCGGTGTCAGGCCGTGAGCGAGAGCATAGTTTTTATTACGACGAGTGATGGTGTATGCCCCCGCTAATTAAAATTTTCTGTTTAGTTCATCTTAAAATTTTCACATATTATAATTTTTTATTTTTTTCGTACACTTATTTATCTAATTATATTTAACATATAAACTAAATTTTACCATTTTTGAATATTTATATATATTTTTAATATTTTTAACTATTTTAAAATTTTCAAAAAAATATATACACATGTCCAAAAAATGGTAAAACTTAGTTTATATCTTAAATACACTTATATAAATAAGTATATAAAGAAAAAAAGCAAAAAAAAAATTGTTGTAAATCAATTTTTTAAAGTGAGCTAAACATGACATTTGCCTACTCCGAGCTAACAGGATCATTCATCTTTTATTACAATTCAATATTTAAAACAAAAAAATTTTAGAAGCTAAGTTTCATCTAAATTTTTTTTTTATCAATGTGCAAATCAAAGCAGTTAATTGAACATCCAAGTGTTTAGAACGCTTTTCCTTTATGGCCTAATGATTATATTAATCATTATAATATTTTAATACATACGATTATGGATTTAAGTATTTATATTCAATTGAAACAATTTTTGGTACTACAATAAAAATGGAGTTTTGTTTCAATGCAACCAAGTGCATCAAAATTTCAATGCATCCTGCTAGAAATTTTATTTTTAATATTTTATTTTTTATAAAACTTTTAATCTAAGTATGTTTAACTTATGTATTAAGTTTTATCATTTTTGAAAATTTATATATACATTTTTTATGTTTGAAAATATCGGTATTTTAGTCATTTAAAATTACTAAAACCCCTCCTATTTTTAAAAATAAAAAATATATATACACATTTTCAAAAATGGTAAATTTTAATTTATAAATTAAATACACGTAGATTAAAAATTTTATAAAAAAATTTAAAAATATTAAAAAACAAAAATTCTAGTTGGATGCATTAAAATTTCAATGTATTCGGTTGCATCAAAACATTCTGCATAAAAATAAATGTTCGTTGGATCCAAAACTACCTCGAAAACCATGGAAAACTAAACATGTTTATAATATTTGTAAAAAAAATAAATACAATGATGTCCCTAATTGAACCCTTACAAGTCATGAGAAGTGAGAGGGAAAGAAAGAGAGCAAGAGTAAAATCATTTTCAAAGTATTTCTATTCAAATGGGCATGATTTCTCTAGTTCGATATATACTGCATTATAGAATTGATCATAATAATGTGTTCGGATATTTTACAAATAAGCCGAAGATGTATTAGGCGGTTTGGTAATGTAACTTTTTTTTTTTTGTAGATGGTTGTACCAAGAGGATGAATAAATCTAATAATTAGGGGTCCTTTGATAAACAAGGTAGTATAACATGGCCTCACACGTGAAGGAAGAGTTAACATGCATGGCCTCTTCCTAAGATATGTGGAAAAAAAAAAAAAAAAAAAAAAGGCACACGCACATGCATTGGATGGGTGGTAAGCCAAGTTGGTTACGAGTTGAATCTCTTAACCTTGAGCGCCAGGACCTCACCTTCATAGCGGTCTAACAGAGCAAAGACTCATCAAGGCCTTGGGACGAAGTTGGGGTCATTTGGCCTCGGCCTTTCTTTGGTTAGGATATATTATTGAATTTTTATTTCACCATCAAATTAACCCTAATCTACATCAACTTCTTCACAAATCATTGCAAATCTAACCTTGTGAATATTAACATTTTATTAAAAAATTAAAAAATCTTCATTACACTATGATATGAAAGTTACCTTTATGATAGCACAAAAAGAATATTAATATAAAAAATGATAAATAAAAGTAGGAAGATCAATTAATCAAGAAGTCAAATTACACCACCAAAAAAAAAAGTCAAATTACACTAGTGATTCTTTTTCAGGGGTGTTTTTTACGTCAAATATACTGTTGTATTTGAGAATTTAAAAATATGGCATCCCAATACAGCTAATTGTAGATCAAGCAATTTACAGTAGTCTCGAGAATATATTTTTTTATCTTCATGATATGCGGGCTTCGCTAGAATGCACCTCTAAAATTCGACAATTTTTAAAGATAAAAAACTAAGGTCAAACCTGTTCAACCAGTTTGAACTGGAACATTAATATAAAACTTACAATATACTAATTATTTGTGCAATTGTTAAAATTTAACATTAATGATATATAATATAATATACTGAAAACATGTGCGGTTCAAGATAAATACTTAATATATTTCATGCTGAATTCAGATAAAGAAGTTCAATATCAATATTGTGGTATCCTAGACCTAATATGTTATATATCAGAAATGCTTATACGAAACCTCTCTTTTATATAAATTCGTTTTAACATCTTAGTGTGCATGGGCTGCATTTACAAACGTGTAAAACCAACGTAATAAAATGGTTAATATTAAATATCTATTTTAAAATTATATTTTTAATGTTTAAACCATTTAAAATATACTTTCTATGTGGATAAATGATTTTGTAAAGTATTATTAGATTTTAATATATATGTAAATAAATTTAAATTTTTTTTATAATTTACACATGTGCATATATTTTTCAAAAAATATAGACCATACTCATATTTGATTGGAATGAAACTAGATCTCCTAACTATTATGATAAATTTAATGAGTAAACTGAATTTTATATCAACCATCAAATCATAAAATTTTAAAAAAATATATACGGAAACACGGGTGTCATGTGGTTATTAACTGTGTAACCGGACCCCAGTTAAATGGATTTTCTTGGCCCAGCCAATGCTCCAACCGGTTTCCATCAAGTATTGAAAACCAGAGGTTAATCGCCAATAATCGGACTAGAACGTTCGCAGTTCATTGTCTTGACTCTGACCCGTCAAACCGCCCGAGTTCGGTCCAATTCCAAAAGACAATCCTCCGGATTATAACCAAACTCGCGCCGAAGCGTTAACTTCCTGACCATGTCACTCACATGATTACTAAGCCAGCGCTTTCATTGCAACGGCGACCGAGTCAGACATACCATCTGTTGTCCCGTCCTCCGTTTTCTTTGCATCGTCTACCAAATACTACAAATCGACTGGATCGCAATTTTTGATGAGTCTTTACTTTTATGAAACTCTTTTTATACGTAATCCTTTTCATTTTCAGTATTTTTGAGAAAAAATCATTTCATGCATTATATTAATTTTTTTAATTATCATAGGAATCCTTTCATCTTTTCAGTATAATTATGCAATATTTAATACTATTTATATTATCATAAGAATCCTTTCTGCATAGTATAACTGTGCATGGCTCCTTAAAATCAACATATATTAATTTTAAAGTAATATTTTTAGCATTTAAACCATCCAAAATTTTATTACTGTGGATAAATAGTATTATTATATTCTAATATGTGTGAACATATTTAAATTTTTTTCATAATTTATATATAAATATTTTATTTGAAGCAAACGTGGATTCTATATATACTTGATTTGGATGAAACTATCTATTAAATAAATAAGTGGTATTAAATATAATAAATAAATTTAATTTTGTATTAATCATCAAACATATTAATAATGAGGTGATTGTCAAAATGTAACTAATGAGGTTGGTAAAAAGTACCACCTTGGTGTAGAAATTTCAACCTTTGAGACATGATATGAGGAGTTTATCTCTGTTTTTTTAGAGTAGTGTCTCAATAACTATTCTATTAGCAACATTGTTAGATTTACACGTTTGTGATTAAAATATTAAAAAATATGTATAGGATTGAATCATAAATATAATAAATAAAAAATAACGAGGGGGATTATATGTAACAATTTTTATGTAACTTTGTTGGATAGAAGTTTTCTAAACAAATAAAGCCCATAGCAAGTTTGGTATTTCTGCATATATGGTATGGTTTAATATAGTGTAGTATGGGAGTATATTTACCGAGACATGATTTTATAATCCAACAACCCTATTTTTCTAACATTATTCTTATATTCCAATTATTTTTCCTTCGAACTATCATATTTATTTAAACTTTATCTATATTATTTCATATCAATCATGTAAATTTTAAACTATTTTTTTATTATCATCCCATATCACAATTTTTTCTCATTTTACAATCCCAAACATGCCCCTAATTTTGAAATGGTGGCTTTCTCACGTTTTTCTTTCTCATAAAATTGAAATGACTTAACCTTGATCAAGTATAATCCACCTCATTTGCAATTGCACCTTTTACTACTAAGTGAATCAAGACAACAATAGATCAATGAAAAAGAAATTCCATAACAATGAAATTCTCATTCTTCAATTGGTTGACGCTTCATAGGGACCCAATGCACCTTGTGGAGCTTTAATACTAAATTTTTTTATCATCTAAATACATCAAAAGTAGCCTATTATTGAATAGGGGTGATCCCACGCGTCCGGACGCATGGGACCCCCCATGCGTCCAGCAATGATACTCTCTAAATTTTTTATATTTTTTATAAACATGTAAAGCTAAATGTATTTAACCTATAAATCAAGTTTTACAATTTCGGACGTTTTTAAGTATTTTTATTTTTAAATATAGTGACATTTTTGTAATTTTCTAACCTAGAAATTACAAAAAATGTTACTGTATTTTAAAAAAAAAATCTTAAAAGTATCAAAAAGATAAAGTTTGATTTATAAGTTAAATACACATAAATCTATATGTTTATAAAAAAAATCAAAAAATAAAAAAACGAGGCCCACGGCCAGCTACTGGTGTGCATATTTTGCTTTTTGTTTAGATTTTTATGTTTTGTTCATAATTTAGATGGGATAAAAGTGAAATGAAATTTCTCATTCTCAAAAATATTTTCTCATCTTCAACTTTTCTTATTTTTCAAAAATTAATAATTTATTTGTTCCATTTTCTGTACAATTGTTTTTCGTTATCAAGTATCAACACACAACATTGTTTTTCAATCTCCTATCCTTGTTCTATCCGAGCAGTAAATAGGCCCTACTATCTTGAATAGATGAATCGCCAAGAGCAAGCAAAGCTTACAAGTATACCTTTTCCTTGTCATGACCGATGGCCAAATGAGGCCTAAGACCCTATTTTGTCACATAACATGGCGCAATTTAAGGAAACGAAGTAGGATAGTGTGTGCCCGTTGTCCCAGTAGAGTAGCGGGCACTCTAAGTGACTGAACATGTAAGTAGGCGAATGCATGACTCGAGGACAAGGCAGGGGGACGGGCGAAGTGATGACGACAAGTTGGGCACACTGTTCCACTTACAACAATGCGCCAATGTTCTAATCAATAATCTTCGATTACAAGCTTTTAACTGCCATGTATTTTGCTATTTTTCTTGGAAAAAAAGGCACGCCAATCTTATAACAAATCAACTGATTTGTGGATGGTCGAATTTTTTTAATAGAAATGTAGGCTTTACCTAGTTTAATCAGCATGTTAAATTTTATATTTTTAAAAACAAAAATAAAAAAGGATATGATGAATATATTTGTGCATGTATTATGCCCTTTTTTTCCAAAATAAAATATACAAAATTTTACATGTTAATCGATCTAGGTGGATCCTATATATTAATGGAAAAAAAAAATTAAAAAGTGGGGAAACCGAATTTCCGAACTATCCTAGCCCGGTTATACTTACACCCGTGGCCGTGGTTCTGTTTGAGTTGGACCTCGTATCCAACTGAAGCTCAGCTATTGATTCGTAAATTTGATGCATGGCTGGCTCACATCGAGCAGAGAGATCTTTCCGGCTGGTTTTGTCCCCTTTGGATGAACCGCGCCACCTTTTGGGCCTATGGGGAAAATCCAAATATCGAATATGTAAATGAAACTTTGGACATTAATATTGGATGAGTAGTGTACTAGTGTTCGTTATTTGCTTGTAAATGAAGGATTATAGCGAGAATAGAAACAAATGAGATTATTACGTCATGGAAAATGAGATATAACGAGCAGAGTGAAAAAAAAAAAAAAAGGAATATTGGAAATACAGAAGTTTTCACAAATGCGAAATCACATCCCATTGGACTTACCAGAACATGCCGACCGCTTCGATGATCCTACCCGTTCATCTCGCTCTGATTTGGGTCGATCCGATTGGACGCGTAGTCTGGGATAGATGTCAACACAGAACGGGGACGGGTAGCGACCTCGAGTCTCCGAACGCGGGAATGCAGTGGAACAGTGGCAGTGCTCGGACTTCCAGCTTCCCTTACGTGCTCTTTGGGCCAAGAATCCGTGACGAAGACTAATTGGTGAACCAAACCCGTGGTGGAACCGGTTCCACCGGTTAAGTAAACGGTTTGAATTGATGACGTCAGCATGACATATTTATGATGTTATAAATGTTAATTATTTTTAATTAATTATATATTTATAAATCCTAATTTTACGTATTAGATTTTAACTAGCACAACAAAATATGTAGGAAAAAATAAATAGAAATTTTTTTAAAAAATCTTTAAGCATGAAAGTTAAAAAAAAGTTAACTATATTAACTGACCTAAAATATGTAATAAGTCTTAATGTTGATGTTTGACTTTTGAATCCTCCTTATTTATCTTGGTATTTTTTGAATTATACTTCTGTGAATATATTCAACACAATAAAAAATAAATCAATAATTATTAAAGGATTGAAAAATTAAATAGTTTATAATAATATTCACCCTAAAAAAATAATTCATAATAATATAAGAATTAAGAAAAATTCATATACTCAACCAAAAAAAAATGTAAAAGTCTACAAAATAATCATTCTTCTCAAATATGAAATTTTAAAAGCCTACAGAAACATCATTCTCAACAAATATCTAAATTATTTATTTTATTTACAATTTTTTGACATTTTATTTGCTGGCCTGTAGAGATAATTTATAGTCTATGAATTACATGAAAAGAACGAATCAAATAAATATTAAAAGCTTCCTATGCAATCTTCTTCCGGCGGAATGGCGGGACGCAAATATATTTGGGAAATTCCTAGGCATTTTTTTACTAGCAGGATTGCAGGACGGAAATTGATTTGAAAAATTATGAGAATATAATAGAATCACGTTGGGAAGCGGAAAGCTGGTTTTTGGTTTTTATTTTTTTATAGCCGAATTGGTTGAACTCGGTTCAACCGTCAATACTGGTTCAACTACGATTTGGCTGGTTCAAGGGGTTTAATTAATTGAATTGAAACCGGGTGAATTGAACCGGAATTTGGACCGGTTCCCGGTCGGACCGGTCCAACCGGCTCCGTTTCTAAAAACATCAATTGATGCTTGTGCATCCTTATCCCCAGTGGTTGGTTGAATTTACGATCGTTTTCAAAAAAAAATTTAGAATGATGAACAAGTCCATATGCACAAATAAAATTATAAAGACGAAAGAAAACATTTTAAAATAAAATTTTTAGAAATTATTTAATATGAGTAATATTTTTAAATCTTTTGTATTGTGAAGATATTTTCTTGCATTGTATGATTTAAAAAAATTTTAAGCATAAGTAATACATCTACAATTTAAGATAAACCTCATGCAGACGATGCAAATTTTGCAAAAAGCCATGACATATCTTCAATATCGATTTTCGACCAAACTTTATAACCCCAAAATAATTCCATTTTTAACGAAAATTGTAAGCAAGGGTTAAAACGGTTGAAAGATATTTATCATGTCGTCGACATTAAGATCAATTTTATGCAAATATTATTAGTCAACCCAAATGTTTCTAACTTTCTACGAGTCCAGGCATACATATGGTTGATCTTAAGAATCAATTTGACGGATTCATAATGAATTGTTCCACATAAACGAGTTCAAACGGGTTGACTAGACTTTCTGTTGTTTCCGGCCAATAATGGGTTGGACCATAGATATTTCATAATTAATGGGGCCCACATGATTTGGACTGCTGAATTTCAGTAACTTTTGCTTTATGGCGTGACTCTTAAATGCATGCGTATCAACAAGGGTAGTGCGCCAGAGCACCAAAATAGTCGTCCATCTTTCAAACCGTGTCTTTGGCCGCTCTAGCCTCTGGCTCGAATCCAAATTCCGGGAGTCGCTTTCGAAGAGCCCGACGAGGCTTCTGCTTCGGCCATCGAAGAGCATCATCCCTTCGTGGATTCCTACAAAACCCGAGAAATCCCCAAATTCTCTTCTTCAAAGGCCTAGGAATCTTTCCAAAACTTCTTGGTAGGTAGTAAAACCGAGGGAAGGTGGCGATGGCTGTGAATGCGGCGGGGCGAATGAATCCGCAATCTGCGGCGGAGAAAGCAATATCAGCCATTGGATGTGGATACGATCTCGCCACCTCCGACATCAGGCTCTCCCAGTGCAAGCAGGGCCCGTCGGGGTCGCGATTGATTGAGCTTGGAGATTCCGTGGCCGCTCGTCAGCTGGTCTTTCCCGGCGGCGTTTTGGTCCCCAACGTGCCGAAGTTGATCAAATGCGATAAGGGAGAAAGGATGAGATTCAGCTCCGATGTTCTTTCGTTCCACCAGGTATGACGGTCTTTAAGAGTTGATTGATGAAGAATAATCTGTTGGTGTGTAATAATCAAGGGCGATCAGTGGGAAACTGGTAACCAGAAATCGAATTCATGCATAAGAAACGACTAAATGGGATAGACTGTTGACTTTCGGTGGTTATTGTCGAATGGATTGGACAATGAGTGCTAAATACTTAGCGAAGAGGATCGACCCTTTTTCGAATTATCTTTGGGCCTAAACTCAGCATAATCACACGATCAGCGAGCGATTGTGTTGGAGATACATGAATCCAATGTATGCATTAGATTGTTTTGTTTTCCCCGTAGCGAGTGTGTTATTCCCACACTTAATGATGAGTGAATTACTATCCAAAAAAAAAAATGATGGCTGAATTATTTCTTCCCTGTCTGCTTGTCTCCGTGGCTCTTCTTTTCATGCTTATGGGGTTGTTGGATATCTCCTAACGCATCTTCTAACGGATGTTGAGAAATGGCAATGAACATTGCTATTCAAATTGGCGATTGACTAGTCTGCCTGTTAAATTCGTCTTTCATGCTCAGGTTGAAAATTGTTTTTGAATCTGAAAACTCCAATTTAGTAATAAAAGAAATGAATGCTAGTAAAAGCCATACTCTCCGGATTTATCAACATTGGCTACTTCATGCAGATGTCCGAGCAATTCAACCAGGAACTTGGTTTGACGGGTAAAATACCCTATGGCCTGTTCAATTCCATGTTTGCTTTCTCTGGCTGCTGGCAGAAGGATGCAGCTGCAACCAAAAGTCTTGCTTTTGATGGTTGGTTCATAACACTTTACGTTGTTGAGCTAACCAGGTCACACATACAATTACATGAGGAAGTGAAGCGAGAAGTTCCAACTTCCTGGGATCCTGCTGCTCTTTCTGAGTATCTCTCCCTCCCCCCCTATCTAGCCAGCAATTTGAAGTTTCTCCATTTGTTTATTTATGTCCACTCAATACTTTTGTCTGAATTATTGGCTGCACTAATCGCTCTCACACTTGGGGGCCTCTAGTAAGAACTGTTTGGATCATGAAAATCGGCGCCCCAATTTCACTTCTGAGAACTCAAAGAATACCCGAAAAATGTCTTGCTGGAGCCTTTTTTGATGTCAGTAGTCTCATACTTGCAGGTCTTAAGCTTCTTCCTCTCCATGGTTTTCCAGGTTCATTGAAAAATATGGTACTCATGTTATTGTTGGTGTAAAGATGGGGGGTAAGGATGTGATTCATATCAAGCAACAACAGAATTCACTTCTGCAGCCCACAGAAGTTCAGAACGTTCTAAAGACATTAGCTGATGAGAGGTTCTTCAAGGATGTCAGCGGAAGCTTACAGCTAGACTCAAATGAATCAGTAAAAAAACTTAAGGTAAATTGAAGGCTGCATGGATTTGATATTAATAATTTGGAAATAGCTGGATGGAATTTATCAGAGGGAACGAAACTTGCATCCTTTTTCAGCAGGGGAGAGAAATTGTGTGCATATGCCAAGCTTGGGCTTCTAGCGACCAGTGGTTATAAAGCTGATCTGAGGAGCTGGCTCCACTGGTTCAACCTGGAACCGATTTATACAGTCCCATCCTTTTTCTTTTTCCTTGGGAAAAAGAAATTCATTCAGGTTAAAAATCTCCGTTTTCCTGTTTGTGCACATGTACACACGTCAAAATTGATCCATTGTCTAACTCAGAAGGACGGAGACAGTCTATCAAGGTTGATTTTTTAGTTGGAAGTAGTGTTTAGACTCCTTATCTAAAAAACATGTGTTCAAGATGTTGGACAATATTAAGTTTTTATTAGTTTATAAAGACTAGTCGAATCAAAACAATCAGCCTGGCACTTCAACCACCAGTTCAATTTTTAGAGCATTGCCAACGACACTCTAATATGGTCATGGAACCTAACATCCATTGAGTCATCCAGGTTGTAGCATCTCACAGATTTAGCTGAAAATCATCATTATAATACATTTTGTGAAAATGGTTTCATAGGAATTTTTTTCCCATTTCAGGACAAAGAGTTTGCTGGCTGGGAGCACTACCACGCATTCGCAAACTCTATTAGGCCAATTGTTTCGCATTCAAAGAAGGAAGTAAGGCAGTACAAGCTCCTCGATTTTGCTACAGCAAGCTATTCATAAAATCAGACAAGAAGGCAGTTCCACTAAGATGTTATTGATGTCCTAAAATTTTCTGTATAGGATATAGTGATCATTCGCACTAGACGGGGAGGAATTGAAGGTCAAAGTCATAATGAATGGCTATCAACAATTTCACAGGCCCCTGATGTGGTATCCATGTCCTTTGTGCCCATACTTTCACTCTTGAATGGTGTCCCTGGGAGTGGATTTTTAAGCCATGCAATGAATCTTTACCTCCGGTGTAAGTGTTCATTTCACCTTTTCCTATGTCATGAATAAAAGACTTGGTAATTTGAAAATATAGAAGTCTCAGGTAATGTTTAAAAATAACTGATCTTTCTATGGCATCATCTTTGCATTTTGAGAATTTTACTGAACTCCAGCAATATTATGATGACTTCTGTTTTTTGAAAAAACAATGTTATGATAACCGTTAGGATTGCCCTTCTCACTAATTGCCAACAGACCAACTATCTATATTCTACTAGTTGGTACCTTAATCCTAATTGTTCCTTGTGTTCCTTTTTGATGATTCAGTCAAGCCGCCAATCGAAGAGCTTCAACAATTTCTAGAATTTCAGCTGCCCAGGCAGTGGGCACCAGTTTATAGTGAGCTCCCTCTGGGGCCACAGAGCAGGAAAATTAGATTGCCTTCTCTTCAATTCACTCTCATGGGTCCCAAGCTTCATGTCAATACAGCCCAAGTAAGTCTCTTGCCGTGGAAATGTATGGAGTTGGTATCCGTTTCTTTATATGTTGGGGCTTCGTTATAATCCATCAAATGCAGGTTGATGCTGGGAACCGGCCTGTGACTGGCATTCGGCTCTACTTGGAAGGCAAGAAGAACGATCATCTGGCCATCCATCTTCAGCATCTATCTGCACTCCCGAAAACCCTGCAACTATCCGACTCCAGCTGCGAGTTGGAGGATGACAGTGTCCTTCAGTCACGGGGCTACTACGAGCCCCTCAAGTGGAGCCTGTTCTCCCACGTCTGCACCGCACCGGTCCAATACAGCAGAGCGTGCTTCGACGAGCCCGCCTCCATCGCCACCAGGGCCTGGTTCGAGGTGAAAGAGCTGGGAATGAAGAAAGTGCTGTTCCTGAGGCTTGGTTTTTCGACCGTGGCGTCTGCAAGGATACGGAGGTCGGAGTGGGCGGGTCCCGCAAACCCATCTAAGAAATCAGGCATCATCTCGACGCTGATCAGCGGACGATTCAGCACCGGCCAGATTCCTGATGCCAATCCAGACAAGTTGGAGCTGAATTCTGCTGTGTTCCCAGGCGGCCCACCTGTCCCTCTTAGAGTGCCCAAAATGTCCAAGTTCGTGGACACGAAGGAAATGGTGAGAGGTCCGGAGAACACGCCGGGCTACTGGGTGGTCACCGGCGCGAAGCTCTGCGTGGAAACTGGTAAGATTGCTCTGAAAGTGAAGTACTCGTTGCTGACGATAATTTCTGGTTACGAGGATGACACCATGTAGTGGTGGTGGCAGCGGCTGTTGTAATTAGGAAAAGATGGGTTCATTTTTTGGATATAATTTTGTTTGTAAATAATACCTGTGGAAATAATTATCAATTTCAATCTGTTGTAAATGGTAATAATGCCTGGGGTTGAATTTGTTTAAACTGGGATTGAGGATTGAATGCGGTGTCTTTTTAGGGTGTGTTTGGTTGGAGATAAAATTTTTTGATGAAAACTTTTCGGAGTAGAAATTGTCAAGTTGATAGAAAATGATGTGATATGATAGGGGTAATAATGAGGGGTAAAGAGAATAAAGTTAAAATAGATAGGGTAGTTGTATGGGTATTTGTGTGGAAATGATTGAAAAGTAGGGTTGTTTATATAGGAAAATGTGAAAAAATAATTAAAAATAAGGTAATTATGGGGAGTGAAAAGTTTTTGATTGAAAAGTTTTCATTGACATGTTTTATGTGTAACCAAACACACCCTTAAGCTATTCGAATTTTGAAAATAGGACGAGTCAAGTTGTAAAGACGCTTATCAACTCTAATCACAATTTTCCCAGACAGTAACCTTATGAGCCAAAAAAAAAAAAAAGAGGTTCCACGAAAGTTCGGGTCTGGGACAAATTCGAATTCGGGTTGATGCCCGGGTTACAGTTTTTTTTTTTTTTTTGAATATTCATGTATACATCGCATCGTGGCAACATGATATTACAGTAGAGTACATACATAACTTCACATTACGAAGGGAAACACCACAGCAGGAAAATTGTAAACTTCCAACATGACAAATGAAGTGGTAAAACCTCATTATAAGGGGATAAATTTATAAAAATGCCACAATACATCGTTACACCTGCCGTGATTCGAACCACGCTAGGCCCACCGCTGGGGAAGGCGTGGTTGCCACGACGCCAATCGTGGCCCGCCCAGATTGCACTTACCCAGTTATTGAGAGTGCCAAACCGATCCGTACGCACACCCCCGATTCGTTTGCTGATCGTAACCACGCCCGCCGGACTGTTGACTGTGCCATCCTCGCTCTTAAGAAGAAGAGAGGATAAGGTGAGGTGCTCGTGCAACTCCTGTGGCGAGAGTGAGAGAGCAATGGCTCTTGTTCTCCAGTACAGCATCTCCCCCTCTGCAGCAGCTCTTCCTAGAAATAGAAGATCCAAATCCCTGTTTTCTGCCATCAGCTGCAAGATCAGCAACGGCACCCCTTCTTTCTCTTCTCTGAGCTTCTCCAGCAATCTCTCACTCTTCCATCACAATGTCTTCAAAGGTACACATTCTCTCTCTCTCTCTCTCTCTAATTATTCTATCCAATCCAAATTTTGTTTCATACAGGTGTTTGGCCTATGAGGGCAATCGAGAAATCCCCTCGCCGTCATTCCATCGTTTGTGAAGCAGCTCCGGGTAAAAAACCCGACTCGGCTGCCAAGAGAGCTCGCCAGGCGGAGAAAAGGCGTCTCATTAACAAGTCTAGGAAATCCGAGGTCAAGACCCGTATGAAGAAGGTAATCCTCGTTTCTCGTCTGCTCATTCTGTCGCTTGACATTTTCCGTCAGATGGCTGCTTTTGTCTAGGATATTGCAATTTCTAATCTCATTACTGTGGGGCTGTCTCAAATGCTATAGAATACTGATAGGATAGCAGGATTCTAGTCTAGGACGTAGTAAGTTACATTTATAAATTTCATAAAGCATCATGGAAATTTGCATTTAGGTTCAATTAATCTTGAAGGTCCATGAAAGTTGATACATAAATCGTATACGCTTTGAAATTTGTATTGTTTCCATCCTTCTTTGTGCTTAAGACCGCCAGGACGAATTGAATTTCCAACATGCAGTTTAAATTAGAGGTATGCGAAATTAAGTTTGGTTCTGGTGTTCAATCACATTCCTCAGTTCCTCTTTGCTTCCCTGACTATTGCAATGACTTCCTTGGGATGGTGAGTTGGACGAAAGAGTAATTAACATTGTCCGTCCCAAGGGGAGATCACTAATTTTAAATTTTTAACGACATTCCCCAATCATTGACAGTGGATCATAATGCATCCCTAGGTATTCTTTGTTGGACAACTATGTAAGCTGTGTTTGAATAGACTAGTCAAGACATCCAGCAGTTTTTGTTTCAATAGTTACAGTAAACAATTTTCTTTTTCTTTCTTGCTATTTTTCAATGTTCTTCAAAACATTGATAGATAATGACAAGTAGTATAGGTATGCATATACACATGGAGATGTGCAACAGGTAAGCTGATAGTGGCATTGATTGAAGTTTGAACATCTATACTCTGGAAGATGAATGATGGCACATTTTGCACTCACTGAAAGTGGTACACTAGTAGACGTGGTTCAGGCATATGGGAATGCACAGGATGCTTAATTATTATGCATAGAATTGTGGCATCCAGCTTAACCCAAAACAGCAATCACATGTTTAGGGGCCTTGTCATTGAACTTTTTAAAATTTTCTGAATTGTGCTTTGATGAATGGATGAGTCCTTTTTGATGGGATAATATTCTCAAAAGAGCCAAAGATGTCACTGCTTGTGCATAGAGTAGTGTGAGTAGAAGGGCTAAGATTCAAATGTTGGGTAGAGATAGTGGCCTTGTTACCTACCCTAAGAGTATGTGAGTATCCGGTGCTTGGTCATCTAGGATGGGAGAAGCAATAAGAGAGAGAGAGAGAGAGAGAGAGAGAGAGAGAGAGAGAGATTTACACTCATTAAAAGGGAGTCTACTGACTTGCAACAAGCTGAAGAGTAACCAAAGAGTGAGCTAAGGCTTGGTACACAATTCGGCAGGAAAAAAGGCTAGGGGGTTTCACAAAGGAAAACTAGGAGATCCATCAACAATGCGGCCAATGCCTTGATGGATGAAAGAGATATGATGCCCTATTTGGTAAAGCGGAGAGCCAACGAGTAGCTTCTTGGCAAAGAGACGAACCAAGGGGTATTTATCTGTATATGGATGTTCAGCAGCACAAGTCAACACATTGTGGCTATTCAGTGGTTTGATTTTGGAAGATTGTTATCTTGCATGGGATCTTCCTATCCATAAGACAACCATAGTCAAGAATGGGGCCCAAAGAAGAACGAGAATTTACCATTAGTGTTAAAAATTCATGTTCAAGTAATTAGTTGGATTTGTCACTGGAGAAATGGTAGAAAAGAAGCAATTTAGTGGATACATGTGGAAGATATATGTAAACAGGAGTTCAGAAAATCTGGACTATGCTAAAATGATAGTGGCACAAAGGAACTCTTGAAATTTTAGTTCTGTAAACCTATGGTTAAAATCAGTAGAATCAATGAAAGGATCCCTAGAGTGTCTGAGGACTAGATGAACATTCCATGACTTAATCCAGATAATTTATTCAGAGGGCTACAATTTCCCAGGCATCTAAATAGGATATTCTTTTTCTAGGATAGCAACTGTGTTGAGTAGGCCATATCCTTAAGCTGAGGGCCCATGACAACTGGATTATGTAATCCATAGAATGATGGTGGCTGCAGTCTTATGCCAATTGCATAGCGTATTTTCATCATTTTTCAAGGAAATCATCCCTTGGTCTCTTATGCAAAGTGCTATGAAGTACCTGGATTTAGGTTGAGCTAAATGATAAACTCCTGATTTGCTGATCACGAGAACAAGCATCCTATTAAAATTAATGAAATTGCTGCTCAAATTTTGATTATTGCCTTTGATAGTCTAATTTGGATGAATTTCTTTAAGCATATTTTGATAGTGTGCTTTGATAGAAGACTCAGGAATTTAGACATCTTACATTTGCCCCATCCAACCTTTGGTTATATACCAATGGAGGGCATGGTTTCTGCATTAGACATGCCGCACTACATTTTCAAGCAAGTCATCTCCTGGCATCTTCAAGCATATTTGGCACTAATCTGCTTATCCTTGTACACTTTGTGGCAAAGGCCTATAGGCATGGATGGGCTTATACATATGGTACTCTTTTGTTTTTTTCATTACATTTAGTGGGAGACAGCACTCCTGACAAGATTTGAACCCCGGATCTCTGGCACACAGACAGGATGTGAAACCAACTGGGTCATGCCCAAGGCCACCATACGGTACTCTTTTTACGCAATTGGGAAGCAATAGATAAGCTGGGAAATGAAGTAGCCGTGGATGCATCTCAATCAAGAAAAATCAGATCGATCACATTCTTGTCATATTATAGGTTGGGCTGCCCATTTCTTATTCAATGCAAGGTTAAGTTCTGTATTCCGGATCCCTTTTCAGTCCAACCCAAAGTAAGGCTGTGTTAGTTCATATGTTGTGACAACTGTGATCATGGGTGCAAACTGGTTGAGCTGACCAAAGCATTACCCAGCTTGACCTTAGTTGTGAGGGAAAAAATGACTGAGCCAATCGAACAAGAGCTAGGATATGCATAGTAGTATAATACAAATTATAAACCATTAAAAGTCATAAATCCTATTGTCAGGCTGGTTCATGAGAAAGAATTTTTTTTTAATGTCATGAACTATTTCATAGAAACGGATTTTGTTTTAATGTCATTAACTATTTTATATAAACTCTTTCCGACTGTGTATATTTCACGTGTTTATCATGGCAGTTCAGAGATGGGATGAAAATTTGGTATGTAAATGTATTGAAAATGGGTAAAGATATATTAGAAATGAGTAAAGTTATATTGGGAATGAATAAAAGTGTATTGGAAATGAGTAAATGTGCATTGAAAAATGTGACATCACATCCATCCTATCCAATCCTATTTTTGAACTATTAGCATGTCCTCTTCTCATCTTTTATGCTCACGACTTGTGTGGGTTAACTGTTGAAGATGATTATTGTAATTGTTTTGTGTATTGGCTCTAAGCTGCGAAGGCAAATATTTTTCCCATGCAAATACGAGGAATGCAGGGGAAAAGGTCAACAACCATGGCCCCAAGCCATGATGCAAAGAGCCATCATTAGGTGGGTCCAAATACTCACGTTTTCTACATTACTAGGACAAATGTCCGCCGCAGTTGAGAGCAATCAGAAGCCCTGCGTGCAATCATCTGTCCTTTCCTTCCCTTTTATTACATGATGTTTTCTCCGTGTTTTCTTCAATGTTGCAATCACCAATGAGAAGCCACGTCTGAATGTTGCAATCACCAATGAGAAGCCTTGCATGCAATCACCTGTCCTTCCCTTCCCTTTTAACTACATTGCGCATAGGTGGTCGGTTCCTTCTCTTGTTCGAGGGGGTTACTGATGCATAGTAACGCTGAAAAAAGGTAAAGGAAGTTGATTTGTGCACGTTGTTTTCTTTAAGGTGTTGGTAGCACTAGATGGACTGAGGAAGAAGAAAGGAGCACAGGAGGAAGAAGTCTTTCCCGTTGAGAAGCTAATCGCTGAAGCATACTCCTCAATCGACAAAGCAGTGAGACGTGGCACATTGCACAGGAACACGGGAAAGCACAGAAAATCGCGTTTGGCAAGGAGAAAGAGGGCAGTGTTGATCCACCATGGCTGGTACACTCCTGCAACTTCAAGCGCCTAGGACTTTTTTACCTGTTTAATATGTCATGTATGCCTCTTCAGTTTCTTTGAACTCTCTGAATTGAAAATATTCGCTTCCAAATTCAACGCGTTTTTGTTGGACACACGATGGAATGGGTCCATGCAGTGAAATAGACAGAACACCTGATCCCGAGCTCAGCTACAATCTACAGAACCACAGTCCTGATCTTTGAGCGGATCTGCGGAGAAAACCGACAAGCTACGCGATGATAGGATTTGACCTTGAAAGAATATATTATATATTAGTTTATCGCATAATATTCAATTTTTTCATTTTATTATTTTATTATTTTTTCTTCATAAACATCTTTTCTTTTACATGTATTTAATTCATATACTAAGTTCTGCTATTTTATAATACTTTTACATATTTATTTTTTATTTTTAAAAAATTACATATTTTAAGGGGTAAAAAATGACTTATATGCCCTGGATTCTTAAAAATAAAAAATAAATATGTAAAGTATTATAAAATGGAAAAACTTAGTATATGAATTAAATACACTTAAGGAAACATGTTTATGAAGAAAAATTAAAATAAAACAAAAATAAAATGAAAAAATTGAATATTGTACGATAAGCTAATATACAATATATTGTATCATGATTTTGCATTTTCGTTGCTTTTGAAAATATCACAACAGTTCAAAATATTTGAAATTAATTAATTCTTCGAAATTAAAAAATATATGTTTACATTTGATATAAGCGAGCAGCACCATGAGATGTGTTTGGTTACTTAGTGATGTGAGCGAAGAGGGAATACATTTAGGGAGGGTAATTATTTTTAATAAGATTGAAATAGATAAGAAAATTGCAAAAATATAGATAATGATTAAAAATATATGTAATAATTCAAAAAATAAAGTTGCTAAATAATAAAAATGTCAAATTACATTAAAAGTGGTACAGAAAATTTATAATGGACATATTTGGTAATATTAAAAAAATTTAATCCAAAACTTTTCAATATAAAACTTATTACTATCTATGACTATTATATTTTTTCAATTATTTCTTTGTTAATTTTCATATAACTACTTTATTTTTTTTATCATTTTTATATAACTGACATATAACTAATTTATCTATTTTATTTTTATTCTCTTTATTATTTATTATTATCTCTTCTTTTGCAGGATGCTTCTATAAAACAACCTTTTTATGTAGCCCTCTATATTTTCAACATTTAAATAATTGATAAAAAAATCTACTTCATTTATTGTGTTTAGCATTAATTATATTATCATGAAAATTCTTTCATTGATCTAATATCATTATATATAAGCTCAATCTATAAACATGTAAAATCAACCTGAGAAAATAATTTAGTGCTAAATATTAACTTTTAAGTAATATTTTCAACATCTAAACCATCTAAAATATCATTATTACATAGATAAATGATTCTGTAAAGTATTACTATATTCCAATATATATGTAAATTAATCCAAATATTTTTCCTAATTTACACATGAATATATCTATTTTTGAGCAAATTTGGCCTATGCACATATTAAATTTAAATAAAACTTAAATCTTGTAATTAAATAGATGATGTTACATATAATGAATGAATTGAATTTTTCATCAAGCATTAAAATCGCTTTTACGTAACCCGATTACATAAAAATAGACCCACTTCTTCTATTTCAAAAATTTTTTTAACTAAAAATTTTTTATTTAGAAATTTTATCCATTCCTAAACACACTCATATGTATTATGATTTATAAAAGATATATCCAGACGTCCATTAGTTTATAAATTTATTCCCCTTATTTAGAATTATATTTGAGAATTGAGGTGATGGATGAGTTTGGGAAGAAGTTTTCAAGAAAGAAAGTAGAAACAGCAGAATTTTTTTAAAAAAATGAGAGAGTAACACAACATAATAGATGTGATGATTGGAAATAAAACAGATATGATACACTAAAAACTAGGATAATTTACATGATCAAGATATCAAATAATATAAAAAAATCATACAAAAAAGTGCAAAAAGGATCATGACTAGTGACTACTCGTAAGCGTGGAAATTTTTGCAATGGAGGAAGTGAACTGTTTGTATGGCAGTCTGCGGGGGATTGATCTGCAATTCAGCGTCGAGCAATCACTCATTTCTCATCCTCCGGAAGCTTCGAGGTATCTCAGCATTGAATGTGGATATTTAAAGGCGTCAGCAGCATTCAAACAGGTCATGGTTTTTACGTGGAAGAATTTTTTTTTTTTTTTTTTGCACAGGGTGATTAGACGGGACGGGAGTTCTTCTTTCGCAGCTTCGCGCTAAATTTCCTCCTCCGTTGCCGAATTGTCCTTCTTTGGTCTCTCCTGCCCTTTTGACTCGGCTCATCGATGGTTGTAAATGCCTAAAAGGTGTGTTGAGAGTTCGCAGTGAATTTTGTATCCCATGACGACATCCCATCCTATTCCATTACAAAAATACAAATCTCCAATCCAATTAGACACGCCTTGCCGATGAGGTTTTAGACACGCTTGCCCTTCGGAGACAGGCCAGTCTGTTCTCATCCGATTATTCTCAAGCCAGGATTAGTTTTGGTAATTTAGTAGCACTGCGAGACTGTCGGTTGGTTTGAACTTTGCCAAGTGCAAACCCTCGGTTGGGCCGAGTACATCCAAACGGTCGACAAAAGCATCCCATTCCCACGCACGCATGCAAGCGTTGCATTGCAGTATTTGGTGACCACGCCGTTGCTCCAAAGAGCCGAGAGGCCAGATGGTGAGCCGCTGATTAGCTCTGAGGGTGCACCAAAAATAGCGAGGCCAAGTACAAAACACCATGTTTCGCCAAATATATTTGATACAAAAATCTAGCATAGCATTATTAGCGTCCAGCTTCTACATTTTTTTTCATACCTTTTCCGGTAAATACTTTCTACCCACATAATGCACTCATACAAAAACATAGCATTATCGGCTGCATGCTTTTACATCCTTCGTCCACACCTCTACCATCCAACGAATCCCAGGAAACTGCACCGTCCACAAATAAACCATCAACATCCGCAAGATATTGAATTGAACGAGGCATCTTTGCAACCATCCAACAGATGAGTTTTTTATTTTTTTTTTAAGTTGGAAGGGTATTTATGTCTTTTGACCATGAATTCAATAACGGAAAAGAGAGAAAGAAGAAGAAAGAAAAATCGAAGCGAGTAAAGGAAGAAAAATCAATCAAGGGAAACGACTAACGAGATCTCAATTTTACCTCAAAGATCGAATCCCGATGTGGTGGGAGAGAGCGTGGAAGAAGAAATTCGCTCCGTGGAGAAACACCACGACTCCCGTGCACCCCAGTAGGAAAAACTCCAGCATCTTCTTCTTCCCCTTTTTCTCTCTTTTCGCTTCAGAATCCCTGGCGGAGGAGCCAAGGCAGATGAGAGAGTCGGAGACGGCAGCGATGACCGGGAGAGAAACGGAAAAAGGACAGGGCAGAGTCACTTTTTAGAAGCCACGTCGCTTCCCACGGCGTTTCTACTTTACCCACCGCCTGTCTTATAAACGCCACGTCTGTTGCCGAACTCCGCGGATTTTCTTCTTCGTACTTGCGCACTCACGTCGATAAATAAATATGACAATTTTAGTAGTAAAAATATAAAATATTTGAAATGCATTAGACAAAATGACGTTACATAATTTTCATTAGAAAGAAATTGATCATGTTTAGTAACAAGCACAAATAACAAGTGGGCAATTAATTTAAGTGCGTACTTGGCAGTATAGCCGTTTTGGGCCCAGCATATGATGAAATTAGAATCCATCGGGCCTTGTGGTTAGCATTATTTATCCCATCATGTCAACAAAATTATTTTAATCATATTCTTAGATGAGCAGGGTCTTCTTTAAAACATTTATAATCATGTACAAATCAATACTTAGATGTATTCACAAATGCAACATTAAATATAACAATACTTTATAAACTGTATAAAAAGATGTTTTAGACGATTAACAGTTTTAATAATGGTATCTAAATCAAACTATTTCATAATAATTTTATATATTTTTATACGCAATTATATACATGTTTCATTTGAATCAAACTTTATCTTTTAATTAACTAAATGATTCTACCTGGCTGAGATTAGCTGAATTTTGATTCCCAAATTGAGCTTGATACACTAAAATTCTCAGTACATGTACCGTTGAAGTATATTCCATTAATAGACATGCAATGCTTAAATAAATAAATGGTTAAAACTCCTGCATCATTTTTTTCATGTTCGCTCCATAAAGATTTTCAATGGTTTTTACGTTCCAATTCAAGGCATGTTTGGCAATGGAGAGAAGCTTTTAAACTAAAAATTTTCACACTCCGTACCTATATTATTTTTACATTTTTTTTACATTTTTTTTTACAATTACACTATTTTTAATTATTTCTATATAATTACTCATACGGTTAATCTACCTGTTTTAACTTTATTTTCTATCATCTTTGTCATTACTCTTATCATATAACATTATTTTATTCTATTTTAAAAAATTTTACATCAAAAACTTTTCAGTCAAAAATTTTATTACTTCTCAAACACACATTTTACTGAATTCAATTTTTTCATAACAACCGAGAATAATTTATACGTTATTTAAACGCTATTGCACCATTAGCATGCCGTATATGTTCTGGCCCCGTAGCGGGGCGACCATGAATTGAAGCATGACTACAACAAATAAGCATGGTAGTAGCATTCTCCTCAATTGGGAGTGTCCATTATATGGATAAATTATAAATATTGTTAGACATGTATTAGAATATTATAAGAAATTTATAAGAATGTATCATAGCTTAATTGAAATACTAGTTAGGATAATTATAAAGGAAGAGGATTAATTTATCCCGACCTAAGTAAAAGATCAAGTTTTACTATTTTGGATATTTTTAAAGACTTTTAAACACAGTAGCATTGTTACGAATTTTCATATGACGAAAAATCATGACAATGTCATTGTATTTAAAATCTTTAAAAAATGCTTTAAAATATACAACAATGGTAAAATTTTGTTTATAAATTCAATGCACTTAGTTTAACAAATTTGTAAAAAAAAAACTGAAAAAAGACCTACAAATTTGTTTTTTAGACCGACCTAAGTAAGCCTTATTCAGGCCAACTAAAGAGGATCAACCCCCAATTGTAAATACTCATACAAAAGTTATTACGGTTAAACTGATGGTGTAAAGCATTATTATTATCTAGCTTTTACCATAATCCTTGTTTCTGAATTGCAGTAGCCTTCACGCAGGTACGTCGTGATATGAGATGGACGTACGTGATTATAGATAGATTGGCCATGGTTCCACCAGAGGATGAGCGTGAACAGATGCTAGAAATATGAGGCCGGATGGATGGGGAATCTCGAATAAGTTCAGGTGATGCAGGACATCTGCGTCGCCTAAATCCAAGGGATTTGCATGGAATTCGTTGAATGCCCCCTCTCCGAAAGGGACGGTGAAGATTGCTCGATGAATGCGATCGTTGAAATGACCGGCTTTGATCTTTCATGGCAGTGTGATGGATGAGTCCGCGACTTCGGAGGCATGCCGCAAAAGTCGTTCTGGATAAGGCCGCTGTTAACACCGGATACTATCGACGAAATTTTTTTTTGGCACGCAGTCAACTGCGGGAGGCCAAAAGTAAGGATCCCAATAGCATGCGCCCGGCGGCGCATACACCCTTTTTAAATTTTTTTTTTAAATTTTTTTTATAAAACTGTTAATATAAGTGTATATAAATTATCTAAAATGCAACTAATTTTTAAAAATAAAAAATAAATATTTAAAATACTCTAAAAATAGTAAAAATTTATACATGTATTACATATATATAGATTAACAATATTGTAAAAAAATTTGAAAAAAAATAAAAAATAGGTGTATGCGCCCGGAGTCGCTTGAAGTGCTCTAATGCTCTGTTTTGACGGTAGGATGAAATTTTTGCGATTAAAAAAGCCCGGTTAAAAATAGACTTTTTATAAAAAGTGTTTGACAATGTCACTAAAAATTGCTTATATTAATAATATTATATTTCGCTAAAATATTAAAAGTGCTTTTAAATATATAAAATTACTAAAAGAGACATATGAAAGAGATTTTAAAATATAGTTTTTTATTGTACATTATTAATCACATTGTATAAAATTTATTTTAAGAATAAATTTTATGATAATACGAAGTAAAAGATGTTAATATTTATTTAATTTCCTAACAAGATATGTTTAGAACTTATCCATTTGAATTTTAAAATAATATATCCATTTCTATTTTAACGCTCTCAAAATGAATTGGATGTAACTTGATTGAACTATATTAAATTATTGGGAGATAAATTCAATCATATATAGATTTAGATATATATTACTATTATGAGGATGCTTGGATATCTCTTTCTATGAAACCTCCTTTATTTTTAAGATGTAGATATTTTATGTAAAATACACTCCATCTGTTATATTTAGCATCATTTATATCATTATAAAATTATTTTATTTGTTTAGTACCGCTGTATACAGGTGCCATTTGTATCCCATCTATAGACTATAAGATCAATATAATAAGATAATTTAACGTTAAATATCAATTTTAAATAGTACTTTTAACATCTAAACTATATAAAATATCAATAATATATGGATAAATAATTTTATAAAGTATTACTATATTTTAATATATATATATGTGTGTGTGATGAATATAAATATTTTCTTTAATTTATATGTAAATGTACCTATTTTTTAACAAAAGTAACCTATATACATATTAGATTTGGATGAATCTTGATGTCTTAGCTAAACAAATGATGTTACAAACAACCAATTGATTTAATTTTAAATAAATCATCAACACCTCAAAAATGGAGAGGTTTTCATAAAATAACTTTTTTGAAACCTAGTTTTATAGAAATATTCTTCTTAGTATTATAACCTTTTTAACATTAAAGATGATATGGATCAATTGTATATTTATAAATTATGTAAAATAAAATGATTTTAACAATAAAAAATTAAATCAATATATTTACATATAAAGTATAACCACGTCAAAAGATAAAAAGAGAACAATTATATAAACTTGATGAGAATGATTTAAGATCGGGACTGTAGTTTAAAATTGTTATACGATCTTATAAGCATCAGATTACAATTTTTTTGCGATTACTATTAGGACAACCTCTTTTAAAATTTTTGCCAACCACTCACTTTATATCCTATAATTGCTTTTTCTGTTTAAAAAAGTCTGATTGAGAGACAGAAACGCTTGGCCTGTCTCCAAGATACAGACCACCTGTATTGAAACTCCATGGCATTGAATTGCAATGGACAGTGAATCAATGTGCCTAGGTGCATTGAAATTAAGTGCACTTGTGGGTAAAACATAATTTTGTAATTTTTTTAAAATTTTTTAATGACATCATTAGTCTAAGTGTATTTAATCTGTAAATTAAGTCTCGTCTTTTTGAAAATGCGTATATATATTTTTTGATTTTTAATAATATGAATATTTTAGTCATTTAAAAATGACTAAAAGCCCCCTGTCTTTAAAAATAAAGAAAAATATACGCAACCTCAAAAAATAATAAAACTTAATATATATGTTAAATACACATATATTAACAATATTATAAAAAATTTCAAAACAAATTTAAAAAATGAGTTTTGCATCCGGCTTCTTTTGAAATTTCAATGCACCTGGTTACATTAAATCACTTTTAATTAAGATATGCGTATTTAATTATGTAATCGAGTGCTATAGGTTGATTTTTAAAAGAAATCCATTGATTTTAATTTTTAGTACGACTATTTACTAGTGTTGAAGAACTAAATACACCTTCCTTCAATAAGAATGGAAAAAAGATGATGCATTATCTTGTGCTCTAGCCTATGGTTTATAACTTTTAAGTGTCGTGTGAGTGGCTAACTATGCGCTACCCGTTTGGTAAGAGTGTTGTCATGGTTGCTCTTCGGTCACGAGTTCAAAATCCATTGCAGGGATTATTTGGCCAAGTCATGAGAATATGCATAATCCTCACTATATGGAGAAATTGATAACACTTCACCCCATTATGGGAGGACAACAACAATAATATATACCCCACAACTGGATAAACTCAAAGGTCAAACTCATGATTTGTGGACATAAAGCCCACGACACTTACCAACGCCACTAATAGCGCTGAAGCGCTAGGTTGTGGGAGTTTGGTTTAAATTTTATACAAGAAAATAAGATAATGTAAAATAATATTCCAAATCTAACAATAAAAAGATACAGTATGAGCCCATGCTTATGTATAAGGGTGCAACTAGGGCCTAGTTGTTCCCGGTTTGGGTGAACCCAAATCCTAAATTTATTGGGTTTATGTAAACCCAAATCCTAGTATTAAAATTCAGGTTTGGGTAGGATTGACATTGGTTTCGGGTTGAATTCCGAGTTATTATCAAACTAATAGAAGTTGAAATTAGCAATAAAGATAATAAATTTTTTAAACACTATTGCATTAGCACATGAATAATTTACATGTAAATATATTTATATGACCTATAATATCTTTGGTTTTAATGAAAGTTAGTTTTTAATTAAAAGATAATTTTAAATACAATGAACATAATAAATTTACACATAACAATTAAGGTAATGTTATAAAAAAATCGAGATAAGAAAAATAAATGAAATTACGTAAAATGGCTATCTAAAGTTTAATAAAAGGGAGACCTATATAATTGTAGTTAATTAGTATATATGTAATAAATTTAATAGTTGGTATATTTATAATTATTCGCAAATAAAGTTAATGTAGATATAATATATTCAACTTTTATAGACAAATATATATATATATATATTAAGTTTTAGGATAAATTTTTTACTGTTTAATTAGGTTATGATTGTATGAAATAATTGTTATCACAATTATAGTTGAAATACTTAATACATAAACAAATATAATTATTTTAATAAATTAGAAAAAATATGGAGTTGAGACGGGTCAAGTTTGAAACCGATTTGATGCAAATTTGGTATTTGTTTCGAGTTTTTCTCGAACAAGTGGAAACTGAATTTAATTTGAAATTTTTTTTTAAAATAAAATTCAAATTTAATTTCGAAACTAAGACAAGTCAGAAAAGTAATGAATACCAGCTTGTCCCTTGAGAGGCAGCTCTTCTAGAGTACTTAAAGCGCCTGCATTCCCGGGGCCGTGCAGCTGCAGCATTGCGGCTAAAGGTGCATTTCCTGCCAGAGCGAGCATCTATCGCCTTTGGCGTATTTACCTTTTGGAATTACCGAACTACCCTCGTTGCAGTCATCCATTTGCTTGTCAGATGCCGAAAGGGTACCTCCAAAATCGAAGGGATGAGATTCTCTCTAAAATTATTAGTCTCAGCACACCATTCACCGCGCGTTCGCGACAACATCCCTTGCGTCAGCTGAAAAACATTATGTGCCAGTGCTAAAAGAGATTCATTGCATCAAAAGGCAAAACTCAGTCCTGGACTGCTCCATATAACTGCTGACGCAACTGGGGGAGGTTGTGACCTTTCTTTAATTTTAAAAAAATAAAAAATAAAAAAAATTCAAAGCCCCGAATATTTGTCTACTTTAAAATTAAAATAAACTCCAGCCTTCTAAAACCAGCTGCCATGTATCCCTTCACCTTTGACCCATCTGTGGTGCAGAGGTTGGCGAGATAGTGATTCATCTTTTAATAAAAAAATAAAAAATAAAAAAAATAAAACCAGCTGCCATGTACTTGATGGTTAGTTGTATTATATAAATAATAAGATCTACATTAATTTTCTTATCGGAATAAAAAAAAAAAGTCAACGAAACAATTGAATTAGTATTTATAGTAGGAAACATTTGTAATTGCCTCAGAGCCGTTCATCATTGCGAAGAGCTTCTTTGCCACAAATTGGCAATCGCCGTCGCGATCGCAATTGGAGCGTGCACGACAGCACGGATAAGAACGGCTCCGGCACGTCTTTGCCTCAGAGCCGTTTGTTGTTTTATGATTTCCTTTTCCTGGTCGGTAGTCTACATCTAACCAACCGTCGGTGGTGGTCTATATTTTAAATTCCTAGCATGTCATCCGTCGTTGTTTTATTTTTATAATTTTGTCTTTTATACATTTTCTAAATCAGTGTGGCTTAGATCTACAAAGCAGCATGGATAGTGGCGGAGGGTGCAAAATATAACTTGAAGAAAGGCACATAAAATAAAGTATGTTTAATTTTTTTAGTTTAAAGAAAAATTTTCCTTAAAGTTTTTCAAGGGGGGCAGCTGCACCAACTCAACTTCACGTAGCATGGATTTAGGGTATGGTGCGTTCGGCCAAGGTCCATTTAGATATTTCTTCTTTTTTTTTTTTTCATTTTTCTTAAACGATATTTGCATATTTTCAACAAACCTACATCTTTTTTTCTTTTTATTTTTGGGTGCACCAAACCTATTTTTGATGGTCGACCCTATGTCGTTTTTTATTTACAATTGACGCCGACACCTTTTAATAATCCAAATCAATTATAATAATCACCCATACGTACAAACAGAATGCGATGAAAGCTTTCAAGTGAACCGGGAACGAGCAATAACATAAAATAAGATAAATGCATTGGACCACAATACAGCCTACAATTAAATTATATTTTTAAAAAAATCCAAACCAATCATGATGCTTACCCACATGTACTTTGTGCTCATAAAGCTTTAAAAAAACACTTTGATTGGAATTTTTCATATTTTAAAATTGTAAAATGGTGTAAAAGCCATTATATAGTTGTTGAAAATTTAAAATGCATGCACACACTTGTAACATCTGATGTTATAATCAAATACCCTCACAACTTTCACCCAACGGGAGAAACAAATCTGTAATATAATTTACTATTTCGGGAGGAAATTTCACCCCACATCAAATGGGTTTCGAAATTGCACCCTAAGCTATTGCTGTCCATGACGCATATCACCGGGGCGTTAGTGGCTTTAAAACGTGGATGTTATTCACGAAAGTTTACTATATCGTATATACGCTATCTTAACATCAATTAACAGATGTAAATAAATATTAACCGCGAGTGGTTTGGACTATAAAAATATAACAATATTAACCGCGAGTGGTTTGGACTACAAAAATATAACAATATTAACCGCGAGTGGTTTGGACTATAAAAACATTTTTTAAAATAAAAAATGGACCGCCCGCATACATAAGATGATTCCATATGGACGGAATCGGGATTTAAATTACAATGCGGCGTCACTTTAACATATTTTTCTTTATCTTACTCCGTCTGCTTGTTTATTATTTGAAATATGTAGCTGTCATTATTTTAAAATGTAGACGCTACAGCCAATCAGTCATAAAAACAGCAGGGAATAATCAAACTAACTTGGAATGTCGGTCTTTTAAAAACCCATTTAAACCTGGGTGGGCTGTGGGCAGCAGAGGGAAAGGAGTCGATATAATAATGGTATGTGCCGGTGGACTTTCCACCAACCGACGGCAATTGAACTTGCTGGCCGCTCGATCACCAGAATGCGATCAGGTTATTATCGTTGTTGTTATTATTATTATTTTCTTTAACAAAGCGGCACCACAGAGCGAGCCCAATGCAAAGCAGCTCATTTTGCAAGTGAGTCAACAGCCTCTCAGCCCAGCCAGAAAAACTCCAAACCACGTCACTATCTTTTGATTTATGGGCTCTAGAAATAAAGAATTTTTTTTTAATTTTTTTTTTTAATGAAAGTTTAAGAAGGGTGAGATTTTGCCATTAAGTGGCTTGATGTATTCGTGTGTGAGAGGACCTAATCGCAAAATAATTTTTTACTTTATACAGACCACAACTTGTGTTGACTCAGACCTTATGATGGAGGGCACTGTGATCGGGACTGTTATATTTTTGAAATCCTTTATATTCTTGAGATATCGATAATTGATGCAAAATCCAGTCTATTCATTGTATTTAACAATATTTATTTAGCTATAAGACTAAGTTTCATTTAAATCCAATGAGTGTATATGTCACATTTGCTTAAAAATAGATACGTGTATGTGTAAATTAGTAAAAATACTTAAATTTATTCACATATGTATTGGAATATAGTAATACTTTATAGAATTATTTATCTACAATTTAGTGATATTTTAAATGATTTATATTTTGAAAATAATTATTAAAAATTAATAATTATTAAAAATTGATATTTAACATTAAATCATTTTATTACGTTGATTTTGCACATTTATAGACGAGGCTAATATAAATTGATATTAGATAAATGAAAGAGTTTCTATAATAATATAAAAGATGTTAAATATAATAAATGGAGTAGATTTTCTATAAACTATTTAGATGTTAAAAATGGATAGGATTTTATAGAAATGTCCGTGATTATGTACTACTAAAATAGTTGTTTAGATATAAGTTGATTGGTTGCTCTACGGATTGTTTGTACATTGTTTGTTTATTTTTAATTGTTGAGTTTGATAGGTTGATTGATTGCTGAAAAAGTTGTTCGTACGTTAATCTGAGTTTAATTAGTTTGGCACATTGTTTGCACATACAAACAGTTTGTGTGCTATTTATAGGTCTTCATATCCTTTCTGTACATTACGAGTTCACTTCGATGGAGATTTTCTAGTGCAGCACTATATATTGTGGTATTCGTTTGGCCAATTTTTTATTTTAGGTTGGGTTAACGTTTGAAAAATGGGATTAAAAGTAAGGATGATCCGGATTTACCCCCTTCCTTGGCTAGCACGAATTTAGGGTGTCATTCATTTGGGGGTTTAACTTAACCCAGCCCATGCAACTCAATTTCAAGTTTTCAACCCGTGTTAAAAGTTAAAACTTTTTTTTATGATGGAAAATATGAAACAGCGTGCTATCCCAACTCTCTGTGAGACTCAGCAGTCATTGACAAAAAATTATTAATACATACAGCTGCAAAATCAACTAGGGTATGAGCAACAGAGTTGCCTAACCGCAGTACACGATGAAAAAAGTATGATATATCACCTGATGACAAGGACTTGATATTAGAAATCACTGTACCAGTAGGAGAGAGTGGTTCTGTACTTATTCAAAAAATCGATAAGAGTGATGAAACCAAATTCAAGTTTCAGCTTTTGCATGTGAGAAATCAGAGTCCACTTGGTACCCAACAATAAAACAATGACTGCCATGAGTAGGGGTTCCAAAATTCCTCTTTAATTCCACCCCTTAGCTGTAATGAAATATCCTCAGGAATCTTTGATAATTATGGCAAACCCAATACAATTCTGTTCCAGATTGTGCTTGCCATCAACATTTAGTTTGAAAGATCATTCAATCGGTGGAGTCCATCTAGGGACTAAGAAATTGCTAGAGCCAAATAAAAGTTGTGTCTTCCTATACTGGTAACAGAAATTAATGCACCAGTCAATGATTTTGTCATACTTAGGAGTAATGCCCTCCTCCCGGAGTTGCAATAGTGAGATTTCTCAACATATTCTTGACCGCATAATGCTCCTCCCCTGGGAAGGTGTCGCTAAGGATCTCTGTACATTTATTGTATTTATAAATCACTTGGTCTTCTTTTATATATAATATAATATACATAAAGTATTACACCTTCTAAACATCTCCGAACTATTAGATAATTATATATTAATAATGAAAGCGAATAACCATTGGACAATCACATTCACCATGTAATATTATTTTATATTAATTTTTAATAAAATCGAATATCTCGAGATTGTTCACCTGTTTTAAATATTCATCAAATAAATTATTTTATTATATTATTAATGGAGGAAATTCATACACTTTTTATATTAATATAGTATTAAAAGAGACAATCTTTTGGCTAATATTATAATGTTATAATATTTATTTATTAGGACTACCTATTTAAGTTTATTAATACCTTCATCCAATCATGTTCCTTAAGTACCGTGCGAAATACTTAAATTGCATAACAGGAAAAATTATATTTTTTTTATTCTCCATAGCAATTCTATAAATCTGTTCGATGTAAAAAAAAAAAATTTACTTCTATCAATTCTTAAGCACTCTTTAGCTTTTTTTGCTTCCCAATGTAAAATTATTATCTTAAACTTTTCTTTTTGTTGATGAATTTGAAATTGAATCAGTGTAGAATGAACACCAAATATATATTATAAAGTGAATGTTAACCTGGGCTACTCTTTTATAAAACTCTCATTCTTATCATTTTTAATAGCTTTATAGCTCAATAAAAATCTATCCTATATATTCTGTTCACTATAATTTATTTTATTATGAAAATACTTTTATTTGTTTAACATCATCATTGACGGTCCTATATACGAATGTTTAAAATACACTTAATAAAATGTTTTGATGTTAAATATCATTTTTAAAATAGTATTTTAACATCAAATTATATAAAATATGAATATTATGTGGATAAACCATTTTGTTAAGTATTATAATATTCTAATGTATATATGAATGAATCTAGATTTTTCTTAGTTTACATACAAATATATCTATTTTTTGAGCAAATGTGGTTTATCCACATACTTGATATGGATGAAATTAGTCTCATAACTAAATAAATCATATTAAATATAATAAATGCATTGAATTTTACATCAATCACCAATCTCTTAAGAATTAAAATGTCATTTGAAATTGTTTTTATGTCACTTAGTTACATGTAAGCAGAATCTTATTAATCCTAGCCTGAATTTTTTTAAAAAAGTTAAGATGTAAATTTATAAATAAGATTATGATCGAAGTTTAAGTTAGAATTTGATGTTTTAAAAAAAGGATTAAAATTTATGCTAAAAAATAGGATTAAAGTTTGGAATTCAGGCTTCCATCCCGAGTTACATCCATATGTACGCGTCACTAGGGGTGCAACTTGGGCCGGGTTCGGCCCGAACCCGAAAAAATGCAGTGTTGAAACTCTGATATTTTCAACCCGAACCCCGATTTTTGAGCCCGAACCCTATAAACCCGAACCCGAATTTGCATTTATATAAAATATATAATTTATATTATAATAATAACATATTACTCATGAATGGATGATGGACAACAGAAGTACGGCATGACAGCCATGAACAGCTCATCGCCGAGACAATCTAATGTCTTAAGTGATTTCAACAAAATACCTATTCCCAATTTACATTATGATATAGGTCAAACAGTTTTTTTTTTTTAAAAATTACTCTTCACGCCTTTTCTACTGAAGCCTTTTGACCAACGAAATCCTGTGATACTAAATATTAAATTTTTTTGAGTTCTTTTTTTCCAACGGGAAAATTTATGAGAACTTTAAAATTATAGTTGTAAAATAAGCTTAAAACAATAGAGGAGTAAAAAAATACAATTTTATTGACAACGTTTACATATAATCCATATTCTACTTAATACAAAGAGAATGCTCAAAACAGGTTTCTTTTTTCTACTCTTAAACGGTATTTGAATTTTTCTTAATTTCATACAATAAATTATTTTTAAAACTTTTTTATATAATAGATTTGTGATAAAAAATTATATATAAAATGAGTAATAAAGATATATTAATAGAAGATGTCGACCCGAAACTCAACCTGAAACTCAACCGGAGCCCGAATTTTAAAAATAGAGTTAGGGTTGAGGTTTATAAATAAGGTTAGGATTAGGATTAGGGTTAAAGTTTTACAAATAGAGTTGAAGTTTTACAAATAGGGTTAGGGTTAGGGTTGAGGTGAACCCGAGTTTCGTGTGCCCGAATTGCAACATGCAGTTCGCACGAATCTCGGCCTTCCCGCAAGGTAACTGCGCTAAAACGAAAGCCTCGCGAAAACCCTGAGCAGCAAGGAGAAGAAGAGCTCGGAAGAAGAAGACTAGCCAGAGCGACTCGTCTCGACTCGACTCGACTCGCCCAGCCCTTTCAAGTCGCTCGACTACGGCAGCTGCAGTTGAAATGGTCTCTCAACATGGTCTTGAGCTCGCCGTCCAACTCATCACAGCCCACTTCGGAGATGTCGTCGCTGTAAGATTTTCTCCTCATCTCCGAATCATCTCTCTACTCTCCCATAACTCAGTTCTAATATTTGTCCCTCTTTCTTTACTCCACTGCAGAAGGTCTGTAATTGCCTTCTACGCAGAGGAACTATGTCGTTGCAGGATCTGATTCAATTCACCGGACTCCAGCCCTCCCAACTGAAGAATTGCCTCCTTGTCCTAATCCAGCACAACTGCGTTCAGTCTTTTATAATCGAAATGCCAGGTGGGTAGTTCAATGCTTCAAGCTGCTGGTCGCATTGCTTGTGCGATAAAAAGAATGGTGGGGGGTATGATGCGCATTTTTGTTTCTGGGGTTTTGATCAGGTGCGGCTGGGGCACCACCGAAGGCTGTGTATCAGTACATGGCACTGTTCGACAACATCCTACATCGCATGCGTTTCCCTAAGTTTCTCGCTATTGTGGCCGAGCATTTTGACAAGCAGGTGAGCTGCTTCGATTTGAGATCAAAAGGAATTAGTTGAGTAAGTTTGGAATGCGTGGCATCAAATGTCGATCTAGACTCTTTGAATTGCTGACGCCGTTTTCCATGCGGACATTAAAGTTGCAGGGTGTCATGATTGTCTAGTCGGTGACTGCCGAATGGCTAGTGGGCCAAGAACAGAAATAAAAAAATCTTGACTGTCCAGATTAGGTAATAAGATATATGGATGCTTCTGAAACAGTTATCTATTATCCCACCAATACGAGCGCTGTAATAGCGATGCCCAGCATGGCACGATTTGTTAGGAGTTTCTCGTTCTTGCCTCATGTTCCATCCATGATGAATTGCATGGTTTAGATAGCCCTGATTTATGTTTTTCTAATAAATGGATAAGGTAATCATGACCTAATAATTTGACGTTGTTCCCGATCAATACCTGGATAGTGGATTCTATGATTCATTGTTAATTTCATGCATTTCTGGGGCAGTGCGAGGCACTTCTTGAGGGTTTACTTCAACATGGCCGGCTTTCTTTGGATCAGATTATAGACAGAGGAGTGCAACAGGGTATTCAAGGTGAGAATTTTTTCTTTAAGCTCCATCTGTGTAGTTGCTACTAAAATTTGTGGACCTAATGCACAAGTGGTCTTCATCATTTTTCAAGGGATGCAAAATGAAAAAACAAGGATGTACATTGGAATGATTGAGGCTTTAGCTGCTCAATGGTCAATGCATCTCAGTACCGACAACAATGGACATCATTAATGGGAATGCATCTTTCAAATAAAAATTGTAACAATTATTTGATGTTAATGACTGACGAGATTAGTTTTGGGGATTTCATCTTGACATTTTTTTTCTTCAGGAAGGAATGATGCTCACCAAGAAAATTTTGTTAAACTTGTAAATGCACGATTTGTGGAGCGTTGTCCAAAGTCTCAGCCTTTCATTGAGTTGAACCCTGAAAGTGAACAACCAAAAAGACGGGGTGCTAAGTTAAGTACAACACTGCAAATTTTTTCCTAAGTTCAAAATCAGGCACAAATTTGATATTTATATCTTAGGGTGTGTTTGGCAATTAACAAAAAATGTCAAGTCAATTTAAAATTTTTCACTCTCCACAACTATCATATTTTTTAATTATTTTTTCACATTTTCCTATACAACTATCCTACTTTTCAATTATTTCTACACAACTATCCACATAACTAACCTATTTATTTTAACTTTATCCTCTTTACTACTCATCATTACCTCTATCATATCACATAATTTGACAACTTTTACTTTCCAAAACTTTTCATCAAAAGTTTTATTCATTACCAAACACACCCTTAGATTGAATAGCTGGTGAAAGTTGCTAGAATCTTGTATTTCAACATGAAAGATGTAAACATATAATTCATCCTGTTAACCATAAAAAAATAACCTGTTTGTAGAGATATTTCATCTTCGCCTTGAAGCTCATTTCGATAAAATATTTTGAACTTCCTTAGTATATCAGGGAATCATGCAAGATAACTGTTGTCACTGCGCACCAAAAAATCTTCATCACAACTTGTCTAGTTTAATACTTGCTGTGTATATTGTCTAATTATGAAACTGATACTCTTTTTTCCTTGTTTTCAGCTTGCTGGACTTGTACAAACTCTAGAACAACGAGCTATAGCCAGTGCATCTCCTTCAGAGAATGAGAGGTTTTCTGTTGTTGCATGTGTGGGCGAGGACCGCAATTTGGATGAACCGGCTGAGAATTTGCCTGGCATCCATGTTGGTGAGAAGGTTGGTAAGGTTGCTCTTATCATGAGCTAAGGCGTTTCTTTTTTCTTTTTCTTTTGTTTCAGGAAGGAAGCAACTCATCCATCATAACTGCCACTTTGATCATTTTAAGTGCATGTTTGGCAATCAAAAAGAGTTTTCAAATTAAAACTTTTCACTCTCTACAACTATCTTATTTTTTTAATTATTTTTCGCTTCTTCCTATATAACTACCTTTCTTTTCAATCGTTTCTATACGATTACCTATATATCTAACCTATCTATTTTAAATTTATTCTCTTTACTCCCCACCATTATCCATATCATTTCACATCATTTTCTCTTATTTTAAAAACTATCACATCAAAAAATTTTCATCAAAAGTTTTATCATTTCCCAAACACACTTTGGGTCTATTTGGTAAATAATAAAAAAATATCAAGCTACAACTTTTCACTCTCTATAATTACCTTTTTTTAATAATTTTTTTACATCTTCCTATACAACTACTCTACTTTTCAATCATTTTTTACACGACTACCAACACAACTAACCTATCTATTTTAACATTTTTATTTTTACTCCTCGTTATTACCCCTATCTTATCACATCATTTTCTTTCAATTTAACAATTTTTTGCCAAAAAACTTTTGTAACTTCCCAAACACACCCTACAGGAATTTATAAATGCACATGAGCCTTAATGTGGCCACTATCTTGTCAGATTTGTCTAAGAAGTTCTAATTATTTTCTTGTATCATTAGGAATGAAGGACACAAGATGCCTTGTTGTTGTATTTGTGCAAAGACAAACACATGGCTGCTGGCTGTTGCAAACGTTGTTACTTTCTTTTTTAGTTTTCTTCTTCTTCTTCCTCTTTTGCTTTTGGAAATAAAGTTTTCATTTGAAAATGAAGATAAAAAAAATGGCATGTCCTTGATAGTGAAATTTGTGATAAATGGTTAAATCATGAAGGATAAATGATAACGTAAATAATTGTGTTCAGCATAAAGATGGTGCAACCATCTGCTCAGGAGTACAAGATTGTTGCTGTTAACTCAAAGATACAGGGGCTAACTAATGACATGGTCCTTGATAGGGTTGAATGATGCAAGAGACTGTTGGATAGTGTTTATGCATGGCCCATAAGTGGGATGGGCTTATGATAATGATGGTGATATACTTTTTATGCAAACAATAACTTTTGTGCTTCATTCACCAGGTAATGTCTTGGCGGGCTGGTTGTCCTAAAAAAGATGTGTGTTTTCATTAACTAAATAATAGGAAGTTAGGATACATTCGAGAAAGAAAGGGATTGGATCATGCTTCTTAATTTGCAATAGATGTCTGTGAAGTTTTTCTTGCATGCCATGTCGAAGCTTTATGCATTGACCCCTAAAAAGAAAGGATATCTTCTCATTGGTTTTCTTTTTTCTGTTTAGTGTTTTTTATTTTATAAATATCCATTTATGATAGGCATTCATTGAAATCCACAGCTTATTTATGTATGTTCTGTTTCATGTTACATGATTGTTTATTTATTTATTTTTAAATAGCGCAAACGTGACGCTTTGGAGGCAGATGGTGCAACTGGCAACCCAATTGGCAGAAAAGAAGTTCTTTGGCGTGCAAATTTTGAAGAGTTTGTTCGATGTCTTAGGCATAAGGTTTGTGCCAACTTATGAAGTTATGATATTGCTATAACAGTGCACCATGAAGAGGGAAAATTTGCTTATGGCAATACTAATGATCACGTGTTTGTAATTTAGACACTGAAATTTTTTTTACCTTTTCTTGCTGTTTCTTGAATTTTGCATTTTCCTTTATGTGGAAGACCTTATATTATTCTTCTCTAATCTCTGATTAGCAACTATCTTGAATATGATGGTTTGAGGGATGTGATTTGTTGCACCCGCGTGCACTTAGGCTCGGTACACTCGGGTGCATTTAACCCATTTTTAAAATTCTTTTTTGAAATTTTTTAAATAGGAGTGTGTAATTTTAGTGTATTTAACATGTGCATCATTTTTTACCATTTTTGGATTTTTTAAGATTTTTTTTTGGAATTTTTAAAATCGGTGACATTTTAGTAATTTTAAATTACTAAAAATGGTAAAAATTGATACATGTGTTAAATACACTTAGATTAACAGTTGCATAACAAATTTTTTTTTTTAAAAAAGGGTATTTGCACCCAGGTTCACTGAAACTAAGTGCACCCAGGTGCATACATTCAAATTCTGATGGTTTGCTTGGCTAAAAAGATTTACAAATTTTCCAATAGGTTAGTACCAATTAGGGCTTGTTTAATTTGGGTAGGGCTTATTAGCTGATGTTTCACACGCAGCTAAATTTAAATAGACAAATACTATTTGGTACAACTGAATTAGATGGTTTAAAACTATTTCATGTGTTTGATGCAGCTGAGGCTGAAATATTGAAGATAATGAACAATGACTGAATTGCCCTCATAGTTCTTAGGCTAAATATGCAATGTGTACATGCTATTTAAGAGATCCCACCTGAAATATTTGGACTAACTGAAGTAAATATTTTACTAAATGTCTTTCTGACAAATAAATATAAAAGGCTAGGTTTATTACTTAAATTTAGGAGTGTTTTGTTAGAAGAGAAGGACAGTGTTAGAATTATTTAGTATATATAGTGGTATCTAATAATATACACATAAAAAAATTCCTTAGATGTGCTTACAACTTTTTTGGGGGTAAAATTAGCTCATAAGACCTTTTATAGAGCTTTATCAAATGCAACTCATCTCTTATGGTGGCTTATTTTAAGGTTTAAGCTGATAAGCCATGACCTGTAGAGCGATGAGGATATTTAAGTTGTCTTAGTCAGAATTGGAAAGAAAAGTAAGAGAGCCACCACTTGATGGAAGTCCTTGAATTAGTATTTTACAAATCTCAATAAGAAAATAAGTTTTTTTTTTGTGTGTGTATATTTTCATAAAAGAGGTATTTTTTTGCGTTGATAAAAGGACATTTGCGTAGAAGGGTCTGCTCACATGTGATGCACCCCATAGCAGCCCCCGTACTGTGCTTTTTTGTTTTTTAGTTTTTTTGGATTTTTTCATAAACATGTTTTCCGAGGTGTATTTAACCTATATACCAAGTTTCAATATTTTTACATATTTATTTTTAATTTTTAAAAATGAAGGTTTTAAGGGGTGAAAAATGATTAAAATACCCCTGAAATTGATGATTTTAAAAATAAAAAATAAAAATGTAAAAAAAATTGTAAAGTGGTGGAACTTGGTTTATGGGTTAAATACACCTAGGAAAACATGTTTATGACAAAAATAACAAATAAAAAATAAAAGGCATTGTATGGGGGCTGCCATGTGATGCATCGCATGTGAGCAGCCCCCCTGTGTAAACTACTGCTGATATATATCCAGAGACCGAAATATCTGTGATATTTTTCGAATAATATTGCCAATATAATAGATGGTGCTAGCATAAAGACCGAAGATGCTGATTTCCAAATGCCCATGAATTCCAATAAAATACAATAATTAGAAAACCACCAATGTTCAAACGTTATGCTGGTGGTCTGATTTACCAAATTAAATTTCAATCAAATTATATAGAAATAAAAAATACCTTGCTTAAAGTCGCTTTGGGCTTTCCATAAATCGAAATCAATTAGGGATATCGATCTATCATGTTCTTTTAGATCAGAACTCTATAATTGGATAAATTTGAGAATGGATCAACTAGAAATTCCAATGGGATTGAAAAGATAAAAGGTAGAAAATTCTATTTTGAATTTATTTAAGCATCTTGTTTATAGGTGAAATTCAACTTTCTAGAGTTCTTTGACTTGACCATTTAAAATTGGGGAGAACCTGGAGCTGAACATATCATGCTAAAGGAATGACAAAATCAGAAAAACACCAACATTAAAAATACATTTTTAATGGAAATTTCTTCAGGTTCTTGTGTGTATGTTAAGGTTGACTAGGGTTATGGAGTATTTATAAATGAAGAAAGCATCCTTTGGGAAGATTATACACCAACCATTAGTTTATAAAATTTCAATGAAGTCAATATCCTATATGCTGTTCCTTATCCTAAGCTCTTGTATGCATTTCCTTGCTATTTGCAGTTATTACCCTTTTTTGGTTAGAGTTCACTTTGGCAATCATGACCGTACAATAGGAGTATATATAATATATTTACATGTTAATGGTTCATCACTAGAAGCTTTCACGTGCTCCTTTCTTTGGTTTTAGATATCTCTGCTATCTTATTGAGGAATCTTGGTCTTATCCTTTTGTCATGCTCTTCATTTCATTCGAATGTTCTTTTGCTAGGCATGTATTGCTAATGTTAGATCCAGGTTGGATGTCAAGACTGGAACTGTTTTGGAAGCCATGCTAGAAGCATCAAGAAACCAGGAAACAAAAGTCAAAGATGAAAAATCAGGTGATTACCTTATCTGAGTGTGCTTATGAGATTGTCCAGTGTTTTATGTTTGGTACTTCTGCGCCATAAAAGTGTGGCAGGAATTTTTATCATTGATTGGTTGTTGCGGTTACTGGTAAAAGTGCATTCATACCATTAGATGTTCGTGATTAGATTCTTAAGCTTTTTCAGTGTCAGTGGTGGTAGACTTGTGGTAAGCCCTCGTGCTACTACGTTTGTGATGATGGATAGATACTCATGCATGCCCTCTGTGATGGACACCTGCATTTTCTAAAATAGCATAACAGATGCCACTCGCTTCTTTTGCTATTCACAGTCACAGGAATACAAATATCAGAAAGTAACATATTTTTCCTAAGTGGTCCAGAATTCAAATTGTTGCCAATGCTTAATATTGTTTGTCAACACACTGAGCTATTAGCTTTAGGGCTTATTTGGCTGTGCATTTTATATGCTGCCAGCACTTTTACAAGTTTTGAAAGTGTTTGGGCTTACCTAGAAGTGCTGCAACTACTAGAAAATAGCCTAACTTTAGTAAAAGTTGGTACGGTTGCACGAAGATGGTAGTTGATGCTTCCGTCGAAAGTACTGGTGATGGAGTTTTGCTACACACGGACGCCTGGCCGAACAGGCCCTTGTAGGGAAAAATTATTTTGATGTCTGCTACTCTAATTTTTCTTGGTGGCTTGCTTCAGTATCTTTTGAAATTGGGAAGCTCTTTAACTCACCATAATAGCTTATCAATGTGTTCTTTTGTTGTCTATACAAAAGGGGTTCTGACATCAACAGGACATTTGCCAAAATGCATGTGGGATTTGCCATTGCTTAGGGATTATTTGCCTGTGGTGCGTCAACATACTGTTTACTGAATTTGCTCATGATTTTCAGGAATCACTTGATAGCTTGTGTTACTTGAATTGCAACATGTTTCCTACATGGCTTAAGGGCCTTGGCTGTGTCCATAATCTTGGATGTTTATCAATGAAAGATCTGAAAATTCATTGTTGCTACAGACTGTGTAGTTTTTCATGTTATGTTACTCATTTCCGGCATTTGATTACTTGCAAAATAGTGACACATTATAGTCTGAATGATTGCTAGCAAATGTCCTTTAATTTCACTCACAATTATGTCCGCCGGACCTATACTTTTGGTTTTTATCTGCAATTATTGTTGTTTGTCTTCACATACTTAAGAAGAGAGGGCTAGAGGAATGACTCTCTATCTCCTGAAACATTTATTGTTGTTCTTCTTAAGTTTGATGCGGTTATCCTTTTTGTAATGATAATGCTCCTTGCAGTTCCGTTGTCCATGAGTACCATTTTGGAGGAAGTGAGGAGAAGGCCAGGGGGTCTTGAAATGACCTTGGAACATGTTACAGCTGCCCTCCAAAAACTGCATTCATGGTCGTCTGAAGACAAATATAGTGTTGGTACTTAACATCATTTCCTTGTTTATATTGTTCCCCCCATATTCAGAATATGCAATAATACTGTTTTTGGGGGTTTTCTTTTGGAGGATATGTAGAAAAATGAAAGAAGAAAAAATGGAGTTTATTGGGGACTATTTTTGAAAAGTGCTGATCAGAGTGTTTGGTTGAGTGCATCATTCAGAAGTTTTCACCTGCCAGTCTAAATTAATCTGAACAATGATGATATTTTGCTGCCAAAAAAAGAAAGGAAGAAAGAAAGAAATATGTTGAAAGAAGCAGAGGCTTAAGGTGTTCAATGCAGGACATTCCACATCTGACAAATATGGCATACATGCAATCATGTTGCTACTCTGGGAAGGATGATTGCTTTTTGCAGCACTTCAAGATGATCCACAATTCATGTGTTGTGTGAAGAACTTTTCAGAAAAAGGATTCGTTTCACCACATTTTCCTTCCTTTTACTGAAACGGCATTTGTCAAGTATGAGCAAGGACATGAAAATAAGCACGCTGTTGGAATTGACATAAAATGGGAGGATTTCTTACCTAAAGGAAAAAGATCACTAAAGAACTCTATTTATGACTCTTTTCCCTCCAAGGTTGGAGAGATGAAATGGGGTCATGGAAACCACCATCAATGTGGGAGGTGGCACAGATGATGTAGCAGCCAAATGTAACTCAAGGGAATTGATCTCCTCCTGAGGTAAAGGAATTGCAACCTTCTCCCCTTTCCGGGGTTAAGGGAGCATCTGCCTCTTGGGGCGGAGAAGGCCCTTTATGCCCCCTCTCTGCCCAGCTTGTAAATGGAGCCCTATAACTGTTTTCCTCTGTCATTTTGTAAAGTCCCTTTGAATTCTCACATGCCCAAGTTGATGGATTCAACTGAATTGAGATCTCTATTTTTTTTCCAAAATAATACTTTTATCAAAATCTCGTCCATTTCTGATATTTAGATGAATCTAAAGAGGCCGTCCTATAGATGTCTTTTAACATAGTTTTGAAATTTCTAACTGCTGACTTTGGCTTTGTTGATTCTGTGTCTTTTCAAGTTCGCTGGTGTATGGAACAATGATACATTTGATTAGGTATAATGTAATTCTGACACCAGAATAATAATCACGAAGCAATTATATCTTTTTTTTTTTTATATATACAGTATTTAAATTGTTCCTTGGCCATGATTCTCGATAGTGCTGGTCCCAATTAATTGTGGTTAGTTTTCGTAATTGAGTCTTGCCAATTAATCTTATCCTTTTTAGGTTTACATATGGATAACAGCATATTATCATCTCATATTTTTGTTTACCGGGTCATTTAATGTTCTGTAGAGCTTGCACCTTCTGTTTCGAGGGTCTTCACCTTAAATCGGCTTTCTCTTTATCATGTTGTTCTTTTACTTCAGATTTGAAGAGCATTATTGAAATGGCTCAAAATGATGAGGTATTTATTTCTTTCCTCCCTCCTTTTTCCCTTAAGTTATTTCCTCATGTGAAAAAGATTTGCTTTTTCTCCTTCTTTTCATGAATAGCTAAACCTGAACTTCCTTTCTTCACCAATCAAGACAAAATTGCTTTTTCGTTACAATAGGTGGAAGCGATTATATTGAAAAGGTATGGACGAGAGGCATACAGGATATTCAGATTTCTAGCAAAGAAGAGTTGCCTTTTTGAGACTGATCGGGTAATAAATCCTGCCTCAGGAAAGAATGGCTCTGTTCTTTTCTTCCTCACTGTGTACATACAAGTATCTGAACTCATTCATGTATGGATGTATGGGCATGAATATGCACGTATAATTTATTCTTTTTTCCCTAGAAAGTGAGTAACACTCTTAGATTTTGAATCCTAGAAAAAGAATACATGGTGTCTACAAACCAGAAGTTATACAGCATGATGCATAGATTTGACTGTCATGTGGTCAAACCAAACTCATTAACACATAGGATGGTATTTCAGCAATCAGTATCCATGTTACTTTAAATATATTATTCTTCAGAGTATAATTAAACTCACAAAGTAGTTGTATAATGTGTTTCTATATTGTTGCACAATGAAAATCTGGTACATGGGTAATTTGGACAAGGTGTATTTGACATAAGAATTTATTGTAAAGGTGTAATTAGAAAATCTCAGGATCCCTCATTTGAATGTACTTGTAGATAACTTGTATAAATGGCCAATGCTCCTGTTTTTGAATCCACATTTAGTTTGGCATGTTAAAAAACTTTAGAAAACATACTTTCCATTTTACACCAAATTGCAAGAGCCTATGAGTAGAAATGTGGAATGACTAAAAACAAAGGTTTGTACAGATGGTTGTTTTCTTTGTTTCCCATTTTAGATATAATGCCAAAAATTAAATATTTTGAAAAATTCTATATGCTATATTTATTTTCAAATTTTAGCAATTTCATATTTGCCCTCAAATGATGTTAAATATTTATAAGGCTTAGCTTCTATATAACTGGGTTATACCGAATTATTTTCATATAGCATTATCTATTTTGGCTTACCTTGATTATGATTTAGAATCCATTCCATTCCATCAATTGCACTTAGAATCATTTGTCTTTGCATGCATGCCACTTGAAAAATGAATGTAATAAAATGATTTCATTTATATATCAAATTTAAAACTTTATTTTTCAACATCTAAACTATCTAAAATATCATTCCTCTACAAATATTCTTACATTCTAATGCATTTGTGAATGGATCTAATTTTTTTCATAATTCACACATAAATGTACATATGTTTAAGCAAATGTTATCTAAACATCAGCTTAAGATGATTTTTGGTCTCATGATAAAATTAATGATTTGAATAATGTGAATAGTTGGCTTTTGATTCTGTCATCAAAATGGGCTCCATCCACAGGGATAACACAATTTTAGAATAACCCAGGATATACTAAGCAGAACCCCCATATTTATAGTATATAAGTTTTCAATTAAAGTGATTTTCGGCATCATAAATATATACACTGATTTATATTTTGGATAGTTTAGATCTATTTTTTTTAAAAAAATATATATGAAAGGCAACCATTTGTACAAACCCCAAGTGTACAAATGTTTTTTTTTTTTTTTTTAATTATTTCTCGTATAGTAAGTATTAAAACTATAATACCTATCCTCTCTCAGTATGTGAGGGTCTAAAACATGCAGCGGGCTTCTTACCAAGTCAAATATGTGTAACTTGATTCGGGGATTTGGTTTCTTATAATCTATGTTCGGAACATAGGTTTGCGAATCGAGACACTTTCATGTAAGCTTCTGACTTAACGAATATTGTATTTCAATTTTTTGAAAGTGGATTATATAGGTTGGCATGTGTGTCTTGTGGCTAGTGGCACCAATATATTGGATACTTATTGCTATTGAATTTTTCTATTGTGGCTTATGATCTTAGTTTGATTTTACCAGAGTTTTGGGTGAGTCTTGCATCTAAACTCTAAACAGTAAATGATGCAATTTTCTATGCAAAATGTAGTTTTTCTTTCACAACAAGGTTCCATTGTCAATTAGTGCTGCTGAGATGGCATGAGTTCTTCAATCAATGAGCCACAGTCCCTGGTTTCAGCTCACATTTGCTGATCTTATGGATCAAGAAGTGGATGAATGGATTTTTTTTTTTTTGTTACAATTTTCCTGCGTGCAGGATCTTAGGAAACTTATTTAAAGTATGTTTTCCATGTGTCTTGGTTATAAGAAAATAGATACTTCTCCTGCTTGCTTTAATCCTTACTGTATTTCTATTTAGATTTCAGATTCCACGCTTGTAGAGAAAAAGGAAGGTAACAAAATTCTGTTCAGGCTTTGGAAGGATGAATACTTGCAAATGGAGGTAATTTTTCTGCCTAGGCATGGTAATTATTATCAGTTATATCAGTCATCATGCCATATAACTTCCACCAGGAATCACATCTATGTGATGCTTTGAAACATGTTCACCAGCACAATGATATTACTTCATAACAAAAAAAATACAATGGAATGCTAATAACTAAGAAAAATTAATAAAATTACTCATGAAATCTGCAGGCAATCTATGCGCCTTATCTAGATAGGTGTAGTCTATATGCATCATCTGGATAAGTCAACTTTTTCAACCACATCAGGTTTGCGTAGTCTCAGGTTTATTTAGACTAGTGGACAATCAATTGTCTCAGTTCTTACCAATTTGGCATGTTTTGGTGTCCTGAAATTTTTCATAGAGAAAAAGTAACGGAAATACAGGAGTAACTGTTTGAGGACTCAAATCTCATGTTGCCATGTTGGCCCAAAATAAAAAAAGCTCACAGAAGAACTATATAGCAAGACTAATTTATTCTATCAAATTGATGACTAAACCATGAATTTAATCAAGTTCATCAGTTCAGAAAATCAGTTGGATTGACCAAATCTTTCAACAACGTTTTTCTATTTTTTAGTTTGCATGATCTGGGCATTCTTAGTACTCAATCCATGCATTCATGGATTTCACAATAGATGAATTTTCTTTATAAATCTACTGGTGTAGTTTTAAACTCTACTATCATTTTGTAAATAAAAACCTGTTTTGGAATATTTTGAAGTATGGTTGTTAGATACTTTGATAACTTGTGCATTTTCTCTGTCTTCTCAATGTTCGTCTGCTTGAGCTCGTTATGTTTACCTTTAATGGGTGCCTTTTCATCATGTAGAAAATAGCTCTAGCTGTCCCTGGCCAAACACAGTATGCGTTGTGGAAAGTCAACAAGGTAGCTGTTTGGGAGCGTGTCCTGGACGAAATGTATCATGCCACTATGAATCTCAACCAACGACTTGCTCATGAGCTTGAACAAGAGCATGAGGTATGAAAGAAAAATATTTATTTGGCTATTTCCTTTTCAATTTTTTGGTAAAATATGTATTTCTTTCAATCTTTTTTCTTTGAGTCGAATTGAGAAAAACGAAAGCCAGAGGTGAATAACTGGAGGAAGTGTGGCACATGTACCATCAGAGAAAGCCTGACAAGTTCAGTTGATACAATGATAATTTGTTGACACAAATTGTCTCAGGTAGTTGATAAAGTGATATGTTGCCAACTGCGTTTGGACTTGAAATCTGTCTTTCTAATGCATGGTTTGGGCTTGTGAGTGCTGAGTCTTGACAATTCGAGATGTCTGCTTATGTCTTCTGTTGCAGTTTTTGAAATTACCGCGGGACATAAAAAATGAAGCCCAAGAGAAAAGGCTCCGACGGATAACGAAAATCAGAAAAATCTTAGAAGTATCGCTTCTAAAGCTTGATGAAGCTCTTATGATTTTTCATGACTTTTGAGTAATGAAATCGATTAGCATCTAATAGCTGTTCAGTGATCGTACGAAGGAGACGTGAATAATGTAAGGATGCTTTTCACACACATTTACGTGTAAAGAACGCAATTAGTTTTCCTTGCATAGTGGGTGTTAAGACTGTTAGCTGATTGATCCAAATTAAGAGTATAACTTGGGTAGGGTATCCATGAGTACCTACCAACTACACCCTAAATTGGGTAGGATGGTAGAAAATTTTATTCATGGGCACGGATAGGATAAATCATTACCCAATCCTTTAAATAGGGTAAGGGTAGAGTATACATGTTGGGTACCTGAAACCGACTTAAATGAGTTCCTACATAGGTATCGTAATAGTAAATAACTATAAATATGTAATAGTTTTTATCTTCAATTCGTCAATAGATTATTGTTGGTTTGATTTTTGTATAAAGTTTGTATTTGTAATGACAGATGATCATAATATGAATGCGGATAATGATGTTAATATGATTGTTAATATGAATAATGATGCTATAAAGAATATAGAAATGGATGTAAACAACAAAATGAAATTAATTATAAACTGTAAAGTTTAAAATATAAATGAGTATTGCTTTATATTGTTTAAAACAATATGAAAAATATTTTTTTCATATATCGCTATTGGTTATTATAGGAATCGATTTGGAACTGGAACTGATCTTATGAGTAATCGGTTGGGTTGGGTTGGATTGGGTGGGTTGGGTAGAATTTTTGAAGATAAGATATAGGTAGGTTAAACTACCATCCAAACTGAACCGAACCGACTTCACCCCAAAATTCCAAATAAGCAAGAAAAAGCAGCCAGCAGATCTGATTTCATCTCATCTTTTAGCTTCCGATTGCACTGCTCATTTCATTTGACAAATGTACAGCGCTTTTCAGGTGGAAACACGGGCTGTCTTTGAAGGTTGTTCCAGATCCGCTGGCTACCTGTGTGGCTACTGTTTTTCGATTCCCCTGCACCGTATTTATGTTTCTCATGCGTATGTCCTCCTGGACGCGAGAAGCTGCGCAGCCAGGTTCACGTGCACAGCATGCACCCTCTCTTGTGGCAGTGCAGCCTATTCGCCTGCATCGCTTGTATGCTTTATGAGCTCCACTCAGATTAGAATACTATCAATATATAAATATATAAAACCATTCAAGTGCAATTCGTATGCGCCAGAACTCGGGTGCATTCCATCACAAAATGATCTCCACTTATGTTAGAATACTGATATTTTATGAATCATTTATCCATATAAAAATGGGCCCTGTGCCTTTGCACCTTGGTGCACTTAGCTTTGTTATATGCGGATGCAAAAATTCATTTTTTTAGATTTGTTTTTGAAAATTTTTTATATAACTTTTAATCTAAGTGTATTTAATTGGTGTATCAAGTTTTGCCATTTTTTGAGATTTGTAGATATTTTTAAAAACTTTTAAAGATCAATCACATTTTAGTAATTTTAAATTTCGAAAAATGACACTGATTTTAAAAAATCAAAAAATATTTAAAAATCTCCAAAAATGATAAAATTTGATACACATGTTAAACATACTTATATTAACAGTTGTATAAAATTTTATTAAAAAATAAAAAATGAGTCAAATACACCTGGGTGCACTGATGCATTCAATCACTTCTATATAAAAATTATATATTAAATGATTTAAATGTTGAAAATATAACTTTAAAATTGATATTTATGTTAAACTATTTTAGTACGTTGATTTTGTACCATTTTAAGATATAGTTCACACGTTTGATTTGGATGAAAATTAGTGTGTTATTAAAGTAAACAATTTTAAATACAATAGGTGAATTGGATGTTAATTTTATAATCAAGTGGACATCATTTTGCAGTGGATTGCACCGTAATTATGGTGCAGTTCGAATGCACTTGAATATTATCCATACATATATATAGGCTCCGCTTTTATGAAAAATTTTCTTTTATTAAAAATTTACTCTATTTATACCATCTAGTATCATTTATATTACGCCAAAGGCTAAATGTATATTTAACTCTTTTTTTTTAATTTTTTATATAACAGTTAATCTGAGTATATTTAATGTGTGCATTAAGTTTTACTATTTTTAAAGATTTGTAGATATTTTTTATTTTTGAAAATTAGTGACATTTTAGTAATTTAAAATTACTAAAAATGCTATTGGTTTTCAAAAATAAAAAATCTAGATATCTCTAAAATGGTAAAACTTAATATACATGTTAAATATACTTAGATAAATAATATATAAAAATTTCAAAAAAAATAGGTTAAAGCATCCAGGTGTACAGTATCCGTACCCTTTATATTATTATGAAAATTTTCTCATTTATTTAGTATCAGTATATATGGGCCATTTATAAATGTGAAAAGTTGATGTAATAAAATAATTTAATACTAAAAATTAAATTTAGATAGTATTTTCAATATCTTAGCCATTTTAAACATCACTACTACGTGGTCTAATACACACATGAACAAATTTAATCATTTTTTATTTACATATGAATATATCTATTTTTAAGCAAATGTGACCCATGTGTATATTTGATTTGGAGAAACTTGATCTTCTAATTAAACAAATAATGTTAAATATAACGAATATATTAAATTTCACATTATCAAAATTTTTAAAACGAAGAGGGTTAAACAAATTCACTTCTATGCAACTATTACATACAAGCAAAGCCCTGCAGATGCTGCTATCCGCAAATGGCTAATTTGCTGGCGGTAGAAGATCAGAATGCCTTCCACCAGGTGACAGATGTACGCGAGGTGATTGTCCATATTAAGTAACGGGTTGGCATTCATTCCTGCTTTCTACAAGTAGCTATAACGTAGCTACCAAGCCGGACGTATAAGCGGCAGCCTCGTCCGTATGTGGTGGGGATGATGCTGCTGCTACCCTATTTTGAGCTCGGGAATGTCGGATGGCGACCCAGCCCACGTCTTGTTGATGGTCGGTCCACGAAATCCTCTATTCCAGCTCAGAGATGCGTGGCCCGCCCTCACCGTACAGGCAACCCACGTTTTTGTACCCTGGCCCATGGTCAATTTAGCTTAGCTTCTCAAACTTACAGCTTTCTCGCACCCACAAATTCCGGACTGGACTACTGAAACACGCATTCATAGGCCCAAATTCGCGTTTTTTGCAGTTTAGTCTCTCTAGCTATGTATATTTGCTTTTTAATCTATGAGTTTCATGTATTTGCTTTTTAGACTCTGTAAATTAGCTCTCTTTGCATTTTAATCCTTGCCTTCAAAACACTCTGCTAATTTGTTGTAAGTGAAAAGCCTAAAATATCCTTATAACATAATTGAGTTGAGTCAACTCATGAATATGAATTGACTCGTATATGCAGTTAAGGCAATTTTGTATGTATAACTGAGTCGACTAATGAACATGAACATGAGTCGACTTGAAAACAGTGCAATTTATGATGGCTAAGTTGAGTTGACTCCTTTAAGAGTAATATTATCATTAAAAAATTTGTATGACAACTATTGACAAATTTTCTGTTGTTTATTAATATGGATTAACGGTGAAGACTAAAATGTAAAGGAGGCAAATTTAATATGTTTAAAAAGTAAATATATGAAACTCGTGAATTAAAAAGCCAATATGCATAGTTAAAGAGACTAAAATGTAAAAAATTTCCAAAATTCTCGTTTACGTAACCGGTGACACCGTTCTTTCCTCCTCCGTAATTTTTTTTTTCCAAAAGAAGTACTTTCCATTTGTCAGCAGTGAAGGTTGAGATGATATTTCCCAGAAAATGAACTCTGTCCGCGACTTGTCAACTGTCCAGCTATAAATGATTGGGATTGCGGAGAGTGAAGATTTTCGAAAAAGAGAATCTAATAATCTAGTCATCCTTATATATGTTGAGAATTTCTCTCCAGACTGCATTGAACGGCCCCTTTATCACAAGGTCACCTCAGGAACAGTCAACTCTCGCCTTGTTCATCCTTTTTTTTTTTTTTTTTTTTTTAATACTATCATTGTTCGATCTTCAACGATAGAAAATAAATCATTTCTCCCAATATAGAGATGATGGACTGGTGGCTGAGATCTTAGCAAAGCATGCCTGGATCCTCCGGACGCGCTTTCGTCTTCAGTGACTCCTAGATCGCTCGGTGACTTCCAAATTTCCAGTCCCGTACGCCTATTATCCGACTCCATCCGGTATATCATGCACGAAAGATCTTTGTGTTTTTGACCATTTTGTCCCCCGCCTTCCTTTCTTTCGGCGTTGGGTAACTTGACGAACGTAACCGCCCCGCCGGTGGGCCCCGCCTAATTATTGAGTTCAGGATATTCGTCAGTGTTTGCCAGAGGATAAGCGCGCATGAAGACGAAGAAAAAGCAGGCCGTCTTCTTTTGCTTGGCTCGAAGAAAAGATGGCATCAATCCCGTGAATTGAGTAATGGAGTGGGGCCGGGCCGGGCCGGCCCGTTACAGAAGAACCGGTGGAGCCCATAAACTTCGAGAAAAGCTGGTGGTGCGTGCTGGAAAAGATGCCCAACGGATTGCGCCAGGACCCTTTCACTGCAATTTCACGGTACAATGTTAGTTGCACAAATCAGCGACGTGATGATTGCAGGGAGAGCGGGCCTATTAATATTGTGGAGGAGGACGGGGTGGTGATGAGAAGATAAAGATAAGAATCAGTGGAAATGAGAAAAGTAATATTGGAATTTTTTAAAGAAATAGAAGTATTATACATAGGGGCCCGGATCCAGTTACTACCTTATTTTTCAATTTTTTTTTAAAAAATTTCATGTATAAGCTCAAGCATGATGTTCTCATATATGTAATTTTTAGAATTTTTTATGCTTTTAAATATTTTATTTGGAATTTAAAAAAATATAAAAAAGCTATCTATCATGCGCTTATTATTTGAATTTTTAAATTTTCGAATAAAATACTTAAAAGTAATAAAAATAATAAAAGCAGCAATATCAAAACACCATATTCAGGCCGGCATAATAATATAGACAAATGTTTTTTTTTTTTTTTAAATAAAGCTATAGTCCAGTACCGGGTATACGAGGTCGCGGTACATTAGGAATGAAAAAGAAAAATTCAGTCTCGCCCCAACTATTCCCTTTCCATGAACTCCATTGAGGTTGCAGAAACCGAATCTGTTGATCACGGTCAAAACGCGGCGAAATCCAAAATGAAATAATTTCAGCTCAGAGTGAGAGAGAGAGAGGCTGGCACCAGAGAGAATGAGATCGCAGCAGCATCCGTCAAACTTTGAATCGGCCTGGCCCAGCAGAGATCAGTCATCTAGTTTAATGCAACTAGTACATGGGAATTGTGAATGCGAAAACTTGGAAAATTCAATGCACGTCGTAAAACCGTTAAAAAAATCACCACCCACGTTTATTTTCAAAGGCACCCTTTGCTTCACAGCTGTCGATCCACAGCAAGTCAAATCGCTCTGGAGCAAGCAAGGAGCCCACTTCTCTCAATCACGCTTGCCTGTTAGCCTGTAACTAATATTTTCGGCCTTCAGAAAGGCAACCGAAAAAAAAAAAAAGGGCGTAGGTGTGCGTTCGTGAGCGTTGAATAGCAAACTCAATCATCATGTGAAGCAGAATCGTCTACTTCTCCTGCATGTGCGCGAATAAATAAATGCAAAAGCCCACTACAACGTCAATCGTCAGCTGCAACAGGACGCGGGTCCCACTGCAACGTGAGGTGAATCGCGTGATGGACGGATTGGATGGCACGAACGTAGGGCCTTTTCCGGCAAACGGTTGGAGAGGATCGAACTCCATACGCAACTCCATCTGCCCTTTGCCTTGCTTGTGGCTTAGGCATCCATCACCTCATTATCAGCAACGCACACATGTCCCAAGCAATCCATCGACATCGCAGCCCCACTCGGTTCACGGCTCCGATTGCACGCCACTTCCTGTAGGTATACTACTCCGATTATCTGGACACCTGCCAATTCCAAAAATAAAAAGATAAAAAAAAACGCGTGCCATCCAATCATCCAACTAAAATATTCACACAAAACAAGAAGGATGGGAAAAAAAAAAAAAAAAAAAAAGGAGGAGGACAGTATAAATTATAAAATTGACATCTCAAGGCATAGATAAACATCCCCAAACAAAACAAAAGCGCGTTCACAACTGATTATAACAGCTACCCACGTCAAAAAAACAGGCCGCAATAAAGCCAACATCAATAACTGCAAAACCCCCCAGAACATCCTTCTCTTCCCACCCAATAAGCAGAAATTTCTGATTTTTGTCTCTCAGTAGTACTCCCTCCGTCCCACCCCAACCGACTTATTCAAAACCAATGCCGCGGCCTCAACTGCTGCAGCTACCGCTGCTAGCCATCTTCCTCATCCCTGCATTATGCGCAGCCACTTCCAAATCGCTGCGTTTCGAGCTCCTCCACCGGCACCATCCCGAGCTCAGTGGGCAAATCCCAGCGGCCCCCCAGACCCAGCTGGAGCGCGTTCAAGATCTCGTCCGCAGCGACACCCTCCGCCAGCATTGGATCTCCACGAGACTCCTTAGCCGCCGCCGCAGCAGCAGCAACCTGCGGCGGAGAGCCAATGAGGCGTCCGACACCCACGGCGCTTTTCGAATGCGGATGGGGTCCGGCGCGTACGCTCGCACCGGGCAGTATTTCGTGCTCTTCCAGGTCGGGACGCCGGCGCAGAAGTTCCTTCTGGTGGCCGACACCGGCAGCGATCTCACGTGGATGAATTGCCGGTACCGGAGCCGGAATTGCAAGCAGGATCGGCATCCTCGAGGCCGGCGGATCTTCCACGCCGATCATTCGAGGACGTTTTCCCCGATTCGGTGCTCTTCGACGGCGTGCACGACGACGCTGCCGTTTTCTCTCACCAAGTGTCCGACGCCCGTGAGCCCGTGCGCTTATGACTACGGGTAATTAATTAATAGATGGCTTTCATCTCCAAATTTTCATTTATTAGTTAGTAGAAATTTTCTTTTGATGGAGTTCGTAGAAATTAATTAAACTGATTACCATGGCCACCTAAAATAATTCCAAAAGAAGAGACATTTTACTGAGTATACGGATTTTGATCAGTTAAAAAAGTTGTCTAGAAGCCAATACAAGGAAATGGGGTTTGGGTTTTGTCGTAGATAATAGCTAATTACAAAAGGATCTCTCCAGAGATGAGTTGTCGGTAATTTTTCAGATTTTCAGGGTCATTGTCCTGGTCAAAGCTCATGAATTTTGGGGGTGCAGGAGTAGATTGGGAGTTAATGTGCATTTGTCAGTGAGATGAGGAGTGAGAGAGCGTTTGTAATAAATTCTACTGGGCCCAGGAATAATGAAATTGGAGAGGGAAAAAAATATTCCAATTTATTTCCCACAAGAGCCCCCTTGGGTATGCATATTATTATCCTTTAAAAGCATGCCTATGTTAGTCAGGAACAGAAATTGGGCAGACCCACTTGTATTAGGAACAGCGGGGTAGCCTATTAGATCAGCACATCGATAATAAGTGCCATGCCAGCCAATAAATGTTTGGGCTACGGTTTTCTGTGGGGCCCACCGCATTGGATGGTGAATAAATATTTAACATTTATGGCTTGATTGGTTGGGCAGAAATGAAATATATTGGGAGAAGAATACAAATACAAATATGCATCTGATTTTTGAATTTTTATTAGAAGGTTTGTTATCATGATTTCCTTTTTATTTAATTCCCCTTTCACCGGTATGGCTGCTGCTGCTGCAGGTACGCAGACGGGTCATCAGCCAAAGGCTTCTTCGCCAATGAATCAGCCTCCATCTTCCTCTCCAGCGGCCGAAGAACTAAACTCAATGGCCTTGTAATAGGCTGCACCTCATCCTTCGTCGGCTCCAGCTTCCGCGTAGCCGACGGCGTCTTGAGCCTCGGCCACGGCCGGCACTCCTTCGCTACCACGGCCATGGACCGTTTCGGAGGCAAATTCTCCTACTGCCTCGTCGACCATCTAAGCCCTAGGAACGCCTCCAACTACCTCACCTTCGGCCCGACTACCAAATCCTCCAATCATCGCCCACTCACCTACGCCAACCTCATCGCCAATCCGGCAAATGAGCCCTTCTACAACATCCAGATACTGGGCATATCGGTCGGACGGTTGCTTCTCAAAATCCCACCAGTCGTTTGGGACCTGAACGCTCAGGGCGGGGTCATCTTCGACTCGGGAACGAGCTTGACCGTGTTGGCAGAGCCGGCCTACCGACCTGTGTTCGATGCGCTCAAGGAAGCACTCAAGGGGTTCAAGAGAGTGGAAATAGAGCCATTCGAGTTCTGTTTCGATGCCACGACGGGATTCGCGGAGGATTTGGTGCCGAAGCTCGTATTGCATTTGGCTGCGACCGGGACGTCGGTTCGGTTCGAGCCGCCCGTCAAGAGCTACGTTATCGACGTGGATGTAGGGATCAAATGCATCGGGCTTATATCGACCCAGTGGCCCGGGACATCAACTATCGGGAACATCTTGCAGCAGGAGCACTTGTGGGAGTTCGATTACAGGCACGGACGGCTGGGATTCCGGCCCTCCACGTGTGTCTTGGATTGAAGAGATGGCTGGTGCTAAATACATATATTTGTTTCCTAATGTCGGGTGATTCTGTTTTTCGATCGGGGCTGTATTTTCTTGTGAGAAATGATCTCGTGCGTGCGCCAAATTGTGCAATTTCTCTGGGACAACGTCTCATGCCGTCTCGTGTCTTCGTCCACATCAACAACCTGGTGATTCAACGTCCAAGGGATCCAATCCACCAGCAAATCCCTGCGTCCTCCAAGCCACCCTCTTTATTTCCTTTGCAAGATCGACCAAATCATTTCTCATTTACTTTTCTGCTTTTCCTTTCCCTGTTCTCTGTGTATTATATAATGTGTCATAAAATGTGAAAATTACCCCAGCTACGTCTATAGGCCAATGGAAACTGTTGGTGTTAACTCCACTCTCATCTTCGGTGTTGGGTCTTTTTTTTCTTTTTTTTTTTTTTTCTGTTGATTGAATTTCTTGCCTTCACTTGTTACTTTATTATTATTTGTTTTGGGGGGAAAAAACTGTAGCTTTCCCTCTCAATCGGATCATAAGGCTTTTGTAGCTATAATGCTATAGGCCCACATGAGATATCATTGTTATATGCTCATCCTAATCTAGCTACAAATGATTCTGTCTTTATGCCATGCACGTACGCGACCTCAGCATACTGCAATAATTTCGTGTTTCCAACCAATCACAATTTAGACAACCACAAACTTTGACCTGTGCTATGAATAATTTTCGTTCGCACGTAATTAGATAATGAATATAAACACAAGTAATAGATAATAACTCTAGGAGAGAGAGAAACCAAACAAGTATCTTTATTAAACTTTAAATCCTGAGCCTTCAGTCCTATACACCCTTATGCACGCTCCCTTCAACTATTTGGTTATTTATGTGAGCCAGGATTTGGCTAATTAACTAATATACCGGCTTTTGAATCCATAAACAGTCCGATCCAATTCAAGAATCATGATGTCCTCTTCCTAAAGTGGCGTATCTAAGCGACAAAACATTTCGCAATTAATCTCTAGAGCCTCTGCCTAATCTATGCCCTTGACTGACAATGATGGAATTACAAATAATATAATGTTGGAAGGTTTTGTTGTCTCTCTCCCGCATGCGCTCTTGACGATAGGGTGAAAATGAAGTCGTGATTGGCATACGTGTCTCCGTGCATTCCCATTCCGCCACCTGCATTGGTAGACGGGAGCGGTTCACCTATTCCAACTATCTGGTCTGGCTTTGATAGGGATGGTTCATGAATATGGATGCAACTTGGGTCATTCCCCGTTGGGTTAGTCCTACCCAAAACCCAATGTGTTTCAACCCTAATACTGCCTAGTCTTTTTGTTCTATTCTTTTCTTTTCTTCTAAAACCTTTACTCTAACCTTACCTTATTGTTTGGTTTCGGTTGAATTCGGGTTATATTTACCATAAGAAAATACATCTAGAAATTTGATAGATTTATTCAAAAGAAAAGACATAAAAAATATTACATGAGAGTAGGATGTCTAATTTTACATCTGTAGAAGATCCAGTGGAGATATGTTATTGATGAATCCTGGTTTTTAGAAATGAAATAGCGTATCTTTCTTTTCGGGAATTTTAATTAGAAGGTAATCAGGTTTAGTAATTTAATTATTTTACTCTCAAGTAGATCAGAATGCGTGATGTATTGTGGATTAAGATGAGGGATAATGGCGTCACTCCCACGAAGGACTCGACCCACGAAACTGTGCTACAAAGGCAGATATCCTTCAAAGGAATTCGGTTTTGGTTTGGGTTGCTATTAATCCAAACCTAACCCAAATTGAATTCGGGTTCAAGTTAATCAAATTCGAAATCCAAAAATAAAATTCATGAAACCCAAGATGCATAGTTCGGTTATATATGCAAGTTAAGGTCGACCCAACCCAAGTCAAACTAGCCATTAAAATATTTGACAACTTTCCTTGCCAACAATATATCATCACTGCATTTTCATCATGCGCCTCATTAACCATAATCATAACAAAAGAAAACATGCTGGATTCTCTTTCATGCATGCTGATCGCTTCCAACCTGCTTGTGTGAAAATGACTCATGTGATTATTTCTGCATGGTAGATAAACGACAACAACTTAAAATGAACAGCGGGGACATCTATATATTATTAACATGTTACCCATCAATGGATATATAGATGGACGAAACAACTAGCTCGGCTGTAAAATGCTCATAGAGACATGATTCAAGATCTCTGTCGCATTTTTTTGGACCTATTCATATACTGGGATCATTGATGAGACTGGCCGATATTTTTCTTGCCAATGAAATTATGAAAAGAAGAGACGCTGCTCCACAATAGAATTGACAATTTTTTAGATATCCATTTCTTTCTAACCATTTTCTCATCATTGAAGTCTGACTTCTACTTATGTTGATATGGAGAAAAGAAAATGTAAAATAGAAGGCGAAAGTTCCACTTTGCACCGGATTCTTTTTTCTCTATGTGTAGTTACTTTTTGGATGCGTTTATTTTTGATTGAATTCCTAGTTAGTTTGACTGAAAATTCTCTCATGAAATCAACGCAATTCGCAACTTTTCGGGTTCTGAATTTTCTTGAAATTTTTATTTAGATTTAAGTCATTCATTATATTTAAAATTTTAATCTAAATATAAAAATTCGACTTGATTGAGAATTTTTATAATCTATAATGTTAACCAATGAATTTTAAGAAGTCATATACATGTATCTGCATTTGTTGTGAATTATACAAAAAATTAATTAAAAGTTTTTTTATGTTATAAAGATGTCTACATAGAAGACTATTATCCAGGAAAGAAATGAGAAAAAATTTCCACTTTCCAAAAAAGCATCCCTTAAGTGTCTCCTCTCAGACCTCCCTTCTTTTGCTTTCTTTGCAAACAAAGAAGAGCATGAGCATGATTATAAATAATAATAAGCATGATCATGGGGTTGATCTCTTCTCTTTATTCCAGCAACAGAGGTAGTTCCGGAATTTTTTTTTTTAAAAAGACTTTTTGTGTCGGTTGGACTGCAGCTGCCAAATGGGTACAACAGTAATTTCAAATATATATATTGATAGGCCTACAATTTTTGAAAATAAAGAATAGGCCTGCAATTTCATCAGCACTATTAAGTATGCCTGCAAAAGAACCCCTAATAATTAAAAAAATATACGTTTGATTTAAAAAATTGAAATTACACTTAGAGTGTAAAAAAAATCAGGAAAACTCTTTGTAAGCTTTATGAGCATGTTTGAATACTACACAAATTTTCAAACAATTTTACTCTTTATAATTATTATATTTTTAATCATTTACTCGTATCATCCTATATAACTATCTTACTTTTCAATAATTTTTACAAAAAAATAATATAATTAATCAATGATAAAAAATACAAATAATCTATCTATTTAAAGTTTATTCTTTTATTTATTATTATCCTTATTATATTACATCAATTTTTTTCAATTTGAAAATTTTTACACAAAATTTTTTTTATCTAAAATTTCCTCTCTCTATATATATTAAAATCAAGAAAAAACATATGTTTTTTAACCTCGTAACAAGAAAACCTTTGTTCTTTTTTTTTTTAAAATAAAATGATAAATTTGTAACTATCACTACAAGGGAACAGACCATTAGCGACCATAAATTATCGCTACGGCACAATTTCTAGCTGCGTTGCTTTAGCTCGATCACTTTCTAGGTCCACATGCACTAAGCCCTGAAAGGTTTTAGTAACACGTTTTTTTAAGAAATCATTAATTAACAAATCACTTTTAATGACAATATGTTTTTTGTTGTTGCAGAACATGTTAAAAAATTGCACGTCCATTCGTTAATAAAATTCGGCAAGTGATGTGATTAAGTTTCAACCATTTGTATTGGGGATATCACATAAATGCCCATATGCATATGGATATATACTATATAGAGGGCAATATTCACTTAAAAACGGTACAACTACAACCTTAGCAATCACTTCCCATATGTAGGATCACTGCCCACATATAGGTTCTCACACGCATTTATATAGAGTAACTGAACATAAAATAACTGTTTATGGCCCAACTTTTATACATCTAGATTCATATATATAAATATACATACTATATATATATGGGCATAAAATGTACTAAACATAGGGGAGTAAAATATATGAAAGTAAGTAGTGCAAAAGAAAATATAAGAACGTGTAATAATTTTTAAGAGTGAAATAGCTAAAACGCAATTAAAAAAAAAATTAGACGAAGGTAGAAAACTAAGATTATTACGAACAGTTAATTTATGATAGTCCCAGAGCCACAACAAAACTAACATCAATAACTGCCAACATCTACTTTATAGCCACCTCTCTCCTAACGAAACGGTTAATAATGCACCACAAAAAAACACCACCCGATCGATCGATCGATCTCTTCCCACCCACTAAGCGAAATTGTTTCGGAGACAATGCTACCTCCATTCCTGCAGCAACCCTTTTTCCCCCTTTTTCCCTTGCTCCTCCTAATCCTCGTATCATGCGAGACCGTTGATAATTCCGATTCGGTGAGCTTCGAACTCATCCACAGGCACCACCAGGATCTGAGCGAACGAATCTACCAGCCAGAGACGCATCTTGAGCGGCTGCGGGAGCTCGCTGACAATGACCGGCGTCGCCAGCGGTGGATTTCTATGAAGCTGGGCCGTAGCCCTCGACGAAGGGCGAATGAAGCGGGCGAATCCACGGACTCCATCCGAATGTCGATGACGTCGGCGGCGTACGCCCACGGAGGCTCGTATTTCGTGATTTTCAACATCGGCACTCCGTCGCAGAAGTTCCTGATGGTGGCTGACACCGGCAGCGATCTTACGTGGATGAACTGCCGATACAGATGTCAGAAATGCAAGCCGGATCGAGAGTTAATAAACCGGCGAGTCTTTCGCGCCGATGATTCGAAGACGTTTAAAGTTATTGATTGCAGTTCAAAAGCCTGCAGGCATCTTCCGCGGTCTCGGACCACGTGTCCCGAACCCTCAGCTCCATGCTATTATTTATACAGGTACGTAATTGCATCTGCCGTCTAATTTATTTTTTAGTTCATTTTGTACTTATACCACCCAAAAACACAAACAAAACGATTATTCGTAGCCTACTTCGTATAAATATCGGACATCGTCGAACCGAAGTTATGCAACCAATTGTTATTCATATTTTAAAATACGTTCTATGCCTACAAATCATTTATATATCAGAGTGAGCCGGTGCATTTGTCAAGTTTAACCCCATCTTGTCGATTAAATAACATTTGATCCATTCATTAATTTAAATATCATTTATAACGCTAGGAATAAAAAAAATCATATTAGTAAAAGATTTTCATTGGTCAAAAAATAAAATTTATCATGTTCTAAACCACCGAAGATTCTTAGATTAAATCTATATCAATAGTGAAAATGTAATGATGTAAATTAGAAACAAGTGAAGTTGTATTGAAAATGGGTAAAGTTGTGTTGAAATTTAAAAAAAATGTCTTAAGAATTGAAAATTTTTCTTGGGAATGATAATGTGAATTTAATTTAAGAATTTTGTATGGTTTGGAACTTGGAACAAAAGTAAGTACTAAACTGTGAAAATGATTATGGTGTGTTTAGGAAGTGATAAACTTTTAGATGAAAAGTTTTTGGTATAAAAATTTCTGAAATAAAAGAAATGATGTAACATGATAGGAGTAATAATGAAAATTAAAAAATAAGGTTAAAATAAATAAGTTAGTTATATGGTTATATGTTTAGAAAAAATTGAAAAGTAGAGTAGTTGTATAAAAAATATAAAGAAATAACTAAAAATAAAATAATTATGAAAAGTAAAAATTTTTTGATTGAAAAATTTTATTATTTACCAAATATATGCATCCTACAAAAACTAATTACAGGAAGAATAAATCTTTCCTTTCCACAGCCCCCACAACCAAATAATAATAAAAAGGCGGGGAAATTTGTATAAAATTTATCTTTCCAAAAAGCATTTCTCACATGGAAATCCACTTCCTTTGAGAAATATTTTCACAAACTGGTATTACCAAAATATTTTATGGAATCTTGTCGCGTGAGCTTGCTATGATGTTTTTTATTACAAGAAAACTCACAATCATGTGATTTGCTACGTGATCGAAATATTTTAATGTTGTCACTTTATGGTTTACTTTGTTTGGTATCAATTATTTTACACAATACTAAAAAGCATTTTAATCAAGTCTTGGGTGACTATGCCTAATTAAAAATATATGTAAAATATGATAATACGTAAATCCATCTGCATATGCATTAGAATGTTATGGTACTTTATGCAATCCTTTATTTATACAAGAGATATGTTATAAATAGATTAGATGTTGAATTAATAGCTTTGAAATTGATATATAAATTAAATAATTTTACTATATTAATTTTCCATATCAAATGTGGCCTATGCACATTTGATTTGGAAAAAAATCTAATTTTTAGGTAAATAAAATAATGTTAAATACAATTAATGGATTGAATTTTAATTTAATCATCAAATGAAGTAAAATAAGAAAAAATACTAAAATATTGAATATGTGCTGAGCCTTTATCCTTCAGCTGACTTAAAAGGGGTATAGTGCAATCCATCCACAGTTTTAATGTCTTAAAACCCCTTTAATTTTATCTAATGCTTCATATATTTAGAAAGTCACCGAAAGCGTGCTCACCCTAGAGAACTGACTCGCTAGTGAAGTATTTAAGGTTCTTGCATGGAAGGCAAAAGAGTTGACATAAATGTAATAGTTTTTTAAAAATTATTATCATAAATATAAAAAATATTTTTAAAAAGTCAATATAAATATAAATGTTTTATTTTTGAGTTGTAATGCATGCAAAATTGCAAATAACCCTTAATTGTGATTTTTTATTGCAGTTACATGAAGGAATTGAAAACCTATGGCTTCTACGCAAATGAATCGGCAACAATCCACCTAGCAAGCGGGCAAAGGAAGAAAATCAGAAATGTCATCGTCGGGTGCAGCCTAGCCTATGTGGGCTCCACCTTCCACGTCGCAGACGGCGTCCTAAGCCTTGGCTACGGTGGGCACTCGTTCCTCGACAGAGCCCTGGAGCAGTTCAATTACAAATTCTCCTACTGCCTTGTCGACCATTACAGCGCAAGGTTTGACAAAGGATATCTCAACTTCGGCCCTACTCCTCCATCATCCAATCAATCCATGATCTATGCCACCCTCTACGCCAATGAAGTAATCCGCCCTTATTACTACGTAGACGCGAAGGGCATATCCGTGGATGGGAAGATGTTGGATATCCCTCCTGTTGTTTGGGACTTGAGGACCATGGGCGGAGCCATCCTTGACTGCGGATCCACCCTCACCTATTTGCCCGACCAGGCTTACCGGCCCCTCATGGATGCGCTCATGGAAGGATTAAAGGAGTTTGAGAGAGTGAAGCTTGCCCCTTTTGAGTTCTGTTTCTCTACCAAAACGGGATTCAAGGATGATATGGCGCCGAAGATGGTGTGGCACTGGGGCGAGTCAGTTCGGTTTGAGCCGCCCGTCAAGAACTACCTTATCGAAGTGGAGGACACCGAGGTCAGATGCGCAGGGTTTCTGCCCCTCGAGTGGCCTAACGAAACGCTCATTGGGAATATCATGCAGCAGGGACACCTTTGGGAATTTGATTTCATGAATGGAGTGCTCGGATTTCGGCGCTCTCCATGCATTTCTAAATGATCCATCAAGATATATATGCCTCTTCTCCATCTTCTCATCTTTCCTTTTTCTTTCCCAGATACTCTTTGTTTGCTCCGCCAATTGTTATTTTCTCGCCTTTAAAGTGTTGATATTAGCAAGAAAACAAGTAGCTGGCTCAAGATTTTTGAAAAAGAAAAGACAAAGATAGTTGCTTCCTGTTATTTATTTAAATCCACCAGCGATTAGCAATGAAAAACTTAGTTGCGCTTGCTAGAACTTCTATTGCCACTTGCCAGATAAAATTGCTAATTCCAAAAATCCATTTCCCTCGAAGTTCGAAAATTTATAATTTAAACTCACCATTTTTTCCAACCAATAATATTACTCGCTCTCGTTTGGTTGAAAATGATTGCACACTGGCAGATCAAGGACCATGAGGAAGCTAGGGTGTGCGATTTGAAATCAGGAGCTCTCTACATAGATGCCTATGTACGGTTATTAAAAACTACTTGGTTCCAGCGATGGCTCCCAGCCTAGGACATACCCGAAAGCTGCGTATTCCATGAGTGAATTCAAAGGTGCAATGGAAACTAACAATGAAATGAATCCTTTTGAAATCAGGAGCTCTATGTAGATGCCCATGCACAGTGGATGTCGTTGTATCTTTTCCTCATGTAATGAATCCTTTTTCCAATGGTTCGTCGTAAAGGTCTTGAAACTACTGAACTTACGTTTTCATGTAAAAAATCACTTGTATTTATCTTCTTTAGGACTCTAAAACTTGGCCCAAGCCTTATCTTCGTAAATGAGTCATTTCTTTCTTCTTCATTTAGCGTCATTTGAGACACTCGACTACTTAATTGCTCAGTATGAAGGTTGGAAAAGCCACTCCCAAGGTTACCATTTTTTTTTAAAAAATCTCTCACTAGCATCAAGGAGGTAACTCTAGCAGAGACTCCAATGATGAACCCCACGAAGCCTAATGCTCACGGGGATCATCAACCTCCTTCCAAGGAGCATATAATGTAATTACTATTATTATATACTTATATAATTAGCTTAAATAGAATTTTTCATGTAGTTCTATTTATTTGACCTACCTTGATGAAGATGCGTAACTTAATTCATCGATTGCCATTAAAATTTTCTGTTTATGGAAAATATCAAGTTTTACGTAAATCAAAGATGTGTATAGACTTCATTTGAAAAACGTATAAAATAAACTAATAAAATTATCTAATTCATATATTACATTTATGTGAATATTATGTGAATATTTTTATTATTAATATGAATAAAATATTATTATATTTTGAAGTATCTATAAATGAATCTAAGCGTTGTTCTCGATGTATATATAAGTATGTATTTTTAAGTAAATATGACTTGTCTGCACCTTTAATCAAGATGGTTTTTGGTACCATGATAAAATTAAGATACTAAACAATATGAATGAATGGTTTTTAATTTCATCATTTTCCATTCATTTAATAGAATAGAAATCATTTTATGCAACAATTTTTAAGGAGCAAAGATTTATAAATTTGCGTGAAGTATTATAGCAAGAAAGTGCAGTTGCATATGGTAGTTAAATGCAACAAACAAGCTTTTGCTAAACAAAAGTATCCAATGCCATAACCCATATGTAGCTATCTAGCAACTAAATAGTTGCTGCATATGTGCATGTGCAACTATTTCTTCATTAAATATAACAAATCTCTTAGCTGCATTGCTTAATTTTCCTTGTAGAGATTATGCAAAAAAAACTTAAGTGTGATTTGAGATATACTGAAGCAGGACTCTAATTTATATAATTTGATATAAATAAAGGGTAACGTAACCAATCAAAAAAAAAAACGTAATTTTTTTTTTGATAGTGAAAAAAACGTAAATTATGATTAATAGCAAGTCGTAAAAGTTTTATTTTCTTGAATTGAAAGCGATGGAAAAAAGATATGAACGAATATACTTCATTAAAAAAATGAAAACCGTAAATCGTGATTGGTGGGGATTTATAGTGAATTTATTGCATTTTTTATGATAAAATTTATGACAATTTTAGAGCCACAACCACGCTAACAGAAATAACTGCCTAACGTCCAAGCTATCGCCAATTCTCTCGAATAACCCGCCTCACCCTCAAAAATCACCGAACTCTCTTTCCACCCATGAAGAAAAAAAAATTTCAGCAACAATGCGCCCTCCGTTCCTGCTGCTAGCCTTCTTTCACCTTTTCCCCTTGCTTCTCCTAATCCCCGCATCCTGCCAAACCACTCTTAATTCCAATTCTGTGCGTTTCGACCTTTTCCATCGGCACCATCGCGATCTCAAGGAGCGAATCTCCACGCCCAATACCCACCACGAGCGCATCCAAGAGCTTGCCCGCAACGACCACCGTCGCTATCGCTGGATTTCCAAGAAGCTCGGCCGCAATATTCGGCGAATCGCGACTGAGGTGGGCGACCTCAACGATGCCTTCCAGATGCCGATGGCGTCCGGTGCCGACCGGCACAACGGGGTGTATTACGTGATTTTCAATATCGGCACTCCGTCGCAGAGGTTCTTGGTGGTGGCTGACACCGGCAGCGAACTTACGTGGATTAGTTGTCGGTACCGGTGCAAAAACTGCAAGCGAAATAAGGCTTTACTAAACAGGCGGATCTTTCGTGCCGACGATTCGAAGACTTTTAGACCGATTCCTTGCAGTTCGGAGACGTGCAGGAACAGGGGGGAGAGTCTATCGTCCATGTGTACGGCCTCTACAAAGCCATGCTATTTTAACTACGGGTAATTAAATAAATTTTATCTCAAAATTTCTATAGCGTTATATAGAGCTCTGATTTCAATAAAATAAATGATTTTAAATAATGTAACTGATTGAGGCTACAAATGGAGAGGTTACATGAATTTAAATTCATGGAATTAATACAATTTTTTTGATAGGATGGAATTTTTTTTTTTTTTTGATGGCATTGATAGGATGGAATTAATACAGTTGAATTGAGTGTATTTGACATTGAATATAAAAATCATTTTTTAATGAAAACATAATAAATAAGTTAACTTTATTCTCAAAAAAATAAAATAAATAAGTTAAATTTTGATCAAAATAAATAAATAAATAAGTTAACTAAAATTTTGTGTTAAGTTTCAACTTGGAAATCATTAAACACTGAATGACACAATATTCTTATTATGGGATTTGGTCGCCTAGAACTGGTTTCACATGCGGAATGGGTTGATTTTCAGACCCCACTTTGTTTTTAAAAATTTAATCCTTCTATTCTTAATTTTTGTCTTAATTTTTGTTATAAAAAAATCATTCTAATTGGATACTTTCGTTCGCTAAATTTTTTTCTGAAGTATTTGTTCGCCACGTTTGATTTTGAAATAACCATCCGAGTTATATTTCGAATGTGGTCTATCTTCGTATCCACTCATGATGATTTTAATTATATTCGAACTAAAAATTATTAATAAATGCAGTGGATGGATTGGATTGTAAGGAAAGTGTGAAAATGAAACAGTTGCACATGAAAACTGCTCTTGTATTATTTGATATTTATTGCATGGTAACAAATTTTGCAAAAAGTTTTTTATTTGATGTCTGTTTCCATCTTAATGCCTTGTCCTCCAAAAGAGTATTGTTCTAGTTCTCTTATTTGTAGGGGTGCAATTTGGCACTGAGTCAGTCCGAACTGGCTCGACCCAACCCGATGTGGAAAGTGAGTTTGGATTTTATTTTTGAAAATTTTTAAATTAAACTTTGTTTTGACCTAACCCGAGAAAATCCGAAACTAATACCGCATCTACCAAGTACTAAAACCCGACCCGGTTCGAACTCAATATTTTTCATACTTTGTTAAAACAATTATATTTATTTATGCATTAAGTATTTTGACTATAATTGTAATACAAGATATTTCATATAATCATAATGTAGTTAAACTATAAAATATTTTTTCTAAAACCTAAATTATATATATATTTGTTCATACAAGTTGAATATATTATATTTATATTAACTTTATTTACAAATAATTATAAATATAAAAACTCTTTGAATTTATTACATACATACTAAGTAACTGTAATTATATAAGCCTCACTTTTATTAAACTTTAGATAGTAATTTCATGTAATCTTATTTATCTTTCTTATCTTTATTTTTGATAACATTATCTTGATTATTATGTATACATTTATTACGTTAATTGTATTTAGAACTATCTTTTAATTAAAAGATCAACTTTTATCAAAACCAAAGATATCATAGATTATATAAATATATTCACATGTAAATTATTCATGTGCTAATGCAATAATATTTAAAAAAATTATTCTTTATATTGGTAATTTCAACTTTTATTGGTACGATAATAACTCGAATTTCAACCCAAAGGCAAGACCGAAATCAACACTAACCTGGTCTGAACCTAACTCAAGCCCAAATTCTTCTAATATTAAGGTTACAGTTTGGGTTCGTATAAATTATAAACACAATATGTTTAGAGTTTGAGTTCACTCAAACTCAATACAGCCGGACCTAAATTACAATCCGACTGGAGTTGCACCCTACTTATTCATTGTCTTTCAAATCTGACCGAGTACGGTTCTTTGGCTGTCTAGTTTTGTTAAGAAATAAATAACTGGATGTGTGTGAGGTTGCTGTGATTGGTGGATTCCACTGCACAGGTATATGGAAGGGACGAATGCTATAGGGTTCTACGCAAACGAATCATCGACTCTGTACCTGATAGGTGGGGGAAGGAGGAAAATCAAAGGCTTTCTCATAGGGTGTTGCACATCTTTCACCGGCTCCACCTACGGCATGATTGACGGCATCCTAGGCCTTGGGCGCGGCAGGCAGTCCTTCGCGGATATCGGCTTGCGGCACTTCGACGGCAAATTCTCATACTGCCTCGTGGACCATCTCAGCGCGAGCGAAGTGACGAGCTACCTCATCTTCGGCCCAGCTCCACTAGCTTCCGGATCGTCCATGGCCTACACCACCCTCGTCGCCAACGAATATAACGCGCCGCTCTACGGAGTGCAGGTGACGGGCATATCGCTTGGAGGCGTGATGTTGGACATTCCTTCAATGGTTTGGGACCTGGAGAGCCGGGGCGGGACCATCCTCGACTCGGGAACGAGCTTGACATATTTGCCCACGCCGGCTTACAGGGCCGTGGTGGCGCCCTTGATAGATTGCTTAAAAGGCTTCCAGCGAGCTCCAAGTGAGGAGCTGGACGTTTGCTTCTACGCGGACAAGGGATTCAAGGAGGATTCGATGCCGAAGCTCGTGTGGCATTTAGCCGGCTCGGTAAAGTTCGAGCCGCCCGTCAAGAGCTACATCATTGTCGGTAATACTCCTAACACAAATTGCCTCGGCTTTCTGGAGATCCCGTGGCCCAGCGTATCCATTATCGGCAACATCATGCAACAGGAACACCTTTGGGAGTTTGATTACAGTAGTGGACGGGTGGGATTCCGGCCCACAACATGTATCTCGGATTGATCCCACTTTGCGTTCCCTTTTGTATAAATTTTTTTAATTAAGTTAGCCCTTTGTGTTACTTAATTCAACTGAAAATACCTTTGCTAATGCACTGAAAATACCACCGGTTTCCCATTAAAAATTAAAAATTGGCCATATTTTAAATTTTCGGGGTGAAAGCTACGAATGGTGCCAACATATGCAAAAATATTTAAAAGAAATAAATTATTTTTTACAATCACTTGTTTACTGGTGACCTTATGAAAATCGGACCCTATAATATAGCTACATTAAATAATGGGCAATGCTCCATTGGTGTCGAAAATACTTGAATATTTTGGTGTTGCCTCTCTTCCAAATTCTGGGCTAAATCAACTTCTAATTCACTCGTTTTATTAAACATCATTTGTCATGTTATAAAAAATTATTTCATCATATATTATCATGAGTAAATTATAGAAAATGCTTACAACCATTTACATGTGTATTGAAATGCTGTAAAAATTTAAATTAACAACTACAAGATAGATATAAATCAAACAATTTTATTATATTGATATTGCACATTTTATTATAGATAAGGGTGTGAGCATATTGGATTTAGTTGAAATTTGATTTTTAAATTAATCAAGTAATTCTAAATACAATTACTGAATTGAATATTGATTAAACGATCAAAATGGGCAAAAAGGGCGAGCATTGATATTATCAACACCATTGAAGCACTGCTCATATTTAATATATAAGGGTTGTTATATATTAATATTTATTTCATTTTACAATGACACATTAATGCCTATATAGGCATTGAAAGCAATTATCATATTGTCATAATAAAATCAATGATTGCTAAATTAACATGCAATTCACTCATTTTTTATAACATCAATTTTTTTTTATTGTGATACTAAATTATTCTAATTAAAATTTTAGATGGACTATACTTCAAATATATAACTATATGTAAATTATGACAAATACTTAAATCCATTGGTATACCTATTAAAATATTATAATAATTTTTAAAATCATTTAACTGTGTAAGAGTGAAGTTTTAGATGGTTTTTAGATATTAAATTAATAACTTTGTGGTTGGATCATAATCCTGTACATCTAGTTATTATTCAACTAGAAAAAAGTCTCATGTATTTTAATTTTTAAATTAGTTAAATTTTCATTTTTATGTGGTCCACATATATTTGATATATACCAAAATTTGTTATTTTACTCTTATATATTTATAAATTTCAAAAATAAAAAATTTTCACAAATGAAAAATGGTAAATTTTTATTTTTAAAATTTCGAAATATATTCGAGAACTCTAAAATAGTAAAATTTGATGACTTAACGAAAAAATGAAACAAATGAAAATATATAAAATGCACGAACTTTTCACTTGGCTATCTGACAATCCGATGTGCACGATCCATATTGTATGGGCTCACGGGCCTAAGTCAGATTTTCCATCACCTGTTTTTACTGTCACCATGGGCTCGGACAATTGTGTTGGGTGTTGTTGCACAGGACTTTTCAAGTCCAAAATCTAATTCAAAAAATAGACTTTTACTCATACTTATAACTGAATTGCCTCACTTTCCACAACCAATGCAACAATCCTCATATTGTCGTAATATAGTAACTATATAATCATTACGATAAATAATTTTTATTCTACGGACTACAAGTCGCCGGAAATAATTCCTATATGTATCATGAAAGTGGACCCAAAATATGGACACGAAGCCCACTGTACAAGCCTGCAACAAAACTGTGGTTTTGCAACACGATTTCAGCAGCAAGAATTAATACTTAGGCCGGCCTTAAAAAACCCCTCTTTTTATTTTTAAATTTTTTTTTATGAATATATTAAGTTACGCGCATTTAATCTATAAATTAAGTTTTACGATTTTTGTATATTTTAAAGTATTTTTTATTTTTAAACACATTGGCATTTTCTTAATTTTCTGTGCTATGAAAATAACAACAATGCAACTGTGTTTGAAAAAATACTTTAAAATATCCAATGCAACCGTGTTGGAAAAAATATTTTAAAATATCAATTATGGTAAAATTTTGCTTAAGGATTAAATACACATAACTTAACATGTTTATTAAAAAACTAAAAACATAAAAATATGTTTTTTAAGCCGGGCCTAAGTTGATCATTTGTCCACTTAAATTAGGTAATTCTTTTAACGATAACGTGACAAAAATTACGGCTAAAAGCATCGTTTTGTAACTTTTAGCGAAAAATTGTGTCACTAATCGTCTCTTCTGTTGTAGCAGACACCGTTACAGTCCTCTATGGTATGAGTGTTTAATTCACATGCATAAATATAACTTCGTGTGGGGGCCGATAAACTGCACTTGGGTGCATAATTTTTTTAAAAAAAATTTCTTAAAATTGTTGAAATTCGTACTGTTTAAAATTTTCAAAAACAAAAATGAACCCTATTTCATGTTGCTGCACATGAAATGGATTTATTTTTCTAATATTTAGAACTTTTAATAACAGCTAAAAAAAAAATTAAAGAAGTTGCACCTGATGAGTCGAATTGTATCATCTAAGACCATCTTATCGTTGTTACCGTAATAGTCTTCTCGATCCATTTCGGCTGTCTTGACTAAGATATAACCACTAACCAGCTGCACACATGCGCCCACCGGAACGCCTCGGTTAAACGTGATTTAGAAGGGTATTGAAACGCGACATTCAGGGAAATTTTCTCATCTGTCAAATTGTTTGGAGTTTGGACAGTCGCATCGAGATCTAGAAAGTTTTTCGTGACCGTAAAACCCGCACTCAGCAGTCAGCATGCAACGTATCAAACAATGGATGACTTTTAGGAGTAATGTTTCAATGTAAATTGATGTATTGGAATTTCAATGCATTAGGTGCAAAATTAAAAAAAAATTTAAAAAAGTTTTTTGAAATTTTTTCTATAAAGTTATTAATCTAAATATATTTAATCTATAAATTAGATTTTATCATTTTTGGAGATGTGTATATATATATATCTATTTTTTTAAAATAGAAGAAGTTTTAGCTATTTTTAAATGACTAAAATACTCCTATTTTTTTAAAAACGAAAAATATATTTATACATTTTTAAAAATAGTAAAACTTAATACATAAGTTAAATACACCTAAATTAAATTTAGCTACTGGGGGTCTACCTTAATGGTAACACCCATGACCCATTTTGGTATGGTCAATTATTCGATTTTCAGCACATGTATTCGGGTGTTTATTTCCCATCCATCTAGTAAGAATTTTACTTTTCTCCTTTAGTGAGAGTTTAATTAATGAGAGCTTGTTGTCTTTTTTAGAAAAATATAAGAATATTTTAGGGCTTAAATGTAATATAAATTAAAATTATTATAAATATATACACCAAAAAGTTATCAATTTTATAAAAAAAATTTCAGAAAATATATTAAAAAACGAAATTTTATATTATTTTGATGCATTGAAACATTGCTCGACTTTTAGTGGCTTGAATTAAGCGATAAAACATGTGCGTGGTTGCGTACGTCCGTGCCGTGTTTTCTGACGTGTGGGTTGGTTTCTAATTTCTATCGGCCTCTCTCTCAAAAGGGCCTCTTGTTTTGGTTTCGTTGCTGCACTGCACTTAGGATTTGCAGATTAGTCCCCTGGTTCGCTTAATTGGCACTTTTTGCCCCTTAAATTTGTTATTTGCATTGTAAATCTCCAACTCTCAATAACATAAAGTTTTTAAGTCCCCATCCAACTGCTGCCCTGATGCCATCCCTAAACAATCGAAGTGGACAAAAATATCCTCATTAAAAAAAAAAAAATCAATGAACGACCAATTTGCTTTAATTTGTTTACGTGCCAGAAACATTTTTATATTCAGGAGCGAAACTGCTTCTAATGACACTATAATGTTAATTTTCATTCTTTAATTAATATTAACATTCATTTATTAATATTAATTTTTAAGAATTGAACTTTTAGTTATATTTTTATTAAAGCATAAATCATTATATAATAATTTATTTATATATTAGAATAATTTTATATAAATTTTTATTACATGATAAAGAGAATTAAACAGAAATAACATTTTGTATTAAATAATAAATATATTTTCAAGAAAATTTAAAAATTTTAATTAAAGGAAAACAAATTTTAAACTTGAATTTCAAGTCATATTTTTTAAAAGAGTAGACAATTATATAATAACTTAATAAATGACTTACAATAATGTTTATAAAATGGTAAAGAGGGTAATAAAGAAAATAAAATTTTTATATTTAGGGTATGTTTGGCAAAGCTAAAAAATTTTTACGTCAAAACTTTTCAATTTAAAAATTTTCACTTTCCATAATTATCTTATTTTTTAATTATTTCTTCACATCTTTTTATATAACTACCTTACTTTCGATCATTTATATACAACTAATTTATCTATTTAATTTTTTTCTCTTTACTTATTGTTATCACTTCTATCATATCACATAATTTTTTACCATTTAAAAAATTTTATACAAAAAATTTTTCATCCGAAGTTATATCACTTTCTTTTATCAAAAAAATTAGATCACTTTGCAAATATACTATTATTTTATGCTAAAAGATAAATATTCTCAAGAAAATAAAAAATGATAATTTAAGAATTAGTGGCCCTACCTCTTCGGTCACGATATCAAAACCAAATTTACGTGATTTAGGAGTTTTATCTCCCTATTAATATTTGGGAGTCCGTGGTTTGTCCCTTTGATATTTATTAAGAGTTTGTTTTCTTCTTTTGAAAAATTATAAGAATTATCTCATGGCTTGATTCTAATAGAAGCTGAGATACAATGAAAGTATATGCCAATAAAAAATAACAAGTTAAGGGAAACAAGTTTTAATTTAATTTCATCAAATGATAAATAAAATTATAAAGAAAATAAATTTTTATATATTTTTAACTGAATGATAAAAATATTCTAAAGCAAATTAAAAATGATAATTTAAGGAGAATAAATTTTAAAAGTTGATTTCTAGTTATATTCTTATAATATGTGTAGATAGTTACACAAGAAGTTATTAAATGATTTATAGTAGTTATTATATGTATTTTTATTGAATGATAAAGAGAGTTATAAAGAAAATAAAATTTATATTTATTGTATATTAAATGATAAAAATATTCCCAAGAAATTAAAAATTGTAATTTAAGGAGAATAAAATTTAAAAGTTGAATTTCTAGTTATATTTTTAAATATAATTAAAAGTGTCTATAATTTTATTAAACTATTTATAATAATTTTTTGTGCTATTTGTTGACGGCAATGTTGTTCGTTCCGATGCAATGGGTTTAGTTTAGCTCACAACAGCTTATGATACATGCTAAGGGCAAAGTTGCCATTTGGGTTAAAATGATATTTATTTACATTTACCCATGTTTCGCAGCGAGTAGTTAACATCAACGTTATGTACGAGACCAAAATTATACATTCTCCAAACTTATGGGATTAAAACTTTACATTATTGAAATTATGGAAGTTAAAAGCGCAAATAATGAATTTAAGGGGCAAAAGATGACCATCAGTTAAATTTAAGGGACTAATATGCAAATCCCCCTATTGCACTCGTGGAAAATCAGAATTCTCTGCCTTCCTCGCCGAGATATTGAATTATACAAGAGTATACGGACTGTCCTAAGGAGACAGTCCTTGGATCGTGTTGTGCCACGAAATGGAATGCCTGTCAATATACTCTACCCACTGGTGTTAAAAGGGGCGACGTGGATCATTCACTTCTGGTTGTAGCGACTAGCGAGAAGATTTCTCAGCTGCATTCTCCGCGCTGCAGTTGTATCATTTCGTACAATACAATTGCTTGCGCGTCAGCAGCTATACGTACAGGTTCCATCACACGCATAATAACAAGTTACCCCCACCGCTAACAAGATAACTGCCAACGTCATCTCTCTTCCTCTTCCTGGTTGTTATTCAGCTCTCCTCCAGAAACCCGTTCTCTCTCTTTGAAAAAATACAATGCAGCCCCCGTTCCTGCTGCTAGCCTTCTTGCACCTCCCCTTCATCCTCCTCATCCCTACATCGTCATGCGAATCCCCTCACAACGCCGATTTCGTGCGTTTCGATCTATTTCATCGACATCATCGTGACCTCAGCGAGCGTATCGTCGTGCCCCAGACCGATCGCGAGCGCTTGCAAGAGTCCGTCCACAACGACAAACGTCGCTACCGCTGGATTTCCATGAAGCTCGGCCGCAATGTCGTCCGACGGAGGACACAGGAGGTAGCCGCAGGTTCTAACGACTCCTTCCGAATGCCAGTATCGTCCGGGAAATTCGTTGGATCAGGCTCGTATTTCGTGATTTTCAGCATCGGCACTCCGTCGCAGAGGTTCTTAATGGTGGCCGACACCGGCAGCGATCTTGCGTGGATGAATTGCCGCTATCGGTGCCGAAAATGCAAGCGGGATCGGCGTTTTCAGAACCGCCGGATCTTTCGTGCAGACGAATCAAAAACTTTTAATCCGATTCCGTGCAGTTCGAGGTTGTGCACGCATCACATTTTGCCGGAAAGCATTCCAACGATTTGTCCGGAACCCACAAGCCCATGCTATTATCAATACGGGTAAATCAATTCTTTGTCAAATTTTTTTATTAATGTACCAGTATGTGGTTTACCGATAGGTAAAGGCTGGGATGAATCCGAATATATATATATATATATATATAAGTTTCTTTTGTGAAAAAGATATAAGTTTTATATTACTATTGATATATGCAGTAGAATATATTTTTAATAAATATATGGGCTCGTTTATATTTTCTTCTAGTTGAAATTTTACAATTTGGCATATATTTACTCTTTTTTGTAATTTTTGAAATAAAAAATAAAACATTAAATAAATTTTAAAAATAGTAAAATTTCAAATAAAGAAAGATACACATAAAGCTTATGTATTTATAAAAATAAATGAATAAATAAAATATATTTTCTGCCTGAATGCATTAGTAGCACAATGCGCCAAGCGCATAAAGATCGCTCTCTTAATAAGAACAATGAGTTGGATGGTTTAGATATTAGATTAATACTGGGATGTGTTTATTTAAAGGAGAATAGAAATTATTTTCAAAAAAAAAAAAAAAGAAGAATAGAAATTGGAGAATGATAGTTGAATTTATACCACAAGGATAATATAAGAATAAAGTAAAATATATAGTGTTTTTCTGAAAATATATAAGGATATGATTAGAAAGATATGAAATAATGATCGAAACATGAGAATAAAAATGTAAAAATGAAAAAAATATGTAGTTGGGTGTGGACTTTTACATTTTTATTTTGCATTTTCTTATTCTTCTTTGAACAAACATACTTTAAGTGAATGCATAAATCAAATAACTTTATTAAAAAAAAATTTACACTTCTGTCAAATGGGGCAAATAAAATATTTAATCCAGATGGAACCTATTTTTCCAGCTAAAAAAACAATTTTTAAATGTAACACTCTATGTAAATTTAGCGGCAGCAGCAGCATGCATTATTATGGTAAAGCACACCACATTCAGGCTCACTGCATTTACCGAAATTTGTTGCCGTGACAGAGCCAAACCCCGTAGGTTTCCATGATTGGGCAGGTATCTGGGAGGGGACAGATCCATGGGCTTCTACGCAAATGAATCGACAACAGTGTATCTGGCAGGCGGGGGAAGGAGGAAAATCAAAGGCATCCTCATCGGGTGCAGCACAAGCATCGTCGGCTCCACTAACAACAATATCGATGGTATCTTAGGCCTGGGCCACAGCGGGGGCTACTCCTTTTCCGACGTGAGCCTCAAACACTTCGGCGGCAAATTCTCTTACTGCCTCGTCGCCCGCGATAACACAAGGAACCTTAACAATTACCTCATCTTCGGCCCAACTCCCAAACCCTCCGACTCTGAATCCTCCTCGCCCATGACCTACACCACCCTCATCGCCAACGAGTTAAACGCGCCTTACTATGGTGTGGACGTGAAGGGCATATCGGTGGGAGGGAAGATGTTGAACATCCCTCCCATGGTTTGGGACATAAGGAGCCAGGGCGGGGCCATCGTTGACTCTGGGATGACCCTGACCTTGTTGCCGGAGCGGGCTTTTTTGCCCGTCATCGAAGCATTCGCGGAGGCATTGAAGAGGTTCAAGGAAGTCCCAGATCCAATGTTCGACTACTGTTTCTCCTCCGAGGGCGAATTCACGGAGGATGCGGTGCCGAGGTTTGTGTGGCATCTGGGCGAGTCTGTTCGCTTCGAGCCACCCGTCAAAAGCTACATCCTCTCCGACGTCGGCGGGGAAAACGTCAGATGCTTAGGCTTTGGGGGTCTCCCCTGGCCCGGGATAACCATCATCGGGAATCTCATGCAGCAGGAGCACTTCTGGGAGTTCGATACCAAGAATGGACGCCTCGGATTCCGGCCTTCCTCATGCATCTTGGATTGCAAAGGTGGCCACTGTTGATTTTTATTTCTTCTCACAAATTATGTGCTCCGCTCCAGCTTTTCTTTTCTTTTTTTCTCCATCAAATTTACCTACATAATTTCATTAATTTTGTAACTATAAATATATATATATATGATGAGGGATCATAAACAAGTTGTTGGACAATATTTTTTATATTTTAAAAACTATTTTTTGGATGAAATTCATTTATAATTATATTCATCCTCATGTGTATGTTCACGATGCTAGAGTTTACTTTGTTTAAAAACTTATATGTATATACAAATACTCAACATTATTTGAGATCCGATATGAAGGTATGAAATTTTGAACATAAACATATAATATATAAGTTTTTGAAAATTAATTGAATTTTGGTATCATAAATATATATATATATACTCAACAATGGTCGAGATTGGATATGAAGGTATTAAAATTTGAACGGAAATATATAATACGTAAATTTTAAAAAATAATTGAATTTTGGTATCATAAATATATACATACAGATGAATATTGAAATTGCTTAGAAATTTATAAATGCTTAAAATTTAGAAATAAATATATAATACATAAAAATTTTCAAAATTTTGAATTTTAGTATCATAAATATATACATATAGAAACTTTTTAATATAAAAGTACCCTGGTTGTCCAACCAGTTGGTTAAGATCGGTTTGCTCATTGCATATGTATTCCTTTATTTCTCAAAATTAAGAATAACAATCTATTTCTATATGCATCATTTTGTTTTCTCACATTCAGATTTGCGTTTGGTACTCCAATTTCCTGCCATGACTAAAAATATTACTATTAATTTAGGGATACGCCGGGGGTCATTTAGTTCAGGATGAGGCTCACCTTAACCCTACTCTAAGCCTATATACTATGTAAATCTTAGTGGTATTCTAACCTTATTTTTAAAATCTCAGCTCTTAACTCTATTTTATAAGTCAGGTTTAAGTTGAATTTATATAGAAATTCGGATGTGAGTTTGGATGAAATTTAGATTGGAATTCAAATTATTCTCATTAATTTACATGTAAATTTTTTTGATGTGAATTTACATGTAAATTTTGAATGATATAAAGATTTCACGTTCAAGTTAAACCACATATGCATTAAATAGCTATTTAACAAAATACTTGATAAATAATAGCTTTTTAATTCCAAAATAATCTTCATGGATGATACCATAAAAGAATTTTAAAAAATTATAGTGATGCTAATGCTACAAGGATATATAGTAGAATTCAATTCTTTTGATGAAATATTAGAACTCAAGTTTGGTTCTTCTAAATCCAAGCCCAACTCAATTTTATTACAATTTGGATTCAAACTCAATTGATTGAAACCTTACAAATTGGATTGGATATAATGGAGTCAACCCAACGTACCTAAGTTGCAACTCAAAAGAATCCAAATTATTTGTTGGATTCGAAAATTAAATGGGCCTATTAGTTTTTTTTTCGCATTTTGAGTTCTTAAGCAATCCTAATTATAACTCTATTTGTTGAAGACAACCCAAATCGAATAACCTGAAAGTTGAATTAGATTATCAACCTAAATAACATGAGAAATAAATTTAAACTAGATGATTTTTTAATGAAAAAACTAGATGATTTTTGAATGAGAATAAATTAAAATACCTGTTTACAAATGGGACGGGATGAGGTTGGGATGGGGTGAAATGATTTTTTTGTTTGTTTTGAAAAAAAGAATTTTATTTTCAAAAAATAACAACATACTCTTTTTATTTTCTATACAATTCTTTTAACATTTTTTAATCTTGTCCTACAATTCTTTTAACATCACTATTTCCATTTATATTTAGGGATTTGAAAAAAAAAATTTATATTTTCATTGAAGTGAGATGACTTAGGCTACATTGTCTTTTAGTTTAGTTTAACTTAGGCTTGTGAATTGTGATTGATGATTTCACATCAAGATAAAAGTTTAATTTCTTATCTTTTGATTGCAATAAAGAAATTCAACTTTCCATACTTATGTAAAATTCTTTCATTAAGATTTTCTACTCATAGTAATTTTATATTCATGTATTTGTCTTGACTTGAAAGTTTATAATAAATAAAAGCTTTAGAAGTTCATGATAATGCTTATTATTATGGCTTTTGCATCCATAGCTATATAATTTGGGTAAAATTAAAAACTTATTTGTTAGTTTCGTATAATTATAAGCCACCATACTAGTTTCATGAAAATGTAGGCTTATCCCCGCGCTATTAAAAATAAAAATTTTGTATCTTGAGGAATTTTCCCATTTTTCTCTTATAACATAAGAAAATAAATTTTTTAATTAATTATAACGAAACTTTCAAGATCTGAGAAGCAAAAAATTAATCCATTTAATGTGAGGGATATTTTTAGGAAATAAATTATTTACATTTTATGTTACTTTCTTGCATATTAATCTATTGTATCATTAGAAAATTAATTTTTTAATCATTTTCCATGAAAATTTTCAAAATTAAAGACACAAAATCAATAAGTCTGAAGTGAGAACTATTTTTTAAAAATAAATTTTGTACTTAAAATATTTTCTTATAATTTTTATTTAAAGAAAATATTCACTCAATTGATTATTTTTATCTTCTATTATTAAAACGCGTATTTGCATACTGCAGATCTTATTATGCGAGTAGTTTTTATAAACGTTTGCAATGAAAATAATGGTTGGTTGCAAACGATAATTTCAATTGTCAACCCTGTTCACATGGGTATTTCTCTCATTTAATTAATTTTAATTGTTATCTCTATTCACAGGTGCATTTCCGTTATCTCATTAAAATTTTAAAGGGCATCCACGAAACCTTGACAGAAGGGATAAACTTGAAATCATATAAACATTGCAGTGAGATTTGCCATTTTGTGTAACAAATTAATGGATACGCCAGTTAATTTTGCCCAATCTATGTAGATACAGACGTAAAAACACTCAGTCATTAAATAGGTAGCCTTGAAGTAATATTTTTTATTGCAAAGTAGTCAACGAATAAGCAGGCTTGATGTAGTACGCACTTCGAAATTTTCATGTATTTAGAATTTCTTCCCTTTCTTCCTGTACTTGTATGATTTCGTCCAATCAGGAGCAGCTCCTCCCGTATATTTCGTATCGTGTGAATAGTTACAGATTAGCAGACCAGTTAAGAATCTTAAGATGTCTAATGCGATATTAATCTTGGGTAATTGGCCACAATCTTACGAGTAGCCTGATTGAATAGACCATATTTTTGTCAAAACAAGGCAAATCATAATTTGTTCAGCTTAGTTTAAATTTCAGTATATGCAATTACGCCTCATCACCATCACCGATCACGTTCAACAATATTATTCAAGCTTTCTATTAAGATGAGGTACTCTTCAGTACTATATATATTAATTGGTATTTGATGTGTGTACGTATCTAATTACATCATATAACTGAATTTTCCATTAAAAAACAGATGAATATGAATTGACCATTTTATTTGACTTATCAGCATCTAAGAACTAATAATGCAAAGGCTAACTTGGTGTCATCCCAGTTGGTGGCAGCGCAATTTCATGTGCTATAGCAACAGGTTTGAAACACAGCACAGTTGGTGTGAGATTTTTATACGAGGAATGATTCTGTTAGCCCAAGTTAAGTAAATTTTCTACTTAGCCCACCTCAAAAAACTCATTTACAGCAATTTTTTTATTTTTCTTTATGCACTTATTTATCTTAGTGTATTTAACATATAACTAAGTTTTACTAATTTTGGATATGTATATATATTTTTTTAGATTTTTAAAAATGTATATGTATGTATGTATTTAAAATACTCTCATTTTAAAAAAATCTAAAAAAATATATACATATATCCAAAAAAGTAAAACTTGGTTTATATGTTAAATACACTTAGATAAATAAGTGTATAAAGAAAAAAGTAAAAAAAATATTGTAAATGAATTTTTTGAGGTGGGATAAGTAGGACATTTACTTAGTCTGGGCTAACAAAATCATTCTTTTTTATATATTCCTTTATATGTGTCCCTCCTGTGGTGAGGGTATTTACAATGGTCCCATGAATGTGGAGATATTTACAAGATATCGTTTCATGATGAGGATGATGAATGAGTTTGATTTGTAATATCAAATATCATAGTCTATGTATAATACTAATCAAAAAAAGAATTAATAATGCAAACAAGTCATGTTTCTTCGTGGCCTCTAACAAGCTACTCGATGTGAAGAACATACCGTACAAGTTTCTTTCTCTCGTAAATATTATATTTTTTCCTTAGATTATGACTTTACGGTTAGTTTTTAATTAATGGAAATATCTAGCATATTAATTCTCAATACATTGAGGGATACATTTAAACTTAATTGAGGTTGAATTTCGTATACAAGTGAAATACGCTTGCAAGATGATTATCCAAGAACTTTCGAAATTCAAAAAGCAGTAGTTGCAATATCATTAAAAAAACATTAGCATTTTTAGCATACTTTTAACTATACTTAACAATGCAACAAATAATTATAATCACTGGAAATTATCTTTTGGTTATGATAATATAAGAGATGTTGCAAAAAATAAACTTTTAGTTGGAAATTTTGTGACTAAAATCTTTTTTATAACTAACTATCAGTGATTTTACTTTTTTTATTAGTATATATATATATATATACACACACACTATGACATTTGATATTACAAACAAGCATATTCAACTCCCACATAAGCATATTCAACTCCCACATAATGGAGGAATTTTTGTATAAATACTTCCATATTGTGGAGGAATTTTAAAACACCCTCATCAAAGGGGGAATTAATAAACAACCCACAAAATATGAATACTTGGAATTCAAACATCCGATGCACCGCATTCAGTGCCATGAAGACGTACCACCAGGCCGTGTAGCCTGGTGGCATCAATGGCTTTACCTTTAATGTTACAAATTAATGCATTTAATTGATCTTTTATTTCTCTTTTTATATATAAAAGGAATAAATTTCTACAAAACTTTGCGTTGAATGGTTGTTACAAATAGTTATTTTTTTATGTTTAAAATTTTTTTTATATTTGAACAATGTAAACTTTAAAGTAATTTGTGTATATATATGACATCAAAATAGCTAAATACTATAAATATTAATATCACTTCAGCGTGATTATAAAAACAGTTAAATTTAAGAAAAGTTTAATATAAATATATTATATAAAGTTTCACAATATTTAATTTTTAGAAATGCTTTAAATATTAAAAAGATAATATGAGAGAATAAAAATCATTTATTTAAATCACTTCATAAAAATGTTGATGGGGAATTAATCACTCACAAAAAAGTAGTCTTGAGGAGACAAAAATCATATGGTTAAGATTATCCCTGCGCCATTTAATTAATTACTAGAGGATCTTAATTAATTTCTCCTCAACAGAGAAATTAATTACCATTACGGATTTACGGTTAAATGTCAACTTGAGGAAAAGGAAAAATTAAGAGAAAATTGATCGAACTACGAAAGTAGAATTTTCTTGCGAAACACCTAATTAACTTGATGCTCTGGTCCATGAAACTGTAGGGACCGCGTATTTCTAGGGAGATGAACCATTGAAAATATGTAAATCACGCAAGAAGCTAATAAACAATTTTAAAAGTTAAAAATACTAACAAAAGATGCAGGATTGCTTGCGCGGAATGTTGTGTATGTGCACGGCAACGATATGGTTCCATTAATGCAACCTGATAAGCACGGCCGATACAATCTGCTCCAAATCATGAGTCATGACCAGAATAGGATCATACGTAAGGCTAGTGCAAAGCATTTTTATTCTTCCAATAAATCAAAAAACATGAAAGCTGTGAGAAATCATGAAATCATATCCCATATACTATTTTAGAGATCATGGACGGCTTCGATCGTCCGAATGGCTTGCAAATTGGCGACACCACCTGTCGAAGCAAGCGATTTCTTGCACGTCATCAGTTTGCCAAGCTGGCGCTGGATATGTATCACAACAGAAAAGTGAAACGCTGGAGCACGGGACGATGGTGCTCTCATTATGCTTCTTACCATAGATGGCTACCAGCCTAATCATTTTCAACCGTCCATTTTACGCTAGACAAAAATTGTCTTTACCAAGTCAATAATATATGTTGATCCGATCCATCTGAACTCCACTTTTGAAATTAATCCACCGTAATTAATAAATTAAAACACAATTTACTTTATTCAAGAATAAATTCACTACATTTAGCTTTTTTTTTTTTTTAGATGATGTAATGTTGGGATTACCCTTCAAGGTTCTTAAATCACCCGACTGAGTTATTTGGTGTTGATTGTGGTGGCGCACGAGCAAAAGTAGTTCGTTTTCCAGGAAACAGTCTGGCATGAATCATCCGTTCATATCGTGAACGGATTCCAGGGTACGAGTTTTGTACTATATATATCGTGAACGGATTTATAGGTACGAGTTCTGTACTCTATATATTGCGACCTTTTCCGGTGTAGTGACTTGCCCAAAAAAAAGAGCTCAAAATGTATTAAAATGTAATAAAATTTTATATAATTATTTATTCATATATAAATTATATTTTAGATGGTTTCGATGTTGAAAAAATCATTTTAAAGTTGTTATTTACATCAAATTATTTTATTACGTTGAATTTATATCATTTTTAGGTGGAATTCGTACATATATTCAATTGAGATGAAAATTAATATGATGATAGAATACATCATTCTAAATACAATGAGTGAAGTATATTATAATTTTATGATCATATGAGGCTCATTTTAACGTTACTGCACCTAGTGGCGCTGCACTTGAAAATATCTCATATATATGTGTGTGTGTGTATTCAAGTGCAGCAATGCAGTTGCGCTAAAATAAGCCCCATATGATTATAATCTACTCTATCCATTGTATTCAGAATAATGTATTTTATTATCATATCAATTTTCATCCCAATCGGATATGTGTATGGACCTAGTCTGAAAATGGTACAAATTTAACGTAATAAAATATTTTGATGTAAATAACAATATTAAAATAGTTTTTTCAATATGTAAACTATTTGATATAAAATTTATATATGGATAAATGATTATATAAAGTTTCATTACATTTTAACATGTGTGGGGCCTAAAAAAGGCAAATGTATCGTCGTTCCGGTGCTGTGGTGCTGCACTGAAATAACTCTTATATATAGATAGGGAGAGAGAAATATTCAGGTGCAGTGCAACCGTACGCCGTAACAACGGTGCAGTTGTGCCAAAATGGGTCTTATATGATCATAAAATTATAATCTACTCCACCCATTATATTTAGAATCATATATTCTATTATCATACCAATTTGTATCCCAATCGGATATGTGCATGACCCCATCTGAAAATAGTACAAATTCAACATAATAAAATAATTTTATGTAAATAACAACTTTAAAATAATTTTTTCAATATGTAAATCATGTGCTATAAAATTTATATATAGATAAATGATTTTATAAAGTTTCATTACATTCTAATATATGCAGGGCCCATTCTTCAGCAAATGTACCACTGTTCTGGTGTAGTTGCGCTGCATCGGAATAGCACTTATATACATATATGTATGTGTATATATATATATACAGTTGCACCGTACAGTCTATGCACTATGAGTCCCACTTGACCATAAATGAGAAATCCACCACACCTATTGTATTTATAATTGTTTACTTTATTAGCATACCAATTTTTATTCTAATCCAACATGTGTATGGTTCCCATCTTAAAATGATGCAAAATCAACAAAAGAAAATAGTTTAACGTAAATATTAAGTTTAAAGTAGAATTTTCAACATCTAAACCGTCTAAACTATGATTTTTATATAGATAAATAATTGTATAAAGTTTCATTGTAATCTAATATGTGTGGAGGATCATCTTACAGCGAACTGTACCATAATACGGTGCAGTCCATCTATACATGATCGAATATATATAGGAGAGTATTCAAGTGTTACGGTGCAGTGGTGCTGAAATGGGCCCCACATGATGATAATATTAAAATCTTCTCTACCCATTGTGAGTGTGTTTGGGAATGGATAAAACTTTTGATGAAAAGTTTTGGAGAGTAAAAGTTGTCAAATGTGTGATACGATAGGGGTAATGATGAAGAGTAAAGATGATAAAGTTAAAATAGATAGGTTAATTGTGTGGGTAGTTGTGTAGAAATGATTGAAAAGTAGGGTAGTTGTATGGAAAAATGTGAAAAAAATGATGAAAAAATATAATGATTGTAGAGAGTGAAAAGTTTTAGATTGAAAAGTTTTAAGTTGACATTTTTTCCTCGTTGTCAAACACACCCTGTATTTAGAATAATGTATTCTATTACCATATCAATTTTCATCGTAATCGGATATTTGTATAGATCTCATCTGAAAATGATACAAATTCAACGTAATAAAATAGTTTAATGTAAATAATAACTTTAAAATAGTTTTTCAACATGTAAACAATTTACTATAAAATTTATACATTGATAAATAATTATATAAAGTTTCATTGCATTCTAATATGTGTGAGGCCTATTTTGGACAAAAATATACTGTTGTTGCGGTGCAGCGAATCAATTCTTATATATATATATATATATCGTTATCACTTCTATGTAACTGGGTTACATAAAAGTGGATCTATATAACTGCTTCAAAATCGAAAATTTTAATCTTTATTAAAAAATTCAATTCATTCATCATATTTAACATCATTTGTTTATCTAGGAGACCAAGTTTCATCCAATCAAGTATGTTTATGGGTCACATTTGTTTAAAAATATATATATTCATGTGTATATTATGAAAAATGCTTAGATCTATTTACACATGTATTAGAATGTCATAATACTTTATGGAATCATTTATTCACATAGAAATGATATTTTCGATGGTTTAGATGTCAAAAAATATTACTTTAAAATTGATATTTTAACATTTTTCATCATTTACACATGAATATATACATTTTCTAACAAATATGACCCATAAACATACTTCATTGGGATGAAACTTGATCTCCTAGATAAACAAATGATGTTAAATATAATAAATAGATTAAATTTTCCATAAAAGATCAAAATCTTCAATTTTAAAGAGGTTATATAGGTCCACTTCTATATAATCCAACTACATAGGAGCATAGCCTACCCTATAGATATATATAGGGAAATAATCCAGTGCATGTGATTGCACGGTGCAGTCCATGCACTGTGGGCCCCACTTGATCATAAATAGAAAATTCACCCCACCCATTGTATTTAGAATTGTTCACTTTATTAGCATACTAATTTTCATCCAAATCCAACATGTGTGTAGTCCCCATCTTAAATGGTGCAAAATCAACGTAATAAAATAGTTTAATGTAAATATCAAGTTTAAAGTGATTTTTTCAATATCTAAACCGTCTAAAGTATGATTTATATATGGATAAATGAGTGTATAAAGTTTCATTACAATCTAATATGTGTGGGGTTCATTTTACAGCGGACTGCACAGGATCGGATCTCATATATATATATATATATACACACACACTTGATTTTAAAAGGATCATATGAGTTCACTTCTATCTAATCCAACTACATAGAAACATAGTCTGCCCCATATGTATATATAGCTGTACAAGTCACTTCCAAAATCTTGACACGGTGTCTTCAAGATCTGCATCAAGAATCATCCAAAAAATACCGTAAGCCTCAGATTTCCCCCGTCCAGTTTTGGACAACTCGATTATATTGTTTAATTGTGTTATCCTCTAATTTGGTACCGTAGAATTCGTTAGGGGTAGATTTTTATTTGAAGCAGCACGTACCACTTTCAGCTGGTCTTGATAGTTTGTCCGCAAGTGCTGAATCTGAATCTGAATGTTCGGAGACAGGTAACCTTCATCTTTTTGAACTGTGGTTAACTCGCATAGGATTCCAGGTGCGCCTCCTGAAATAACTCTCAGTCGCAGTCCCAGGGCCAAACGTGATCCATGACTGGTCTTGGCATTCACACGTGTCAAGATGCCAGTCATCCGTGCTCCATCCCTTGACTATGACGCTCAGATCGATCGGGCCTTCTGCTCACCTCATCATCCACCCTTGCCTAAAAGCCATCTGAACCCTCCCCAAAATTTAAAAAACATCTTAACCCGTTAAAATTTGAAATAGTTTCAAAAAACAACCAAATTAAAACATAAATAACGGTTGCCAGCTCAGTGTTAACTTTATTACAAACTTCATTATATTCTGAAATATTTATATCTCAGATCTTAGCAACCAGATTAGGCAACGAATTTTCCAAAATCTTGTCGCCGTTGTCCATAGTGGCTTTTGTGACACTTCTTCTACCAAAAAAAATTATAATAAATTTTGTTGCTAAAAATAAGACTTATGTCTTAATTTCATAATTACAGAAAACATGAGCATTAAATGATAATGCGGAGGAGGAGGATATTGTACATACGAGTTATATAATACTAGTTTAAAAGAAGTTCGAGGATAGCATGGCTAAAGAAACAATATTAAGGGTTGGAAAGGACATTGATGGATGGTAGGCATTTGATTTGATTTCTCACCTTCTCCCTCTCTTTATATATTGGTGGCCCACACTCGCTGTTTGTAATTGATTCGATCTCTCTTCCAGGGCGCATCCCATCCATTCATTTCCACCATTTGAGCACTCTTGCGTGCTAGCATACAGCATCCCATGCATGTCGTGGTGTGCATGTGCATGCCCCAGCTCACAAAAATCAATCAACCGTGGGAGAGAATGTCACTTATATACCACGATTGGCTGCTGCCCGTAAGCTATACCGAGTCATTACCCATATGTTTATGAGTAATGATTCAGTACTTACAGCAAGCGAGACTCTGTGCTTATCTTTGCTTTTTAATTTTAAAATATGTTTTTCAAAGGTACAAAAACAATAATATATTTGTTTTATTGTCTGGACTAGCGAGTAAAGCATGCGTATTAAATCAGATGGACAAGAGTAGTATCTACATTGATAGCTCTTGGGCCCCACATGCTCTTGGGGCATTTTCGACTCGATCAATCCAACCACCTCAGCCTCATCGAATATCTATAAGATGACAAATCTGAAAAATTGACGTGGATCTCAGCCGTTAAACACAAGACACCCATGCCAGATAGACAAGACGCGAATTTTGAAACGTAAGGATAAAAGACAAAGAAAATGCATAAAAATATGCAGATAATTACAGAAGGCATGAAAACAAACCCTAATTCAAACAATTACAAGAGCTCCTTTTCGCAAGAGCTGCTGCTTTTTATGACAACAACATGAAAATAGAGAACCCCCAATCTCCCAAAACTGCAGATATTACACACAAACATCAAAAGTCCCGACAACAATAATTATCATAGTAACAGTAACAATAATGAGAAGAAGAAAGATAAAAGAATAAGAAATCTTGTGACATGTGTAGTTACAAGGAGCGGATTAAGGAGACCTTGATCTCTATGCTTTTGGAGCTTCTGCTGCTTCTGCCTTAGGTGGCTCTGCCGGAGTGGCTTCGACGGCGGTCTCCTTTTTCTCTGTCGCTTCTTCAACGGGAGCTTTCTCTTCCTCCTTTGGTTTCTCTTCTTCGGTGATGATCTCCTTCTCCTTCTCTTTGCCGGCTTCTTCCGTCGGGGCAGCTGGCTCCGCTGTCTCGGTCGTCGCAGCCGGAGCTGCTTCCTTTTCTTCTGTTACGACGAAGGTGGAGACCTTCTCGAAGATGAAGACAACCGGGCCTGGTACTTGTGCAGGCCCGAATTTCGTAACGGCTTCAGACACAGGCTTCGAGCCGGGGAATTCTGCATCATAAATAAATAATAGTAAATTTTTTTTTTTCAAAAAAAAGTAAGTACTAGTGACTAGATCCAGCTATTTGATCAGGCGGGGTAAAGACAAAATGATATTCCAAACGTCAGAAAATCTCGAAATGGACAGCTAAGGTCATCGATTCAACATGATTTCCAACTTGGGTTATCCCTAGATCTTTGTTATGGATCCATATATACCTATTTTAACTAGCGCCTCAATGAATTTCTGAACTTCGGCCGAGTTCTTCTTTATTCCGGCTTCTTTTTTCTCCTTCACCAGAGTCTGTTGAATCATTACAGCAGTAAAATCAGTTTACCAGGTTGCTTTCGTTCTTTTCTGCTTACATCTTTTTCCAACTAGAAATCAAATAAAAACCTTTATTTCTGTAGAGGAGGCTTCATAGATTTCCACAACTTTGGGTCGGAGATCAGCCTTCTTCTCTTCGAATTCCTTATCGATATCCGCCTACATATACCAAAACATAGAAGATATATAAGACTGCTCGTGTTGATGATTCCGCTGATCGAAAAGAAGGAAGAAACCACCTTAGAATCGTCGAAGGACTTGCTTGCTTCTGCAGCAGCTTTCTTAGTCCCGTTCTTCTCGAAGACCTTCTTGATTTTGGGAAGAAGCTTGGACTTCCAGTAATTACCCATCTTTGTTTCTGTTGCAGCAGGGAAACAAAATTGATTTGAGTTAAGAAGAAAAATAAGAAACCGAGAGATATCCAGTTCAGGAAAAAGAGAAAAAGATGTAAAGAAGTTTTTCCTTTTTTTTTTTTCTGGATTTGAGGGGGGAGGAAAAAACCGATGTATCATACATAGATTGGAAGGGATGAAGCGAAAGTATTGTGGATGCCCTCTCGCTTTCTTTCTTTCGCTGTCTTCAATCAAACACACTCCAATAGGCTTGTTTCGCCAACTGTCTGTGCAAACCAAGGGTGAGGGTTGGGAGCTGTGGCCGGGAAATATAGAATTGCATGTTATGACAAGCTCCATCGTTTTCTATTATATTACGCTTTTTGCCATTCTAATGTTGCATGGCAATTCCAAGTTTAACCCTTCACATTTTGCAAATGATGAGTTGGCTTCTAAACAAGAACAGCTTTCTGTTGCAAGCCCATCAATCCATCACCAATTGTAGAAGTGGTAGAATAATAAAATCAAGCTAGGCCAAGTTTTCTTATAGTTTGGAAGTAGTCCACTGGAATACAAAATTTGTTACAATTAATGACGCCTCAGCAATCTCAGATCGTTGCATAAGCTAAAAAAAATGGCGTATGCAACCATTTTTATACTGCTCATGAATACTATGCAGCATGAACTATTGTAAAGGGTAATTATTTACTGCATAAAAGATTATTTGCAGAACACAAGTATTCAAAAAAAAATATTTAATTACTAGCCTAAGTGTAATTTTAGTTGCCTTGCCTTGCTGCATCATGGTATATGCGGCGCCCACGTAGATGCAGCGACGTGGCTGCAAAATATTAACTGCATAAATACATAACAGCTGATAACCTTCTACATGTGGCATTTGATGATTTCTCTATTAGTGATAACATATATATATATATATATATCCTAATATCTAACGAAATTCAACGAATTTTGCCTTGAAAATAAAGTTTATTATGAGAGTCCTAGTATTTACAGTCCATTAAAGGTTTTATTTGTTATAATAAAATGAATTTAAAATACAATTATAAAAGTAGTTTGAGATTAAACAATCCACCCTAGCTAAGCACACGAGATCAAATCTTAACCCCTCTTATATCCAACCTAGCTTTGATAACATTGGTTGGAGCACAATAAATAATATTCGTTGGAATAATGTTTCATAAGTTATTTATTTTAATAAAAGGGTTATGCTTCTATAAAATCTCTCTTTTATATAACTCTATTTATTTTTGATATTTTGAAAATTGATGAAAAATTCACTTTATCTATTTTATTTTGCATTATTTATATTATTATAGAAATTTTTTCTTTTTGACTGTGTAAAAATTTTTTAAATGAGAAAAATAATGTGATATAGTAAAGATAATGATGATAAATAAATAGAATAAAGTTAAAATAGATAGATTTGTTGTATAAATAGTTGTGTATAAATGATTGAAAAGTAAAGTGATTTGTATAGGAATATGTAAATAAATAATTAAAAATAGAGTATTTATTGAAAGTAAAAAAATTTAAATTATAAAGTTTTAGATGAAAAATTTTATCCTATAACAAACACGCCTTGTATAGTATTAATGCATATAGGTCCCATCTATAAATATATAAAATGAATATGATAAAATTATTTAATGCTAAATATAAATTTTTAAGTAGTATTTTCAACATCTAAATCATCCAAAATATCACTATTATGTAAATAAATAATTCTATAAAATATTATTATATTCTAATATACATGTATAAATGAATAGAATCATTTTTTTTCTAATTTACACATAAATATATCCAGTTTTAAGTAAATTTGGCTCGTACATATACTTGATTTGAATAAAAGTTGATCTCTTAACTAAATAAGTAATGTTAAATATAATGAATAAATTAGATTTCACATTAATTATCAACATCTTAAAAGATGAAGATGTTACAGAGAACTACTTTAAAAGCAGAACCTTTTATAACAATAAGCTAATTTTACATGGCATAGTTTTATATTTTTGAAATATTTTGAATAAATTTTAAAACCACTTTTATTTTCAGACTGTTGTAATTTTACGTAGAAAACTTAGACGGTTTTGCTATATGGTGGATGTTTTACAGACGGCACCTGGTGAATGAACCAAATTGTGTGAATCATTAACTAGAAAAATCCTTTTTTTTTTTTTTCTAACTTGGCTACTCAACGAGTAATTATTTGGCAAAATTAGCTAGTAGCCAGGGTTCTGGAAATTTCTCCGAGACGGAAAATACGTGTCAACAAGTTACTGTGTGTGTGTGTTTTTTTTTTGGAATTTTTATAATTCAGACAAATAGCCATATTATGCGTTCTTAAGCAGCAATCATCTCAAGAGTCAAGATGATCAACGAAAATTCTTTCCTATGTTGGTCAAAACCAAACAACAGCCTAAAGGCTAAAGCAAAACCAAGCCAAAAGAAGAAAATTCAGGAGCTGTCCTCATCCAATGACAGAACAGCCAGACAAATGACGGGCTAGAGCCTCCACCATACCTCTGCCCGTCCAACCTCCAAAATACAGCCCTGCTCACCAACGGATAGGATGCTCTCAAAACCGAGTCGGTTTCTCACATGAGTCATGCCCAACAAGGCAAGAAAGGGTAATTACGTAATGTCATATCCCGCGCAGGGACATCTTTGGAAACCCGGGATTACAGCTGGCATCGCCTCGATCCCCGGTGTCTACCTGGGCTGCGGGGCCCGCCAATGATGTGGATCTGTAAGGCGTTTTCGCCGGTTTTTACAGGAGAGGAGAAGACAGAGCACGTTGCCACATCTGGCAGGTATAGCTGATGACAAATAAGAATGTGCATATTTTATTTACGAAATCCAAACCGTCCATTTTATTCTTATTGAATATTATTTTTGTTTTAAATATGCCTTATAGATCTGATTTAGAAATATAAATATTATTATTACGAAAATAATAGCAATCTAGATTGATAGTTTATGTATAATCTCTATATGCTAACGAGTATTGGACTAACGACATAATCAACGAAAGTAGACTTTTAATGGATATTTTTACTTGAAAATAATAATGAATAAACGATCTGGATGCTGATTATATAGCATAAAGAATGGACTTTTTTAATCCGATTTTGTTGCTAGGTGGAGAAGGGTGCTCCATCTAATCCGCGTACCTCGCCCCGCACCTCACGTGGCTTCGCTGGTTCCACATCCCGCCGCCGAGGGTTCCCCCCCGCTAAAACGCCCCTGCCTTCCCTGCGAACCCCGAAAATGCCCCTCCGCCATCAGACGCTCCAAAATCCAAATCAGATGGTTGTCCATTCACGCACGTAAACGAATACCAGGCACGTGCAATGCTGGAAAAACTGGTCAAAAGGACAGCATGAAGGCGGGAGATAAAAATATATATTGCCGCAGGCTTTCATGCACCCCACGTGTACCGCAATTGGTGGTCCTTCCTTCCGTCCTTCTGCTCCCTAGTCCTCACGTTCTACTTCTAGCCGTTCGGCTCGTCGTCACTCGTTACCATGCAGACGGTAGGCCCCCCACATTTTCACCTGGCTAGGCTAATCCAGCATGTGTATGGCAGGTAAGAAGACCACGTCGCATCCAATGCATAATTCCTGACGTTAAACGGGTTGTGCACACCAAATAACCAGTGTAAAGGAGTTCCTCCACGGTGGACCATTGGTGGTGGGTGAGAGGCCAGCTAGCAGTGGCCCACCCACAAGAACGAATTTCGACTGGGCACGTCGTCGATTGGTTGCATTCTTGTAGGAATAATGTGATTGGTCGAATGCCACTCGCTAATGCTAGCGCATGACGTACAAATTAAAATGAATATTCATTATCTACGGGTGCGTACACCGCTTCCTTCGTGTATGATTGGCATCCAATCATTCAAGCCTTGCAGACAACTAAAAAGGCATACTAATCCCAAGCCCGAGATCGGAATGCGTTGTCAAGCACATGAGACAGGTGGGTTACACGCATCAATGATCCAGGCCGCTCATCGGGTTCATAAGAGTGCTTTTTGAAATAAAAACAAATTGCTAACATTCGTTTTAAAATTTGTATTTAACCTTTCGATTTTTATTACTGCTAATTGTTTTTTTTCCCCTTTTTAGGGCACAGGTTTGATGTCGATGAACGTTGGGCCAGCGTTACTTGGGATCCCTACGGTACGGTCTACCTGATGAATGCACTGGATTTTCCATACGTGAGATACGCACGTGGATTTCGGATACGCATGCTCGTGTTCGCAAATATCGGTGGAGAGCTGAAACATGATGTTGTATTTTTATTTTATTTTATTTTATTTGAAGTAAATGATTTTGTATTTTTATATCCTCTTCGGTGGTACTCAATTATCATGGATGATGGATGGGAAAACCATGAGAAGGATGCATTTGAATATCATGATTGGGGCCGCCTGGAGGGATGAAAACATCCTGAATGATCAGAGCTGGACAACATCATGTTGTCTGTTACATGGCCTGGATTAAGATGTCGGTGCCCGCGTATCAAGTCAGGTATGGAGTATTTGAAAAAAAAAAATTGGACGGCTGAAGATGGTGGCCCACAGAACAAATATATCGGCAGACAAGGCCGTGGCCCATTAAGCTCTGTAAATTGCAGAAGTACCTCTGCATTTCTGATACGCAAGAAAGATGTCTCCTGGAGGACTTGTAGCACAGTAAAACGATAGAACTCCAGCGATCGAGGGATTTTCGTGGTAGCCGCCAGCCACAGTGACATTTGCCTTATTCCCGGCAGTTTCAATGCATTGTCGTGGTGGTAGGTGGGGGTCATTCTCAATCGTCAGCGTTGAAGAGAAAACAGAGCAGATAGAACGAATACCCTTTTTTTTTTTTTTTTTTTTGCCCTTGAAGAGTGAACGAGTACCTTTGATCTGCAATCGGTCAGTGCCGTCTTTTCGACTTGCATAATTGTTCTTTTTGCCTGATAAGTGTAACCGGGCCTGGTTATACTTATACAAGGATTGGGAGGAAATCTAAGTCGTAAGTAATTTCCTAAAACCTCAATCTTTTACCCACTTTCAAATCATTTATTAAAATATCAACGATAATCCTAAGGATGACCACAAGTTAAACGTTTGGGGTCGCAAAATTGCATGCGTGAAACTATCAAGTAATTAAACTATTAAAGATTACAATATTATATCAGAGTAGTATTTTTATACATACAATCTCAAGTTAATGACTACACTAACTCTAACAGCTAAGGTAAATTTACTTAGTTAAATAACGATCAGAAATAACTCCGGCGTAGACTGGCCGGAATCGAAATCTACCCGACTATGCAGTCTAAAAAGCTACAGAAAACCATCTACAGGCCACAGGAATTTCTTGTGGTTCACCAATATTTTTCTGAATTTTCCGTCCCACCCACGACGCTACTAGCATTAAAAGTAAGGCAATCCACATCCAATGCGGATCCCTCGATGGTGAATCAATGCAACCATCAAGTATATCAAGTTTCATACTACTTCCATTATTTTAGCTATTCAATTCCTTTCATGATCCATTTTCACCGCCTCATGGTGGAAGTTGGGCTGCAATTTGACGCGCATCTTTGTCACCCAGAAGTGAGAACAGTCTGGTTCAGTTCATCAGGCATAAAAGGGCTCAGGGAAAATAAATAGCGGATGCAGTCATGTAGATAAAGAGTATTTGTCCACATATCCAGACGACCGAGGATGAACAGTATAGCAAAACCGTGTACCGAGCAGTCCTCTCAATATGGTTCAGCCCTTGGAAAGGCAAGTCAGAGACAACGGGAACATCCCCTCTTTTCTCCCTAGCATCTCTTGTGGGGCCGCTGCCCACTTGTCATGTGCCTTCTTCTGATTTGGAGGGTTGGACTTGAGATGTTCTTGCATTAGAGAAGTAGACAAATGCCAGGTAAAAAGGCTAACACAAAGAAGCCAATCGGGCATCAGGGAAGTTTGTCGGGTGGGGATCAGACCTTAGCATTAGGTGGCCCATCTCCACTTACACACCTGTTGCTTGTTCACGTAACAATGAAAAGGAGAAAGGGAGGTGTGTTGGTACGGGACTAGAATTATTTAGCGCCGTAGCCTTGCCTCTTGTGGCAGGGGTGTCAAGGGCCTGGGTTTGCCTCCAGAAAATGCAACGATCTGCGTTTCTATGCATGTTTCGGCCCCACTGCTCCAGATATTATTGCTATAGATGTTTTTCAATTAGCTTACCGCCTTGCCTGGGGGTATGGCATTTATTTAACCCGGTCTGTTGCCCCTCCCTCCCTTTCCTCAAAGCTAGAGATGAGTAACGTCGACCCATACAAGGTCATCCGTATTTTTCTTTTGACCGACCCAAAACTTGGCGACTCCATTTACGGCTATAGCAAGCGTCAAACCACAGCTTTTTAATTTTCTCCCCACGATAGAAACCCATTACACGTTCGAAGACATTAAATTATGCAAGGGAAACAGCTGCCAGACACCCGTCTTTCATGCGACGTACCGGCCCACTTCAGCGTCTCACTCGAGACGTCCTCCCCGTACTGAAATTTCCGCAAGAGAATTTAGATCCCGTTTAAAGACAAAAGCTGAAAAATAAGCGCAGCACGTTTTTGAACAAACCAAGTTTTCTAGAAAAGCTCACTTCCAGCATTTTAGGCAAATAAATAGCCCGCAATCACTTTCATGTGCGATTTCCAAACACTCGGAAATCATATTCATTTCAGGTTGACAAAGCACTTAGGCACACTAAGTGGGATCACGCCCCTAGTCCACGAGAACTCAGAATTGCAGTGGACAACGCACAATACTCGCGAGTCCCTGCCCAACGAGATAAAGAATAAAGCACAAGATCCTTTGGTTTTCCGTCTTCCAGCCACACCAAACGAGCCAACTGCCAAGGTAATTTCTCCAGGCACCAACTTGTTGAAGCTTCTTAAACATGGTATTTAGGCTTATGTAATGAATGAATGAGAGAGACGGGTAAAACCTGGATCATCAAGAGGTTAGACAGACTAATCGTCACAGGCTCGATCAATCAGAGAAGCAGAAGTACCTTTGATTTTTTACTCTTTTCATTTCTATTTCTTCACTCTTTGATTTGCCATGGCCACTCCCATCCCCAACTTCACAACAATGAAGCAAGGCCCCGCTTCTTACTTCACAAGCATAGGGCCTAAGAATTGAACTACACCCCCAATGACAACGGGAAAGACGAAAAACATTTAAAAAAAAAAAAAGAGAGAGAAGAAGAAGAAGAAGCTTTTACATTTGCGCTTTGGCACAAATACACCACCATACCCTGCCATGCCTCCGTCACTCCCAAAACAAAACCCCACAAAAGATGAAAGGGGGACAAATCTGCAGACTCTGGCCACCATTGCCCCCACAACCATGAAACTGTGGTACAACATTTTTACCAAAAGCCACAATAGCTGCTACAGCCAGGAATCCTCCTGCTCCAAAAACACCTCCAGGTCGATCCAAATCCTTGTTACAGTGGCAGCTAATGAACCATGACTCCGATGGACCTCGGGCATTTTTTTATTTTTATTTTTTTTTTGGGTTGGTTCAAGTCACCACATATCTGCTCATGCAAAAGGCTCCTCTACTGTCAAACTTCCCCTTGCTGCTTTGATTCGCTGCTTCCCTGAGGTTCTTCCTTGACATTTAAAGAAGCCAATTCCGTTGACAGGATACTGATAGCATCAGATTTCAGATCAACTCCCTGCATTGCGAGGACACCTTCAACCGGTTTTGGCTGCCAAGACAAACCAAAGAGCCTCAAAATCAGAACTCCATCACACATTAGTAGAACAGTCAATGCAGCATGGAGCCATACAAGTATGCTGAGCAGGTCAATTTCATCATCAAGGACTATAAAAACCTCATTTAAAACTGGAAATGAGAAGTCAAAGAGGACGCAGCAGATGGAGAAACTATGGTGCAGGATAAAGTTGATACAAAATCAAAAGAGGAATTTTAGCACTTGAATTGCTATTCTTCTTCTGGCAGTGACAGCTGCTACTTTCTGGCCATTCTAACGGCATGTTTGGCTAAATATAAAACTTTTCACTCTCCACTACTACCATACTTTTTAATTATTTCTTTACATCTTCCTATACAACTACTTTACTTTTTAATCATTTTTACTCAACTAAACTATCTATTGTAACTTTATTCCTTTTATTCCTCACCATTGCCCCCATCATATCACATCATTTTCTCCCATTTAAAAACTTTTACATCATAAACTTATCATGTCCCAAACACACCATCAATATATCAGAAAAGTCAACACAGGAAACGTGGTCGTATGCAAACTGTCTCAGACAGTCACACTCCCTGCCCTGCTGCAGCCAAGGATTGAAATCTTACAGACAGCACTCAGAAAGGAAGAACCCCCTGACCGCCAGGCAAAATATACCACAATATTGGGTATAGACAGCTTTCTTTTCCCATCAGATAGTTGAGAAAGCATGATCCATAAAAGATATTCAAGAGAAAAGCTTACACATGCATGGAAAACAATGACTAGCAGGAGTTCTTAAAGTTCTCTCTGTCCCCATTGAACAATGAATACCATCAGTCATTGTCATCATGAAAACTTCTGTAGAAAATGACTGAACAGGCATTACAAAATGTTTTTCAAGACTAGGCTTACACACACAAAAAAATGTGGAAGTTTCATTGATCCACTACAAATTCATCATTTACAATGTAAAAAGGCACTTCATAGGTTGTCATTTATCTGAGAAGATACCTGCAGAGGAACCAGATGTGGAGTAAGATTCCTTGTCCTCTTTTCCTGCATTGCCCGCTGCCTGCTTTCATAAAATCCAAAATCGTCCAATATGGATGTCTTGGCTGAATAGTTCTTAAAAATATTTAACATCTCAATTCCTTGAGGTAATCGCACCTAAAAAAAGGAAAATAGATTATAAATATAATCAGCTAGATATGAAGATCGAATGATGCACTGAGTAACCAAAATTTTCATGTTCATTTCATGCATCTAAACAACAGCAGCATTTACAGATACCACAGTACACACACAGTCTTGGAAGGAGGCTTATTAATAAATGGTCAGAATCATTTGAGCCAGACAACAGAAATTTCGAATTCTGTGTCAACAAAGTAAATTCTTTCATACAATGATCCATTGTTGCTCCAATCTGCCGTTTTTTAGCTTTGGATTATCTAACCACAGGCAAAGTGGATACACTCTTGTCATTAAGACAGTAAATTAAACAGCAGCTTATCTTGCATGGAATTTCGGGAGTCATTTGACACCATAAAATATCTCATAACAGTGGCCAATTTCGCAGCATGACAGGTAAAGAGTTATTTTCACATTTCTTGCATTGTATCCAGCAACCTCAGCAAGCTTAAAAAGTCATCCTTTTAAATGAAAGCCAAGTGACTACATATTCCTAAGCAATTTGGAGGTTAAAAGAGACTGATTTAGGAAAATCCAGAGCGAGATGAAAAGAGACTACTTTAGGAAAATCCAGAGCGAGATGAAAAGAGACTACTTTAGGAAAATCCAGAGCGAGATGAAAGACTTTTTATCCATTTTTCTCCTTTCATTGTATTTTCCCAGTCATAATCAACTGAGTTAAGCTCATTTGTTGACAACAAAAGTATTCAACTTTCAAACAGTAATCAGAACTGAGGAAGCTGCATAACAAATCAGACAATTCCTGGCTTCATCAGAAATACTCCCATTACTGAGTTTAACTCTTTCTGACGCCAAACACACAAGTATCTTGGACTTTGAAGATATTATTACCTCCTGAGTGTCTCTGCTGTTAGTTACAGGTTTGTTTTCATTGTTCTCAAGGATAATATGGCGAAACTGAGGATTTGGAACATCTTTAACAATGTGCCACTTGACCTGAAAAAATCCATTCCACTTGTCCTGCTGCCAAAAGTCCATGTTCTTACTAAAATCTACTTTGCCAACCATCTCAGCAACTCCACAGAATTGACCACTTGCATTCACCTGAAAAGACAACGAGACAACATTTGAGAAATTGACCTCCAAAATATAAATCGTAACAAAGTAGATGGGTAGTGATAATATAAATAAATCCATTCATGTACACTTCAGCTCGCATCGGTATGACCATCAAAGCATACCTGCGTGCTAAATGTCAAGCGCGTGGATTATGTTCAAACTAACTGAACACTTTCACATACTGAAGGAAATTCTTCCCAACAACAACCCATTTTACAAACGTCCAAATATTCCTAAATAATTATCTCATAACTTTTATTTTATCCTTGTTTTCCCACATGAGGAATCTGCACAGGATAAATTCCTCCAGACATCTTTATTCTTTTATCCTTCATTTCCATTGAATGGACTGTGAAAATTCCTCTAGACATCTTCACAAACATCATCACTGAAAAGTCCAATTGAGTGTTGCAAATATTTCAACTAAGCACTAAGTAGTAACTTATTGGAATTAATCATGATCTGGACAGTGAGAAGTGGTGTCACATAGAAAATCTCTTCCATAAAATAAAGAAAAATACTAACCGAAAAGAAAAGAAAGACAGGACATTTGCATCCGTTTTCTTCCTTTCTATCTTGGACAGATTGATATGCATCATCAAGCCTCTTATTTCCATTTTGCGTGCTTGCCCAGACATTGTACTTAATACTCTTATGAACATCATCCTCACTGTATGATTTTATCACAAAGAACAATGCATGATCATAATTCGTTGGAAAATCTGCAAGATTGTACTGATCCCTCCGGATTACGGTGGTAATGCCGTTACCACCAGGAATACTCTGAGGGCCCGGAGCACCAACTGGAGCAGCCACTGATGGCCAAGAATTTTTTCCGTTATTTGTTCTGGGTCCACGGTTTTGTTCGTTTAACAAATCAAAGTCACTGATTCCCTTCGCACTGCTTCTTGTTTTAAGCTTTTCAGCACCTCCCCAACCTCGGCCATTTGTTTTAATACTAGAAGAGTTGTTTGGATAAAACAAGTTGCCCTTTCCCTGGCTAGCGTATGCTGGTAACTTTACCACTGGGAAATAGCCCTTCGGCAGAACTGGGGCTGCCTGAAGACCAGATCCCTGTTGTGATGCCTGCAAGTACACGATAATTGTCAAATGAAGAGATATTATTATAATAACAATATCATCAAAAGTAAAATAACGTGTCACCTTAATTGTCTGCTTAATAGACTGATTGTCAGCACTTGGGGGCAAATCCAAATCAGTCGAAGATACTTTAGTTTCGCCTGATGCATTAAGCTTCAAAGCTTGTGTAGGCTTCGAAGGACCCAAGGTAGGATTTGGAATAGAGAGATCAAGCTTGGGAAATGGGATGGCTGGAGAACCACCAAGGGAATATCCATGGGTTCCATCCACGAACAAAGGGGATGCATCCCATGGGTATGAAGCCCATGCCTCCAACCCATACGGTACTGGAGACGGGAAGTATCCTGGAGAAGCAAGAGGAGTTGAAAATATTGGACCTGTGATGTACGATGGCTGAGTCAAAAATTGTCCATCAACACCAACAGTACTTCCAGGTACGCAAGGACCAAAAGGACTGTACCCAGGCTGAAACCCTGGCATATAACAGATGAGCGATCCATTTTCTTGAATTGCCTGCAAGAGAACAAGAAGTTACTTTGGAAACATGGACAGGAAAGTAATTTCAACAGATTGACAAGTTTGCTTCTAACAATTTTTATAAAGAACACAAGTATGCAGCTATACGAGGTAAAACTAGGCTAACTATTGAAAGGAAATTCAGATCTATGGTTCAAAAAACTATCTGAAAAGTGATCAGGGAATCACCAAGCACCATCATCCAAGTGGAGATGCGCAATTGTGAAAATTCATGTACAGAGAATAAATAATAACAATGAAAAGTCGCAACATACAAAAGAACTAGGTACTGGATAAAGGCCCAGATTCAAAAACTTTAAACTCCAAATATGATCCATGTGACAGATCAAACAACCGCCTTATTTTAAGGAAATTTAGATCAAACCATATAAAAACGGATAAATAAATTTAGGCAAATTCCTTATATACTCACAAATTTTACCCTTAATTCCGCTTATACCCATAAATTTTCAAAAAATCTTCTCATACTCATGAATTTTCATTCTAATTCCACTTGTACTCACGCTGTTAGAAATCCGTTAAAAAGGTCATTAACTTTTTAGAAAATGACGAATATGCCCACTCTAATTGTAATTCTATAGCTAAAAATTCATATTATAATGAATTTTTAGTAATTCCACAATTATAAAATCATATATTATTTGAACATACTTTAAGCAAAACAATCTTAAATTACATTACAACTTGGACATATTCATCATTTTACAAAGTGGCTAACAGCTCATTTAACTGGTCCTTAACGGTGCAGGTATAAGTGAAATTAGGGTGAAAATTTGTAAGTATGAGAGGAATTTTGAAAATTCATGGGTATTAAGTGGAATTAAGGATAAAATTCGTGAGCATATATGGAATTTGCTCAATAATTTTTCTTCAAAATATTGCAGCAGAAGCATTTAACATGGAATGCGGAATTTACTCTCAACAAAAACACAAGGCACAACGAACAGAAAAATGCAGAGACAAAAATTAAGGTTATCCAGGAAACATATAAGATACAAGTATATCAGCTCACAGTTATCCATGAAGTATATCAAATACAGGAGTAAGCTTACAGGATACTGGGCATCCATTCCATCAGTCCCAAAGAAGGAGGAATCATCATATTCTCCAAACGATCCATCATATCCTGCACTGACAAACGACATCAGACTTGGAGAATAAGGAGAGAACACCAACAGACTATTTGCTAAAAACAACTAACCTGGATAATAGTATCCATAGTAGCTTCCTGGCGGATAATATACCCCTTGCTCAGCCATCAAAGAATCCTGATCTACATCAGTCTCCTTGAAACTACTCGCTGCATCTCCCGATGAGGAGATACAAGATTTGGAATCAAATGTGGTCCTGTCTTTTGAAGCAGCCTGGCATAATCAGGTAATACGAGAAATCAATTTGGAGTAAAACCTACAACTGCAGTTTAATTTACAGTAGAAAGTGCTGCAGAGGATACCGACACTTTGATTAAATCAATAAAGCGACCAAACAAAAACATTCAAGAAACAACGTACCACGCTAGAATCATTGACATCGGATGAAGGATTAACTTTCAAATTCTTCATCATACCTTCCAGAGCTGGATGTAAGCAAGTTAAGGTAACCGAACAATGTTCAGCTTCACTCATCGCTTATGTCTCTAACATACTGGAGAATTCTTGAATCGTATTACTTCAATGCCTATGCCCACAAGATAGGAAATCATTCAAATTTCCCATTATAACCCACCTCCAAGTCCTGATACACACAAAAACGCACGCACGCACAGCGCTATAATTCCAAATCATGCAAATTTTAAAATCTTAAATCATATTTAGCGTCATGGTATCAAAGCACAAATGGATGCCAAAAAGGGATCGGAGGGAATCGGAAAACTTCTACAGACAAACCACCGAGTTGATCTGTAGTATGTGATACTTGCGCGTAGTTATCTATCACCAGTATACAAGATCCACCGTGGAAACCATCTCACGCATCTTCTTTACTAGCCGAAAAAGTAAAAAACGGCGTAATTCCACCAAAGCATCTTGCTTTCCTGATCCAAACGAAAAAACGGAAGGCCAAATCTCAATCTAATCCAAGCAAACCAAACGCTAGCAAGAGAAAGGCTCAGTGACCATCTACAAAATCGGTTTCAGGCCCACGCCCATCCCCACAGCCCGCACCACCACCCCACAACAAAAAAAATACACACCAAAAAAAAAAAAAAAAATCAATTTAGATAAAACCTACTAAAATTTCATTGCAACGAGCCGATCAAGAACCGTAGCCCTATTTTCATCGACGAAGAACTAGAGAGCCCAGAAAAAATATTTAAACTTCAGATCGATCCAGTAGCTGCAAATTAAGTAGACAACCAGAGGACGAAATATGAACAAGAAATCGGCGTCTAAACACGCTAAAATAAACAAATAGCTACCGACACGACTAGACACCGGAACCACGATCCAAAACAGTTTAGAACCAACACTATACTAAAAGACGGCAGAAATCACAATCAAAACCCTAAACCGGACCGAAATCGCAAAGAAAAATGCAAAAAACAGTCAAGGATACTTTTTTCCGTCTGTTTATCGGCAGCCATCAGATCACACCAGAGATCTCCACTTGATTCCAGTTACGGAAAAGAGCCGCACAAATCCCAGAAGCCTAAAAACCGCTTGAATTTTCAAAAACCCTAGCTGTAAAGATCAGCCGGAGAGGGAAGCCAGCGCCGTTGACGATAGAAGACTCTGATCCAAGGGAGAACTTCTCCTAGACGGAAAACAGCTTAGAAGAAGAGAACGGGAGTGATGGAATCTGAAAGAGCGACAAAACCGGACGCTTAGAGGGGCGGATCGTTTTGTTGGTCGTCCAGAAAGTCAAGGGATCGATGAACGGCTGCGATGCGCCCACGTCACTCCAAGAGAGTGGATCGAACGGCTTTTGCCCCTTCGCGCCGCAGTATCCAGCCGCTCTTGTCATTGGGAATTTGGGATATACGTGCGGCATGTAGCTCGTCGTCTCATTTGGGCACAACGCAACCCACGGAGCAAATCAAAATTTTGTCATTTATTTTATTTTGTTTATTTTTTTTATTTTGACATTCTACTAAAATTTTTAGATGGGCCCTGCCTACTAAAAATACTTACAATTATTTATAAATAATAAAATACTTATATTTGATGGATTGCATGCATATTTTTTAGATGGAACTTTAATTTTCTAAGAGTCTGTTTGGCAATGTTTAAAAGTTATTAAGTTAAAATTTTTCAATATAAAATTTTTAATTTTCTATATTATTTTTTAATAATTTCTTCACGTTTTTTTATACAATTACTCTATTTTCAATCACTTTTACACAATTACCCACATAACTTTCATATCTATTTTAACTTCTTTATTTATTATCATTATCACTATCATTTTACAACTTTTACTCTCTGAAACCTTTCATAAGAAGTTTTATTCATTTCCAAATACACTCTAATTTAATAAACAATTCAAAATATATGAGGTGAATTAGATTTTAATTTGTCAATGAGAGTAAAACTGAGACATTGCATTAAAACTTTTAGTAATACCTACCGGAATATTTTTCATTGTTAATTTGCTGCTTGCAAATAAAAATTATTTTCTTCTATTCATAAAATAGTCAAGATAAGATCCCTGGATATAAAAATATTTTAAATTTTAGCTTTATGTATAGGTAATGATTGAGTAGTTTGCAAATACACTCACCTAATTTGATTATAATTACAAACAAGCTTACAAAGTTTTAGAAACCTCAAGTAATTATTTATAGATCGACCATAATTACAAATATACAAGTATCGTCATATATTTATAAAAGAAATAATCCTATTAGTCATGGCTGCTCACTTAGCCTACATCAAAAAAATTATTTATAATACTTTGTTTATTTTCTCTTCTTATATTTGTTTATTTAAGTATCTTTAACACATAAATAAGTTTTACCATTTTTGAATATGTACATGTTTTTTTTTTGAAAATTTGAAACATCTATGTGTATGTATATATATATTTAAAATACCCTAATCTTTAAAAACTTTAAAAAATATATACACATATCCAAAAATGATAAATTTTGATTTATGTATTAAATACAATTAGATAAACAAGAATATAAAGAAGAAAGTAAAAAAAGTATTATAAATGAATTTTTTGAGATAAGTTAAGCGAAATATTTGTTTAGTCTGGGCTAACAGGGTCAATTCTCTATTTATAAATAATCTCACTTTTATGAAACATTTTTTCTATGTAACCATCTTTATTTTTAAAATTTTGATAGTTGATGGAAAATTCATTTATCAATTATATTTAGAATCATTTATAGTATATTAGAACCTTTTTATTTTTTATTTCATTGTACATAAATTCCATCTATAAATGTGCAAAATCATCATAATAAAATGATTTATCGTTGAAATATTAATTTTAAAGTAGTTTTTTTAATATCTAAGTCTTCTAAAATATCACTACTATGTGGATAAATAATTTTATAAAGTATTATTATATTTTAATGCACGTGTAAATAGATTTAAGTATTTTTCATAATTTATACGTAAATATGTATGTATGTATATATATATATATTTGAGCAAATGTGACCAATGTTCATACTTTTTTATGAAACTCGATTTTTTGAATAAACAAATGATGTTAAGTATAATAAATAGATTAGATTTTAAATAAATCATCAATATCTTAAAAATTAAGAAGATTACATGAGGCTACTTCTATATAATATTGTTACATAGAAGCAGAACCCATTTATAAACACATGTAAACTATTTAGGTATATTTGCAAAAACTAAATATACTTAGTTAATTTTTTAAATTTGATATACTCATGTAGTTTGTATATCTTTATAAATACACTTAGGCTATGATGACGTTATAATGGTGTAAGTATATGTATAATTATGGTCAAACTGTTTAGACTTTATTTGTAATTTTTAAAACTATATAAGTATATTTGTAATTATAGTTAAACTAAGTAGATGTATTTGCAGATCACCATCGTTATTCAATAAGATAGACTTCAAGGAAACTCACGTAGACCCTTATTTTTATTTTTTCCCCAAGTCTAAACCGTTTATTTTTAATGTTACCTATTCTATCATGCTATCAAAAACGCATCTTTTATTGGAAACTTATTTTTTATATAAAAAAAATAATTCTAATAAAATGTATAGTATGAGAACTGGACCGGTCCGACCAGTTGGTTCAATACCCCCGGTTCGGTTTATTTATATAAAACCGTCCGAACCCCGCGAACCAGCGGTCGAACCGGATTCGACGGGTAAAGAAATAAATAATGAACGAAGTTACTTACGCAACCTGCTCGCCCCCCTCTGCCCCTCTCTCATTTCCGGTTTCCCCCTTCACGAAAGTTTCTAAACCCTAAAACGCCGTCCTCGACTCCTCGCAGCGGCAGCGCCCGCCGTCATCGACTCCTCGACCCTCACCACGCCCACCGCCCGCACCGCGCCCGCCGCCCGTAGCGCCTGCTGTCCTCGCCGTGTCCGGTTGTATTGAATCAGTCCCCTACCCAATTCTCGAAACAGCAGATAAGCAACAGCTAGTAAAACATATGAACATCTGATCCAACCAAAATTCCTCCTTCTGGTAGGGAATGGCAGTGGTATGGTAACTTCACCAATAACACAATTTCTCGTCAAGTGCCAACAAACAGGTAGGAGCAGTCACTCTGGTTGAGACAAAAGATCAAACAGTTGATGGGAGTGGCGAGAAGAGAAGCACCTCCTAGGGCCGAAGGTGACCTGCGGCAGAGATACGAATGCTCGAAGAGGGTTAATGACATCAGACATAGTACGAGAAGCAGGAGAACCGCTTCGAAGAAGCCATTTGGGAGCAGCGTGTAAGGAGGGCTGCAGCTGCTGCTACATGGAGGCGTTTAGAGGAAGGGAGTGTCGAAGGACTTCAGGAAGAACGTCGGCATGGACTTCGCTGGCTGCTGTTTTGGAAAGAGGAGAAGGAGGAGGTGGCGGAGAGAGTTTCTGAGAGAGACGAGTTACGACATTCTTGGACTCCTATAGAAAAAAAACACCTTCGGTGCTTGCCAATCTCGCACCTACACATCTCATTTCGTCTTTCCTCTCGTTTTATTCCTGATATGAAAAATGAGTAGTCTCTTCAATTCCTGTATGTATCATTTAAAGACATAGTGGTTACACAACAGGGCAGAGGAGCCGAGAAGACGAAGGGCTTGGTTGTTAACGTCAATTTAAGGGGTGGGAAATGAAATATTTTGAGAATGGTGTAGTATATGAAATAAAAAGGGTTAAAGATGAAATAAACAGAGTAGTTTAAGTATAGTATGAAAGAACATATATATTTAGGATTTATGAAAATATAATTTTATCAATATATTTATTTAAAAATTTTAAAAAAATTAATATTTATGACATCATAAATATGTCATGCAGACGTCTCCAGTTTCAACCGGTTTGATTAACCGGTCGAACCGGTTCGAACTAGACCAGTTCCTTTACCGGTTTAATCACCGATTCGGTTTTGATAACTTTGCGTAATATATAAAATGTTTGAGTACATTTGATTTTAAAAAATATAATTTGAAAGGAAAAAACAACTACAAGCAGCCCCAACACACTGCATCATTATGCATTACATAGCTGTATGTATTGCTTGCCACTGAAGCGGGTGATAGGAGAGACATCTCATTTAGTTACTTCAATACGAAGATTTCTAAACTTTTTTTGTGAAATTCTTTAACGATGTGCGTGCACAAAAAAATTTTAACTGGAGCTAGCAAATATGACATATTGAGAAAGAAGGTAGCAACTGTAGTTACTAAGGGTGGGAATCGGGACTTACCGTACCGGGTCAGGATTTATCCAACCCAGACCATACTTGTTCAAAATTAAGTTAGATGTTTTTATTCCGAATTAAGACAATGTCAATTTAACCATCATTTTTTTTTTAATAAGTCCTAGGACAAATATCAGATTAGTATTAGACCCATTTCGGGTAAGGGTGCAACTCAAGTCTATTCGGTTCAGGTAGTAGTATGCCCTACTTATACCCTATTTTCAAAAAACTTACCCTACCCTACCCGCTTACAAGGTCAATTTCTACTATACCTTACTCTACTCATTACCCATAAGGTTGGTTCTTGTTCTGGTTCCTGTCGTGTGAAAAAAAATGTTGTGTTGTTTTAAATAATATAAATCAATACTCTTTTACATTTTAGACTTTACTGTTTATAATTAATTTCATTTTGTTGTTGTTTATATCTATTTCTACATTCTTTGTAGCCTCATTATCCATATTAATAATCATATCAACATCATTATCCACATTCGTATTATGATAATTTGTCATTACAAATACTAACCCTACATAAAAATCAAATCAACAATAATTTATTGATGAATGGGGACTAAAAACTATTGTGTATTTATTTTTATACATATATTTATAGTTATTTATTATTAGGATACCGATGTGAGTACCATCTAGGTCAATTCCGGATCCCTAATGTGTATACCCTATCCTTACCCTATTTAAGGGGTTGGATAATAATTTCTACCATATCCGTACTCATGGGTAAAAATTTCTACAATACTCTACCCAATTTAGGGTCAGGTCGGTGGGTTCCCAAATTGCACCTCTAGTTTTAGAATAGTGGGTTAGGTAAAAAATATGAGTCAAATAAGATGATTTTAAGAATTTATATATATATTGAACATAAAAATACATCTATACTAATTTTAAATGTTATATCCTTCACATTTCACTAATTATTAAAAACACATCGTTAATAAAAAATGAGAAAATATAGTATAAATTTATTAAAATAGGTTGATATATAATTATACGTAAAAGTTATATATGTGCAAATTCTTCTTATTAATTATTATTTTTTTATAGATAAATTGATTCTTCTACTATTGAAAGTAAATAATAATAAGATTTAAATATATGCTTATAATTTTTCATGAATTAATATATGTGAGGCGGGTCGGACTTCGGGTTGGGATATGGTTGATCCATTCCGACCTTATTTTTGAATTCGTGTAAAAAGTTAAGACTCATTCCTATATCGGCTTAAAAAAATTAAATTTAGCTCATCAAAAATGTGTCAAAGCAAGGCCAGTCCCACAACAATTCCCACCTCTAGTAGTCACGGACTCACATTTGACCAAAATATATTTATATATGTATAAATTATAAAAGAAGCAGGCAAACAAGGTCAATACAATTAAAAATGATAATAAAGAGACAAAGCAGACAAGGCTGTTACAAGAAATAAATCAAACGAAGCAGTACGATACAAAGCTCGGTCTAAATAATTCATCAAGCTAGCGTGTAAAAACAACTTATAATATGCAAAGGGAAATGAAATTTAAAAGATATACATATCTTTATCAAAAAAAAAAAAAAAGATAAACATATGATGATTTTCATCATGTAAGCGTCGGGATTAGAAGAGAGTAGGATGAGGGAATGATCAAAATTTTCGTTGTAATTTTTTAATTTCAATAAATAATAACTTTACTCTTTAAAATTTTCAAGTTTTTGTTATTTTTAATTGAATTTTCTACGACACAAGCCACGAAAATACTTTTTTTTATCCATCCTCTCCCTCCAATCTCCATATGTTTCATAATCCCGGGAATGTAATTTTTGAACGATTAAAATAAAAACATGTTTATGAATAATAAAATAAATGACTATAGTATAAGTAATAATGAAACAACGAATTATACCAAAAGATTCAGAACAGGGGATTAAAATGTTATAGGTATAAGTCATGTTGAAAACAAACCATAAGAAAGGTAAAATAAGGAATCATGAGTGTATTCATCATTTAATAAAAATTTTAAAAGAATATTTTGAGGGTGCGTTTTGGAAGGGATAAAAACTTCTAAACGAAAAATTTTTGGTATAAAAAATTTTAAAACAAAAGAAAATGATGCGATAGGATATGAATAACGATAAAGAGTAAATAAAATAAAATAAAAATATATCGGTTAATTGTATAAGTTTGTGTGTATAAATGATTAAAAAATAAGATAGATGCATAAGAAAATGTGAAAAATAATTAAAAATATAATATTTTAAAATTTTTTTAAGGTAATAGAACAGATGTGATTGAATACGCTTGGGAGTATTTAACATTTTTCTGAAATTTTTTAATACAACTGTTAATTTAAGTATATTAACATGGGAGCGCGATCTCCTGCACTCGGGAGCAGGCAGCGTTGCCTGCTCCCAGGTGCACACACCTATTTTTTTTTGAAAATTTTCACATAAACTTGTTAGCCCAAATGTATTTAACCTCTGTATCAATTTTTACCATTTTTGGAGATTTTTATATATTTATTTTTTATTTTTGAAAATGAGTGGCATTTTAGTAATTTAAAATTATCTAAAATGCCACTGATTTTCAAAAATAAAAAATAAATATGTAAAATACTCCAAAAATGGTAAAAATTTATACACATGTTAAATACACCTATATCAATATTTTTATGTGAAAATTTTTTTAAAAAATAAAAAATAGGTGTGTGCACACGCTGCCTGCTCCCGGGTGCAGGAGATCGCGCTCCATTAACATGTATATCAAGTTCACCATTTTTAAAAATTTGTAAATATTTTTTAATAGATGCATAAGAAAATGTGAAAAATAATTAAAAATATAATATTTTAAAAAGTTTTTTAAGGTAATAGAACAGATGTGATTGAATACACTTGGGAGTATATCAAGTTCATCATTTTTAAAAATTTGTAAATATTTTTAAATTTTTTTTAAAATCAGTAACTTTTTTGAAATTTAAAACCGATAGAGCAGTTGTAACAGTAGTTGTTTCAAAATAATCGAAAAATAAAATAGTCGTATACTAAGACATGAAGAAATAATTAAAAAATAAAATAATTTTGAAAAGCAAAAAGGTTTATATTGAAAATGTTTGGGTTCAAATTGCAAAATACGTCCAAAAGAAGTAACAACAGGTCACAGGTGTAGGACTTGAGCGGAAGTGCGAACACTGGAAGGGTTCGCGTCGAAATCGATTCGTCCCTTGATTTTAGAATCGTCAAGATAGATTTTTTTTTTTTTTTTTTTTTTATGAATATTTCTGGTCATCGTTTCTTGAACAATTGACTGTAGAATTATGTTTTTTTTTTTTTTTAATGTTTAGCTCTCCACTGCCGTTGCATAATCACGCGAATTTAGCATTTAAGAGCAGTCAGATATTTCGGGTGTGTTTGGTTGAGGGTAAAACTTTTGATGAAAAGTTTTTGAGATAGAAGTTGTCACATTGATAGAAAATGATGTGATATAATAGGAGTAATGACGAGAAGTAAAGAGAATAAAGTTAAAATAGATAGGTTAGTTGTATAGATAGTTGTGTAGAAATGATTGAAAAATAGGGTAGTTTGTATAGGAAAATGTGAAAAATTAATTAAAAAATAGAGTAGTTATGGAGGGTGAAAAGTTTTAGATTGAAAAGTTTTGGTTGACATGTTTATATCCCAAACAAACACACCCTTCAATTTCATGTTTTGAGTTCGAAAGTTGTATCCGGAAAATAATCCCATCTCTCGCGTATTTCGTGCCACGTTTGTACCTGATCCAACGAATTCCCTGGTCAGGATTGCAAGCGATGTTATGACCATGCGTTGAACTGGCCTGCTTTATCCGCCGATGGGCGATGGTGCACCTTCAAGAATCGGCTGGTGCAGTGGAGCGCGTTTGCCAATAGCTTCGGTTTGAATTTTTTTTTCGTTTCGTTTTTGCGTCTGTACCTACATAAAATCTGGGCCAAAGTGCTGATATATGGTGAGTTCTCAAAACATTACATTCGTATCTATACAGTTTGCTTCAAATTGTAGTCTTATCACTTTTGAAATTTGAAAATGACAGAAAATGCTGCTGCAAACAAATAAACTTATAAAATGCAAAGAAATAATATCTTTAAAATATAAGAACTTATTTTTCATATAATCCTCACATTTTTATTGTGGGGTTCTTGATATATTTAGTGTGCGTAAAATTTTAAAAACTAAAATTTTTAAATGTTTTTAGAGTATTTTATTGTATTTTACAATTCTATTTGTTTGCGGAGGTACTTCCATTATTTAAAAAAAAAATCTTTTTTTAACAACAATGATACGGTTGCAATTTCAGACAAACTATATTAGCACGGGAGCAAGTCTTTGAAAATACATGACACACTTGCGAATTTGCCCAAGCAATATAGATACAAATGTAAAAGCTCTCTGCGGACTTAGGCCTAAACCAGCTGATATCATGTCCTGATTTGCACGTCACTGTCCCTCTGGCTCTTTCTTCTTCTTCTTCTTCCCTTTTTTTTTTTTTTTTCCCCGATGGCTCACTCTGGCTCTTTTATTTTAAAGATTTTTCAGGTGAAAACATGATGAAAAAAAATTAAAAGTAAGAAAGTAGTATGATACGATATGAATAATGATTAGGTTTAAAGAAAATAAGATAAAATACTTGTGTAAAAATGCAAAAAAGATCGAAGTGCAGGTAATAATGGAAAAAAAACTTGATAATTGAGTAGTTTGAATAATAAGTCTCATCAAATTGTGGGTAAGAAGGGATCTAAGTTTTTCTTTTTTATATTTTGTCAAACCCCACCTTGAATGTCATTTTTGTGGAAGGAATGAGGCAGCAATATTAAGAACAACGCTGCTAAAGATAATTTGAGTTCTTCATTTCACTAATTTTTACATTTTGCTAATTTTGAAAATTACGTTTTTTTTTTTTTATAAACTGAAAATTATGATTGAGACATCATTATATACAGCATATTGTACGTCTCTTTAGTTACAATATCATTTTTTAGTTTTAATTTTATTTCTTTTTAATTTTTTCTTTGTAAACACATTTTTAAAGTGTATTTAATCCGCATACCAAGTTTTAAAATTTTTACAATATTCATTTTATATTTTTAAAAATCATCAATTTTAGGGGCATATAAGTCATTTTCCACCATTTAAAAATTTTGATTTTTAAAAATAAAAAATAGATATGTAAAAATATCGTAAAATGGCAAAAACCTGGTATATAAATTAAGTGCACTTAAGAAAATATGTTTATGAAGAAAAAATAAATAATAAATAAAATTAAAATTAAAAATTGAATATTTTAACTTAAGCATATGCACAACGCATTGTATCAATCATGCCCCACTAAGATTGCGGTTGTGCTCCATACGCGATTAATGATCACAGTATAATAGCTAAATACGGTCGAATCCATAGTGAAATTCTCTTTTCTCATATTTGCACCTATTTTAAGTTTAGTTGTCTTCGTCTTTTCTCGGTGGTTCAACAAAACAAGTGGGAATGTATCAGCAACTTTTTTGCACCCTGTTCCGAACCTTATGACACCTTATACCACTCAGCATGTTTGGCTATATTTAAAACTTTTCAATCTTCAAAAAACTACCATATTTTTAATTATTTTTTTACATCTTATTTCTTAATTATTTCTATACAACTAACCTGTCATAACACATCATTTTCTCACGTTTGAAAAGCTTTTATATAAAAAATTTTCATCCAAAAGTTTTATCACTCCCAAGCACACCCGAAATCAAATATCTGTATATTTACGAAAGTTAATCATTTTCTACACTGATTAGAAAGACTCCAGCCGCATCCTCAGCAGAAATCCAGCGGCAGTTGGTTGGGACTAATGATTAAACACCGCAAGAGAAAAGCGAAAGGCACAAAGACTGCTAGTTGACACATGGAGTAGCAGCAGCAAGGCTTTTGCCAGTGCAGAACCACAGCATAGGAAAACGAGACCTTCAGGCCATCCCTCCCTCCCTGTTGTCAAACTTTTTAGTGCTAAGGTCACAAAAAATGCGAGATGGGAGCATGATCCATTCATTGTGAATGACAATGAAAGAACTGTGGAAAACATGAGATCCAATCATACGAATTTTCATTCCAAATTGAAAATTGGTATATTCGATAAGAAGCCAACAGTAACTATCATCCCCTAAGCCTTATACTCATTTGCCTGCTAGACATCTTTGAATAAAAGCTGGAATTTTGGAATCCTCTCCGGCGGTAAGGGGCAGCTCACAATTAGCTTGCCTTTCATGGCCCCTCTAAATATAGCCTGCAAAAAATAGTGCTTGCAAATTCCAGTTATGTGCATTCACAAAATCACATGCAGTCAAGAAGATTAAGCTGCACTAAATTTGGAGCCCATATGAAGGGGCACACCTCAGGCCTCAGTCATATGGACATTCTTATGATTTTGGCAAGGTTACCCACTCTTGTTCTGTTGCATACTCGTTTTTCTTTTTCCTTTTTTAATTAAAATTTCGACTACTTGCAAAATCCGATTTTACCCATTTCCCAACACAATCCATAACAAGAAAAGCCGTAGCTGAACTGGCATAAAGATACCAGGTGGTAAGGCGGCAGAGGATTCTTTCATTACACACCTCAACCACATCAATGAAGTCCTGTTTTCTCTGAAACGAGCCTATCCATTTGGTGTGATCTGGGGTCCTGGACAGCGAACAAAAGTATTATCAAATTATAGGGCAGACAGTCTATGCATGGAAAAATGGACACTGAGTAAAACAGAGTACGTCATGTTACACAACTAGCAAGTGTAAACGGCACATGCAATTCTAAGAGTGGAAAGCGCCTGGTTCCACAGAACAAAATTGCCAAAATTATGAGTCTCCAGAGAAATCCAAATGACAGCAGTGAGACTACTGGCACACAGATAAGTGCTACAACTGTAAAAGATGTATTAGGATCTGTGAGTTTTGGCTCGGAGAGACCCAGTGGTCATTCTCTTAATGCCAACATGCAAATTGCAGAAGGAGACCAAATGATGTATTTCATCATTAGGACTTTGATGCCAAGATCCAGAAGGAGAGTACAGAATGTGTTACAAATTGCATCAGGAAGAACTTGCATTTGGAGAAGAAAGGATGTAGATAGTTCTTTTATGAGCTCCCTATCTTGAGGCAATAAAGAAAAGAAAATCAAGCTGCCCATAATTTGCTTGAACTATTAACCTTTATCCAGGCCTAATTCCTACCACAACTTCAAGTTTAAGGTTCAGCTATGTTACTAGTAATTACTGATTTGCAGTTATTAACCAGTGTTTTGAAATCCAGAGTCACAACTATTCGGTTCAGTAGCAACTTAAATTAATTCTCAAAGCAGCACAAACTCCTTGGACCAGATGGTCAAAACGGGGTTGGTCCATCCATTAAAATAAAAATAATTTAAAAAGTTAAAACTAAAACTAAAATGGAAACAACCCACCTGCATCCTAAACTAAAATGTAAACCAACCATCTGCATTCTTGCCCGCATCCATAACTCCCAATTTTATCTTCATCTTCTCTTGAATAGCTAAAGCCATTAGCAGGGTCCAGAAGAAAAGTATGATTTTCTTAGCCACATGTAAGCAATGGCTTACTTAGCCCAGGCCAAAAAAAAAACCTGTTAATTTTTTTTTCTTTTTCTGTAAACTTGTTATGCGTCAAGTTTTACTATTTTTGAATATGTGCATTTTTTTAGATTTTTAAATACAGGGCTATTTTAGTAATTTTGAACTATTAAAACAGCTAAAATCTCTATGTTTAAAAATACAAAAAAAAATTTATACGTATCTCTAAAAATAGTAAAACTTGATATATATTAAATACATCTAGATTAACAAGTTTATGAAAAAAAGCCAAACAAATTTAAATAAGTCACACACTTTTTTTTTTAAAGAAAAAGCAGTCCATAAGTGAATGTGCAAAACAACAAGAAAAATGAATACATAAGGTATTAAACCTAAATCAGAATGCAATAACTAAGACCGTTAGGTTATTTGACTTATTCAAGTCAGAAGCTTGTTTGGAGACATGTTCTTTAGGAAGAATAACCTTACCCAGAATCCATCTTCATGTGATGAGCATTGAAGAAAAAAATTGTTGATGGTATCAGAGTAATGTCAAAATAGTTGATATAGACTTGAATCTCCTCTGAGTCAATATCTACTAAAGCTATTGTTGAAAACTTTGAAACGTCACGTGACGATTTTGCAAGCTGTCGAAACCAGTTACCATCAAAAATCGATCTATACATAATTTCAAGCAAGGGAAAACATAAGAAAGAAAAAGGGAAAATGAGTAAATAAATGGCCATGGCAACCAATATCAGAAGAAAACCAACTGGGAAAAAAAAAACGATAGAATAGCAGAATTAGAAGGCTCAGTGGATTTGGTGTCCAGGGGGCAAGTTCGTTACCACTATTTGTGAAAATGGATATCTGCATGCATGGACAGGTCATCTTTGGAAATTTTAAGCTTTGTTTTGGATACAACTTAACGGGATGCTATGGACGGCCATGACGGTGAAAACATATGCTACTTCGATATGTTAATTAGCAAAAGCAAGGAAATAGACATTAAAAGGAGAAAAACACATCCGTGGTCAGGTGATCTCCACCATGCCACTGACAGCCTCTGTTTAAACCATGTGGGTAAACAAAAATCTGAAACCAGCAAGCATGGAAACTTTTGACATTGCTTAGCCGGCTCATTCACAAAACCTGTAATAGCATGCTTTACACATCATCTGCCAGTAAGAAACTTGCTCGTCTATTATGCAGCCAAGCAAGCCAAACTGATTGGTATATAAACCTCAAACATATACCACCAAAAATATGTCCAGATACCCACTTAGTTTATCCAGCATGGAAAATTTTTTAAGAATTGTGACACTAGTTTTTGTACAATTGCAAGATGCAACATTGTATAAAGGTGAAGAAAACAAACAATACAAACATACACACACACACACACACACAAAGAAAAGAAATTTTGTCATGGAAAGAATATGAATCAATACACATACAATGTCATCAAGGTGGAGGCACTGAAGGTCAGAAGCTCTGCCGAAGCGAAGGACAAGGACTTTGTCAAGGGTGTCCCTGATGATGGCGTCCACCTCCTGCTTCTTCTTCAGTGTTGTTAGGAGGTAGCTCATCTCCAGCAAATCCAGTGATTTACGCGCGCAGCCTTGACAACTGAGTTCATTGCAGTTAGTTAAAGTTGGCTATATGGAAAATTTTCACGTTTGGTACATTACTAGATCTCCATCAGGCAAACAGCTAAGATAACATGATTATGCATCTTATAATCACTATTTATTGCATCTATATAAGAATAGAAATGGATTATTCACACCCAACAGTCCAAGCTGAAATTTTCAATCACCATCTGTACGCGTTTGGATGATCACCACGTGCAGTATTTCCATCATCACAAAAATGTGATTGTACAAGGCAACCAAGTGAGCATGTTCAGGCATAGATTGCGATCACAAACAATAATGACAACAGGAAATTTGATATCCCAAAAAACCGAAACAATGATTAATTTTGGAAAAATAAAATCCTTCATAGAGAGAACCCCAGGCCTTGCCCTAGCCTTAGGGGGATGAATTCAAACCTAACCTTCAATGCATGTCAAAAGGAAAGAAATTTGGAATGGGAGAGAGCTTTGATATTCCCTGCTTTTAGTGTGCTCCAGAGATAAGAAGACGGCAGTCATCGACTTCTCGTCTCTAATCATCACTCATCAATTGCTGTGAACGATTAAAGGGCAGCCAGGATTGTGTGGGACAGACTTGGGGGGTCATCACCACCGCAAAAGAAGGAGGAGGAGGAGGAGGAGAAGGAGAAGGAGAAGAAGACAGTGGTGGTGCGTTCGAGGAGAAGAAAGAAGAAGATGATGGGACTCACGTTCGTGTTGGGTTGGGGGTAGAGAATTCTCCCACGCAGCATAGCTCTTGGAACTGGTTCGTCCGTTCTGAAACGTTTTAGGGTATGTTTGGCCATAGTTAAAAGAATGTCAAGTTAAAATTGTTGAGTTTAAAATTTTTTACTTCCCACCATTATTATATTTTTTAATTATTTTTTTCACATTTTTCTATATAACTATCTTACTTTTCAATCATTTCTACATAACTAACTTATCTATTTTAACTTTATCATCTTTACTACTCATTATTAACTCTATCGTATCACATCATTTGACAACTTTTACTCTTCAAAACTTTTCATCAAAAGTTTTACCCGCTCTCAAACACACCCTTAAAATGAAAATTTTGGGCTTTTAATAAATGTAATGCCTGAGTCCACGAGCACGTTATGCTATGAAACCTTATTCCATGGATTTTTTTGAGAATTGTAGCTCGTGTTTTCTAATGAGTCTGAAAATCGGTCTCAACTTTTTCCTTTTTTTTTCTTTTTATTTATTTATTTCGTCTTTTTTTTATTTGAACCTTTTTTTTTTTGGATTCCGTTTCTTTAACTAAAATCTGACAGAATGCTTCCTAAAAATAGGGCATCTAGAAACGTACATGGCCCAGTTAAGCATTATAAATAGGCAAAGTTCCTCACTCCTTTACATTTCGTATGCTTAATTAACTTATGAGTACAATCACTCAAGCATCACAATTGGCTAACAAGATTTATACAAAATTCTTTAAAATGAAACCCCCGTTCTTGCACTCTATGCATGATTTAATTTAATTGTCTCAAAGCAGCTACAAAAAGCTTAGATGAATGGAATACATTTTAAGAACCTTTTTTTATAAACTAGATAATTCAATCTATTTATCTTAATAGTAAAGCTTACATTTACTAAAACTCTACATAATAAAGGCACCTAAAAAAATTCTCGACCTGCATTTTCTCAACATCGGGTCAACTTTAAAAGCAATGAGTACAATGAACTCAATAAGCAATCATCACTTAAAATCATAAATTCACATACCATCCTTTGCACGAGTAGTGATAAAATATCATGGCACACATATGCATCATTCCATAATGCATTCTTCATTTGGTAGATGATGCTTACCAAGTGATCATTCACCCATAGAATAGGATGCGTTGATTAAGCAACATCAAGAACAAACTATCTGTCTAATTCCAAGACGGACTATCTATTCAATTCCAACCTTAATGAAGCGTTACATTCATTTTCCATGTATGGGTTGCATTCACATGTGCATCATATGCATTGATGACATGACATGAGTTTTCTCCACTTACCATAGTAACGGGATTTGCACATAGAAACTAAATTGGGAAATATATTTAAAGTCACGTATATCTTTTTATATGTAGCGTAATGGTTATCCACAAATACATTTACGATACATGTCAATTTTAAAAAATATTTAAATAAAACAACTCAATTTACACTTATTCTTCAAGAAACATATATAAGAAAATAACATAATCACTTGTTGGTAAATATCCCTTCTTGAAATAAAAAGATAAAAATAGGATTTCTTACCATGAATTCTTTCAAAATAAACTCTTGATGGGCTTGCTCATCTTCAAATTGTTTTTAATCTTTATAAGTTCTTTTATACCTCTAAAATTATCTTAATCCCATTTTACCCTCTTTTGCCCCATTTAAAACGCTTTAAAAGGGAATTGGAATTCATGCAAATTCATCTTCATTTTGAGTTGGCCATAGGCCCTGCTACACGTGAACCATTTTATTAAAGATATAAATCTAAATTTTACCTTTTAGAAGTTATTCTTACTTATTTACCAAATCCAATCACGAAAATTTAACATTTAAATAACAAAAGTGACATTTTTAGCTCTACATTCAAGTTGGGCAGTTATTTTCACACGATTTTCATGCCCTTTTTACCATAAACTTTCTATAATTATTGCGTACGCTATGCAATTTACTTGGTTTATTAAGTTAATCATATTTATTCAAATCATTTATCATGCTCAAACATTCCCATTTATTAATTTTAATCAAGTTATATTTGGGCATTAAAATACTTGACATCGCATTCCCTTTTTATTTCAACATATTTTACTATCAAATAAATTAATAAATAACCCCTTAAATAGACCATTCAATATAACTTTTATTATTTATCCTTTTTTGGTAAATTTGGTTTCAATCATTGTATATGCCTAAGTTTTGGGTTTCAAAATACGGGATTCTTATTATATAGTGGTCATATTTATTACACCTCAACTTAACTTAGTCTTTACAATCCTAAGCACATATATAAGAACCGTTTTTGTGGCTGTCCTGTTTTGGCATTTAGAATCAACCCCTTTTTAACATTCAAGCTTTTAAAAATTTCTTTACTTATTTTCTTCATGTTTTGGGTGGCTGCCTTATTATAACATCATATATTTGGGTTACTTGAAATTTCAACTTACCCAATTCTAACATGTAGTTAGTATTAAACTAGTAATTTAAAAGCATACATCCATTTAAATGCTTTGTCCGCGTAACTATCCAACTTTGGCCAGCCTATATAGTTAATTTCAAGCCTTAAAATATGAAGAATTTACATCCTTTCATTCTTACATAATATAGTTTGATAGGTTAAACGAAGTCAAATTCCCTTTCCAACTATACGTACTCACATCATTAATTCAAACTATTCCCTTTTTAAATATTTTTCAACTACATAATATTATTGCTAAATGGCCACTATGCCTTTGGCATGGTGGTAACTTGGGGTGCCTCCACGTGATGGGTGTTAGGTTTCGATGCTGGACGGCTACATATTTTCAATAGCATCTAGTGCGGGAAAAAATGAGTCGGTGGCAGCAGTCTTCCCAAGTGTGTGAAAGCGCCCACCGTTTGGATAAATTTAAAAATATTGTTAGTTATGTGTTAGTATATTGTAAGAAATTTGTTAAAATATTTGAGATAATTATAAAATATCCATAAAAAATATTATTACTAATAAACATAAAATTTCAAATTTTAACAATTTACATCACAATCGCATTTGTAGGTCACTTATGCCATTGCCCTATATACATTATTTACATAGAAGTCTCGTTCTTACAATTTCACAATTTTCATAAGTATCATATTTTCATTTTAAAATTCATGTTGCAATTTTTCATCAGTAATTTGCTTTAAATTTCCATTTTAATTATCTCCTATACAATCACATGAAAATCCCATGAAATTCAAATGCCCGCCCATTGTACTCACTCCAACAGATTAAGGTTGCGTGCTTCTTGAGTTCTTCTTTTTCTAACAAAATTTCAACATGAAATCAATCAAAAATCCATTCCTAAAGCATCTGAGAGGCATGATAAAAGCAAAAGCCCTATGCCTAATTTATGTTTTCCCTACCTACCCATCTTCTAAGGTTTGATGGAAGCTCAAATTCTTACCTAAACACATGGCTCCACACACAAAAACCAAGATTTATACAGACCTAAAAGATTTACATTTTTTTGTTCTAGTAAAAGATTTACATTTTTTTGATATATAATGAAAATAGTAATTCGAAACCCTAGCATACCCCAATCGCTCTTAAATCCAAATCCCCTTTTCTTTTTCATAATTTCTCTTTCCATGCTAATAGATTTACGTAGATATAACAAAAATCTCATGATTTTAGCGCAATTTAAGTGTAAAAATCCAAAACCTCACAGAAAAACTCATTTCCTTCTTACCTTTGACGACGGCAAAAGAAGGGATAACGGGGTCGGTGATGTAGGTGGCCACTGTGATGGCATGGACTGACTCCTCCTCTCATTCCTTCCTCTTCTTCCCTTCTTTTCTCTCCTTTCCTTCTTCTCTCCTCCCTTTGTCCTCTCTTCTCCTTAGTTTTTATATTTTGGACCCTCTAACTTTGCGTATTTGCATTTTAAACTTTGAAATTTGCATATTTGCTTTTTAAACCCTCTAGGTTTGAATCTATTGCGTTTTGAACCCTACTGTTTCACACCGTTAAAAAACCCAAGTAATATTCATTTATTTGAGATAAAGAGTGTGTTTGGGAATGGATAAAACTTTTGATAAAAAAGTTTTGGAGAGTAAAAGTTGTCAAATAATGTGATATGATAGGGGTAATAATGAGGAGTAAAGGATAAAGTTAAAATGATAGGTTAGTTATGTGGATAGTTGTATAGAAATGATTGAAAAGTAGGGTAATTGTATAGGAAAATGTGAAAAATTGATTAAAAAATATGATAATTATAGATAATGAAAAGTTTTAGATTGAAAAGTTTTAACTTGACAATTTTTACCCATTGCCAAATACACTCAAAAGTACTAAAATGTTCATAAGTTAATGTCTCGCTTAGCTCATATAAAAAAATTCATTTAAAATAGTTTTTTTTATTTTTTATACTTGTTTATCTAAGTGTATTTAACATATGAACTAAAATTTACCTCTTTTAGATATGTATATATATTTTTGAGATTTTAAATAAGGAATGTTTTAAATATATATACTATCTATGTGTATATATATATATATATTTAAAATACTCTTATATTTAAAAATCTCAAAAAATATATATACATATCCAAAAAATAGTAAAATTTAGTTTATATGTTAAGTGCACTTAGATGGAAAAAGTGTATGAAGAAAAATAAAAAATATTTTAAATGAGTTTTTTATGTGGGCTAAGGAAGTCATTAGATTAAGGGCATTTTAGTATTTTTGTCTCGCATAAATGGACGTTACTTGGGTTTTTTCAACAGTGTCAAAAAGTAGGGTCCAAAAAGCAATAGATTCAAATTCATAAGGTTTAAAAAATAAATACGTAAACTTTGAGGTTTAAAATACAAATACACAAACTTAGAAGGTCCCATGTTTGCAGTTTGCACGACCGATCCAGAAGGGATGCAATTTTCTGTGCCCCATTTTGGTAGTCTGCATGAGCAACACATGTGGGCTGACCCACATGTAATTTTAATTTAATTTAATTTTATTTTCTCGTATATTATTTTTTCACCCATCTTACATTTGCAACATCTTCAATGATTTGACATATCATTTTTAAGTCATTAATTTTATAACTAACTTTATTTAATGATCAATATATTAGTCCCAATTTAAATCACATGTCTTTTCTACAATTTTTTTGCAACTTTAACGTCTAATTTCTATTTTTCCAAAATTATTTATTTGATAACATCTCATACTCTACTTACATGTGCAGAAATTATAAGTTCGACATTTTCATGTTATTATTTCAAAACCATTTCTATTTAAATAATTTATTATATGAGTTCTCCTGAATTAATTATAATTAACTTAGTTAATTTTTTTAGCCGATAAATATACTTATTTATTTATACCATAAGCTGATGTGTATTGTAAAATTGCGGGCTCTACGACAAAGCCCCGAGTGAGCGCTTTGGGCCTGGGTCGAGTTGTTTTCAACCTGAATTCCAGTTCTACCGGTGGCTATTCGTTTAGCTCTCCTCAACCTTAAAAGCTAGTGCTAAAAGTGAAGTTTTCACTCATATTTTTAATTGCACAAAGCCCCTTTCACAGCCTACGAAGGATAACCTAACAAAAAGTTGTGACATTAGTTTTCGTAACAATTGCCAAATGCAAAGTTGTATAATACAAGCACAAAAGGAAAGAAATTTTGGCACAGAAAGAGTATGAATCAATACACATACGATACCATCAAGGTGTAGACGCTGAAGGTCTGAAGCTCTGTTAATGGTTTCCCTGAATCTGATGATGGCGGTCACCTTCTGCGTCTTCGTCAATGTCGTCAGGACATAGGTGGTGGCTCTTCTCCAGCCAAGAGTTTCTGATAGTGCGCGAGCATTTTCGCCAAAAATCCGGTGCCATCCTTTACTAATAGATTGGGCTTTGGCCCACTCCTCATACTCGGAATTTGTGTTGACGCCGCACTTGCTTGAATCCCATCAGCATATGTCAAGAAAAATTTCAATTATTAATCCCATCCTTTTAATGTGGACCTTCTATCGTATGCTCCTGCGAGATGCAGGACATTGGTGCTGCATGCTCCGGGTGCATACACTTTTTTTTTTTTTTTTTAAATTTCATGAAATTGTTAGCCCAAGTATATTTAACGTATGTATAAATTTTTACAATTTTTGGAGATTTTTAGATATTTATTTCGGATTTTTAAAAATCAGTGGCAGTTTAATTACACTTGGGCTAACAATTTCATAAAAAAATTTTGAAAAAAATAAAAAAAATAGGTGTATACGCTCCTGGGAGCATACGATGAAAGTCCTTTTAATGTTATTCATAACTCGCAAGATTGTTTATTCTCTATTTACTCTTTTATTAATTCAATTTTTAGTTTTTTCATTTTTTATTGTCCCTTTTTAAGCAACCGTTCTCAATGCAATTGACGGCATGTTGGGCAGTTTTTTTTGCAAGGGAATCACATCTTTGATAAATATATTGGATGAGTAAAAGTTGTTGTATATTACAAATTAGAGACTGTATGAAGAAGGTAAAAAGTAACAATTTTTATATTAAGCAATGAGATGTTATATGAATAATGAAAAAAATAAAAACATTGAAAATAAAAAAGTATTCTTATGTTTGACGTACCATCCCATCTCATCCCATTGGATGGTTTCCACTTTCCAACCTAAAAAGAGGATGGAGTTAAAAAAATAAAATAAGTAAACAAATAAAATAGCTAGCCAAACGGTATAAAAAAGTGGATCGTAACTATGGAAAAACTATATAAGCGGAAATAAGAAATAAATATAATAGTCATAATACGGGCTAGTTAAGAATCACATAAATTAGCTTTGGTCTCCAATTTATTCGGTAAGGTTCAAAAAGTTGATATTTGGGAATTTTGGTCTTTTCATTTAGTCGGTGGGTTGTTCTCCAAAAACTTAATATGTGGAGCTTGTTATTTTCTTTTATAAATTATAAGAATGTCTCAAGGCTACATTGTAATAGATATTAAAATGATTGTAAATATCTACTAATCAAATAAAAGAATCACATTAATTATAGAAAATGGAAAAATTGAAGGAAAAAAATTTCTACCAATTTTCCCTTCAATTAAACTATGTCTACTAAGCTAGCAGCTTTACACATTCTTAGTTAGTGTAATTAGAATTAACGAAGTATTGAAAACAACAATAATACTTTCTTTTATACAAAATTTCCCCTTTTATTTCACTCATTCTAAAGGATTCTTGGCATTTGGTAAAAAAGGACGGAAGGGAAAGAAATTTTAAAAGCAAACTAAAGAGTAATATAATGTAATATAATTAGGAGTTAAAGATAACGAAGATAAAATAAATTGAATGGTTATGTAGAAAGATACGAAAGATTTTAAAATATAAAGACAATAATATAAAGGTATGATAATTAAATAGTTAGATTGTCAAATAATATTTAAAAAATACATAAGAAGGCATAGAAGTATTTTTTTTTTTTCCACCGAATGCTAAACAAACCTTATTTACAGTAGATGAAAAATTTTGTAAAACATGATGACATATTTAGATTTCGTCAAAATCAATTAAGTGGTTTCAAATCAAAAGTTTTGGCATTTGCAGGAAGTGGTAAATGTTTCTTCTGAATAGCTGCACTTATTTTAAATTCAATTACTGACAGTGTGAAACCCACTTTATTAGCCATTGGCAAGGCAAATCCACCCACGTACGCGGTGCACTCAATTGTGCTTGCTTTTGGCTGCCATGGGTGTCGATACAAACATGGTTTCAGATAAGCTCGGGGCGACAATATGAGTCACATGAAATGATTAGAATTATTTTTTCCTTGATACGTCCAATAATATTTCGCTGGGGCGTAATGCGCACCACTGTTCCATGACAATGGAAAGTAATTGCCACAAACAAGCCTAATATCAGCAGTGATGTATGCAGGCGGCCTGAAAAATTCCCCATGTACCTACCTATGTAGGCGACTGTAATAATCATTTAGAAATGGACAACATACAATTACTTTCTCCTTCTAGTGGAGGACGGATTGGACAGCACGCATAATTTTAATTAAACATCGGATCAGCAAAAGGTGACCTCCACATGTCCATCAATATCAGAAATGAACATTTTAAGAGATGTATATTATTCTTAAAATATTTAATTATAAATCCAACTTGTGTCATTTCGAATTTTTTTAAAATAGCTGTGACGGAGAAGCCTCATCAAAGAGGCTCCTAGAATAAATGAGAACTATGGCACATTTCTTTCCTTCCGGGGGGAAAAAAGAAAAAAGAAAAGAAAAAAATTCTCGTTTCTTGCTCGGCGACTATGGTCGATCGCACGAATATATACGAGCCTCAAAATGGGTTGCCAGGGAAAGTTGTCAGCCGTGGGCTTTACCTTCCAAAATGCAAAAGGACTTTTCAGGTTCGCGATGCTCGACCTGTTGCTAAGCATCAAACCTATGAATTGATTTACAGATGTCACGATTTTATTCATGGAGTTGCAGCCAAAGGCCGTACTACTGCGAGAAAATGAACAGTACGATGCTGAATACTGTCTGTACGCCAAAAGACTTCGTCACGTGTTGATTTCTTTGAAAATTCTAATTTTAGGGTGTATTTATTTAGTTTTGGATGAAAAATTTTAAGGTGGTATTTTGCAAAAACTTTAAAACTTTAAAACTTTTTACTTTCCTTAACTATCTAATTTTTAATAAATTCTTCTTCTCTTCTGATACAATTTTTCAATTTTTCAATTATTTTCATATAACTACCTATATAATTAACCTATTTATTTTAACTTTATTTTCTTTACTACTCATCATTACTCATATTATATTATATTAACTTTTATCAATTCAAAAATTTTTACATTAAAAATGTTTCATTAAAAGTTTTATTATTTTTCAAACATACCCTTAATGTAAAAGTTTTTAAAATGAAAATAATTTGATATGATAGGAATAACGATGAAAAATAAAAATAATAAAGTTAAAATAGATATATTAATCACATGAATAGTGTGTAGAATGATTGAAATATATGACAGTTATATAAGAATATATAAAGAATAAATTAAAAAATTGGATAGTTATGAAAATTGAAAGATTTTAGATTAACAGTTTTAATTTAAAAAGTTTTTAGTATAAAAGGATGTTTCCTTAATTTAAAAATTTTTAAATTTAAAAGTTTTCACTCTTCACCATATGCGGCTAGCATAGGTGGCAAGGTAATGGACCCTTTCATTCAAGGTAATGGACCCTTTCATTAGAAGTCACTGGTTCAATTCCTCCTCTCTTTGGATGGAAAGAGGTTTTTACCCAAAAAAAAAAAAAAAAAAAAAAAGTCCTCCTAAAATGAAGGTTTTTCTAATTTCACCCTTGAGTGCAGGGGTTTTGAGATTTCCGCCCTAAAAGCGGAGGTATCACAAGAAAATTTTCTTCATATGTGAGGGTTGTAAATGTGTCCCATTGTAATATCAAGTTGTTATGTTGTATAAAACCAATAAAAAATTGTTCACTCTTTACAATTATCTTATTTTTAATTATTTTTCAATTTTTCATATAATTACTCTATTTTTTAATCATTTGTACATAATTATTTATATATTTAACTTATTTATTTTAACTTTATTTTCTTTACTCATCATCATTACTCATATCATTTCATTTTCTCTTATTTTAAAAAATTTTATAACAAAAACTTTTCATCAAAAGTTTTATTACTTTCCAAATTCACTCTAAAATTTTTTAATTATCCACAACTATCGCAGTTTTTAAATCATTTCTTTACATTTTATAGTATACTTACCATACTTTTCAATTATTTGTACATAACCAATCCTTACAATCAACCCGTATATTTTAAATGTATTTTCTTTACTCTTTATTATTACCTTTATTATATAACATCATTTTTTCATTTAAAAAACTTTTACATAAAAAATTTATATTTAAATGTTTTATAACTTATCAAATGTTTATAAGAAGTTGTTAATCAGAAACTTTTCATTTTTACAAATACTCCATTTTTAATTATTTTTCATATCTTCCTCTACAATAACTCTAATAATCAATTATTTCTTCATAGCTGCTCAGACGACTATTATATTTATTTTAATTCTATTCTCTTTACTTCTTATCATTATTTTTATTATATTGCATAATTTTTTCTCATCTCAAAAGCTTTTACAATAATTTTTTTAAAAAAATTATCCCAAACACATCCTTATTATATTATATTTCATTTTAAAGGGGAGCTAACTAAATCCATTGTCAATAAATCTTCTAACGTCACCAGAAGCAATAGCGAGAAGATGGTCCAATTTATTAAGGAGCCATAATTTTAATGAGAGTCGAATCATTACGTAATTATATTTTAATACTAATATTTCTACAAAAATATTCTAATACTAATACTAGCTTAAATGAAAATTTTAAAGAAATTGAACTTTGAATTCTCAAAATTAAATGAACGATATAATCAATAATGCTTTAACAAAAAGATCAAATTCTTCGATACTTATGAAATTAAAAATATTATGGAGATATAGATAATATCTAATATCAATGAAACTTATAAGTACTTATTTCTGCTTTGCCTCTAAACTTGGTCAGATTGCCCATTAGGATGACTCATTATGTTTTGGTTTATAACTTGTAAGGAATATTTCCAATGAGTTTATGGCATGAATAACAATACTAAAATCAATGTCTTATATATATATATATATTCAAGTATAAATGTATAAAATTAGCCTTAAAGTAACAATGCAATTGAGGATTACTTTTCTTTGCAAATCAATACCTATTAGATATTTTTCTTGAGATATCATTTTCTATGCTACTGATCTTTCTTTGATAAAAAAATTTTTCTTTTCTTTTTACGACTTGCATTGCTTAGATGTCAATGAATGTCTAATAAATTTTTCTTGCTTTGCATACAAAACTCATTCAATATCTATATCTCTTAGTGTAAGCTATGAAATATATTTAATTATGAGAACTATGATGGAAGAAAATTAAGTACAAAAATAAAAAAAATTGAAGATTGTCATTTGTAATGCCTTGAGTTTTTTTAAATAAATTTTAGGCACAAATTTGCAAGATAATTAATTTTAAAATATGAAATCCTAAGTACATAACTTGCAAATAGCCCTCTTAAGATACCCATCTAATATATATTACATTCTAATATTATTACATTCATAGAATATATATCTTATAATATTCATACACATACATGTAAGGTTCATACATATATTAACCTATTACTAGAATATATATCTTATACGATGACTCTTCTATGAAACTCCTCTTTTATGAAACTCCTTTCATTTTTAAAATCTTGATAGTTTATGAAAAATCCACTTCATCCATTGTATTTAGCATAATCTATAGTATTTTGGAAACTATTTTATTTTTTTAATTTCACCGTATATAGGTCTCATCTATAAATGTGTAAAATCAACATAATAAAATGGTTTAATATTAAAATATCAACTTTAAAGTAGTTTTTTCAACATCTAAACCATCTAAAATATCGATAATATATAGATAAATGATCTTATAAAGTATTGTTATGTTTTAATACATGTATGAATGGACCTAAGAGTTTTTGATAATTTGCACATAAATGTACCTATTTTTGAGCAAATGTGGCCTATCCACATATTGGATTAAGATGAAACTTGGCCTTCTAGATAAATTAATAATGTTAAATACACCGAATGAATTACATTTTTCATCAATGATTAACATTTCAAAAATGAAAAGAATTTCACAAAATCACTTTTATGAAATCCGGTTTCGTAGAAGTAGTTATGTATCTCATATATTATCTTATGTAGCGTTGATATATCAACACTTCAAGCGCATACCATATTTCACATAGGGCAATGTGCTATTTATCTGCATAGGGTAGCAACTTTGCGAGCATGTGATGGGTAATAAAGGAGTCTTGCACAACTTAATGCATAAATAATCTATGTATTAGAGAGAGAGTTCAAAGTAGCTATATAAGAAATGAACAAAGTAAGTTGATAAAAACTGAATTCTAAAAGGCACTTTTAAAAAAGCTAGATATCATTTCCATCATGATAATAAAATCTTTTTTATTTCAATTTTGAGTTACTATCTTAAATTTATGAAGGAAGGAAAATCATGCAGATTTGTTCACAATATAAAATTTACAGTGCATTTGATATCCATCCTTGACAAGGCTTTTACTTATGAATGAATCTCATGGACGCACCTGAAGTTCTAATGTCACATGCTAGATTTCATAGAAGCTGAAACATACTTGAATTTATTGTGAATGAAATTTACTAAACAAGAGTGTTAAGAGCAAGAACATGATCTATATGAGATTGTGCCAACGAAAATGTTCTCTTTGTACAGTTCTCCTTGTAATATGTGACGATGGATAGGAATCTCTTAATGCCTTTTCACATGAAAGTGATAGAGAGACAAAGACAGAGTCGGCTACTTTTTATATACGACGCATCTATTATGATTCTTTAAGAAAAATGTTTTTAATTTGTTAGAATTGCAGACTTGATGCCACTGAGCGTCTTTAATTTAAATCCAAATATTTTTTTTTAGGCCACCTTCTGAAACTAATTCTAACATAAAAATCATTTGAATAAATAAATATACATACATCAAAATTACTTTAAAGTTTTTAACAGGCTTATATATTGTCAAATTATTTTAATTTTATGGTATGTTACGATTATTTTATGGACAAATTTGTTTATTTTCTAAATAGATATAATATATTAAATATGTTGGGTGATTTAGATTTCACAAAATGATCTTCGTGGGGTCTAAATCAATCGTTTTCCCCATTTTGTATAAAGTGGAAAAAGTTTCCACTAAATCACTGCCCTTCAATTAATTATTACCTACGTATTTTCTAGCTAAGGAAGCCAAATGGGATATTCTCAATTTTTACCTATGATGCATCCAGCTGGAGCACAATGTATGTAGCCTGTCGTATAACATTAATCATGCTGGCTCAGAGTATCATTTCTGTTCCCACCTAAAAACATACGGAACATCTCAAGGCCCCTCAACATAAGGAGGAACTACTTTTGAGATTTTTGGTCGGTTACACTGATTTTGTTTACATCTCTATGCTGGCTTCTCAATATGAGTAAAGACTAACTATATTCTTCCACTGACCCACCTAACTTGCGGACTCCATTCATATATGAAATATGGATGGTTTATGCACACATGGTTCACGTCTCCATCTACGCTTCCTCTAAAAATACTCACAATCCCAAACTGACCACCCCAACTTGGGAAATTGGTGGGTCGCTTATTTATTATCACTGCTTTTTCTGATCATTTTCACGAAGCTGGCAAAGTCTGTTCGTCTTTCTTAGACTTCTTACATTCGTGTGGCCCACTCGTCTCAGAGCTTCCATTTCAATCACCTGTACATATATATACAATATATTAATTGCAATGGTTTGAATTTGTTTGGTGGACCGTCGAATCAAGCAAACGCCATATTCATGCATGCTTGTGCGTCGAGCATGACTGATCTGTGCTTCCCAATATGTCAATCTGATCATGAATTGGTCTGCCTTACGTAATTGGATGGTCAGGATTCCTAGTGAGTTTAACAAAGGAGATATGTACCACGGCACCAACCGAAGATAAAGACGGTTTTTGTACTTGATGGGGGTGCCGCGAGTGCTGGGGTGACTCACTACCATTCCCAGATCTCAACTCACCTATGGGTTTGAGTGTGTCGCTGACGACGCAAGGCATGCGTCCGGCATCTGATCCGTCCATCGTGTCCTCCAACTCAAGCTAGGAAGTGATATAGAAAATTTGATGGGAATCCAGGATTCACCTAGCCGAAATATAGACAACATTGCCGCCAACACAACTATCGATGACTACCATATCCATACGGGACAATTCCTAATGTCTACAGGCGATCCGGACCTTCCATAAGGTGCATCTCTTCGATAAGAACCAGGAGTCCAAAAATCCTCTAGACCCAAAACTCGCAGTGTCCCCCAAAACCGCACGCGTCTCGTCATGCATTGACAATGCACTTCTCCAAATGTTGTTGCCCTCTTGGCTTTTGGGTGGAAGAGATTTTGAGGCCATGTGGGGCAATGCCACTGGGTGAATACGATAAGCGGATCGGATTCCATAGATGATGGTGAGGCCCCAGAAAATGCTGTGTAGAAGTGGGTTAATTACAACGAGTGTACGTAGGCAAAACGAGAGGAAAATGGAAACGAAAGGGATTCTCCAACCTCCCCAGATGGGCGATCAGAGAGAATATAAGGACGGGCCAGCGAAACCCAAATCAATGGCTGGTAGACACATGGAAAAGAAAAAAAAGATCCTGTTTATGTGCCCATCAGCAATGGGAAAAAAGATACGCGATTTTTTCGTGCCACCCAAACCTTTCATCCCTTTGGCCCTTTTTATCCCATCAGATCAGAAGATATGGCCTCTCACACTCTCTCTCTCTCTATCTCTCTGTGTAATTTGCAGAAAGGGAACGGGTGCACAGCATGCAGCGCACTGAATTGCAGCCGTTTCAGAAGCATGCAGCTCTCCACTCTCTCTCTCTCTCTCTCTCTCCTCCATTTGTACGTCTTCGCTGCATGCAACTCCAGCCAACCACCCCACTTTTAATGCCACCCGCCCAAAAATGGCCTCCTTTTTTCTCGCGACGTTTGCAGCTTTTCTTATCGCGAGAAGATTCGATAAAACTCAGTTTTTTGGACGTATCATATTCATATACGAAGTCATGGGCTTTCGGCCTGGAGGCGGAGGAGACTGGAGAGTGAGTGAGGTCGCCCGTCGCCTAGTCCACAGCTGCTGGTGGGCCCCACATCCTGTAACGGATGACATCAGCGGTCCATGAGCGGACCGGATCTCTCCGTATGGAGGATAGCGTCAGCTACTGGCTGCGCTCTATCAGATACATCATATGAAGGGCAGGGATGTGGAACACAAGAAACTGATTTTACAGAATACATACTACGAATTTGAAATTCTAATAAGTGTGTGGGATTATTTTGTAAATATCAGTGCAGAAGCTTATGCTTGTCAATCACGGCATGCGATAACATCGTTTAGCAGGAAATGGGTCTTCCCAGTTCGGATCATCCAATTGTATCAGTGAGATAGGATTTGGATGGTTATATTGGACGAGGAGAGGATGTTGTATTTGTATATTGAAAAATGGTAAATTTACATTGAAAATAGAAATAATAATGTTATTATGTATTAAAAACAAGATACTATATTGAAATTTAGAAAAGTTTCTTCGGAAATAGAAAATTCTACCCCCATTATCTTCTCATCCAATCCAATGAGATGATCCTGAATAGCCCAATTTGAGAATGATGTGTGATTTAAAATAATTTAACAGTCTTCATATTCTTATAGTTCGATTATATCTATGCTCTTAACCATGTTTATCGCCTTTTCGAACAAAAGCCAATTTTAAGAATATTAATTAAGATTATTAAAATATATAAAAATATCAAAATTTTAAATTTTTACGAATGCTCATCGGCAGTAATATTATATTGAATTTCGTGGTTAATGATAAAATTTGTTATAACATGTACAACCGTTCACGCGCATGCCTTGGACCCCTAAAATTAATTATGAAAATTTTTATAATCCCTATTAAAATGTTGAAAATATAAATAAATGTTGACCTTGAAAATAACAACTGCTCGTTCGATTAAAATTTCCCCACCCATAAAATAATAATAATAATAAAGTTCCCTACAATCATGGGCAGGATGCTAAAAGATACGCTGGGTTCGATATGCTGGCTGCTAATTAGAGTTATATGGCTAGTTCGGATGGAGAATTCGACACACCGCGTGGTGGAGATACGACGGGTTGCTTAGTGGGAGGAGTATCGATCATACGATGGCCTCCGATGCCATCGGTCAACACCAACTCGCCGAGAATTAGCCCAGCCTGCGCGCGCGCCAATGCCATGCACGCATGCATGGAATATATGTAATGACCTTATGGCATTCAAAGCGTGGAAAAGCGCTTACAGAAATCCTGATTTCGTTGTCGCATAGGTTAGGCTTGGGGGAAGAAATATATCTGTTCCGTCCAAATACAGTGGTCCCCACATGTCCTGGATGGGACAACTTGTGGGTATTTTCTGTCGCTAGCTAGAGCAGGCCCCAAAAATCTCCTTGGTTCAGGTGCAGGTGGAACCTGAAAATGACCGAGCATTAATTTGGCTTCCCGGAGAAGAATATTTCCCTTTACAACTTTTAGGCACGGTCCAATTTTTGTTATCTGTCAGTTCTCGCCAGTGCCCTTCAAGTAGTCTGTGACCATGAGACGATTGGGTGGATTATAAAACCACGGCCAGCAGTCTCCCTTAGTATGTGTATATATAAAAGAAATAACATTACAGATGCTTTATACGATCATAAAATTATAATCTACTTAATTTATTATATTTGGAATTATGTATTCTATTATCATGTCAATTTTCATCACGATTGAATATATGCATGAACTTCATCTGAAAAAATAGTACAAATTCAACGTAATAAAATAGTTTGATGTAAATAATAACTTTAAAGTTATTTTTTAACATGCAAATCATTTGTTATAAAATTTGTATATGGATAAATAACTGTATAAAGTATCAATACATTTAAATACATGTGGGGCCCATTTTGAGGCCAAATGCGCTGTTAATTATGGTTATGTATATATGATAAATAATCAAGTGCAATCGGACTATATCATAATTACAGTGTAGCCCATGCACTGTGGGTCTCACTTGATCGTTAATAAGAAATTCACTCTACCCATTGTATTTAGAATTATTTACTTTATTAGCATACCAATATTCATCCAAATCCAACACGTGTATGTGTCTCATCTTAAATTGGTATAAAATTAACGTAATAAAATAGTTTAATAGATATATCAAGTTTAAAGTGATATTCTTAACATCTAAATTATCTAAAGTATGATTTTTATATAGATAAATAATTGTATAAAATTTCATAGCATTTTAACATGTGTAGGGCTCATTTTGCAGTGGACTGCACTTGATAAGTTCTCTCTTTCTCTCTTTCTATACATATATAGAGAGAGATCAGTGGTGCAGTTGCCCAAAAATGGACCCCACACATATTAGAATGCAATGAATCTTTATACAATCACTTATCTATATATAAATTTTATAAGAAATGATTTATATGTTGAATAAACCACTTTAAAGTTGTTATTTATATTAAGCTATTTTATTATATTAAATTTATACCATTTTTAGATGGGGTCCATACATATATCCGATTGGGATGAAAATTGGTAAATAATAGAACATGTCATTCTAAATACAATGGGTGAAGTAGATTATAATTTTATGATCACGTGGTGCCTATTTCGGCGCAACCGCACCGTAATTATGGTGTAGTTGCGCTACACCTGAATATTTCTTATATATATAGGATAATAATCAAGTGCATTTGAACTACACCTTACTACACCATAGTTATAGTGTAGTCCATGCACTATAGGTCCCACTTGATCATGAATGATGAATCTACTTTACTTATTATACTTAGAATTATTCATTTTATTAGCATATCAATTTTCATCCAAATCCAACATGTGTATGTGCCCTATTTTAAAATAATACAAAATCAACGTAATAAAATAGTTTAATGTAAATATCAAGTTTAAAGTGATATTTTCAACATCTAAAGTATGATTTTTATATAGATAAATGATTGTATAAAGTATTATTATATTTTAATATGTGAAGCTCATTTTGTAGCGGGCTACATCATAATTATGGTGCAGTCCGTTAGCACATGATAGGTTCTTATATATATATATAAAGAAAGAGAGAGAGAAAGAGAGAAATTATCAAACCTTAATTACGTGCAGTGGCGCTGAAATGGGTCCCACATGATGATAAAATTAAAATTCACCCATTGTATTTAGAATAATGTATTCTATTACCATATCAATTTTCATCCCAATCAGATATGTATATGAACCCCATTTAAAAAATTATACAAATTCAACGTAATAAAATAGTTTGATATAAATAACAACTTTAAAGTGATTTTTTTAACATCTAAACCATCTAAAGTATGATTTATATATAAGTAAATGATTGTATAAAGTTTTATTGCATTTTAATATGTGTGGGGTCCATTTTTTGGGCAACCACACTGTTATTCCGGTGCAGTGACACTGCACTAGAACAACCCTCATATATATATATATTTATATATTCAAGTGCAACTTTATTGCACCACAATTACAGTGCAATTATCTCAAAACGGGCCCCACATGATCATAACATTACAATCTACTCTACCCATTATATTTAGAATTATGTATTCTATTATCATACCAATTTTCATCCTAATTGCACTTGTGTATGGATTCCATCTAAAAATGGTATGAATTCGACATAATAAAATAGTTTGATATAAATAACAACTTTAAAGTTGTTTTTTCAACATGTAAACTATTTGCTATAAAACTTATATATGGATGAATGACTGTATAAAGTATCAATACATTTAAGTATATGTGGGGCCCATTTTGGACCAAATGCACTGTTAATTATGGTGCAATTTCACTGCATAGAAAATGTTATATATATAAGAGTTATTCCGGTGAGAGCAACTGCACCGGAACAACAATACATTTATCTAAAAAGGACCCCACACATATTAAAATGCAATAAAATTTTATACGATCATTTATCTATGTATAAATTTTATAAGAAATGATTTAAATGTTCAAAAAATCACTTTAAAGTTGTTATTTATATTAAATTATTTTATTATATTAAATTTGTACTATTTTCAGATGGAGTCCATACACACATACGATTAGGATGAAAATTAGTATGGTAATAGAATACATGATTCGAAATACAAAGGGTGGAGTATATTATAATTTTATGATCATGTGGGGCTCATTTTGGCACAACTTGCGCTGCACTTGAATATATATTTTTTTTCTCTCTCTTTCTATATATAAAAGAACACTTCACCTATTTGGCTCACTTTGATGATTAATCACTTAAGCATATCTACTTAACATTATTTGTTTAGGAGAAAGTTTCAACCAAATTTAAAATGTGCATGAGTACATTTACTTAAAAATATATATTTATATGTGTTATGAAAAATAATTGAATTCATGTACATATGCATTAAAATGTTGCAATATTTTAAAAATAATTTATTTACAAAGAAATGATATTTTGACCTTTAGATGTTGAAAATACAATTTTAAAATTAATATTTAGTATTAAAATATATTATTATATCATTTCAAATATTTGTGGAAGGTCACGTGAACAATTATCTTAGACAAATGATGAGATTTTATAAACGCAATAAATAAGGTTAAATTAAACACAAAAAATCTTAGACAAGTATAATGGAATTTTAATCACATAAGAATGGATTTAGTTTTTCGTAATTTATGCATCATTTTACAAAGCGTAGTTAGTTATATGCACCCGAGTGCACCTAGACGCGGTACACCCGGGTGTATATCACCCATTTTTTAAATTTTTTTGAAACTTTTTTCATGAAATCATTAATATAAGTTTATTTAATGTGTATCAATTGATACCATTTTTGAAGATTTTTAGATATTTTTTTTCAGATTTTCAAAAAATCAGTGACATTTTTATTAATTTAAAATTACTAAAATGCCACTGAGTTTTAAAAATTCGAAAAAATGTTCAAAAATGTTCGAAATTGATAAATATGTTAAATTCACTTAGATTAACAGTTGCGTAAAGAAAATTCAAAAAAATAAAAAACGGTATTTGCACCTAGGTGCACTGAGTCTAATTATATCCGGGAGCATACAACCGCATTCCCATTTAGGGAGGTATGGCCCACTTGACGCTTTGATTAAAAATGATTTTTGATAGTGCAATGAAATAAATGATATTGAACAAAACAAATGAACTGAATTTGACTCAAATCGGTAAATGGACAAAAATTGGGTTTGCCATCGTTGAAATATACACCAGTAAGATTAAACCAGCCCTCATAAATTTCTAACTAAGGCGTCATTATGTAAGGCAGATGATCAGTTCGGGTTGGCCTAGAACAGCCTCGTTTTATACTGGTCCAAAAATATATGTGTTATTTTTGTCAATTTTTTTTATAAAAACTATTAATCTAGCCATATTTAATCTATAAATCAAGTTTTACAATATTTTAAAATGTATATTTTATTTATTTTTATTTTTAAACATACTGATATTTTAGTCATATTTTAATAATACAGTAAAACAGATGTATACTTATTTTTAAAAAAGTAAAACTTGGCTTATAAATTAAATGTATTATGATTAACAATTAAAATTTTAAAAAATAAAAATCATTTTTTAGATCATTCCGAAACGAATTCATTTCGGATCAATAAAAATGATCAGGTCCGTCAGGTAAGAAAAATGATCTTGTTAGTGTGAGTTAAGTAAATTACTTACTTTACTTTACTCACCTCAAAAAATCTATTTAAAATATATTTTTTCTTTTATTCTTTGTACAGTTATTTATTTAAGTATATTTAACACGTAAACTAAGTTTTATAATTTTTGAATATGCGTATATATTTTGTTGAGATTTTTAAATATAAGGTTATTTTAGATATCTTAAAATACTCATATGTTTAAAATCTTAAAAAATATATACACATATCCAAAAGTAGTAAATTTTGATTTATATGTTAAATACATATATGTTAACAAAAGTAGTAATTTAAATGGACTTTTTGATGTGAGCTAAGTAAGTGATTTAGTTAGCCCAAATTAACAAGACCTTTTCTCTTTATGTAAATATTGGTAACAGCTTATTCAATATATTACTTAACCCTAATTTCAACTTGCGGTTACGCTCTTGTAAGATGGCGACAGGAAAATAGTATTTTTATTATTTTTTTTACGTATACGGATTTCATGTAGATTTTTCATTATTGAAATTTGATAATTTTTCAATTTTAATTCTAGGATCCCCATCAAGTCATCAACACAGCGTGACTGCGTACATATTGAAATAGAGTTTTTAGGTCATGCCCCATCCAAAATGTTATTTTTTTTTTTTTAATTTTACTTTGCTGGATAAACCGTCCGAACCGTCTAACCACAGGCACAGGTGTTGGGCTGTGATTGTGCGCAACTGCCTGTAGAGATGCTGATTTAAAGAAACCGCATCTTTTTTTAACCTCCTGCACATGGCCCGTCTGAAAGGTGGCGTTTCCAAACATGGGCATTATATGATACGGACCCACAAAACAGATGGTCCTGATTGACATAAAACCCCAGCCACGAGAATCAGTAGACTGGCCTGTCATATCAGAGCTGTACGGAGCCTGAATATCATGTCTCACGTCTCAGCTCTTAACGAGAAAATGAGAAATGGCCTGGGGCTGACCGCGATCATTTGTACTGGATTCAAGGACCGGGTGCAACGGTGCAGTCGGTTATACTACGGGTGTGTTTTGTAATGAATAAAACTTTTGGTGTGCATTTGGCATATGCAAAAACTTGTAAAAATCTTATAAAACTTTTCATCGTTCAGGGCTGCGGTGGAAAACCCGTCGATTCAGACCTGCGCAGCATGTCTTTCATCTTCACTCACCTGTACCAGCCATGGCAGGTTCATCGGGTAGAGAGCCTGAACGACAGCAACCACAATACGTGATTTCATCTTCACCGTCAATTTCCATACTTCCGCACGGTCTGCAATGGAGATGCAAACGGTGCATGCGCTTGTCTCACGTGTATGTATGAAAAGGACAAAATGTCCCGTACAGTAAAACCCAAGTGAAAGCGTCCGTATGCATGCGATGTCTCCCCTATTCATTTAATGCACATCGTCTGGCGCACATCATTTATTTGCAGTGACGTTTTTTTTTGTCGTGGAAACTTGTCAAAAAGTTTTTGCAAATGCCAAACACACCCTTGGTGAAAAGTTTTAGAAAGTAAAAGTTGTCAAATGATGTGATATGATAGGGGTAATGATGAGTAGTAAAGAGGATAAAGTTAAAATAGATAGGTTAGTTGTATGGATAGTTGTGTAGAAATGATTGAAAAGTATGGTAGTTATATAGGAAAATATGAAAAAATAATTAAAAAATATGATAGTTATGAAGAATGAAAAGTTTTAGATTGAAAAGTTTTAACTTGACATGTTTTATTAATTGCCAAACACACCCTACAACTGCACCCCTTCAAGGACCGTGTTTACTTAGAACGGGACGGTACAAGTGGGCTCCATTTGCATATTTCACGAATTTACTTCTTTCATTTTTTTAATTATTTAGGACAAATGTTAGGTGAACTCATGAATTTTATCTCAAATTTCGCTTATACAATGAATTTTTAAGAATTCCTAATATATCTGTATATTTTGCCTAAAATTTCACTTATACTCATACAATTAGAAATCCGTTAAAGGGATCATTAAAGCCCCTATAAAATGACAAAATGCCTAATTATTAATATAATTTGAGATTAGTTTTCTCAAAACTAAGAATGCAACTTGGACTCATTAAATTTAGGTTCACTTCAACACTAATTCTAATATTATTTATAAAATATTAACCCTAACTCCAACCCTACCCCTATTTATCAAGAATATAAAGAATATAGAGAATATTTTAAAAGAAAATTTAACATAAAAAACAAGATAAACGAAGATAATTAATGGATGTAAAATTAAATGATAGAACTAAAAGATAAATATAAATATAAATAATATAGTTTATTTATAATATAATTACGATACATCAAATATATATTCAAATATAAATATAAATAACATAAATATACAAAATATAAAGAAATATTATTTAGATATTATGTACATAATATATTTTATAATAAATATAAAATGAAAAATCGAGATCAGGTTATTTGGGTTCGAATTCACTTGAACTCTAAGGGTGTGTTTGGTTAGGGGTAAAACTTTTGATGAAAAGTTTTTGAAGTAAAAGTTGTCAAATTAATAGAAAATGATGTGATATAATAGGAGTAATAATAAGGAGTAGAGAGAATAAAGTTAAGATAGATAGGTTAGTTGTATGGGTAGTTGTGTAGAAATGATTGAAAAGTAGGGTAGTTTGTATTGGAAAATGTGAAAAAATAATTAAAAAATAGAGTAGTTATGGAGAGTGAAAAGTTTTGAATTGAAAAGTTTTGGTTGACATTTTTTTGCTCCAAACAAACGCACCCTAACTCTATTATATTTATAAATTAAATTCCTCAAATTTGAATTTTTCAGACTTAGGTTGTAAAAAAGCAGATTCAAACACTGTTTAAATTCAGGTTTGGGTTCAACCCCGCTCAGGTTGCACTCCTACTCAAAACTAAAAATTTATATTAATATTATATATTATTTTTATAGTTGTAAAAGTGCTAAAAGTTCATTTGAATGCAAATTTTTAGCTATAAAATTATAATTAAATATGCTTATTTCCATCATTTTACAGGATTAATACTAACCCATTTAATGGATTCCTAATGACGTTAGGATAAGTAGAATTCTAAGTTAAATATATGGGTATATTAGGAATTTATGAAAATTAATGAATATAAGTGAAATTAGGGATAAAATTCATGAGTATATGTGAAATTTGCTCTATTATTTATTTAATAATATCACTCAAAATCATTTTAATGAAAATTTATTTAGACCACACATAAGAGAAGAATTTTAACGAGTTTATACTCGCTTATTTCATGAACCAACTACGTGACTTTTAAATAATCATCATCATCATCATCATAAGTCATTTCCCACCTAGGTGGGGTCGGCTGCATGGATTCTATTACGCAATTCTTGGCGATTTAAGACTAAATTTTCTGTAATTTGTAATATTTGTAAATCTTATTTAATTACTTTCATCCATGTTTTTTTGGATCTTCCTTTCATTCTCTTACCACCTTCTACTTGGATAGACTCTGTTTTCCTAACCAGTGCTACTTCAGGCCTCCTTTTAACATGACTAAATCATCTTTAATCTATTTTCTCTCATTTTATCACAAATTGGTCTCACTTTTAAGTTTTCTTGAATTATTTCATTCCTAATTTTATCTTTTCTTGTTTTACCACTTATCCACCTTAACATTCTCATTTCTGATACGCTCATTTTTTTATATATGTTGTTCTTTAACCGCCAAACATTCTGCCCCATAAAGCATAGCAGGTCTAATCGCAATCTTATAAAATTTTTCTTTTAATTTGATTAGAACTCGATGGTCACATAAAATTCCTGACGTACTTCTCCATTTCTTCCATCCTACTTGAATCCTACGTACTATGTCTTTCTTAATTTCGCCATTCTCTTAAACTATTGATCCTAAGTACTGAAAGTGATTAGTTCTTGTTACTACTTTATCTAAATCTTAATTGGTTCCTCATCCGGGCTCTTACTGTTTTTAAAATTACATTTCATATATTCAGTTTTAGTGCGACTAATTCTAAAACCATTGATTCTAAAGTATCTACCTACCTATTCAATTTTAAATTTAGTCATTCTTTAGTTTCATCTATTAGAACAATGTCATTTGCAAATAATATGCACCAAGATATTTCTTCTTGGAGATGTCTAGTAATTTTATCTATTACTAAGGTAAAAAGGTAAGGACTCAAGGCTGAGTCTTGATGTAGACTTATTTTAACGAGGAAGACATTAGTATCTCCACTAATGGTCCTCATATTCGTAACAGCCCCCTCATACATATCTTTAATAATATCCATGTATCTGTTATTAATTTCTTTTTTTTCTCATCATTTGCCATATTAACTATCTTGGTATTCGATCATAAGCTTTTTCTAAATTAATAAAAATCATGTATAAGTTCTTTTTCTTTTCCCTATACTTTTCAAATAGTCGTCTAAGTAAGAAAATAGCTTCAGTGGTTGATCTTCTTGGCATAAAACCAAATTGATTTTCAAATATATTAGTTTCTCATCTTAGTCTATGTTCAATTACTCTTTCCCATAATCTTATAGTATGACGCATTAATTTTATTCCACGATAATTTGCACAATTTTGAATATCTCCATTATTTTTATAGATTGGAACTATAATATTTTTTCTCTATTAACTTGGCATTAACTTTGCTTTTATAATCTTATTAAAAAAAAAATTTAACCGTGTTTCACCTACATCTCTCATGCACTTCCATGCCTCAATTAGTATATTATTTGGGCCTAAGACTTTTCCTGTTTTTATTTTCCTTAGAGCTTCCTTTACTTCAGATATTCGAATTTTTGAAAAATAACTGATATTCCTATTTTCTTCTCTATTTAAACTAACATATAATGTTAAATGTTCTTGTGAGGTATCATTTAGTAAATTATAAAAATAAATTTTACATATTTCTTTAATATCATCATCTTTGACTAGAACTCTTTGGTCCTCATTTTTAATACATCTAACATGTGTTAAATCTTTGCCCTTATTTTCTCTTAATTTAGCCAGCTTAAAAATATCTTTTTCACCTTGTCTAGTTCATAATCTGTCATATAAGTTCTCATAACCTTTGTGTTTAGCATCGCTAATAATTTTTTTAGTCGCTTTTTTTGATAGTTTATATTGTTGTAAGTTTATATCATTTTTATCTCTCTGTCATGTTTTAAGCTTTTCTTGTTTAACATTTATAGCTTTTTGAACATCTTCATTCCACCACCAAGTTTCTCTATGTGAGGATCTACGATTTTTATATACACCTACAATACTTTATCTTACTTCTTTTATGTTAGTTGTCATTTTATCACATATTGATTTTACTCTATCTTCTTGTGTGTCCCATTTTCCTTTTTCTATCATTCTTTTACTAAAAAGTTCTATGTTGTTTCCCTTTAAATTCCACCATTTAATTTTTAGAATTATATTGCCTTTAGTTTTTATTGACTCTTTTTTTGTATATATATCCATCACTAATAATCTATGTTGCATAGCTAAGCACTCACATGGGATAACTTTACAATTAATACAAAGAGATCTATCCAATTTTTTTATAAGAAAAAAATCTATTTGGCTAGAATTGGTCCCACTCTTAAAAGTTATCAAGTGTTTATCTGGTTTTTGAAATAAGTTATTTGCTATAACCAAATCATATGCTATAGCAAAGTCTAAAATGACATTCTCCATTTCATTCCTTATTCTAAAGCCGAAACCTTTATGACTTATCTCATATCCTATATTATCCTTTCCTACATGTCCATTTAAATCTTCACCTATCACAACCTTTTCTTGGTTAGATGTCCTTAGTATAACACTATCTAAGTCATCCCAAAATTGTTTCTTGATTCTATCATCTAATCCTACTTGTGGTGTATAAGCACTAATCATATTTAAGACCTCTACACCTAATACAAGTTTTATTTGAATAATTATATCATTTACTCTATTGACATCTACAACTTTATTTATGAATTTATTATCTACTATTATCCCTACACCATTCCTATTACTATCATTTCCTATATACCATAATTTGAATCTATTAATCTCTTTAGCATTCTCTCCTTTCCACCTAGTCTCTTAAAGACATGTTATATTAATTTTTCTCCTTCTCGTAACATCTACTACTTCCATACTTTTTCTTGAAAGAGTCCTAACATTCCATGAGGCAAAACAGACCTTGTGTTTTGGTACTTCCTTCTTCCCTAAACCACGTCCAAATCTCTTCAATAGTGCAATGAGTCAGCTTAAACCGATTGAAACGGTTACATAATGTTGGATTGGTCCAAAGTACATATTGATTATAAGTAAATTACTTGTATCATTTCACATAGGCGTATAATAATTTAAGGGGTTGTTTGTTTATTCCTAAACTTTTTAAACTAAAATGTTTCACTCTTTGCCGCTTAGGCATTGCCTTAGCAGTTGAAGAGTTGTCTCATGACATGCCCCATGACATGGGCATCTTTGGTTCAAAAGCCGGTGACTACATATATAGGTGACTTAATAATGACGCTTGTTTTTCTTTGAGTTTTTGTGGGAACATCCACTAGATGAATATTTAGGAAATATTATTAAAAAATTAGATTATTGATTAGATATTTATAAAATATTGACTGAAAAATTGTAAAAATGTCTTGTAGCCCAATTATAACACCAAGTTGAGATGAAGTAATATATATGCAATAAAAAAAAATTTCACTTTCTACTACTATCAGATTTTTTAATTATTTCTTTATTTCTTCTTATACAGTTATCCTACTTTTAAATCATTTTTATACAATTACCCAAATATCTAAGTATCTATTTTAACTTTATAATTTTTACTCCCTATCATTATCCTTGTTATATCATATCATTTTCTCTTATTTCAAAAACTTTGATCCCAAAAGTTTTTCATCAAAAGTTTTACCATTTCCAAGTACACCCTAAATAAAAATAATGTATTATCCCATACTTTTTTGGTTCAAGTTATGAATGTTATATATTGCTTACATAATCACACATTCACACTAATATAAATATATACTTAAATGTTATATATTTATAAATCTTAAATTTGATAACTAGTTAATTTCATAACCCAAAAATTTAATTCATAATAGACATATTTGAATGTTTCTTAAATATTGAATTTAATCAATATCCAATTTTCTAACTCGAATATGTAAATTCACACCTTATAATAATTTGAAAAATAAATATTAGTATTTTTTTACATATATGTATTTATGACACAAAAAATAGTACTTATTTTAGATTTTAATTGCTATATTCGATACCAGTAGTTGTTAGGGGTGCAACTTGGGCCGGGTTCGGCCCGAACCCGGCCCGTCGAACCCGAAAAAATACAGTGTTGAAACTCTGAGATTTTCAACCCGAACCCGATTTCAAATAGGTCTCGGTTTCGGGTTCAGGCAAGCCCGAACCCGAATTTGCATTTGTATAAATTATATAATTTATATTATAATAATAATATATTATAATAATAATATATTATAATAATAACATATTACTCATGGATGGATGATGGACAATAGGAGTACGACATGGCAGGCATGGACAGCTCATCGCCGAGACAATCTAACGTCTTAAGTGATTTCAACAAAATAACTATTCCCAATTTACATTACGATACAGGTCCAACAGTTTTTTTTTTAAAAATTACTCTTCACGCCTTTTCTACTGAAGCCTTTTGACCAACGAAATCCTGTAATAATAAATATTAAATTTTTTTGAGATCTTTTTTTCCAACGGGAAAATTTATGATAACTTTAAAATTATAGTTGTAAAATAAGCTTAAAACAATAGAGGAGTAAAAAAATACAATTAATGATTAATAATACAATTTTATTGACAACGTTTACACATAATCCATATTCTACTTGATACAAAGAGCAGGCTCAAAACAGGTTTATTTCTTTCTACTCTTAAGCGGTATTTGAATTTTTCTTAATTTCATACAATAAATTATTTTTTAAACTTTTTTATATAATAGATTTGTGATAAAAAAAATTATATATAAGATGAGTAACAAAGACATATTAATAGAAGATGTCAACCCGAAACTCAACCCGAGCCCGAATTTCAAAAATAGGGTTAGTGTTGAAGTTTACAAATAGGGTTAGGGTTAGGGTTAGGGTTGAAGTTTTACAAATAGGGTTAGGGTTAGGGTTGAGGTGAACCCGAGTTTCATAAGCCCGAGTTGCACCCCTAGTAGTTGTAGTTAAATAATATTTTCGTTGCATTGTATAAAAGAAAATATAAAGTTAGATATTTAATAGCCATATTATTCGATACGATATATGTGGAATAAATGAATGATCGAGCATGATGGAATGTTGTTATGTTGATGATTATTACAATTAACACAACATAGGGTTATAGTAATTATTGTGGCGGTGGATGTGTTTGAGTAATGCGTTACTTGAATAAGGTATTACTAGTTAGTTGTGTATGTATAGACGATGTATGTGAATAATTGAATATGAAATTATGTATAAAAAGAACTGTGTATTTTTTTTTTATTAACATCAACGATTATATAAAAATATCAGAATTGGCAGATAGAAAGGCATGCAAAGTAAACACCACTAGTTTGGTAAAAACGTCGACGTATTTATTGTAAACTTTAACGGCTGTGAAGTTGACAACATACCAAACTCCATGATACCCAATACGTCCAATTTCTTACGAAGAAATATCATTGGATTTTGAAAAATGCATATCAAACATCAACGGATTTTGACACTTTGTTGTTTATAACATAGTCCGGTCCTAAATCCCGTGCAAGAATCTTCTGTTTTTCAAGTGCTGAGACTATTTCCTTTCGAGCTTAATGATCATTGCACAAGGGACTAGTAGAATTCAAGCTATAAGCATGTGTGAACGGACGGCTGAGATCATCGAATGATCTTTTTCATTTTAGACAGAAAGATTACCCATTTTTCTATAGACGCCTAGACGGACGGACCTTGACAAATTTCCATGAAAACTTTACCGGTGGACCAAAGATCATTTGCCAATTGCGACATTGGGAGATATCTCAGCCGTCTATTGGAAACAAAATAAACAATCGTTGCTATATCTACGTTGCGAATTTGCGAGCAAGCGGTGGATTTCAAAAGGCAATCTCGCTCTTGTCCAAAAAAAAAAAGGGTGCCTGGCGACGTCCAGATATCTTCGCGCGGTGTGGTCGTCGCATAAACCGCCGCCGCTCCCCATTTAAAAACCCTTCTATAAAGCCGAGCCGTCGCTGGCATCCATTCTATTTCCTTCGTTTTCACATCCAAAATCCACCTGTATAAGCTCCAATTCATGGACCAAAAATAAAATTCAATGAACTAATTCTCAATTATTAGTAACGTGCATCTGTTTTCGGAACATTTAATCTGACACCATTCTTAAGTCGTCCACCCAAAAGAGTACTATTATCCTACCTGGATATTTACATTTTTATGGCCGGTGTCGAGAAATCATATTATCACGCTATGATCAACTTTTCGTGAATCGTGATTACTTAACAAGAGAATCTGTTTCCTTAGCCCACAGTCGAGTTCTCGAACCGAAGTCGCTTTTTAAGCCTCAGCGAAGGCGAACCCCGCGATTTAAAAACCCCGCAAAACCCCCCTTCCTGCCTTCCGAGCAACAGGGCGTCGGAGCAGAGCGAAAACAGAGTATAGAAAGATTCCCAACTACGCTACTAACCCTCGAGATTTTCCGTCCTCCGATCGATGGAAAACCTCCTCCAAACCTCAAACACTTCCTCATCTTCGACCCCTTCCCAGGCAATAACCACCACCACCGATTCCTCCCAATCCAAAAGTCCTGCTACGTCAATCCTACGACTTCCGGAGCGCAGCACTGGTTACTGTATTCTCCTTTTCATCAACTACGCAGCCTTGTTCGTGGGCTCGATCTCTTCCACCTTGCTCTCCAGGTTCTACTTCATTCATGGCGGAAAGAGCAGGTGGGTCTCTACGTGGGTTCAATGCGCCGGCTTTCCCCTGCTCTTCCTTCCTATTTACCTATCCTCTTTCCTCCTTTCCACCAACCGGCCAAGGCCCTTCTCCCATTTCACCCCGAAGCTCCTTGTTCTCTCGCTCTGCATTGGCCTTCTCATGGGCCTTAACAACTTCCTGATCTCGTGGGGAATTTCCTACCTCTCTGTCTCCACGTCTTCTCTCCTCCTCTCCTGCCAGTTAGCCTTCAATCTCATCCTCTCAGCGATCCTCGTTAAGCAGAAGCTCACTTTCTCCAACGTCAACTGCGTGATCCTTCTCACTCTCAGCTCCGTCCTCCTCGCCGTCGGCTCCAGCCACGACCGCCCGGAGAGGATCACCAAGGCCCAGTTCTTCTTCGGCTTCGTTTCCATCCTCGGAGCAGCGCTGCTCTTCGCTCTCTATCTTCCCGTCATGGAGCTAATGTACAGGAAGGTGTCTACATATGGCATGGTGATGGAAATGCAGGTACTGATGGAAGTCGCCGCAACGGCGTTTTCGACGGTTGGAATGGTCGCCGCAGGCGGGTTTGGTGAGATGAGGAAGGAGAGCTTGGAAAGCTTTGATTTGGGTCCGGCGAGGTATTGGGTAACGGTGACATTCACAATCGTTAGCTGGCAGCTCTGTTTCATGGGGACGGCTGGAATAGTCTACATGACGACGTCGCTGACGGGGGGGATTTGCATGACGGCGCTGCTGCCCATGAACGTGGTAGGAGGAGTTTGGGCCTTTGGAGATGAGTACGGGGGGCAGAAGGCGGTGTCGACGGCTCTGTGCATGTGGGGCTTTTTCTCTTATCTCTATGGGGAGTACAAGAAGAAGAAGAGGAGGGAAGGAGGAAGGAGGGAGACGAAAGGGTTGGAGATGGTGGGCCATGCAAATGGACGATTGGATGGCAATGGAGTAGTCTAAGGAGGTCCACTTATGGTTTCTTTCCGGACTTTTTCTGTCCCAAGTTCTTCTCCTTTCTTTCTTTTGCACTTAAATGCGTTTGTTTTTGATGGTTTGGGCGAAACTTCACAAAACTGGGAGACAAAAAATAATAAAAAAGTCTTGTATTTTCCCTCTTTCTGATGCTTCTTAGTTTTTTTTTTTTTTTTTTTTTCACTTCGAAGAAAAAGAGTCCGTTTCGCAAGAGGAAAAAAAAAATAAGAAAAAAAATTATGAGATAAACTTTTTAAGAAATAAGATAATAATTAATAGCAAAGAAAATGAAGATAAAATAAATAGAATAAATCAAATCAAATAAATAAATAAAATATGAAATATGAAAAATAATTAAAATGTAAAGATAATAATAAAAAAGAAAATTAGAAACATAAAAATCATAAAATCAGTGGATAAATTTTTAAGTAAGTTGTAGTAGGCCCGAGCAATCAATTCAAAAGGAGACTATAAGAAATTGCCTTAATAAAAGAGGGGTAATGATTCAATACTTACCTCTATGCTTACCGTAAGTGCCGAATCATTACCGGTTAAGGCCTTTTCTGGAGTGTTCAAAACCCATTTTTACTTGAGGCCAAGCTAGCTCAGGTGCTTTGGGTCATTGCGAAATGACATCTGTTGCCATTGATTCAACAACTGCCACCCGATAGTTATGGTTGTACACGTGACGACATTTTTCTTATCATGCTTCCACATATTCAAAAGGCTGGTTGAAAATATGCTCCTAAAATTGGAGGCCTCCTCCGAAGATTCGGTTACGAGTCAGAGGTTAAGGTGAGCCAAATGGATGACTAGGATTCTCCTACCCACCTTTGTTGTTCTGACCTTTAAACGGACGGTCCGGATCCTTCGACATGATCATACCATAAATTATTTAGCATTTCTAAAGTTCTGTTTAGATGGATAAGTGCTTTCCTGCCTATTGACACTCTGCCCAACCAGTGGGCGTTGGCCATGCCTTGGCCAAAGGAAAGCTTAAACAAGATGATTTTGGATTTGTGGGAATAAAAGAAAGATACGTTTTTGTGGAGTCGGCTGTGCTCGCTTAACGCTCATTGATTCCAGAAACTCATCGAAAACTATGGAAATTAAGTAGGCCAGGCTGGAACTTGGAAATTACCATAGTTATCCTCACCAGCTTCCCTATCGTTTTTATGCAGTTTGCCACTAGAGTTCCATGGATAAAGATTTCTTCTTTCCTTTGTATTTTTTCCCCCCCTCTCTCTCTCTTCCAATTTAACCGTCAAAATCAATAGCGATCGTTGATTTTAATTTCTTTCATGTAAACTAACTGTGGTTATGATAATTGACGGCTTGGATCGTGGATGATGTTCACAAACGATGGCGGATTGTGTTTGTGGTCTAAGGTATCTTGTGCAAATCAAACTCCCGATATATACACGGCGACCGTTAGGTTACTCACGTCGTCTACCTGTTACCTGTATAGCTCATTAGCTCAAGCTCGCTTGCCATTTGCCCGTCGCCGAGGAAAATGATAGCCAGCGATATGACTTCGAATGCAGATTGATGCGTTGTGGCTTTTGTCTCCGTCTCTTTTTTCGAATATTTCTTCTATCTGTAACACAAGAAAATTTTCAATTATGTGCGTTTGTTTTTAGCAAAAAAATATCAATTAAAACTTTTCAATTCAAAACTTTTCACTCTCCATAACTACTCTATTTTTTAATTATTTATTCACATTTTCCTATACAAACTACCCTACTTTTCAATCATTTCTACATAACTACCCATACAACTAACCTATCTATTTTAACTTTATTCTCTTTACTCCTCATCATTACTCCTATTATATCACATCATTTTCTATCAATTTGACAACTTCTACTTCAAAAACTTTTCATCAAAAGTTTTACTCCTAACCAAACACACCCTTAACTTTTAATTTTTTTCAACATCCAACCCATTGTGCATTATAGTGTTGAAAACTATTTATTTATCCTGCATATAAAAAATCAAATGAATTGAAATCTTTGATAATGAATCATCTTAAAATCCACTATGCATTATGTTGAAAATTATTTATTTATCCTACAAATGAAAAGTCAAATGAATTGAAAACTTTTATAATGAATAATCTTAAAAAGCATAATGATAAAAAAAAAGCCTTTGTAAATTTACATTTATTGTGGATTGTTACAAGTTTAATTAAAATTATTGTACAAATATCATCGTAGGAGAAGATGATGAGTGACTTGGATCTTAAAAAATGAAAAGATATTTAAAAAATCATAAAATTAAGTAGTTGTGCAACTCAAACTTATGAAATTTGGGTTTGTTTGAATCGTAATCATAACTCCATTGATAAATACAAACCCTAACTTTCTTTATAAAACTTAAATCTTAATTGTAAATGTAAAAATTTTAGATTGAGTTCAAGTTTTGGATTAAATCCAAATTGACAAATTTTCATATGAGTTTCAAATTTAAAATTTCATATAAATGTACAATAATAACAAATTATGTAAGTAAAAATAACAATAAATGACCTAACTTAATTTTTTGAAATACAGTAATATGCAATTTATTATTAGAAGAAAATTTAACTTTTAAAAAAGATAAATGAAGAAAATTAATTAATTTAAAAGTAAATAAAATAAATATAAAGATAGATGTAAATAAAAATAATAGATTTATCTATAATATAATTTCGACGTAAAAAATCTGTATTCAAATATAAAATACATAAATATGAAGAAATATTCTTTAAATATTAAAATTAAAATTGAAAAATGAGTTTTAATTCCTTAAGTTTAGATTTGATTGAACCGTAGACCTACTTACAAATCGGGTTCCTAGGTTCTAAAATGGCAGGTGTTAAGATTGCATTTTTCCGAATTGCGGGTTGGGCTGGGTTCACCGGGGCTGACAGCCATGGTAACCATCATGATTACTATTTACTAATGGTGCCATGGTTCTGGCTCGTTGAAGAACAATTTTTTATTATACGCAACCTAAATGAATATTTTACTGATAAAATGCATCGTTTTTCCAACACGCAAACGTTTTCACCACCTTGTTTGTTTGGGGTGTCAATGTCTCTTTTTGCATCTAGAAACATGGACCCAATTTGTTTAATTAAAATATTTTTAAAAATTGTCTCACTTGGAGACTTAGACGAGGGATCTTTTTAATTTCAATTAATAGATAAATTTGGTAGTCTATATATGCCTTGAAAATATGACCAAATCTACGTGACTAACATACGTACAACCACTTAACTATTCAGACAGCATATAAAAATTGTCTAGATGAACAGCCAATTGTGTTTAACAGAACTGAAAATAGTTTTTCTAGAATTAGAAAAACATATAAAATAAACTGCTAGCTTAGATGTTATCAAAGTCTAGATTTAACAAATATAAAATAAATAAGCGGTTAGCTTAAATTTATTTAAGACATTATACTATGTGAAAAATATTGACAAAATATCGGCCAAATGATTGGCGGTTGTGTGAAAGGTGCTCAAATAAATACCGATAAAGATAGTGAATAAATGAAATTTATCTAATCTTAGGTGCACTTAGTTTCGGTGCATTTAGGTGCAAATATCTTTTTTTACATTTTTTGAAAAAATTATATACAGTTATTAATCTAATGTATTTAACATGTATATTAATTTTTACCATTTTTGAAAATTTGTAAATATTTTTTGAAATCACTAGAATGCTACTGATTTTAAAAAGTCCAAAAAATCTAAAAATTTCATAAATGGTAAAAATTGATACACATGTTAAATACACTTAGATTTACGATTTTATTAAAAAATTTTAAAAAAAATAAAAAATGAGTTAAATGCACTTGGGTGTACCAAGCCTAAGTACATTTACATTTGGGTGCATTTAAGCATATCCTTAAATATATATCATAAGAAAATTTATAAAAGAAACACTCATTGTGTAGAGGATGCATGCACAAGAAGCAACAGAAATTATTTATTTGTGAAAGAAGTACATCAAATCTTCAAGATAAATTTTAAGGAGTGTTTGTATATATTATATTTCATTCAAATAATATCATGTAAGTTGCAAAATTTAAAAATTTATATGAATAATATGATTTTTGAAGTTACGGCAGCAAAACAAAGTGGTATCTTATAGAAGGACAAAGCACTCAAATAATGACTTCATATTCTAGTCACTTTGGAGTTCATTTCATCAAATTGAATATTGATATAGAAAATTGGAGTTCTTTAAAAGGACCATACCTAATTTTATGAGAATTAGATTTCAAGAAGGCCTCCATTGTGCTTATAAATAATCTTTAACAGCAACATCAGTTCAAGACGTGCTCTAATGACCATCTCTGATAGCTGCAAAAGAAAAGAATACAATGGTAACATATCACGAAATGCAAATAATTGTGCAGCTCTACAGTAATGTTCTAACAATGACGGGATTCTTTTAAACATGTAGGTGTTTGAGTTTTGGATTGAACCTCTAAACCTTAATACGTGTGCTTGTTTTTCTTCTGCTACTCACTTTCCACAACATACATCCTTTTACTCTTGGGGCCTATTTGTTTTTAAATAAAAATTTTCAATCTCCATAATTATCTAATGTTTTAATTATTTCTTCCAAACTTCCTATATAAATTATCTCACTTTTCAATTATTTTTACACAACTACTCATACGATTAACTTATCTATTTTAATTTTATTCTATTTATTTATCATTATTACTCTTATCATATTACATCATTTTCTTTCATTTTAATAACTTTTACACAAAAACTTTTCATATAAAAGTTTTATTATTTTCCAAACACACCATTAGCAAAAAAGTTATTAAAGCTCAATTGACCAAGCTTTGGCCATACATTTGGCGCTAATACTTTAGAACGTACAAAGCTATTTCAATTGGTACTCAGATGAAAAAAGGTTTATAGTTCTCATTTTCACGCTATATTAATATTATTACATTTGAAATGTTAATTATATATTTATTATCAAAATGATTTAAAATAATATGGTCAGAGAATTTATGTCAAGAATTTTGAAAATGCATTAACTATGAAGTTCTATTGTAGAACAAATAAACCATAAATGGAATGTGTTATTAAAATTTTCAAATTTATACATTCCAATATATAATTAAATATTAACATTTTTATCATAAAAAATATTAACATTTTCACAAAATATGTTAATATTTTCGGATATAAATGTGAAAAATATTTTATTTTTATTATTGGGCAAATAATAAAATTTTGGATTTTGTCCAATTAAAACACATTTATATTTAAATTGGATTTCTTCTTTCGATTATGATTATTTCATGTATGCAGCATCACTGCACCGGAACAGCGGTGCAGTGGCCCCAAAATGGGGCCCACATGATCATGAAATCATGATCTACTCCACCCATTGTATTTAGAATAATGTATTCTATTATCATACCAATTTTCATCCCAATCAGATACTTTAAAGTTGTTATTTACATCAAACTATTTTATTACGTTGGATTTGTACCATTTTCAGATGGGGCCCATATACATATCTGATTGGTATGAAAATTGGTATGGTAGTAGAATACATTATTCTAAATACAATGGGTGGAGTAGATCATGATTTCATGATCATGTGGGCCCCATTTTGGAGCCACCGTACTGCTGTTCCGGTGCAGCGTCACTGCACCGGAACAGCTCTCTCTCTCTATATATATATCAAAGGTGACAAGTTATTTAGATTTCATCAAATTAACCTTACGGGCCCAAACTAAATATGCAATATTTAATCTAATATAACTTCTAAATAGCATGTTAATTGATTCTTCTTGAACCTAAATATCACCTGTTTGATTTGGCTCGCGAGATTAATTTTATGAAATTTAAACCACTTATCGTCTCTAATATATCGTATTTAGTTAGGAAATATAGAAATTGTGAAATAATTATTAATATATCTATTAAAAATGGGAAATCTGTTTTAAGTAAAAAATACTGTAGCTAGATAAATTCCGAAATCTTATTATTTGTATTTAAATAAATTCTTCATTGGAAATTTTATATTTTTATTTTTCAAATTGCACAATGTAAGATTTCTAAGTAGATCTTGCGGTCAACATATTTCTAAAATAAATATAATAAATTTGCGTATTTTGCAAAAATGAAAACTCATAAGGGTTATTTTGAAAATATTCAAACCCTGAGTGAGAAAATTACACAAAATTACGAGGTTTATTAAATAAAGAAGAACGTTTTTCATGGAGTTGACACCATTGAGCATTGAATATATAAATGGCGGTGTCGCTATTTTGGTGATTAAATTAAAATATATTGCACTCAGCATTTAGAATTATTTATTTTAATAAAGAGATTAAGTTTCGTTCAAAACTGAAGATGTGCATGATCGTCATCTATCAGAGTGTTAAATCGATGTAAGAGATTTACTTAATTTATATATCAAATTTAAAGTTTTTTTAAGGAAATTTTAAAGCCATTAATTTAACATTGAAACTGTTGACGCCGCCAGTGGCACGGGGAGAGCTTGCATTGGTCTACTTCTCCCACGGAGATACACCATACCCTGAAAAGTCCGCGCCCTCAAAATACCAAGACATTCAAATAAAGCAAGCAACACGTTGGAATGGTGTTTTAAAATATTATTCACCTCTAGCTAGAGCCGCTTTCTCGGTCTGTGTGCGAGGTCATGATTTCGGTGATGGGTAACGTCTTCCATTTCGTTTTAGGAGTAATGTCCACTTTAGGTATATAAGGTTAGATTTACACTCTCTGAGTAAGAATTAAAAAAATATGCATTTGCCAAATTAGCTGGTAACGCAAGATATACGCAGCTAGCGGTCGGGCGTTGGAAGTCTTCTCTTCTCTCGCTGTGGGAGTATAAAAAATATTTCTCCTTTTTATGGGAGCGCAGGAAAAAAATATTCCTGTTGTAATGAAATATTTATAAGATATCCTCCGGTGATGAAGATTATAAAACAGTCTCGTTTGTAATATATGTCACAGTTTTTATAATTCTAATAAAAAACATGCATTTGAAAAAATGTGAGAAGTACGGTACTAAAATTAAATAAAAAAAGATTATTCACCTCTCGATTGGAAATCAAGGTCACCATCAAGTCCATACAACTTGGATTAGAAAATAGAATACTCAAGTTGACGAGGTGGCTCCAAGTCTTTTGTTATGATCAAGCTTTAAGTTAATTAATTAAATTATAAAAAATAATATTCTATACATTTTAAAAAGGGATTAGACGGAAAAGGACATAAATGCAATCCAATCTTGAGCAGCTAACATGCAAGGCCACTTGAGTGGGTGCATATCCAAGTCACGCAAGCAGGTGGCTTCCAGAGCATGCAAGACGTGTTGGCTTCATGCGTCTTGTAATTTACTATCGCATCGATGCGCTCGCTTTGAAGTTTGAACTTATCTACTCCAAAAGGTGGCTCGATCGCGTAATCGTGTGCAGATTTTTCACTATCCATGCAAATTTTTTTTTTTCCGCAAAAAATAAAAAGATGTTGAAGGGCTCCGATACTGACACCATCCTTGCACATTTGACAGTGTGGCTTGAAACATACCATCAAAATCGAGATCATTGATCCATTTCACCTGCCCGAACAAGTTCCATGCACAAAGGTAAGTTGGAAATGGTGCTCGGGTTGTGGAGCATCCCGTTCGCCATGCACGCTGGGCTTCTGGTTCTTTTCATCTGTTTGCTTAAGTTGAGGTGTAATTGAGTTCGGATTCGACTCAAACTTGGCTAGCAAAACTCAAACTGGAGCAATGTCGAAATTACCTGTTGTTGAACCTTAGCTCGATTTAACTCAGCATAAACCTAAATTGAAAATAATTTGGTACCGAATCAGGTGAATCTAAGCTTGAATTATACATAACATATATTTTTTATATTTATTTTATACTCCATATAAAATCTAGTCTCGTTCTCCCATATATATTATATTTATTTTATACCTCATGTGTAAGTATTATTTCTCCTTAAGTCCACTGATATAATATAATATAATTTTTTTTTCTCATTTTCTTATAAAAAAAAGAATTTGGCTTGATGATAGTTTTAAGACAAAGCATGAAAACTATATTGGGAAGTTAAGATGTTTTATTTAGTGTTGTAAATTAAAAACTTATGCTAGGTATTTTAATTTGACTGTTTGAACTTAATACTAGTGGTTAGATGTTTATTTTACTTGAAATAAATTTGTTATAATTTTATTTGACTTAATATTGTGGTTGTAGGATAATTTTTTTATTACAATTAACATTATAATTTTTTTTATTGGATATTAATGTTTATGTATATAACGATGAAACTAATGTTAAATTGCATAATAGAAAAAAGATGCATCTCTTCATTCTCCAAAATAGGCTACTACGTTACTTGATGTAAAAAGAATGTTTAAATAAGATTTTCTTCTTTATACTCTTAATTACTCTTGAATTTTTTGATTTAAAATAAAAATTATAATTTTCAATTTTTTATTATAAATTTGAAGTTGAATAAATATAAAATAGATAACAAATATATATTGGTGGAAGAATTTCAGCCCAAATTTAAAAAATAAAATTAGGTTTAGATTTACAAATAGAGTTAGGTTTAGAGTCAAAGTTTAGGTTTTAAAAATAATATTAAAATTAAGATTGAGGTGATCTCGAGTTGTACTTATATGCATGAGTATGAAACTTTTTTGGTGTTGGCTAGCAGTGTTGATGTATTTTTTTTTTTTGAAAATTTCTTATATATGTGCAGCTTCTATACCTAATTCTTTTTTATTTGCCATAGGATTCATTAACTTTGGTCTTTGAACTAGTTACCACTAGGTTTGAACCTTTGACCTTGAGCACAGATGCCCGGATGTGAAATGAACTACTATAGAATTGGTCATTTTGCACCTAATTCTTAAGGACCTACAATTTTGTATAAATTTCTCTTGTACTTTAATATTTAACATTAAATTTCTATTATTCCATGTCATCAACAATGTCGTAAACAACCATTATATACTTATTGGAAAGACAATTTTGCTCATCCAAATTTATTAAAATGATTCGGCCTCAATGTGCATTTCTTGATGATGATAAATGGTTAATTTGTGACATAAAATAACTCAAGTGGATCTAAAAAAATTTTAAAAAGTAAGATAGTCTTTTCAGCAAGCAGCTAGATAATAGTTGTGTTGAGACGCGAGTAAAGTAAAAAAATTTAGATTGGATATATGATAAATTTATAAAAATTTGAAAGTATATTATAAATTAAAGGTAAATATTACGAGTTAAGAATTTTTCTCCGTATTTGTCCCCTATTTTTGTCCTTTTGCATTGCTTAAGAGATTAATATTAAAGGTATTATCACCCAAGGCGCCAGAGGACAGTGGTTGTCAAAGGTGTTGGGTTCAAATCCCAGGTAAGTGGAATTTCAACTCAATTATTATAGAAGTAATTTGGTCTCCGTTTAGTAAATTGAGAGTTGTGTTTTCGTAATACTTATGTGGGGTTATATCTTCAAATTTCTTAGGTAGAACTATGTGTCTCCAAAAATGCTTAGGTGGGGTTATATTTCTAGATTTCTTAGATAGAGCTATGCGTCTCTAAAAATTTGTAAAAATGTCTTCAGCCTCAAGTATAATATGTATTGAGATGTATGTAAATATGTTCGTAAAAAAAAGTAATGATGCTGCCCATTAAGCGTGCAGTGGGACTTCCATCTTTAATTTTTAAAATTGGGGGCCATTAATTCTACAAGGGGGTCCAACGTCAAAGTGAAGTACAGTTAAAACTGTACATTAATTAAAAAAAAAAGTCCAGTTAAAAATGTCTGGTCTCAACAAACTTGTGCGGCTCATGATTGGCTTGGTTGACGTCAGGTTTATTTCATCGCGTGCGACATGAAATTAGTGCTCTTTGTCAATTTTTCAGCCGTTCGTTGATTAAATTAATCATCATTAACCAGCATTATGATCTTTGCTTAACAACTTTCTTTTTTAAGTAGAAGCACGATGATATACTTTCCATACCATTATATCATTCACCCATTAGACCTTTTGCTGAGTGATGTTGTCCTTTTTTTTTTTTTTCTGGATAGAAGTCATGTTGTCTTTTATATAGACTATTCTATAAAAATACAACCCAATTTTTATTTGGCCACTGATCATTTGTGGGCGGTCAAATGACATGTTTAAGTCCGGCTGCCAAACCTGTTTTTTATTTTTTTAAAAATTTTTATCCGGGCTAAATTACATAAATTGCCAAAGTTCACAAGAGAGAAAAAATTCCAAAAAAAAAAAAAAAAAAAAGTTTGGCAACTTGATGGAAACACTGCCATTATGTTGGGTGGACAGTGGATGGAAATTTTTAACAACACCCTATATAGGGGGGAAACTGTAAATACTTTTACTAAATGAAGGAAATATAAAAACTCCCAAAATAGCTAACAATGGAGTATCATGAGTTATTATTAAGTACACCCTTGTGGTGATCTATACCCTTTTATTGTCACTTAAGAATGTGTTTAGCCAATAAAAAAACTTTTTAAACTAAAATTTTTCTACATAGAACTTTTTACTTTCTATAACTATTTTATTTTTAATTATTTTTTTCACTTTTTTCGATATAATTACTTTACTTTTCAATTACTTCTATATAACTACCTATACAACTAATTTATTTTTTTTAATTTTATTTTTTACTTATATCATCACTCATATCATATCATATCATTTTCTCATATTCTAAAAATATTTACACTAAAAAAAAATTTATTCAAAGTTTTATCACTTCTCAAATACACCATAAACTTATCTAATTCACAGTAAAATTAATCACTCATTAATAAGATTTTCCCGGATACTAAATTATAATAAAGAGCAAGTTTGGCGGCTCCTTGCGAATAAAATTGTACATAAGTGTAAAAGTGAGAAAGAAAAAGAGAATTATATGATACAACGGGCATAATGATTGACGGTAAATTCGATATAAAAATATTGAGATATAAAAAATATTAAAATATGTATAATATCAGAATATTGACAAATATGTAGAGTTAATTGGAATATGTAAAAATTTATGATAATAATAAGAAAATTTTAAATAGTTAAAATATCAAAATCATCTTAAAAAATGTAAAGAATGAATGAAAATGTCAAAAAAAATTTAACCTGTTCGTTCCCTTTACTGAATGGAGCAACAACATAATTTTTTTTTGCATAAGGTGAAAAAATAATAATCCTATTTCCACTTTAATTATATACACAGAAGTTAAAAAACCGGTCCGGTTCGCGCAGACATACCGTAAACGGGCCATACCACGGTTAAGTGGTTTAACCGGTTAAACCGTCGCTGAACCGCATTTTAACAAGAACCAGCGGAAAACGGTTCAATCCGAGGTTTGGTTTGAAAATACATATCTTCCCACCTGATCGGACAAACATTGGACATTTCTTAATACGTATAAGTTGGATATAATCATAATAAAATTCATGGGATATAATCATAATAGAATTCATAATAAATACTACAACTTATATTAACTATTACAGCGTATTACAAATTACTGAAAATTTAGTCTCAATGGTATGCTTAGCAAACTATAAGACTTCTCTATCTAAAACTTTTCTATTCAAAGTTTTTCATTTTCTACAATTATCATATTTTTTAATCATTTCTTCATATCTTCCCGAACAACTACCTTATTTTTCAATTATTTCTATACAACCATTTGTAAAACAAACATATCTATTTTAACATTGTTTCTTTATTCTTTGTCATTATCCTTATCATGTTATATCATTTTCTCCAAATTCAAAAACTTTTCATTAGATGCTTTATTACTTCCAAAACACAATGTAAATTGTCAAGAAGAACACAACAGAATTCATGCAGCCAACTCCACCTACGTGGGAAATGACTTATGATGATGATGATGATGATGATGATGATGATATTAACTATTGCAATATTTGTTGGTAAAATCGTATTAAATTGTTGAATCGGCCAAAAAAATCAATTAGTTTAGGAGTTGATATAATATTTTGACGAAAAGTTTCAAAACACAATATGAGATGATGATATAGGTAATAATAAAAAATAAAAAGAATAAAGTTAAAATAAATAATTTAGTTATATGTGTAGTCGGATAAAAATGATTAAAAAGTAAAATAATTTTATAAAAAAATGAAAAAATAATTTAAAAAGTAATTATAAAGAGTAAAAATTTTTAGATTAAGGGGTTTTTTTAACATTAAAAATTTTTGAACCAAAACTTTTTACTCTCCACAATTATCTTATTTTGTAATCATTTCTTCACATTTTCTTATACAACAACTCTACTTTTCAATCATTTTTATATGATTTTTCATACAACTAACCTATCTATTTTAACTTTATTTTCTTTATTTCTCATCATTATCTTTATTACATCACATCTTTTTTTTTTCATTTCAACAATTTTTATAACAGAAATTTTTCATTCAAAAGTTTTATTACTTTTCAAATACACTCTAAAAATATTTCGATTAAAAAAGTATTATTTATGGCCAAACACACCCTAATCGGTTAGTTTAGTCAACTTTGATTTAGCAATGCATCTTTTAACTTTTAATATTATTGATCCAAGAAAATTGTACATCATTATTGTAATTAGTGGTGAATGATCTATTCATCCACAATAAAACATTATTCGAAATCTAAAGTTCTAATTATACTATTTTTATTTTATTATAGAAAGTATTGAATGGTGTAACATCAACCAAACAATCAATCAAAATTTTCAACCTCCAGTTCGATAGGTGTTAGGATAAGGAGATCACCAACGCACAGCTTTTAATGCTTTTATTCAACATTTAAATCTTGTCGTTCTGCTTACACCACTCTACATTCCCATGTTAGTTGCTTAAGCACTTAAGTGGCGACGCTAAAACCATCTTATTTATTATGGTCGATATTTTCAGGTTTTTTCCCCCAATCGAATCGTTGGCAAGTGAAATAGGGGGATGGTCGTTCTCACGTGTGGATAAATGGCACGTGTCCATCTCCGCTGAAGCGAATTGCTCTCATTGAAGCTCTGGAGTCCTTTCTCATCAGCAGGCAAGAAAAAGTGAAGGGAAGAAGAGGATCAGGAAAAAGATGCTACTTGCCGTCCTCTTCTCTAATTCCGAAGGCAACATCCTCATTGAACGGTAAGCTAATCTCTCACTTTAATTTATCTCTATCTTTTCTTTCTAGATCTTTGAATATTTTTAATCCCTAATTCGTGATTCGTATCTTTCTTCCGGCTATAAATCTTTACGTCGGGATTCGTATCTTTTTCCAGCTATATATGTTGATCCAATTTGTAAACTGATGATTAAAAAAAGGCGGAGCCGAATCCCTTCTTTCGAAGGAACTAGGGCTAGAGGCATGTTTGCTGTTGTGGAAATGGATCTCTATAAGTGTCACACGGGCTTGAAATCTAGACTACTCATCTCTTGATCTGCACCATCGATCTCATATGCTTGTTTGCATTTGGATGTTCCTGTCGTCGAATTAAAGGACTGACTCGTTCATCTCGATTCAAATGGGAATCTCAATTGGTAATATGGGATAGCAAATCGACCTTGATTCGTTGCATTGATCTTGTGAATTTACAGATTTCATGGAGTCCCAGCGGAGGAGCGGTTGCATTGGCGATCTTTTCTCGTTAAGTTAGGAGCAGATAATCTCAAAGGCGCGAAAAATGAGGAGCTTTTTGTTGCATCACACAAGTATGTACCTCTCCACTTTGCCAGTTTTATTTATTCTATATTTTTGGTAATTCTTTTAGATGCAAACATGCTTTCTTGTTGGACGTGAGTAAATAGCCCGGAAATTGGAATTAGTGCCAACCATCCATCCCATGTTTTCTTTCAGATGATCTTATAAACAATAATTCATTGGCATGAGTATGAAATACACCTAAAAAAAAATTACAAAGAGTATGTTAGATAGACTTAAATAGTAAGGTAAATTTAAGGATTCCAGCTGCACTTACTCTTGTGTATTTAAAACAGACTTATCATGGATGACAATCTTTCTGGGAATGGAACTGAGCTTTTGATGTGATCATTAGGCCATTAAGTCTTCTTCTCCATTTGTTTGTGCGTTTTTATTTGTTTCTTTTAATGAAATAAGCATGCTTTACTGAGAGAAAGAGAGGAAGGGAGGATATGCAACTGAAAGCAAAAATGTATTGTGGGGGGCTACCTCAATTTCAGGTTGTGCAACTGAAACATAAGATTTGCTTTGTGAGGAGGGCTATCTTCATCAGGCTCATGGTCCTGTAGTACCATGCAGAAGGTGTTGAGAATTGGAAGCTCTTGATTTACAAGACTTGTAAAAACAACACTTCAATGACAACACTTGCACCCTAGACATGTTAACATAATGCTCTCTTATACAATCCCGTCCCCAAGTGATGACTCACTGAACAACTCAACTTAGAACTTAGTCACTTACACTTTTAGCTTACACCTCATACAGACCTTACATTCATACTGTATTTCAAACATCATTTGCAGTCTTGCAGTCACACCCTCTATGCTATGCCTTACCACTTGTGGTTTGCTACTTCACTCAACGACTGTTGCTTGCAGCTTGATGGGACAGGGATCTTCATGCTCCTAACATATAATAGTCAGTTACATGACTGACTTGAAGTTATGGATTCCTTCATTTATTGCTTTGCTCATTCATTGCACGTTGGATTATGTGGGTGGTTGAAAATCTCTAGCAAGCAGTTGATTTTGGTGGCATTTCGAGTCATTGACTAGGCAAGTTTGGAAATGTGGAATGGGAGAAATTGTGTGATGGGGTTGGAGTAGAAAAGAGAATATTTTAGGAATTATGTGATTGATATGAAATAATAAGAGTAAAGTTTGAATAATTAGGGTAGTTTGAAGGAAAAATGATTGGAATAGAGAGGTATAGTTGAACAAATAGGATAGTTTAATTGTAAAATCAATTGTTGGAAAACGTGTTTACCATCCTTCCCATACTTTTTGAATGCAAAACGTGCCCTATATTAAGGAGACAATCAGTGGCGGCTCTAGTATCTATTCGTATGCATTAGATTCTTCCATAAAAAAAATCAATAAATTCCTTTGATAGCTAAAGAACAAAACAATTACATTGCATGTGAACATGCTATCTCTCTCCTCAGACATTGACCCATTGATCGGCTAGCTTAAATCTTTTTCTGTGGAACTGTCTGGAAATATTCTGAGGCATTTTGGCACCTGACCCGGCTAATATTTATTTAATTGTTATTAGGCATCATTGAAATGGATCCTCCAGCTGCTAGTTGTGATGGACAATGAAATACACCATTGAAAGAGCAGCAAGAGTCAATTTGATAGGATGGAGTCTGTGCTCTGGTAAGGGCATTGAACAGCATATTAAGTCGTTAATTTTTAGTCAAATTAAAGAAAATTTACCGCTGAAAGTAAGTTTTTAATTTCATTATGAATTGCAGCTAATTGCCAAAGGTTTCATAGACTTTTTTATTCCTCTTCCGATACAACATAGAAATTTTGAAAGAGACCTAGCAACATTTGTCTGTAGACATTCCCTTGGCCATATGAGTGCTTCACTGAAGAGTTAAGATTGCCTTTACATATTCCATCAAAAAAAAGATTGCCTTTACATGTCTGCTGTTGGTTTATATTTGCTTTTTTGGTCAAATAGTTGAAGTGTCAGTGTGAATGCTGAGGCTGTTAGTCACCTTATTTTACTTCTAATAAAATGTCAGTTCATTAAAGGGCTAACAAGTTTACTGTTCACTAATTACAGGTCAGTTTATATCGTTTACACAATGCTCAGTGATGTTTGCATCTATGTAGTCGGCAAGGATGAATATGATGAACTTGCTTGTAAGTCCTAAGAACCAAACTTTCTTTTGTTTCTAGATAGAATTTCTGTGAGCCCTGTACTGTGTACATGCCGATGTTAGGCACATTTGACTGTTGAATGGTGAAATTGTCATTCCACCAAGAAATTGACTGCAAGAACAAAATTCTGCCCTTCTGCAAGAATAAAAATATTCCCTTCCTTCTCATCTTGGGCTGCTCGTTGACTTGGAAGATGTACATGCTTTGCTGGATGAGTGATGATATGACTGTCCCAATAATTTTTGTGCATGAATCTGTGTAGTGGGGACCATGTGATGCGCCTCTTGGATGCCCCTTACAGAATCACATTTGCCTGGTTTGGGTTCCCGTGAGGCTAGCAGGCTTCTTTCGAACTGTGTGCGCATCTGACAGTTTTCGTGTTAACCATTCAGTGGCAGAAGTGATTTTTGTGATCATATCATCAGTGAAAGATGTCTGTGGTAAGCCTCCAACTGAGCGTCTCTTCCTCGACAAATATGGAAAGATATGCTTGTGTTTGGATGAAATTGTGTGCAAGGTAAGTGTGTTTCATCTAGAACTTATGTATATTAATTCAGTGATTCCTTTCTACTAAGGGCATGTTTGGTATTCTACATATATGGTATGGTATGGGAGCACATTTACCAACACATAATTTTACAACCCAACAACTATATTTTTCCAATATTACGTTAAATATTCCAAACCTTTTTCTTTTCAATTACTCTATTTATTTTAACTTTACCCATATTATTTCACATCAATTGTACAATTTTCGAAATATTTTCTTTTTTACTACCATCCCATACCATAAATTTTTCTCATTTCACAATCCCAAACATGCCTTAAAACTAGGCATAGTTGATAGGTAAAGCCTAATCTCTCTTTTCAAGTCTAATGTTCAATGATTTCGGTTGGGTTTGGTGGATCAAATGTAAATTCAAATGCAGTTCAATGAAACGATGTTCCTTAAGATCTAAGAACAACCGATGTTCCCAAAGATCGAAGAACTAGAGATTGTTATTCTTTACCTCAATACTTTCCAAATCACTTGCACAAAAAGCATATTGATCACGTATCTTGTTGAGTGTTGATCTTGCCTGGGATGATTGTTCTTGCTTGCATTATCTGGTTGAGTGTTATTTGGGTGCTTGTCTGGCTAGTGTCTGATGCAACTTTGCACACTAATTAATCTTTTCCTTGGTTGTAATGTGAAGGGCATGCTTGAGAATACAGACAAGGACAGAATCAAGCGACTGATAAGGTTAAAACCACCAACTGAGATCTGATCAGAATAATTTCCTTTCAACCGCTGTTTAAATTTTCTTGTTTTATATCGCCATTATTTCTTTCACAGCAGTGCTTAGTAAATGAAGAATTGTTCATTGAATTTTGTTGTAATTTTCACACTTTCAACTGGATTTCAGCGAAATTGTTCAGATTCTTTCATTCTTTGTTACTCATGATCTAGGCTGGGAACCTCTCAGCTGTTACAATGGGAGATTTGTTATACAATTCGTTCTTCGGATGCTCGTTTGCTTGACGGTCCTAAAAGACTGTCTAGCTGATTAAACCATTCATTAAAAGACTATTTTTGGAGATGTGTGTGTATAAGTATTTCAGTCATTTAAAAGTCAAAACATGTGTGTGTATATATATATATATATATATATATATATATATATATATATGGAACGCAATCCTATGCACCCGGGTGCATTCAGCCTCAATGCACCCGAGTGTACTACACCTTTTTTTTAAATTTTTTTTTTGAAATTTTTTTTACACAATGGTTAATCTAGGTTTATTTAACATATGTATTAATTTTTACTATTTTTGGAGACTTTTAGATATTTTTTTTAGATTTTTAAAAATCAGTGGCATTTTCAGTAATTTATATTTTTAAAAATCTAAAAAAAATATCTAAAAATCTTCAAAAATAGTAAAAATTGATACATATGTTAAATAAACCTATATTAACAGCTTCATGAAAAAATTTTCAAAAAAAAATAGGTGTAGTACACCCGGGTGCATCGAGGCTGAATGCACCTGGGTGCATAGGATTGAGCTCCTATATATATACCCTTGTTTTTAAAAATAAAAAAATTATACACATCTTTAAAAAGATAAAACTTAGTTTATAGATTAAATACACCGAAATTAATAATCTTATAAAAAAAATTTCAAAAAAATAATAAAAAAATGGGTTTTGCACGTCAACCCGCTGCATTAAAGCATACCTCAATCCACAGTAGATGAAATCGATTTTAAGAGTGATATTCTCGATTTTGAGTATTGATTTTTAATGTTTAATTATTTTCAAATCCTAATCGTTCGACGGGTGAAGCTTCTTGAATTTCGATACACTACTTGATTAAGAATGTTTAATGAATTACAAATCTTGACGGTTATCCGGTAAACCTTAACCCCTTGACAAACTACATAATTTTGCAATAATGACACCAGAAAGATTGAAAAATATATACACTAATTTTACAAATAAATCGAGTTGTGTTGCGAGAAAATCTTGTCAAGTCCGGTCTGCAATTTGGCCTGTTAGGAAGGGATGCACTTATCACGATCACAAAGCTATTCAGCAAAATCTTATTTGGCACTTGCGTCCAATTTCGGGAGTTTTGTTTCAATGCATAATGCACCTGGTTGCAAAAATCATTTTTAAATTTTTTTTTTATAAATCTGTTAATTCAAGTATATTTAACTTACTGATTAAGTAGTATTTTTTTTTGAAAATATGTATATATAATTTTTCTATTTTTAAAAGCAAGAGTATTTTAATCATTTAAAAATAACTAAAACCTCTATAATTTTGAAAATCAAATATATATAAAAATGGTAAATTTTAATTTATAGATTAATATACTTACATTAATAATTTTATTAAAAAAATTCAAAAAAGAAATGAGTTTTGAACTCATATGCATCTGGGTGCATCCGGATGCATTGAAACATTACACTAATTTCGTGTAAGCTAAACTATAACAGGAAAGCCTAACTCTTAACTCTGCAAAATTTAGTTTTGAAGAATAACAATAACAATAATAATAAATCTGCAAAATTTTATGTATTTATTTAATGACGCGATAGTCGTGGAACTGAGGGGTTTTGGAAATTGTGTTTCCGAAAAGCGCAAGAACTTATCCCCACAAGTCAAAAGATCATGGAAAAATCAAAGGAAAAGAGTGGATCACGAATTTAAAGTAACCTTTTCTTTGTGCTTGGCAGCAGACAGCAGTAGGCAGCAGCAAATATCCAAGACGACGGCAATTCCGAAGGAAAGCCGTGCTAGAGAAAAACATGGATTCTTTCTGGTAATTGGGACGGATGCTATTGAGGCATATCAAAACTAACCTGAATTATCCATCTCAATTCCCTCCGACATATAACTCACGCCAACAACATCATTTTCACAATTTTCCTACAAGAAACAGGACAAACCAAACACGTTGGTAGCTTGGTCTAAAGCTCATTTGAAATTTGCAGTTACCCTCACAATACTTTCTTCAGAAATGACATATTTTAAGCAATTCGCCCCGCAAAATTCGAACTATAGCACTGCTACAAAATTTATACCGCTGCACACAGAGGATATCATACAGCAAGAAATGGGCTTGATTGTTTGGCTTGAGCAAGCATCTGGACAACATCCCTCATTGTGGGCCTCTCCACGCTCTGCTCTTGGACACACAGCATTGCCACGAAGAACACTTGCATTGCTTCATCCAGGCGGACGTCGGTGAGATGCTTGTCTAAGATCTTCACCACGCCTTCTTTGATCCAATTTGTATTCATCTTCGCCCACTGAACAATGTCTAGCCCTTCTTCTTCGAAATCTCCGACTGGTCGTCGACCTGTTAGCAGCTCCAACAGGACTACTCCAAAGCTATAAACATCGCTTTTCTCGTCTACCTTCAGTGTGTAGGCGTATTCTATAGATAAAAAGAAAGAAACAAGTAACTAAACGGATCTTGAAAATTCTAAATCATAGGCTGTGCTTCTTTTCATCTGCTCAGTTTGCATCCAACAGATAGTGTCCTGTCCTGGAGCTGCTTTTTGACAGGACAGCCATATCCATCTTGTGTACAAGGAATAACGGGGATGGAAATCCTATGATAAAGAAAACTCCCAACTTGCCTTGGGGGATCTTTGGGGGTCCCCCAGGTTTCTTTTTCTGATCTAGCTCTATAAGATAAAGCCATTCCCGCCAATCAAGTGGGCCACAATAGGGGATTCTAAAATTTTTAGTGACTACTTGAATTTGAGGGCCTCCTTGGTTTTGTGTCAAGTGCCGTTTTGTGATGCAGACATCACGATGGGCCCACACATCACGTGATGTGAAAAGGGCATGATGTGCAAAAGTTATCCCTTTCACTTGTAAAAAAGCAACAACAGTTCGCTAAAGTAAAAGCATGAAAATAATTTGCATCAAAGGACATGCATCTTCTAGGGTTCGGGAAAATAAAAAAGCCATGCTTGGATCCCAATCAAGATTCTCTAGAACTGCGTTCAGATTTCAGGAATTTGTTATTAGCAGAATTATGAGTTTCGGTCAAAAAAGGTGCTAGTGATAGTTTTGAATGTGCATGGATTTTGGATTCCAAGGCAAAGCAGAAGCTCAGCCAAAAGAGTCGAGGTAAGGGATGGCAGGGAAAAGGAAAAGGAGAATGTTGCTTTGGGCTGGCATTGTTTCGCTCACTGTTACACGTGACAAAAGCTTCGGCAAATGGATATTCTATTCAATTTAAAAGCTTGAATGGGCAGGTGGGGATCGAAGGAATCTGGAAAATTTTCCTTTTTCTAGCTAGGTTCCCCTGCCAAGTAGATCTTTCACTGTCATGATCTTGGCCACAGGCTGAAGTGGGAATCCTACTCGAGGAAGATGGTATGGCCCATTCAAACCATTTCCAAACCCCCACAATGGAGATTAAACAATGATTGAGCCGGCTAGAGTTGCAGCACTAATTGACAGACAACCGAGCTGAGTTTTGTTCGCATTCTGCGAAAACTTCTTGGGCTTAATCCAAACAAAGCTTTTATTGACATTTTGTCAGAATGTGTTGTGTCACTCAAGTACACCTAACGGATTCTGATTAGTGCCTGGTGTGGGAAAATGCGGCCTTGTAGCACTCAATGAACTAGCTTATCTACATAGCAACACTGATATACATTTGAATGTGGCATTTGTGCAAGGTTTGTTTCAGATCCAGCCTCACTTTTTGTGTGTCATTGTGGCTATGCTGGTCCCTGAATGTGAGCAGAACTTAAAACCGAAGAAAGTAGCGTAATTCAATCCAAGTAAAGTTGATGGAGGGAGGAAACAATTACCAGGGGCAATGTAGCCATAGGAGCCAGCAATGGCAGACATGCACTCCGATGTTCCATTGTCCTGCAAGAACTTGGCAAGGCCGAAGTCTGCAACATGGGCTTCGAAATTGGAATCAAGCAAGATGTTGTTGGACTTAACATCTCTGTGCAATATCAGAGGACTGCAATCATGGTGCAGGTAACACAGGCCCTTTGCAGCTTCCATAGCGATCTTTAGCCGGACTTCCCATTTCAGATGTCCACCTTTCTTCCCATGAAGCACTTCCCCCAAGCTTCCATTGGGCATGTACTCATAGACAAGCAATTTAGTCTCCTTGTTGGAGCAAAACGCCAGCAGTCTGACAATGTGCCGGTGCCGAATCCTTCCCAATGTCTGAATTTCAGCAGAGAATCCGTTGTCATGGGAAGAACCTTTGCTTATTGCCAGCAGCTTCTTGATTGCTATTTCTTCGCCATTGGGCATTGTGCCTTTGTAAACGACTCCAGCTCCTCCCCTGCCTATGATGTTTTCTTCCTTCAAGCATTCTTGAATGTCATTGGAGCTGAATCCCAGCTTCTGGAATGCAGTAAGCTTCCATGTTTTGGGTTTCTTCCTTCCCGACCGAACCTTGATGATTGCTCCAACAGCAAAAACCAAGGAGCAAGCTAGGAGGCCAAACGCAAAGATGAGCTTGAATTTGCTGGGACCTTGAGACCTTATCTTGCCTTGCTCGTCGTACTGCTGCGATGATGAAGCTGAGTAGCTGCATGGATTCCAGTAAGACCCACAGAGGCGAGGATTCCCTTGGAACGAAGTGGCATTAAGGTAGGCAAACTGACCGTTCTGAGGGATCCTGCCGGAGAAGTCATTATGCGAGAAATCGGCTGAAGTGAGACTCTTTATACTTCCGATTTCCTTCGGAATGCTCTGGCTCAACTGGTTCCATGAAACATTTAGGTAGTTGAGTATATGAATTTGAGCAATTTCCATAGGAACTGAACCAGTGAGCTGGTTTTGGCTCATATCAATGTAAGTGAGCAGCAGGCATTGTCCTATCTCTCGTGGGATTCGACCAGAGAAGTTATTTTTACTCATATCTATCGTACCCAAATGCTTCAATTGGCCGAGCCCCTGTGGAATTTCGCCAGTGAATCGGTTTCCATTCAGGAGTAGAATCTCCAGGCCTGAGAAATTTCCCAAGGAAGAAGGAAGAGATCCAAACAGACGGTTGTTCGAGAGATTAAGCTGGACTAGCTTGGATGGAAGCTTCATTGGTTCATTGGAGATTTTCCCGGTAAGATAATTGTTCTGCAATTCCACAAGAGACAGCTCTGGCAAGAAAAGAAAGCCGCGTGGGATCGGACCGCTGAAGTAGTTCTGCCCCAGCCGAACTCTCACCAGCGTTCTGCACTTGCCAAGATCTTCAGGCAGCGGACCAAACAGGAAGTTGTTAAACAGGATCAAGATGCTCAGTCTCTCACCATAGCAGAGCGACGTTGGAAGTAGCCCTGTTAGCCTGTTGGTGGAGAGGTCGAGTTCAATAAACTTCCCGTTCTGTCCCAGCTTGGGAGGAACGGCTCCAGTGAAGTTGTTCTGCCACAGCTGCAACACCTCCAGCTTCGGCAGCTCCGCGATGCAGTTTGGAATCTCCCCATGAAGCCTGTTGATGTGTAGGTTCAACAGCGTCAGCTCCCGAAGTTCCAAGAAACTGACAGGTATATCCCCTGTAAGCATGTTCCTTGAGAGATCGAGAGATTTTAAGCTGCTTATATGACCCAACTGTGGTGGAATTGAGCCACTGAGCTGATTTATCTGTAAGAAGAGAGTGTCCAGTTTCTTGAGGTTGCCCAATTCAGCAGGGATTGGACCATCTAGACCACAGCTTGACAGGTCAAGATGAAGCAGATCAGCCAGCTTTCCCAATTCAGGTGGAATTCCGCCATCAAAGATATTGAAGTAGCCCAAGTATAGCTGTCTTAGGCTAGTGAGATTCCCAAGCTCGGGGGGTATTGCACCACCCAAATCATTTCCAGCGAGATGGAGATAGCTCAGCTCATTAAAACTTCCGTAGCTGGATGGAATTCTCCCAGAGAAGTAATTTCCACCCAAATTCAAATGGCGCAGCTTTGGTAGCTCTGGCAAGCCCAGAGGGAGAGACCCATCGAAGTTGTTGTTGTAAGCATCCAAAACCTCAAGCGATTTGAGCTGAGAGAAGTCCAACCCCAACCTTCGATTGAACTGGTTGCTGGATATATTCAGGAATCGGAGGTTTGTCAGATTTTGAATTTCGAGCGGGAACTCGCCAGTGAGATTGTTACCAGCAATGGAGAGTTCCAACAGGCTTGTAAGATTGGAAATCACTGGAGGGAAATGGCCGGAGAAGTTGGAGTTGGAAATGTCGAGCTGAATGATGGAGCGCCTGGCGCGATCGCACCGAACACCGGTCCACGAGCAGAGCAATGTGTAGTTGGACATATTCCAATTGTCAAACGAGGAATTCTGCGTGGACAGGGATTGCTTGAGAGAAACCAAGGTTGAAGCTTGTTCCGAGAGAGATAAGTTACGAGGGAAATCCAGAGAGGAAGAGGAATGGAAGAAAAGAAGCAGAGCAGAAAGGAAGAGAAGATTCATGACAGAAACAGCCATGGGGAAGCTATTGGGTTGGTAGGAATGTGGTTTGTATTTCTACAGAACTACCCTCTCCTTCCATGGAGAGAAGAAAAGGAGAGAGAGCCTTGGATGCTGTAGAAATGAAGAATGCTTTTTGAATTTCTCAGTCTTTTCGTTCTCTCTTTGGTTTCTTTCTTTTTCTTTTTCTTTTTCTTTTATGAAAGAAAAGCAAAAGCGTTGTGTGGATTTAAAGATGTTTGTGCCCACAAGTTTTTGGATCATCAAATTCATTAATGTTGGTTGATCAAATTGACTTGTTTCATCTGGGTTTATACATTAAAAAACAAGTCCTGATTCTTAATTGATTGATAGCCCGTGTAAGGGCGTTGCCACCAAATACTGCTAACATTTGTTCCCGCATTCCAATCCTCCAGGAAATTCCTGACAGCGACAATGAATCCACTCTTGACAGGGAATATTCAGTTGATTTTAACGACAGCATATGTTACAATGCCTATTCGTTTGTAACTCATTTAGTTTAGCCACGCAGTCGTAAATTTACCACATGTTGAATCACATATCAATCATTTGTCCCAAAAACATTTGGGACATGGGTTGGGTGGACTCAAAAGTACAAGAAACATATACCTTTGGCCTGTGGGCAGGTTGTAATGGTACCGTAAAAAGAGACGCGGGAGCATTGTAAGATGTGCTCCTCCTTCCTTTAGCCTGACGACGGGTCTGCCCATCTTCTGAGGGACCATCGTATTGAGCGCCGCATACGAATAGGTGCCCTCGCTTTAGCTCTCCACCCCCCACCGAAGAGGAAAAGATAAAGGAGGTATGGCTGGCGCCTCATTTTAAAGCATTCAGCGTCCCCCACCCCACCTCTCTCTCACACACACATCCACTCTTTAGTTGCCAGCTTTAATTATCTCAGAATAAAAATTAAAAATTAAAAAAAAGAAAAAGAAAAAAAAAAAGATGAGAGCAGCTGAGCAAGAATGAATGGTATGGTGGGAAAGATTCAAGCCTAATCATCTGGTTCTTGATGAATCCCTTCCCACTGTAGAACACGTCAGAGGGAGCGATAGATGTTCGAAGCAATGTCAGAGGTCCGAGAGGGAATATTTTTCTTTTCTTCTTTAGGTTGATGGGGCCGTTGATTGCAATATCCTCTACGGTGTCAGTCCTTCTCTAGGGATGTCTGCCTTCCGTGCTGCCTGTCCATACACCTACACAGTATAAGCCGACCACGCCCACTCAATCGATGTTTGGCCATTGCTTCCACCTACAATCATATGTACTTATACATGCCTGCCTGCATGCCCGAACTGAGTGTGGCCTGGTCCGCTCGGAGGCCCTGGCCGCCTGCGTGATTGCTCCCATCAATGGCCTTGCGTACGCGTGGGGGAGAAATCTCATGCCCTCCGCCCATCGCGGACAAGAATAGAAGCCGGGGACGTCCATGAGATGAGTCCCGCAAGCCCAGCAAGTAAAATATGATTAACTTACTTTATTTTACTTTTATATTTAATATTTTACTTTTTAAAAAAAAGAGATATTTTGATCTTACGTGCTTTTACAGTGGCGAAGTAAAACAAAGAGATTTTTTGATCTTACGTGCTTTTACAGTGGCGAAGGGTACAAAAAAAAAAAAAAAAATCCTTTGAAAGGGTGGTTTGAATTTTAGTTGTGCGGAGCTTTCTAGGGAAAGGTTCCTAGATACGTATGCGAAAGTTGCTACGAAATAGTTGGATTTACTTTCACTTTCGATAAATAAATGTGGGATCGTAAAAGATATTCAGCAGACGGTGAGGATCGCCCCTTGCAACTTGCAAGGTACAGGATTCCAACAGGCTACGCATAGACGGCGTCAGCCGGTGAACGCATTCAACCATCTGATGGAACTCAAGCGGCATTTGTCCGTTTTCGAAGATGGAACGCTAGTGTAGGAGAGGATCGGCTTCACCCATTATAACCTTTTCTGATGGGACGTGCATTTCTGCATCCGCACTTCCGCAGGTAAGCAGTGCCTGTTGTGTCAGCCATTTGTGCCGATCCACGCCATTGATCTGGAAGGTCACTTGATTTAATTAAGAATAATTACAACCGTCTTCAAATTATTTTATCTTATTCCAACCACCAATATCAATAACATAAATAATTAATGAGGAGTGGTTTCCTATAAACAGTTGCATGGAGTCGTGCATACAATTTTTTTTTCATCTAGATTACATAAAATATAAACGATATGTATGTGTTCGTGTACCAAAAATCACTTTAATTTGAAGAAATTTATATTTTATAAATATCTCATATTATCTGAAGGTAAATATGAAACTATTAAATTTTAAAAATAAATATATAATATGTAGGAGTTTTTAAAATACTCGATTTTTGGTATCATAGCTAATAAATGTGAACTAATATTACGAAGAACTTGGATAAAAGCTAAAATAAAAAAAAAAAAAAACACTATATTTCTGGCTACCGATGAGAGCTTTACTTCCATACTTCCGGCCAAAGAGGCTAGCCTATGAGTCTGTGTTGCATGATCGAGTATTGGAGGAGAACAATAATGGTGTGGGTTGTACGCCGACGGGGACCCACGACGAAAAGCTAAGTTCCCCGGACAATCTCTCTTTTAAGCAGATAATCAAAACCCACTTGCCTTTGCATGCATGAAGTGAGTGCATATCTTGTCGCTGCGGCCAATGGGGCTTTCTAAATCAGGTTGGCGGATTAATTACTCAAGATCATTCGACAAGGGCACAAGCTAAAAAGATACATGTAGCTCCCAACCCTTCAAACAGGGCGATCCATCACCTGCGGTTTCCACTTCCCCCGACAGGAGAAGATGAAAAGATCTCAACCCCATCGAGGATTAATTAACGGCCCAGATCATGTATTATGTGAAAATCAGGCATATGAATTGTATTAACCGCCAACTGAGGAGAGAAAAATACAGAAAGGAAAGTGACAAAATTTCAAAAGGAAGTGGACCCTGCTTTCCAAAAGTTTGATGGAGAATTTAAATAATTTGAAATTAATCAGTAATTTCGTAAAAATACAATGAAAAGATCCAAAATTTGGGTCCCATCCCACTCTTCACTTTCGGTTGCTCACATAATATATACGATGGTGATTAAGTAAAACTTTTTCAAAAATTTTTTAGAAGATTATATATTCTCATTTCGTCATATTTTTAAAAATAATTACGTGAAATCTATATTTACCTGGAATAGTCGAGATCGTTTTGCCTAGATGCTTGATCATAGCGTATAAAAAATGCCCAATATTAATTATTTGTAAAAGTTAAATACTTCAATGACGCTCATACTACTGAAGATTTCAAGGTATCACTCTCATCTTGGGCTTATCTTGATCAAAAATCAAAATCTAATCCATCTAATCTATTTACAAATATTTATTCAAGGGCATGTTTGGAAAGCAATAAATCTTTTTTATATAAAAGTTGTTCAATTAATAGAAAATGATATGATATGATAAAAGTAATGATGACGTGTAAAGAGAATAAGTTTAAAATAGATAAATTAATTGTATAAGTAATCGTGTAAAAATAATTACAAAATATGATAGTCGTATAAGAATATGTAAAGAAATAATTTTAAAATACGGTAGTTATAGAGTGTGAAAATTTTTAGTTTAAAAAGTTTTTGTTAAAAATAAACATACCCAAAGTAAAAAAAAAAAAAAGTTTCATTTAAAAATATACAAAATCAAAGTAAGTTTAATTTACACATGAATTTCAAAGTTGTATAGTTAACATCTAAATTATCTAAAATATCATCTTTAAGTGGATGAAAAATTGCATAAATTAATACTGTACTTTTCATAACTTATAAATTATGAGTAACATAAATTACGTGCATGAATAAATCTAAGTATTTTTCATAATTTACATGTAATTATACACATTTTTAATAAGCATGGCCTACTTAAGGATGTGATTGAAATGATTTTTATTAGTGCGAAACAAAAAATGTTTAACAAAATTAATGGATATGATCTTAACTTAATCATCAAGGTGATACTAAAATCTTGGATAGTGTCTGCATTAATTAATGAATTATCTCCAAGTGAAAATATAAAAGCGAGAGATAATTCTATACAACTGGATGCATTGTCCTAAATATATTTTTTTTTAGAGTTTAAAAAAAATTCATATCACTATTATTTAAGTGCATTTAATTCATACAATGGTTTTGACATTTTTGGATATATTTTTTGATAACATATTTGTTTTTCCATTACTCAACAATAGAAGAGTAAAAAAATCAAATTTAAAGAAAGCTAAGTGGGCATCCCCACCAAATCATACATCCAACTGCATTTGACACTACAAATGCAGCTAAGCTATACGCTATTTTTGGATATTTATATATGGATTACGATCCTGTGCACCCGAGTGCACTTAGCTTTGGTACACCCGAGTGCAAATATCCATTTTTGTCATTTTTCTGAAATTTTTTTATACAATTGTTAATCTAAGTGTATTTAACATGATTATCAATTTTTACCAAATTTGAAGATTTTTAGATATTTTTTGAATTTTTAAAAATCAGTAGCATTTTAGTATTTTTAAATTACTAAAATTGCCAAAGCTTTTTAAAAATCTAAAAAAATTTAAAATCAGTAAAAATTGATATATATTAAATACACATACATTAATAATTTTATAAAAAAAATTTAAAAATGGGTTAAATGCACCCATATGCACTGAAACTAAGTGCACCCGGGTGCATTGAATAAAACTCCTTTATATATGTGCATTATTGAATTTCAAATATATATATGAATCTTAAAAGATAATAAAACTTATTATATGAATTAAATAAATATATATATAGAATAATAATTTTACAAAAATGGATATGGAACTATTAATCTTATCATGTACATATATGAGTACATCAATCCAACTAAATGACGGAGTGCTTGAATGAGAAGATTGATTACTTGGTTACACGTACATACTTATGTATACTTGTGAGAGAAAAAAAGACGTGGTTACATATACATGCATACTAAGAAATAATCCAATGGTGCATATCAATAATTACGGTGGAAATTGTCTAATAGTCTCCACATAGATTCATAAATCAAATTTTAACTAATTATTGTAATTAGAATCATGTATTTAACTACAAGAACAAAACCATTAACAAAGGTATAAAATTATGTCATCTAAAACCCTGGCATGCGCCCCTCAAAGTAATGAAAATTTTAAATTTATACAACCATTTAAAAATGTACATCCAACATCTAAATAGCCTAAAATATCATTCCTAATTTTTCATGTGTAAATGATTCTTTATGGTATTATTATATTTCAATATATTTATTAACAGATCTAAGAATTTTAATAATTTACGCATAATTATGAATATTGTAAAGTACGTGTGGCCGACTTAAGATTTCGATGGGAACGATTTTAGGTGTGATGATAAAACAAGTCGTTTTAAAATAGTTGGATTTTAATTTCATCATCAATGTGGCCGAAACTAACAGCAAATTACGGCAGTGTATGCAGCACCAGATCATTCCTCGTGCGTAATATGCAATTCTTTTTTTTTCCCCCTTTTTTAAAAGGAGGATTCGGTGATAATCAATCCAGTTTGATGTCGGGACTCAAATGGCAAAGAATTTGGCAATTTCTGAGCGTTACAGGAAGTACACATTGACACGAGCAGAGTCGCTGTGCAGCTGCAGTCCCCTTGCTGAGCAGGAAGAATTGCAATGCTGCTTTTTTCTTCGTCGTGCCGATTGTCTGCCGCGTGCCTGATGTGTCCTACCTAAAATGTCACCTTGTTGACTCATCTATGCGACAGAATCATGGGCCTCGATTTTCCAGCCTCCTCATCCATAGATTTTTGTTTCGTTTTTGCATGTTTTTACTAGCTGTGTATGAGATACAGGCCGTCCATCTCGTCCATTCCTGGTAGAAAATGAAGCCAGTCCAGATGAAGAGGTGGTCGACCCAGAAGTGAAACGGCGGTGGCTATATTACGCCACAAATTAGTCGTTTTTAGGACATTGTGGATTTATATGTTGGATTTTAGAGTAAAAAATTGCAAACTGGGGAGAAAAAGAATTTTAGAAGTGAAATCTGTTAAAAAGATGATGGGCAAAAATAAAGAGGATTGGGTTGCATATTTTTAAAAATAGATATAATATATGGCAAAAATAAAGAGGATTGGGTTGCATATTTTTAAAAATAGATATAATATATATATATATATATATATATATATATATATCACGAAGAATATGAATATAATTAACCTCAGCTTTGGAGAGGAGGCAATTTCCTCAAATTCGAGAAGAGTCGGCATTATTCAACTGTAATCACATACTCCCTCCCATTTATTCCCATCATGGATCAATGATGACTCTTTTCAGCAATCAACCGAGTGACCTTAACTACTCTAACAAACAGAATCTTCAAGTGTTCGATAATGGCCTGAGAGAAAGACAATTCCTCGGCTAGGCGTTCGGCCCTGATTCCAATCCTTTTTAATTGTTTGTATTGGTCCTAACGGCGCCTCTAGGCCCTCTACCCCATTCTTTTAAGCTTCCTCGCATGATTACTCTGGTCCACTCCAAGGTTTCATATTGGCTGATGGCCTCAGATTGTTATGGCGGCCTGTTACCATCTTAATATTTGTGATGCTTAAATGGGCATATTCCTCCGATGATTTGCGGAGGTTGAGGGACGAAGAACATAAAAATAAACTACGAGTGGAAATTTTCGCACTACGGTGCACATAAGATGCACCAAATATGATGGCGGGCATGTTGAGAGTTGGATGCTCTTAAAATAAAATATTGGATATAAAAAATACAACAACAAATAATACACCCAAAATAATTTGGACACTTTATAGGCTCCTACTCTTAATAGTAGCACTACCCGTACAAATATTCCCTTCCTTACAATCACTCCAACTCACATAAAAAACACCCACAAATCTACACACACCCTTCACTCCTTCGTCGCTCACCTGCTGCTCATCTTCACTCTTTTCGTTTCGAAACATTAGCCCCTTATATAGGCGAACGGGTGCGGCGGGCGACGATTCTGGCGCTTCGGCGTGAGCGGGTGCGGCGGGCGACGATTCTGGCGCTTCGGCGCATTTGTTTTATACGACGCAGTATTCGGCACGGTTTCGGCGCCGTTTGATTTTGTTTTATTAGGCACCGTTCGTCTTTTTTTGAATGCCCTTTTTTATACGGTGCTGACTTTTTAATTCTCCCCCTCAGCACCGACTTTCTTCTTTGCCTCTATTCTGTTTGTCACACCAATCTGACTTCTGAATTTTTCAAACTTTACTCTAGTTAGCCCCTTGGTAAATATATCTGCAACTTGATCTTCTGTGTTGGTGTGCTTCATTCTGATTTCCCTATCTAGCACTTTTTCTCGTATAAAGTGATAATGTACTTCGACATGCTTAGTTCTGGCATGGAATACTGGATTCTCTGCTAAGCGTATAGCAGATTCATTATCGCAGTATAGAGGCACTGAATAATCAGTAGGCTGGTGTAGATCTTTCATGAGCTGCATCAGCCACTTGGTTTCTTGTGCTGCCATAGCTGCTGCTCTATACTCTGCTTCTGTAGTTGATAGAGACACAGTCGGCTGTCGCTTGCTACACCATGAGACTACCGCTGATCCGAGAGCAAATATATATCCAGTGGTTGATCTCCTCGTATCATGGTCTCCAGCATAATCAGCATCACAATACCCTGCTAATTCGCATATTGCATTCTTCTTATATAAGAGACCAAGATTAACAGTTCCTTTTACATACCTTAGTATGCGTCGAACTGCATCTAGATGCGGCTTCCTTGGTTTCTCCATATAGCGACTTGCTATGCTGACAGCGAATGCTATATCTGGTCGTGTAAGAGTTAGGTAGATTAAACTACCCACTAGCTGCCGATACATTGTCGAGTCTGCTAACTCTTGACCTTCTAGTGAGCATAGCTTGGTATTAGGCTCCATGGGTGTAGATATGGGCTTACAATTAAGTAGCCCATACTTCTTTAATAAGTCTTGAGCATATTTCTGCTGACATAAGAATAGTCCTTCTTTTGTACGCTCAACTTCTAGCCCAAGAAAATATTTCAATTTTCCAAGGTCTTTCATCAGAAAACGAACTGAGAGATTGGCCTTGGTTTGATTGATTTCTCTTTCATCATCACCAGTAATTATTAGATCATCCACATATACTAGCACTATTGCTAGCTTTCCATTTTTATTTTTCACAAATAGACTTGAGTCAGCTGGTGCAACAGAATACCCACTTTGTAGTAAGAATTCAGCAATCTTACCATACCAGGCTCTCGGCGCCTGCTTTAGTCCATATAAAGCCTTTTTCAGCTTGCAAACGTATTCTGGATGGGTTATGCTCTCGAACCCTTTGGGCTGCATCATATATATTTCTCGATCTAGTTCGCCATGCAGAAATGCATTCTTGACATCCAATTGCCAGAGCTTCCATGACTTGCTAGCTGCAAGTGCCAGTAATACTCGAACTGTTGTAATCTTTGCCACTGGGCTAAATGTTTCATCATAATCTAGCCCATACTTCTGAGAAAACCCACGTGCTACCAGCCGAGCTTTATATCTTTTGACTGACCCATCAAGCCGTAACTTTAATTTGTACACCCATTTGCATGATATGGGTTGCACATCTCTCGGTTTTGGTACCAGGTCCCATGTCTCGTTTTGCTTTAAGGCTTGAATTTCTTCTTCCATAGCCTTCCTCCAGTATAGACTCTGGGATGCTTCCTCGTACGTAACCGGTTCCGCTTCTTCAGTTGCTTCGAGCACTGCTGCATTAGCATATTTTGGATTCGGCTTCCGTTGTCTGCTGGATCGCCGTGGAATAGGTCTTGCTATTTCTTGCTCATCGAACTCTTCGATCTGGCTCGGTCTTTCTTCTTCTATACTCCTGTGATGCACCCCTGTTTGCCATGGGCTATCTGATTCAGGTGATTTGGACTCCTCTCTACTTGGTGAGAGTTCGTCCTCCTCAATTGGCCCTTCTGTTGACTGGGTTTGACTTGGCTCGATTTGCTCCTGCAGTCTTTCTTTTAATTGTTCTTCCATTTCATTAGAGTCAGGTAATAAGACTGCCTGTGGTGACCACCAAGATGATGCCTCATCGAAAATTACATTTCGTGAGACATGGCATCGGCCTGTGGTTGGATCACAACATTTCCAACCTTTTCTTTGGCTATCATAGCCAACAAATATACAGCGAATGGCCTTTTTATCGAACTTACTACGGAGGTGGTCAGGAACAAACACATAGCAAATGCATCCAAACACACGGAAATGACTTACCGTTGGTTTGATGCTCCACAATTTCTCAAAAGAAGAAATATACCCAAATGAAGCTCTGCGCCCCTTTTTTTTTGGCATTTTCGATGACCGCTAATTGTTTTAACAGATTCTGATGAATATGATACAACATGTTTACCACCCAGCAAGACGTCATCATTGGAAAGATAATATTTCAAATGCTAATCCAAACAGTGGGAATTCTGAATAAAGGAGATTAATCGCCTAAATGTGAAATTCGTCTAACTTTCAAAAGGAATTTTCAGGGCATATTATTTGGTAGGGTTGAGCATAAATTCATGTACAGGAGACTTCGGAGCTTTCAAAAACTGTCGAATACATACAGCGGAAAATGTAAACATTATACAAAAGCGAAGACCTAGTTCGTAGGAACCTCTACTACACTAACGTGAATGCTAATTTCACTATCGTTGTCCACAAGAAGAGATCCTTGGTCGTCAAAATCTCCATTGATTTGTCAAATTAGCACCCACCTAAAGCGACTTTCCATCTTTGAAATCAGAGTGGGAGCAAAACTGTGACAAGCTTAGATCTTCAAACAATCATTGGAACCAGCATGCCACACAAGAGGTAAAGCATGCTCCAAGGAAATCTAATAAAATTAAGAAGCCAGTTTTTCAAGTTTGTTAATGTAGCCTTTCCTAGCAGAATGACTATCTGATTGCAAATTTTTGTTATCCTTGAGTCGTCTTAAGTGGCACCATATATTCTTAACACAATTCTTTGATATATGAGTACATGGCCAGAAAAGCAGCAAAACCACATCAGAAGTATTCAAAATCCATATGCGAATCTTGGGAGTCACTTTTCTTTACTCCAGCATTATGTTCTATGGCCTTCTTCTCTACAGTTGTAACTTTCTTGCTAGCATAGCGTGAGAAGTCTACAGGTTCAGGAATGTGTGGTGGCATTGCACACCTGACTAGAGCCCAGTTCACTCCCTCAAAGAAAGGGTGTTGCTTTATCTCTGTGGCCCCCCGCTTATATGCAATCCGCTTCTGTGGGTCCTTCACTAGGAGCCCACGAATGAGATCTCGTGCCACTTGGCTGACAGCTGGTGCATCAGGGAACCTTAGTGGCTGACCCACCACATTGAAGAGCGTGGCCCGATTGCCTTGACCTTTGAATGGGGTTGTTCCATGCAGTAACTCATATAAGAAGATGCCAAATGTCCACCAATCAACTGCACTGCCATGGCCCTCGCCCTTTATGATCTCTGGAGCTAAGTACTCGTGAGTACCAACAAATGACATTGATCTTGCATTTGTTGGCTCTGCCATCAGCTCTGGAAGACCACCAGAAAACAAGCCAAAATCTGATTTAGACTTGCGGTTCTTTTTAGGCAGGATACGTGGGAAAAAGGATGGTTGAATGCACCCAGTCACTACATGATCAGTGTCAAGTATGCCTCCATTACCAACTTGGACAGATGATGACTTAACGAGTGTGGGATTGACAGAGCAGCGAAGTGAAAGATCAAAATCAGAGAGCATGATGTGACCTTCTTCTCTAACAAGCACATTTTCTGGCTTCAGGTCTCGGTAAACAACCCCAAGCATGTGCAGATATTCCAGTGCAAGTAATACTTCAGAAGCATAAAATCTAGCATATGAAAAAACAGAAGTTGATGACTAAATCAACACAGCAGGGAGTGCTCCAAAGCATGACAGAAAGTAATATATTCTCTAGAAAAATGCAGTGAGGAGATGATATCCAATAATTTGCGTAAACCAATAAACAAAGACAAATAAACGGTTGGAACAGACCCCTATGGCCAGGAAGAACAAAAAATGTGAACAGGGAAAATGTCCATGGAAAAGAGTCAGCAGTCCGTTTTTTCTCTACATAGTCAAATATCCCATGGATTTCCACTTGAGCCACCTTTGGTAGAAATTTGTTGGTGAAGAAACCAAAAGATCTCTTGACAATTGGTTTTTAGCATTCCCAGTAAATAGAGGAAAGTCCAGGGAGATGTAAGAAGAACTAAAAACAAAAAAGAAAATCAAGAGTGCATGAACACACATGGCAACAAAGTCTGCACCTGCATTCAGCAACATGGAGAACTGGGAAGAAAATAATCATAAAGGTGGATTTCATTCTTATACTGCACAACAAGTTAGTTCATGTAGGAGCCACAAGTGCTCATAAAGCACACTACAATTTCTATCAAATGAAAATACTGACTGAAGATATGTTTGGGAGCTGCATCAACTGTTGATTGGAACAAATTTCATTGATGACATTGATGATTAGACTAATAAAGTGGCTTAACCTTTTCCATCCTAATTATCACTAAGAATGGGTCCCTTTCTGTCAGCTACTATTGGTTACTTCTTTTTTCGTTTTGGTACTATTTACCCCGTCTAACCATAATAAGATGAACCAGCACTATGCCACCATTGTCTAAACAGGACATAATGGCAGATTGGAACCCATTTGACAGTGGGATTTAAGAACTAGAAAAAGTAAGAGAAAGCAATATAACTGTATGGTGAACGTCAAAAAATATGGTTCCAAAATTTAACAAAGAGGCACACGGAAGTCAAACAAAATCAGCAAGTTTGAAAAATGCAAAACCACTTCTCTCACCTAGATTGGATTCAAGGACACTGTAAAAATAGGAAGTAAGAAGATTATAAAGAAAATCTATGAATCCTATCGGTTCACAAATATGAAACAGAAAAATAAATGGAAACAATTGAAAGTAAAAATGAACGTAAAATGGACTAACCGGGCAGCATACTCATTGAAATACTTATTGGGCTGCTTTTGCCGAAGGGAATGGAGATTACCGCCACTGCAAAACTCCATGACGAGGCAATAGAACTTGTCCGTCTCAAAATAGGAGTAAAGAGTAGGTAGGAATGGGTGATCAAGGAGACCAAGAATTTCCCTTTCTGTCTGTGCTCGAATTAGTTTGTTTCGACTGGCAATAGATGCCTTGTCCATCACTTTCATTGCAAAGAAGGTGTTAGTTCCTTTCAGTTCAACAAGGTAGACACTGCCAATGTCACCATAGCCAAGACGCTTCAGTAGTCTGAAATGACCCATGCCAAGAGGGAACTCTCTTGCCGCAGCCAATTGAATGGCCTCCCAACGGCCATGACTGCCAGTGTGAGGTTTAATGGGCGCAGAAAGAGCACTGTCCAAGCTGTTGCTGCGGACACTAGCATTACTTCCGCACCTAAAGCTGATACCAGATTCACTAACCTTTGCATCGTTGGCTTTTGTTTTTGCTGTGTTGATTTTTGCATCATTTGTTTTTGAGTTTGATGTTGTTGCTGTGATGATTTTTGCATCATTTATTTTTGAGTTTGATGTTGTTGTTGATGTTGCTGTTGTATTGACCTTTGCATCACTTGTTTTTGTGTTTGATGTTGTTGATGATGATGAAATTGAGCTGCTTTTTGCATTGCCAGCTTTAACACTTGGAACCGTTTCTGAACTTGTAAGATGTTTTGAGCGAACCTTGCTAGCACCACTTTTATCAAAAGGATTCTCTAATTTGTGTCCAAATAGTGTCTTTCCAGAAGGACCGTTGCTCATCTGAGATACAATATTGATTTTATTACCACAAAAAACTGTAATACAGGACAGTTTTCTTTGCACCACAAGGAATCATGAATAAGTATAACTTTAAGAGAATTTGCATACCTTGAACTATTAATGGCTTTCTGAAGGTTCCACTCACGTGAATGGCGAGCATGAAAATACCCTCAGCTGTGAATTTCAATGAAAAACATGAATATATGAGAGCGCTCATGAAGACTTCTATAAAGATGGAAATTTTGTTGGAAAAGTTCTTTCAATCCCCATCAAAATTTTGGATAATTCTAACTACATAAATAGTCTTTTCCCCAAAATATGGCTTTCAGGACTGTGAGCTAAACTTCAAAGAAAGTGATATGAAACTAATGCTATAGTGGAGGGGAGAAAATGTGAATAAAGCAAAAGAAATCTCCTATGCATAAACCAACAAGCCTTCATAAAATCCGCAAAAGATAAATGTGCATAAGTTATGTAAACAATGTAACAGTTAGACAGTGGATGCATTGATGATTTTCCTTGATGATGCAGCTTCGATTGGGCCGAGTCCTTGCTTGGGCGACTAATTTTAGTAACAGAATTTAGATCATGCCTGCATTGAAGGAAACTTTCCTCTAGTCCACAAACTATGAAAAAATTCAACAAATGTTACTTTCTAGTGATGATTAGTATTTGTAAATACTGTGTTTAAGTTTGGATTGGAAATTCACTTCTACTGACACTCACATTACCAATGTGACCCAGCTTTTAGACAAAGCTTCAACTTCATTGTTTGATTTAGGTTGTTCTTCGTGCAAAGATTCTATAACACGGACCAATGCTTTTCAAGCCAACAACCAAATTGACGACTGTAAAATTAGTATTGGATTCAATCTATCATTCAAACCTGAATTCATGTTCTTGTTGGGCTTTCAAGTTCGATTGAATTTCATTATTTCATTTCGGCTCAGGAGTTTGAAATTCAATCATTCGAACCCAACTCACTTTGCATCGAAACAATGCAATGTTCACTATATTTTCTTCAACATGACAAACACGCAGTTGAGATTTGGGAGTGAGAACAGCTCATGTAGAATTTCAGCAACATCAGTCGCTAACACAGAAAGTTGAAGAAGGCATTAGAGTATCTTTGGACCAACCAGCTAGATGAAGACCATCAGGAACCGAATCCTTCAAGAAATTCGCATCAACAGCTAGCCAACCCAACTGCGGCAGTAATTTTCCATCCATCCAGAAATTACAAAGCTCCCTCCCCTTTGCTCATGAGAAGATGCGCCAGTTGAAATCTAATGATGGAAAGGCGTAGAAGGGAAATCCCTTTTGGGTCAGGACAGAGAAGGGCTTCGCGACAGAACCCATCAAAGGATTCAAGCGTAATTTTGTTTTGGAAATGCTTCGAGATTTCGTGTGGTTTGGAGAGAAAGGCGTTGAGGATAGAGAGAAAATGCAGGAAGAGAAGAAAACCCATGTAGACAGAGGAGACGTGGAGAGCAAAGCGAAACGCAGGGGAAGCGGTCTCTGCAAGCAGATGATGAAAGGATTGCCGTCTAATCCTGCGAAAAAAATGGCGGCCTAACTCTTTCGGACTCCAACCTCCTCCTGGGAAAACGGTTGCCAACCGCCTTCCGCCCGAAACGGTCACCAAGCTCTGAAGTCTATGCGGGTCCTCTGCTTTCAAAAGCTGCCCTTCTCTTTCCGCTCTTTCTTCGAATTAAAATGATGTTCTTCTTGATATAAAAAAGGCATGATTATATACAATATAATTTATAAATGCTTCAGTTACAATTTTTATTTTTTTATTTTTCTTCATAAACTAATTTTGCTAAGTGTATTTAATCTATATATTAAATTTTGAAAATTTACAATTTTTTTATTTTTTTATTTTTTATTTTTTGAAAATCATCAATTTTAGGGGCATATAGGTCATTTTTCACCCCTTAAAAAACTTAATTTTTAAAAATAAAAATAAATATGTAAAAGTATTGTAAAATGGCAAAACTTTGTAATAAGTTAAATACACTTAGCAAAACAAGTTTATAAAAAATAAAAAATAAATATTATAACTTAAGCATTTATTCAATGGATTGTATATAATCACAACTCATAAAAAATATATATTCTCCTCATGGAATTTGTAATTTCGTATTAATTCGATGGAAAATTAAAAAAGCAACAGGAAAAACATTCTTAAAATTATCTAATAAATTTTAATGTTTAGTTTGTATGTCTGTCAGAATTTGTTCTTAAAATTATCTAATAAATTTTAATGTTTAGTGTATATCTCTATCAGAATTCAGACGCCGCTATTAAAACCGGATCAATTTGACCTGGACTGTATGATGCCTGACAGTCACACAAACCGTATGAACTGCGGTCGGATCAGAGTCGCCTGGTTAGTTAGGGGAGTTTTTTTAATTGGTATATTTCCATCCATCTGGATTATATTACAACCCACACTGCCAGACATTCTTACAAGTTTTCAATATATCATGCTTCACCTATCAACCTTGGGAGACACAATTTCCCCACCTACTCCAAATTCCCACCAATATCAGGAGAAAGAAGACTTGGATGCCCTACCAATCCTCATGGCAAGGAAAGTTACTACTAGGGTGAAGCCCTAGTGGCCAGCTAGGAGAGTTTTGGTAATTTTTGGTATCGTGTGAAACACATCTCTCTCAGTGCATTCTCCTAAAAATGATATGAAGCTTACTTTTTAAAAAAAAAAATTATTTCAATATTTTATATTTCTTACACAATTATTATATTTATTTTAACTTTATTCGTATCATATTGCTATCACACTTTTCGAAATATTTTCTTTCATACTTTACCACCTTCCTATCATAACTATATTACCAAATGTTTTTTATGTTTTTAGTGCATAGTCACCACTTAGATTAAATGAATATGAAATAAGGATGCGAGACAAAAAATATATATATTATTGTGCGTAGGGAAATAAAAAAAATTTAAATTATTATTTTTTGAGAATAAGAAAAACATTTTTGTAAAATGAAAATTTTCGTCTGATATTTGTTTCATTGGAGATTTGTAGGCCTCATTTGCATCTTGTATAGGTGAAATTTGATAAAATTTTAAATTTATTTAACATTTTTATTTCTAAAAATAACAAAGCGGGCATGAATCATATGCATGAACTCATTTTATTAATTTTAAAAAATAAAAATACTAAACAGATTCGAAAAGTTATAAAATTTCACAAAGGAAAACATCTGAATTTTGAAATCCAACCCAACTACGCTTGAATTATTTTGACATGTTGGATAGGATTTTTTATGGGTATCCATGTATTACATCATCTCAACTAGTATTACAATTAAGCCGATTCTTATAATTTTCTAACAATATTCTACAACTATCTTACTAATATTTTTATTTTTCTAATAATATTTTCTAAATATCTCAACTAGTGAACGCTCCTATCAATATTTTTATTTTTCTAATAATAATTTCTAAATATCTCAACTAGTGAACGCTCCTACAGAAACTTAAGGACAATAATGTCACCACTAGCTCTATAAGTAGAGTGGACGCTCCCATAAAAAACTTGGGGAGAATAATATTACGACTAGCTCTACATGCAGACGCTTTTGCCAAGCTTTGAACCGAAGTCACCTAGCGTACAGGGCAAGAATTCGTACCACTGAAGCAACGCCTCAATGGTGACTGGCTGAATACGATTGGTACAAACAAAATTATGTCTTAATCGATAGTATTGAGACCTATATATTACACGTGTGAAATTTGTCCTACCTAATAGTTATATATTACAATAGATTATTTTATAGATCCAATTCACTTACTTTAATTTAACCTATATTCGACCCAATTATTAAAAGATGTGATTAGGTTACACTTAGAAAAGGTTTTTTTGTAAATTAACCTTTTCAGTTTTTCGTTTTTTTGATTTATACCCATAACAATTGAATTTTCGAATACATCCAGTAACAAAGTTTGTTAATGCAAATATCCATTGATTTTTCCATGATAATATTGGGCTGTCCCATGTAATTCCCTTAATTTTTAAATTATTAATGATTGATTTAAAATTCAATCCATTTATTATATTTAGTATCACTTGTTTATCTAAAAAATCAAATTTCATCCAAATCAAGTATGTTTATGTGTCACATTTGTTTAAAAATATATATATTCATGTGTAAATTAAAAGAAACGCTTAGATCAATTCACACATATATTAAAATGTAATAATACTTTATAGAATCATTCATCCACATAGTAGTGATATTTTAGATGATTTAAATTTAAAAAAATACTTTAAATTGATATTTTAACATTGAACCATATTTATTATGTTAATTTTACACACTTATAAATGGAACCCATATATAGTGAAATTAAAAAATAAAAAGATTTTCAAAATACTATAAATAATGTTAAATACAATAGATAGAGTGAATTTTCCATTAACTATCAAAATTTAAAAAAAAAAAAAATACATAGAAAAAATGTTTCATACAAGCATGTTAGCAAGGTCAAAAGTTTCACCAAGCTTTTTGACCTGCTTATATTCAGTCGGTTAGATGGTGAACATAGATCCTAAAACCTGGAGTGTGTTACCATCAAAAAAATAATATAAAATAAAACTTGGAGAGTGAATAGAAAGTAATTTTCCATCTCTAATTCAATGATCGTATAAAATCAGTGAGGCATATGATATTATTATATGGCTTTAATTGTATCTAACGGGTGGTAAATTTTGATCATTGACCAGTCAAAACTTCGCTTGGGGGATTTCTTGCTAATATCTTTAAAAGGAGAGTTAATTATAAGGCATAAATTGAAAAAAATCAAAAAGAGCTGGAAGTGACATTTGCAAATAGGCATGAATAATAATAATAACAACAACAACGACAATAACAATAATAGCAGTTTCCGTCTAATGCAATTCCTAACTTTAAAATTTAAGACATTTATTCTCTTTATTAATAGATATCTATTGGCGATATCTATTTATATTGTCACTTTGATTGAAAATATGTACGTTTAAAAAACTTAACACCATTTGAGAATGAATATATAACTATTAAAATTTAAAATAAATATAATGAAAATGGTTTAATATATATGAATTTTGACATCATAAATATATACAAAGATACATGTATATACACGGACTTGGTTGCATTGTGATCCAATAAATAAAGAGTTAGAAACCTAAAACTGTACCCAACAGTCTCACTGCTAAGTTTTAAAAATATATATGTACCTATAAAGTAGGGTACAAAATTTCAGTGTCTTTCATTAGGGCAGGTTGGTTACTTGGTCTATATAACGGATTCCAAGAATCGACCTGGTGGCTACCCTTTACCATATGGACCACATTCTTTATAGCTCAAATATATTTCTATTTGCTTTGCTTTATTTTCTCCTAAAAAATTTGTCTTTTCAGGTGTATTTGCGAATTGGTAAATTTTTTGATGAAAAATTTTTAAGGTGTGTTTGGAAGTAATAGAACTTTTTTAAAAATATTTATTCATCATAACATCTTGATATTATAATGTGATACATTCAGTACCTTCATGCCATGAAAGGAAATTTCCTACACCCTCACACCAAAAGAAATTCTAAAACCTCCATCACGTGGGGACTAGATTATAAAATTCTCATTATAAGAGAAACTAAATTACAAAAAGATCCTCATGCAAAGGAGGAGATTCAAACCAAGGTGAGCTGAATTTTAGCCACCTAGTTTTTGAAGTAAAATTCTTAAAATAGGAGAAAAAAGTGTTATATAGTAAGGGTAATAATTATGACTAAAGAAAATATAGTTAAAATAGATAAGTTAAATATATGAGTAATCGTGCAGAAATAATTAAAAAATTGGGTAGTTATGTAAGTAAATGTGAAAAAATAATTAAAAATAATGTAATTATGGATATGAATAGTAAAAAAATTTTAAATTGAAAAGTTTTTAGTCTAAATAAACACCCAATAGTGTTAAAAATTTTGAAATGAGAAAAAATGATGTAATATGATAAAGATAATAATAAATAGTAAAGAGAATAATATTAAATATTGATATGTTACATGTATATGTAGTTGTGTAAAAATAATTGAAAAATAGAATAATTATATAGGAAGAAGAGACATAATTAAAAATAGAATAATTATAAAGAATAAAAAATTTTAAATTCAAAAATTTTTGAGGTAAATAAACACCTCCTTAAATTCTCTTTTCAACATCAACATATAGTTTTTTTTGTTTACCTGAGCGCACTTAGACTCGGTGCACTTTGTGCAAATACTTATTTTTTATTTTTTCAAAAAAAATTTACACAACTGTTAATCTAAATATATTTAATATGTGTATCAATTTTTATCATTTTTGAAGATTTTTTAAACATTTTTTCGGATTTTTAAAAATCAATGACATTTTATATATTAACAGTTTTATGAAAAAATAAAAAATGAGTTAAATATACCCCCCGGATGCATTCAATTGGATACCTTTGTTTTCATTAAAAAAAAGTTGTAATCTAGTGCACCTGAGTGCAAATATTTACTTTTGATATTTTTTTAAAAAAAATTTATACAACAGTTAATCTGAGTGTATTTATCTTGTATATCAATTTTTAACATTTGGAGATTTGTAGATTTTTTGAATTTTTTTAGAATCAATGACATTTTCGTAATTCATATTTACAAATCTTAGAAAAATGATAAATTTTGTTGTATACATTAAATACACTTAAATTAATAGTTATATAAAAAATTTTAAAAAAAAATAAGTTTAATACATCCGGTGCACCGAGGCTAAATTCACCCGTGTGGATTTAAAATTGTTCCCGACAAAAATCGATTTGGAATCGAAACAATACGGCCCGACCTTCACGGGCACTGTAGGGTCGAGCAGCAACCGAAACGGCATTTGGGAACGGTAGGTCGGTTGGGTAGGAATTTTACGAAGAGGGCATGGGCTTAGGCACTTAGCAGAGCAAGAACCAAGCATACGCGACCCGATCTGATCTGCGCTCACCCACCAGTCGGAGTGAGTGAGAAACTGTTCCCTAGTTTCTTGCCTGATCTCCATCATTATCAACAATCGGTATCATCCATCCGAATATCCGATCGACAATCTTCGGATAGTCCAACCTGGTTTCCGACCTCGCCTCCGAAGAGATTTGTTAAATCGAAAAGAGGAACGGAAGTCCCCCAAATCCCTGTCTTCGTCCTTTCCGGTGTCATCACCATCTCCTTCGACTGGAGAGACGAATTGTAAAGGTTCCGCCTCCACCTCTTTCACCACCTGTACCTTCAGCCCCAACATGTTGACCTCCTTGAATTACTTCCATAGATGTTGAAATTAGCGTAAATAATACTTGTCATGCGGCAACGATCACCAACCAACCAAGCCACCGATTCGCGCTGCTGTAAAGGAGACAGATCCGCATTCTTTCCTAGATGGAAGCTGCCGGAGTCCAAGTCCTTGCACAGAAAGGAATCTTCGAAATCCCACCCCAGTACGTTCAACCTCCTGAAATCCGACCAGGAGGCCGCACCGCCTCGGATTCCGGCGTCCCTATTGTCGACCTTCACAATTTCGATCCCAGTCTCTGCGACGATGTGCATCAGAACATCAGTCGGTGTTGCAGGGACTGGGGAGCTTTCCAGGTCATAAACCACGGCGTGCCCAGCCGCTTGCTTAATGAGATCCGGGCTGTCGGTTTGGCCTTCTTCGATTCCCCCTTGGAGGAGAAGCTGAGATACGCATGCGACCCAAGTTCAGCTGCGTCGGAGGGGTATGGGAGCCGGATGTTGGTGAACGATGACAGCGTGCTTGATTGGAGAGATTACTTCGATCATCACACATTACCTCTTTCGCGCCGGAATCCCATCCATTGGCCTGAATTCCCGCCAAACTACAGGTCCGTTACCTGATTTCTCCTCCGACATTGAAAATATTCGTTCTTTCTTTTGGGGCCATCGTCTCTACGAATGGAATTTCATAACTTTTTTCCTCTCTTCTTCATATTCTGTTTCTGGTGTGTAGGACTTCATAAATTGGTTGGTGGCATGCATCATTGAGATAGATTAAGTTTTCTTTAGCTCATTGTGCAGTATGATTTGCTTCATCAATATCTAGCAATAAAGTGTTGCCATTTCGTGTCGTAGGCCCTTTCCAAGCTCACGACAGTTACAATGACTTGCTATAAAGCTAGTTCAGGGAATGCAATTGACAACATTTTTACGAAACCCTCTATAATTAAGTTATACCTGATGTCTTGGCTCCGCGCAGTACCAAATCTCTCATCCTTGCTGTTTCTTGTTTGGATTTTGCTTGCTTTAGCTGGTTTGGGTTGTAAGATCTGAATTTGTTCATGCGTACAGGAAGATTGTTGCGGAGTATAGTGATTCCATGAAGGTGCTTGCACAGAAACTTCTCACAATAATATCCAAGACTCTGTCCCTACCGTCTTCATACATTGAAGAAGCTATAGGAGACGTCTACCAGAACATAACAATTAGTTTTTATCCACCCTGCCCGCAGCCAGAACTAGCTCTTGGGCTGCAACCTCATTCTGATATGGGTGCCATTACCCTTTTAGTACAAGATGAAGTGGGAGGCCTTGAAGTTCGCAAGGACAATGAATGGGTCACCGTGCAACCTATATCTGATGCTATTATTGTCATTTTGGCAGATCAAACTGAGGTAATTCTTCTTTTCTTTTTCTACAGTCATATGCACTTTATTCAATATACTCATCAGCTGAGGGGTTTTGCTGTGTGATATCGTAGTTATCCATTTTTTCCCTGTCCAGGTCCACTCTAGGATGGCAATTTGCTGATTCACTGGGTTTTATGTTTGGCGCTTGTTTGTGATTGTACATGTGTATCACTGCATAGTCTAAGCTAGTTTCTGTAGTTCACTTAGCAGGAACACTGGAGACCTATTATGATTTAGGTCCAATTGTTCATTTGATAGAGCTTACAGCAAGTATTCTGTGGGTGGGATTTATCTGCAAAATAAATGGGAAATGTAGTTAACGGATGGTAAGTATTAGGATTCAGTATTTTTCTCCGAACCTATTCTGAGTTGCAAGTTTTAGCTTTGCATGAAATGACATATTTCATGCCTCATTTACCTTTGGTTTTTTGGTAATCATTTTTTCTTGAAGTTTCTACTTTTCGGGGCTTCATAAAACCAGATCCAGCCAAACTATGTGGTATTTTTTTCTATTTTCTAATTAAAGTAAAATAAAGCATTCCTTGCAATCGGGGCATGCTTCCTTCTTGAGGGGACAGCAATTAATTCTATTTACAAGCGATATAATAGTAATCAGAGCACTTGTTTTTCCTCTTTAAACCTGTTCTTTGTGTGGAACCTTCATGTCATTTTAAAAAAATTGACACCTATAGGATGGATTTTATGCCCTCAATTAGATGTTTGTTAGTTCTCTACTCAATAAGCTATTTTATTTAGATTTTATATAGGAGCTTCACTGAAATAAAGAAAAGAAAAAATTCTTCCCCTACTTGTTTAATGTTTTGAATTCTCGGCCACATGGAAATATGGAATTAAATTTTAGAGATTAGGGTACCTGCACTTTCCCCCTTTATTTTTTGGCTCACAGTTCTCCTTTCTCAGATTATCAGCAATGGCAAATATGCTAGTTCTCAACATCGGGTTGTTGTCAATGCTCATAGACCACGCCTCTCTGTTTCAACGTTTTATGACCCAGCAAAGACAGTGAAGATTTATCCAGCTTCTAAACTCGTCAGCGAGCAAAGTCCTCTTCAGTATCATGGGGTCGTGTATGGAGATTATGTTTCTGCATGGTACAGCCAGGGCCCTGAAGGAAAGAGGAACATTGATGCTCTTCGTATTCACGAATAGAACCTGAAACCGTTGTGTGGCAGTTCAAGCGACAGTATTTTCATGAGTATATTTATGGGGCGAAAAATCGAATTTCCAGATTTGGTAGGCCCACATTCATCTGTTGGCCCAGCCCTATCATCTCTTTGGAACATCCAGACTTTGCATCTGGTGTACCCTACATAGAAACTACCTGTTTATGAGTTGTCAGCATCCATTTATGATTCATCCGCACATTTTTAGTATGGATTGTTGGCCAGTTCTTTTGAGTTGTGCGGTGATTCTGCCAGGCAACTGTTTTAGCCCTCCTAATGCATGGGTTAGATGTACCTCCCGGATGCTGCTTGTGAGCCATTGCTTGGCGTGCGCTAGTATTTGGTCCCAGAATCGTGGGGAAGCCTGTTCGCGTGCACTTCGGGTCGCGGTTCAGTAGTTCTGACAGATCTTAAAATTGAATTATTGATTGGAGAGAGAGAATTGCGTTGGTGAACATTATTTGTTCTGTTTGATAGTATTGTGGGACCTTCCCAAGCCAGTGACCAAACAGGTGGAAGCATCAACGAGGTTGGGAGGGTATGATATGATTTGAGGCCTAGATCTGGGTGTAGTCCGAGGCAATGTGGAGCCCAGAACTCAGAAGGTCAGGGTACTCAGGGAGGAGTTGAGTAGCTGAGTGGGGCAAACGTCGAACAGACGCAGGTCATGGCTGTAAGACCGTTAGGAGCATATTTGTCTCTGATGCCAGTAGGGGTGCAACTCGGGTCGGGTTATACCGGGTTGGAGTGAACCCAAACCCTAAGCCAACCGGGTTGGAGTAAACCCAAACCCAAACCCTAAGAATGTAATTCGGGTTCAGACCGGGTTCGGGTCGGGTTCGCATTGGTTTTGGTTTGGTTTCGGGTTAGAATTCGGGTTACCAATAAACTATTTTTTTTCCAAATTCAGTTGTAATCTAAAAGAAAATTATTGAAATATACACACATGTGTTTATGAAATCAAGCCTCATGCTGAATTCTGCAACATACTTTCAAAGAATTCTGCAACATCATGCTGAATTCTGCAATATTCTTTGAATGAACTCTGCAAATAATTTTTCAGCACCCTGTAGACACAAAAAATGACAAATTAGTTAGTTTTATGACTAGTTGGTCATTTCTATTTAATAGCTAATGGAAATAACTCAAGTATACCAAATAAAAAATAAACATATCATACCAACTTTGTAGTTGAAACTAAACATTATCATACAAATTGCTGAAATTGAATTCAAACTGAATATTTATCATACAAATTGCTAAAGTAAAAATTGACCACTTGTCATACCAATAAACTTAAAATATGAATCAAATTTATACTATAATCTGAAATTCAAACTAACAGATTTTTCATACTAATAGAAAGCATAATATGAAATAGATTTATCATGCTGACTCAAATTCAAACATAATCCACATAACGGTTATTCAAAGTAACTAAATCTAAATACATTAAGCATAATAGTTCAACATTCCAATTTAATTTAAGTGCAATCCAAATTTAAAATGACAATATAAACAAATATCAAGTTTAAATAAGTTGACATCTACTTTTAAACAAATTCAAATTTCAAATGAGTTGATGTTCCAAAGTTTCCAAAAAAACTATTCGAAGACTTCCAAGTAATTTCTCCCTTAATTTTCATCTGCATTTCTAATATCAAGTTCTTCCTCCTTGATTTACATATTTGAAAATAATATGCATCAACCTAGACGAAAAAAAATGGATGCAACTGTTAACAATAAGAAAATAATGATCATAAAAAATCATCCTAAAAATTAAGTTACCTCAAGCATGCTTTGGTAATGAAGAAAGAAGTAATTTGTCTGAATTAGAGTTAGTAATGCCTAAAACATGTATATATAAATATTAATATTACAAAAAAACATGTATAATTGATGGAAAAATTATATAAACTACACCGGGTTCAGACCGGGTCGGGTTTTGGTACCGGGTTGATGCGAACCCGGTTTTGGTTTCGGGTTTCTACGGGTCGGGTTGAAACCGGGCCTATTTTGAAAAAATCTTAAAAATAAAACCCTTTTTTGGTTTTGATACCGGGTCGGGTCGGGCGGGTTCGGACCGACCCGGTACCAAGTTGCACCCCTAGATGCCAGTGGTAGTTCTGAAAGAATTGAAGAAAATTCAACTGGTTTGCTGTCTATTTATGACAATATGCGGAGAAAACTAGCGGATAAATTGCAATCAAAACCGGCCTAACTCTCGTCCTCTTGCCAACACTTCTATATTCCTGGGAATTGGATAGAAACTTTCGAAAGAGGCGTGCGTGGTAAGCCAGTTCATGCCTCTTCCTCAGTTCCTCGCCTCGCAGAGTTGGACAAGAGCGTGCTCCTAACGTTCTAACCGTCATTGCATGCGTCTGCTCGACGTTCGCCCCACTCAGCAACTCGACTACTGCTCTGATCTTCTCGGCTCCATTGTTGTCTCGGCCTAAGCCCAATACAACGAAAACAGTAGTTTCTACCGCATTCTTGGGGTTTTGAAATATTTGAATTCGGCATGGATATAAAGGAGGTGACCTTTTGCAAATAGAAGTATCACTTCCAGTTTTATTACAACAGGTTGAGTGGGAACTGGGATGCGGAACAATCATAACTTTCAAGAACAAGAAATCATAAAATCAGCTTATTATTTTGGTAGTCAATTCATACGACTATTTTCTCTAAAGGGCCCTTTTATATCTGCCTGCAAATAATCCAAGCCGCCAAAAAATTTAGTTTGATTTTTTATTTTTATAATAGTGTGGGCCCAATTTAAATTGCACCTCATAGAATTTACAGTTTTTTAGAATTTTCAATATTTTATTTTTAAAAATAAAAATGAGCTCAATATATACACTTTATTTTTGAAATAAAAATATTTAAAACTCGAAAATTATCAAATTTCACATGTAGGTGATTTGGGGCTCACAATTTGTAAAAAACAAAAAAATAAAATAAAATAAATAGTTTTTCTTTTGCGGGCGGCCTGATCTTATCGGTGCTTCTTTCAGGGTCTATTTTTTTAGAGTAGAATGAGAATAAGGATGTTAAAAAGTTAATGTATTAATTATCTAATTGTCCTAATTTTTAAATTTTTATCTCTATATTTTAAGCAGTTTTTCTATTCTTATCTTTACATCCTAATCATTGTATCATATTTTTTATAAAATTATCTTATCTAGTTTTAATCTATTTTTCTTTACCTTTATCATTTTTCATTCTCATTCTCATTCTTAACCTGCCAAGAAGACATTTAATGCTTTCAAAAATCTTTATTTTCCATTGTTTAAATGTTCCACCTCTTTGGGGGTATTCGGCTTTATACTCAACGAAGGTATGAGTTTTTAGATTGCAGTGTTTGCTCGACTCTGCCAAGTCAATTCGGATCCGGTCTATATTAGGGCATGTTTGTTAATGTGCAATTATGAGAAACCAACATTATTTTTTTTACTTTTACCTTTGCATTCCAATCATTTTCTTTACCAACTACATACAACAAACCTATTTATTCCAACTACCCTCTATCATTTTCTATCAATCACACGTTTATCAAAATATTCTCTTTTCCATTTCTCATCATTTCACAATCCCATAATTTTACATATTAACAAAGGTGCTCTTAATTTGATTCTTGTTCAAATTAGGGAGGATTTTCACGTTGCATATAAATAGTTAATGGTAAGAGCCTACTGGATTCAGCAGCCATCAAACACAAACAACCAAGCTATCAGCTAAACATGACCGTCTGACTGATAGCTAGCATCCGCCAGCTAAGTGACAGGAGTGTTAACGGATTAAGTCGGATAAGTTGATGCTTAATCTTAATTTTAATCCGTTTAACATATTTCAATTTTAATTTGTTTATTAACTCATTTAAAAAATCTCAACTCTAATTCATTTGCAATTTCTTTAATAAATGGATTGGCGAGTTATTAAAGGGTTGTATAGTAAGCAACGTGAAGGTTTAAATTCTGGCAGACAATGATCTTGTAGAAAAAGATAAAAAAGTATTTTTAGCGCAAAAAATAGAAATAAAGTAATAATGAAAAAATAAAATTAGAACAACAATTGAAAAATAAAAATTAGGTAGCAGAAGAAAGACTGAGGTGGTAAATAATAAAAAGATACATATATATAAATAGGTTAAATGAACTATTGAATGAGTTAATGGCTTACAAAATCTTAATTTTAATTAATTTATTTAATTAAATGACTAAACGGATCAGTAGATAACTCATTTGTTCAAAAATTTTAGCAAAAACTAGTTTATAAAAAATTTGAATTACCGAGTTGAGCATGGCCCCGCCAGCGCCTTGCGACAGGTCCCAGGTGTTGTACAAGACTGCTGCTGCTGCCAGAGGCGTCAGTTGCGTGGCTTGCCAGGGGCAGTTCATGTGAAACGTGGCATTCTCCCCCTGGCAGATCATCTATATAAAACCCGCAGTTTCTTCAGGCAGCGAAGGGTAAGTTACCACCAGGAGCAAGCAAAGAGGAGGGAGGTGAGAGAGACGAGAGTAAAAAAAAAAAAAAAAATGTCGGGAGCGCAAGGAGCGCAGCCAAAGGGGTCGCATACGGCAACCACGTACGAGTCGGTGCCAGGGGAGAAGGTGAAGACGAGCCCGTATTCGAAGAAAGATGAGGGCGGGATCAAGGTGGTGAAAGTGGAGGATAAGGAGGAGAACGCTACCGGGGAAGGAGGCCCCGTGTTCGGTGCTGGTAAAGAGGAGAAAAAGCAAGACCTTGGTGCCACTGGCACTGGCACTGGCACTGGCACGGGCGGATGAGTCCGTCCCTTCTCTGCCACTTCGCCCCAATAGATGCGTTCGGAGAAGCAAGCTTCCAATAAAGTGCTCTAAACAGCTGTTAGAGATGTTAGAAATGTACATGTAACTAAGCATTAGTCGACTTTCGCATTCTGACGGAATGCTTGTAGCTAGCCAGATGTCGTGATGGTATAATTAATTCGGTTTCCAAAAAAAAAAAAAAAAAAAATCGAAAATTCACGGGGGCAACGAAGCCTGGTATCACTTGCGAGCAAGGGAGCCATTTTTCTTTTCAGGCAAAAATGTCAATAGACCCAATTAAACAAGTGATTTCTACGCGTCGCTCATCATCCCAACGCTCCGCTAGTGTAGAAAAGCTCCCCTACTCACAGGGGAAAAATAGGCGGCAAGTCTTGAAAGGTGAAAACCCTGCTGCGGACCGAGCCGGCAGGGCTCCGTTTTCTCCTCCTGCATTTACATGTCCCATGGTCTTAACAAAATACCCGGTTCTTCCTCAAAAGCTTCTCTCCGCTGAATGCACATAAGTTGAGGTTTCTGGAAGATTTTTTCGGAGTTTCGGAAATGTCGCTTCTGAAGAACAAGGGAGTTGTGCTGGAGGAACATTTGCGGCCGACAATGGGGGTTTGGTGAGTTCGTTTCACGAAAGAAATGTTCAGGGACTGCGAGTATCCTTCGGATCTTTCTTTCATGGCAATGGCTTTTCCTCGCGTGTTCCTTTCTCACGTTTAAACTTGTTTCTGTTGCTGAAAGCCCTTTGAATGCTATATATATTTCGACTTCTCAGGAAAATGCCTGCTGTTCATGAGATTAATTTCTGAGCCTGAAAAAAGAGGGTGCCATGCCTATCGCCGGAGACAAGTGGAAATGCAAGGCTACAGGAAATATTCAAGCAAGCGAGAAAATTCAGCAATTTCCCTAGGAATTCATTCAACTGATGCTGAGCACCATTCATGCATCAGTCCAGCTCTTTCCTTTCTTGACTTTTCAACATTGCAGCGATGTGGAAGACAGCCTTAATTCATTCCCTTCTTTTTTGAAAAACTGCAGCGAAATGCACTATACAGCCTTCATCGAGAGCAAAAATTTGATACCTGTTGTTTTTATGCAATAATCGACTATGCTAATCTAACCTGTTGTTTGTAGGCACTGTAAGCCTAAATGAACTAATAAAGACCATAAATGAGAACCTGGAAGGAATCTTTTGTAGAAGGTGAAGCGTCGCATGGAAGAAACGGGAATTCCCTCCGCCCATGCAGAGTTTTAAAGGTCTCTTAACCACCGACGGGTGGCTTGATAAAAAAAAGGGAGGTGGTCAGTGCTTCTACTGGGGATTTCAAGAATTTGGCAAGAATAACCGTTTTCTAGAGATCTACTGACTTCATCAAGTTATTCATAAAAGAGTCGACTTCACAGAATGACACATGGGTGATCCGAGAAGAACGTGCAATCAAGCATGGGATCTCTACAGAACCGCCAGAGGTTTGTATTTTGGGAATGCCTAGTAGGCTAGTACTTTAGAGATGATTTTTCTGTAACAAATACTACACCGTTGCATATGATTAGCACTTTTGCAAATGTTTCTTGTTTAGGAACTTAGAAGTAAGATAACCATCCTTTTTTACCATTCGATTCTCCTCGGGGTGGTGGTAAAAGTATGCCATCTGTGATCCAGGAAAAGAAGAGGAAAGAAAGGGTAAGATGTTTTCTTCTTATTTAGTTTAAGGGGATGAAAGTTGATAACTCTCCGGCTTTTGAAGATTTTTTTGCCATTTGATTCTCCCCAGGGTGGGGGTAAAAATATGACAGGTTACATCTACAAAATTGCCAGAGTGCTTATGCGACTTTATAGAGTAGGGAGGAGGACCAAATTCTGCCAGTCAGTTGGCAAAAATTAAACAAGGGAACTACTACTCGCTTAGCATCCATGACAAATTAGAAATTCTGGTGAGCTGGTCCACTGTGCTCTTTCAACCGAAGTCATTAGGTGGCAATTGGATAGTGCATATATGAACAGCAGGCTCTTGCGGCCGTGAAAAGGGAAAAGAACGTGTAGGAAAAAGAACTGAGAGAAATGGAATTGAATAATAGTGAATGTCTTCCAGGGAACAGTACTTAAGAAAGTCTACAATTGTTTTACTCAGCACACAGCAATGTGAAAAACAAACTGAGAGAAATGGAAGTAAATAACAATGAATGTCTTCCAGGAAACAGTACTTCAGAAACTATACGGATTTTTCTTTTTTACTTAGCACACAGCAGTGTGAAAAACAAAGATGCTCCACGGGATGTCTACAAGAAAGCTGATAAACAAAGCCATACCGAACGGTTAGGAGATAGGTACTAAAAATTGAGTGGTTATTGCATACGCTGAATCTACTCGCACTTTTGACTTGGTCTATGCAAGCCTGGGTATCCATGTGCATGTACATGTTTATGGTTACATTTGCGAGCATATCAAGGCTTGTTTTCTCCCCCTTTCTCTTCAAAAACCTTGTGTTTTATGTGAATAAAAGTAGCATCAACAGAGCTAGATAGCTGAGAACTCAGCTTCTCCCTCTTTAGCTGATTCTGTTTGATTTTGTTTCACCTCATTTCTTTATATTCACATCCATCTCGTTTTTTTTTTTTTTCTCAATTTTGTTTTTTAACGGAACATAAGCTTAGTGATTTAGAATCAAGAAGAGCTCACATGAATCAAAGATTGGAAACAAAGCTTGCAATGGAAAGGGAAAAAGAAGCTGCAAGAATGCTTGAGATGTTCTATCAAAAAAAAGAAAAAAAGAATGATTGAGATGAAAAGACAAGCTGCAAGAATCAGGGAGAAAGAAGCTAAAGAAAGAAAAAGAGAGCCGAGGGTATGTGTGCCAGCCTCCATATTTGCTCTCTTTTGGTTTTCAATTTATCATTCGTTCCCTTCCTAGGAAATACGTTTTTTTAGCCAAATAAAAATGAAAAAGGGTCTTTTATGACCCTCGTCCCTCTCATCTGCTTTAAAATTTTACTTGTGGAGCCTACTTGTGGAGCCCATACTATGTAACCCAGCTTTCGGCAGTTACAGATGATGTCTGCTCCCATAAAAATTCTCCTCAACATAATATATATGTTCTAAGTCCTGACCTATCGGTTTAGCTGTTTGCAAATACTGTTAAAAACAAGCCAAGGTAACAATCTACACTAAAATTTTTTTTTTGAAGAATTTGCTCTGTGGGTCTTCCAATCTGTTCAGATTCGTCAGGCATTATAAGTTTGAAACAGATTAAACTAACATTCCACTTAAATTAAGAATTTCGAAGATTGCTAGGCTGGAACCTCTAATCTTTGCATTTCTTGTAGCCGCTCTGATATGGGACTTCATACCTATAACGGTTGGCTGCATTTTTCACATGCTAAAAACCAAGACATGTCATTGGAGAATTTATGCTTTTGTCATAGGTTGCAGGCAAGATTGTATTGAAGTTTTCATCAATCTCTTCTAAGTTTAAACTAACCACAGTATAAAGTAAGTTGCAATGGGCTAAAGCATATTGGCGTAAAGCATGTAGTTGTTCTTCCACCTTTGGGATCTAGTCTCGTTGGCTGTAGGAGAAAGACTATGGTAGAACCATACAAAATTTTCTAATTTGAACTGTGGGGTTGCACATCCCCAAGTTGAAATGGTGCGGATGGAATGAAATGGTTCCCTATTTTTAAGCATACTCATGCTGTCCAAAGGCTTGAAGTTAGGTCTGGTAATATTTTCCTGGCTTGTATGCTATTTGTCAGAGGGGACCAGGGACCTTATTCAGTTGGTATTAATATATGTTGGTAGCTGGAATATGCCCTGTCCTGCCATAATCATGAAACCTATTTTCAAAATTCCTTTATTGTTCTAAATCTTCTTATGAGTAGATGTTTTAAAAAACTATTTCTAGGAAAATGAAAGAAATGTTGAGCTTCACCTATCATGCCATCATATCTTTCTTTCACCACATTATATTTCTGTCACCAAAAAAGCCCTAAAATCTCATGAACAATAGGATCCATTATTTCATTATATTTTTTTGGTCTGCATGAGGGACTTCGAGCCATTATTTCGTTATTTCAGACCTTTTTGCCTAAGGAACAGATTCAATCTTTGTTAGTACAGCACAATCTCACAACTAATCTTGCTGGATCAAGTGCACTTTGTTTTTAGTTCTTTATGTTTAGCGTCTTCGAAACCAAACTCACCATTTACTGCAGAGGAACTAGGTAATGCTTCTTCTTCTTTTTTTTCCTTTTTCCTCACAGCCTTAAGGATACACGGAACATGTGCGCGTGCATTTTCAATGTTTTTCGACTGTAGCTGGTTCAAAGCGTTGACTTCTTAAGGAAATTAATTTGTCACAGAAGCAGCGCTTCGTTCAAGAGATGGGAAAACGTTTCGTGCGGACTGATGCTCTGGGAAAAGACGGGGAACATAATCAGTACTGGTTTTTCCACCTGGGTGGGAGGTTCTTTATAGAGAGTGCAGATCTTACCAAATGGGACTTTTACACTTGCAAGGAGGTATGTATGCTATGAGACTGTGCTATAGCTGTTCTATAATGCAATATCATGTGGTCGTTTTAAATTAGAATATGACATGCTGACATTTTCACGGTTTTTGTTTCAGCTTGATGGGTTAATAGCTTCCCTTCATCCAAGGGTGTGAGGGAATTGAGCCTCCGGACCAACCTGCAGAATTATTACACAAAAATACGGTGAGTTCATTAGCTTTCTCCATCAATTTCATACACGTGTTGGTTTGCAGGGAGTTCCGAGTAAGTTCAGTGGTGCACTGCAGAAGAGGATGAAGTAAATAGCTCAAAGGTCGACTGAGAAACTGCTATTCTCAGACAGACAGCGTGTTTCAGTGCGGCCTAGTGGCCACAACCAGCACCCTTTCCTCAAAGACGTAAACAAATGGAGGAATTAATTTGCACATAGATCGCTTAAATTTGTGAAATTTGCACTTTTCTGCCTAGGTGCTTCCTGGTTACGGCTTTGATTCCTCCATGATCACTTCCATTTTTTTTCCTATGCCAACACCACTGCAGAGGCAAATTTCCATGCAGCGGAGCATTGCTGGATGATGTTTTTCTTGTTTGGAACATAAACTTTCAGCGAAGCATGCAGAAGTTGTTCGGATTCATATTGTTTGGTTTGGGATGCCTGACCTTGCAACTTTCACCCATAAATCCTATTAAAGGGCTTGTTTGGCCTCTCTCTCTGTCAAATTTCAGCTGCAAAATAAATTTAAGGTAGGTGCACTGTTAATCGTTCAAATAAGTGAACACCAAATTACATTGTTACGATTTTTCCAAGATAAGATGGTGCTTAAGTCACAACGGTAACTCCTTGGTGCCAAGATGAATTCAAGACAAGCACGCACGTTCGGTAGAGTTCTGGGTTAAACAAGCAATTCTTAGCCTTCGCCCTCATCAGAATTGAAGGGGCAAATTTCCCTCGTTTTTTGACGAAGAAAATCTTGATTTAGTTCCACAGACGCAGTCAACATGAATTGCACATCAGACGCTACAGAGAAAAACAGCTATGAGCTTTTCATAAATGCCTCTCGAGGGCCATCCAACTAAACTAGGCCTCTTCCACTCTGACTCACCATAAGAAAAACAGAAAATTACAGGTTAAGCTACGCGTCAATCAGTCTGCTGAAACAAGATGTTTTACTGCTCTGCTGCTGGGGCAGGGGCATCCGCAGGCATGGATGGTGCAGCAGCTGTTTCCTCCATGTTAGTTGTTTCAATCTCTTTCTCCTCTCCAGATAACCCATGAGCCTTTGCCATGGCCACCACCTCTCCTGGAGGTGGATGATCAAACCTGCATGCAGCACCATACTTGCAGGTGCCTGTCTTCAAGTAGAAAGCACACATAACTGCACCCTGCAGTACAAGACACTGTCAAATCCTTTGTTGTTTCCACTTCTCACAGAGCTGGAGATGAGATAAACATTGCTACACATCGTGCTTATCAAGAATTACTGACTCAACATATACATTTTATTTTCATTCCCATCACAGAATATGCAGTAGAGAAATGGGCAGAGCAAATAATTTTCTAGCTGAGGAACAAGAAACGTAACCAGAAGGGAAAATGAGAGAATATGGTGTGATTGCAACACAAAAAATTGACGAGATCATGTTCCACCACCATTTTTCATTTCAAATATAGATAAAGTGCAAAAGAAAAACTAAGGTACAAAATAAACGCATCAATGATCGATGGAAATGCATACCTCTCTTCTTGGAAAGCCAGCAAGAGTAAGCTTTATATTTTGTTGAGCTTGTTGTATCATTGATGCTGCCGGTGCTGACCGATCGATTGGATGGTGAAATTTGCATCTCTCTCCAAATTTACATTCTCCCATTTTCATGTAGTACTAAAGCAAAATAGTAAATAAAATAATCATTATTCCAGCAGCATACGGGTTGACTGGACAAGACCAAGATCTATGGCTCATAAAACAGCATTTCCTCTTATGATGCGGTTATGCAAACAAAATCTTCCTGAAAATAGAAGATATGAAGGGGAGGGAGGGGAGAGTGTTGGGTGTGGAGGGGAATGAAGTCCAATGGGTAATATCAGGCAATCTATGAGAATGACACTAGAAGTTTATTTTTCCAGTCTCATCTTGTTTTTATGCTTATGGCCCATTTGATCATAATTAATTTTAAGCATAATCACGGTCAAATGGGCCATAAGCATAAGAATAAAAACACTGAATTTGGTTCAACGAATTGAAGTGGAATAAAACCAGTTTTCAAAACACCAAGCAAGCCAATATTCCTTCATTTAATCCTGCCTTTTGTTACATTTGTGTGAACAGGACAACATCCACAATAGCGTTGTATGTCATTATGTTTCGGTTGGCTTCTGAACTTTTCGAGCTTTTGGAGAATCTTTGACAGACAGCATGGTTGCTTAAACTTCTGTTTGCACTCGCTTGGTCCCAATTCAATGGAACTGCTTCCACCAAATTGTTATCAAGGTGTGATTGTTAATTTGGATTTAGTTTCTGTGGAAAATTTCATTTCCCACAGGTCGGATTAACATGAAAAAAAAAAAAGCCAACAATCTTTTCATCACCATCTATATTTTCATGTTGATGCCATCCCACGTGTTGTCAACATCAATTTTCTTTCCAATCAAATTCGCTATACTGATTAATTAAAAGATAAAATGCTTAACCTCATTGCCCATGTTGTGATTGTGGACTAGCCAACCTATATGCCATATTTTCTAGCCATATGAAATTCATGGGAGGCAACTTTGAGTGTACACTCATCAAAATAACAGATGCTGAACTGTCTTTTTTTCTCTCAAATTGACAAATTACACACATGATAATGGATGTCAAGCTATAGGCTTGTTCCCTGTAATTCACCAATTGTCCAGTTTGCTCCGCAAGAAGCCAAGTAACTAGCCTCACGAATGATAATCAAACACAATAAAATTTAAGTAACAACTGAGGTATGGCCATATTTGGTGATGGTAAGGGAGGCAAAAGGTGGAATGCAATCAGCCATATTCTTAGACATGCAAAGAAATTCCTGAAAATGGACAAAGAATACAGGAGTTAACCACTTACATCACATTCAGTCTGTCCAGGCCGTTGGGGGTATATGGTTGGACCCAACCCCAGCTGCAGCATTGAGATAAGTAACTTAATAAGAGATTTAAAGGGGTCAATTGAACAAATAACAACAGAAGCGTTTAAATGTTTAATTTGAAAATTTTCACTAACCAATGATAGATCTCAATTGTTTGGTATCTAGTGAAAAACCGAATACAGAAGGCCAAAATTTATCACTTTACCATAGCTTGAGTCAATCGGGGATCAATGGTTGGAAGAATGGCTGCAGCAGGATTTATGAGAAGATTTGCAGCTGAAGATGTCATAAGTGTATGGGCTAGAGTATGAGCAACGGGTGGGTTAATGGCTGCAGAGGGTATCCGCCAATACAAATTAAATCAATAACTCCAGATAATAAATCGGATCCAATCATCATATGATAATTTTGGTTTATAAGATACATACCATGTCTATCTGGATGGTTAAAGCGACAATTCGCACCATATTTGCAACTGTTTAATAAAAGGCAAACTTGAGTGCAGAGTTTTCCAAAATATGTGGATGCAAGAAATTGGCTAAAAATCAAACATGGACATCACCTGCCAGTCTTGAGGTAGAATGGACAATCAGCTTCACCCTACGGAATAGAAGATGAAATGTGTAAGTAAGAATGTAGATGATATCTCATGTTTTACTCACATTGTGGCACTGGTAATTGTTAATGAAATTCTTTGAGCCTGATCCGCTGAAAATGACATGTTTCAAGTGTCAACACTGTTTACATTGAAGATGGCCTTGGCCATAGGAGACTCCAACACTTTCCAAGAAGCTTGTGAAATTCGTTAAATTATTGCCAGGTATACATTACGGAAAAAAAAAATTCCCATCTCTCAAATTGCAGCTAGCCCTAACCAACCTTCAAAACTTCTATCTTCAGATTGAGGATACCGGCTGATAATTCAGTTCCAAAATTCTGACCATATAGAATTTAAGTATAAATTCATTACAATTAAATAATTTATATTAGATCTTCATTAGTTTTTGCTCAACTACAATCTAAAAATGATTAAAATTTTGATCACAACACATGAATATACTTATGAGAAATTGCATAATTGTAAAAATGTACATAATGGCATTTTTTTGATCTCATACAATGAGGAAAGAAATAAATAAGAAGTGAGAATGATGAAAGTCTTATCTGCAATAATCATCCTAATAAAATTATAATGCAAATGCAATCCAAAAAAGTAAATGGCATATAATATTCGTAATTAAGCCAAGCACTTGTGTCAATCTGGGTATATATTTTAGCTAGCAACGGACAAACCTGAACTGAAATTCAGTTAAAGTTGCCCACAGTCCCAGCCCAACCATATTACAAAAATGACTGAATCCAACAGTTCATCTCTGAACCAGCTTTTAAAAATACCCAACCCTGCTGCAGTAAAATTTTGAGTCGTGTTGGTCAAAACTCAGATTGAACTAACCAAGTTGCAACCATGTTCGCCATATTTCTAGGAAATATGCCTATGGCACTAAGAGAATCCAGTGTTTGCCCAGTTAAAGAAAGAAAAAACAACAAACAACTGAAATGGAAATTTTTAAGCACACAAAACAGTAGGTGATAATGACAAAAAATCCACTCTCAACACCATTTCTGTTGAAGCTTCCTATACTGCTATTAAACATGATTAAAGAAGGGCTCTACTTCTATATAACCTGGTTACATAGAAGCGGAGCCACGTAACCCCTTTAATTTTTAAGATTTTGATCCTTGATGGAAAATACAATTTATTAACATCATTTGTTTATCTCGGAGACCAAGTCTCATCCTGATCGAATATGTTTATGAGTCGCATTTGTTAAAAAATATATATTCATATGTAAATTATGAAAAACACTTAGATCCATTTACATGTGTATTATAATGTAATAATACTTTATAAAATCATTTATCTACATAGAAGTAATATTTTAGACAGTTTAGATATTGAAAATATAACTTTCAAATTGATATTTAGCATTAAACTATTTTATTTCATTGATTTTCAATGGGGCCCATGCATAGTGATATTGGACAAATAAAAAGGTTACCAAGATACTACAAATTATGCTAAATATAATGGATCGAGTGGATTTTCTATCAACCACCAAAATTTTAAATAAAGGGGTCAAATAAAAGGGTTTCATAAGAGCGGGACCAATTAAAAAATGTTTCTTCAAACAATGTAAACACCATGTGTAGTGCATCATATCATGCTGATATAATCATTTAGAACTTACAGGTCTTATAGGCAACCCTTTCGAATTATGAAACAATGCTGGGGTGAATGGAGTAAACTTCTTCACTGCGTTGGCATCCCCAGTTGCTGCATCATCCTCTACAGATGTCACATTATGCTCTCCACTGCTAGGATCTTGTTCGCCTGATGGGATTTGAATATCCTTTGGGTGATGATACTTGCAATTTGCACCAAATTTGCACTGTCCAGTCTTCATAAAGTACTGTAATGTATTTGAAAGCAGAGTAACGCCATATTAACACAACCAATAATGCAATAAATAAAAACTCCTAACCAGATGTGAGTCAAGAATATCTTACAGAACATTCTGGCTCGGATGGCCGCTCAGGCAGTACTATAGCATCAACAGCTACACCCTATAGTCACATTCGCACAATGAGAAAAAAGACTAATAAAACATGACAACAACAGGAATTTATCATAGTCAACAACTTACCACTATATCATTGTCTCCTGCAGATGAATACAGAGCATTATCTTTTGGATGGTTGAACTTGCATCTGGGGCCGAACTTGCATCTTTGGGTCTTCAAAAAGTACTGGTGCCCATCAATGCAGAAATGAAATAAGAACTCAGAAAATAAGTGAAATAACTAACAGGAAAGTAATTTAATTGAATTCATGCACTCACTGGACAATCAGGTTCTCCAGGTCTTTCTGGAAGAGATTCAATGGTAGGTACAAGTGGGACCTGTAATAAAACAAATTCTGTGAGGGTAGAAAAAAATTATTTGAAATAGTTGTCCTAAACACCAATCAAATGCAGGGTAGAAAGCAAACACAAATACAGAGGTTAGCTTGGTGCAGTTTAACAGATATAGTGCTTCAAACACTACAAATTCAAAATCGCAGCAATTTTAAAAATTTTGAAAAAAAAAATAAGGACAAGCATGGATTTCAATTGATTTTGATGTACACCTATAAAATAGTCTGACTTTTAAAAAATAACACATTTTAATCTTGTCGTTGCAATATCCCTTCCCATATTTCCCAATAGTTGAGACAGACAAGAACACAACAGAGCACAGACACACACCAAGATGCGCTAAGCGAAAAAGATTTTTACTGAGGAAATACTCGTAGAACTAGATTGTCAACACTGAGGGAAAATACCACACACACAGGCATAGCAAGACTTAGAAAACAGATATTCTGATATGAGTGCAAATATCTTATCATGCAGCTTCTATTTATGAATTTCGCTCATGGCTCTGATGTCACAACAATGCATGCCATGCCCATTACATTGATGCTTTCCGTGACAAGATAAATGAAAACACATGTCATTAAAACTGCGAAAAAATGATTATGTCATCAAATACAATTTATACACTTGACGAATAGCTCAACAGTAGACACCAACGAAGTGCATACGTATGTTTAAATTTCAAACTTTAAGCACGTGATACTTGTGAGGTGTGACCCCATTGGCACAAGTGGAGAATACAAAGTGAGAATGATGAAATGAATTAGGACTTTTTTTTTTTGCTTGCTTATAATATTTTTATTAGAATTTTGAACATGGAATTAAATTGAACCCGCTTCTATGTAACCAGGTTACATAGAAACGGTTCTACGCAAACCCTTCAAATTTTAAATTTCTGATGCTTGATGAAAAATCTGATCCATTCATTATATTAAACATCATTTGTTTAGCTAAAAGACTAAGCTTCATCCAAATGAAATACGTGCATGGGCCACATTTGCTGAAAAATAGGTATGTTCATATGTAAATTGGGAAAATACTTAGATCCCTTCACTTATGTATTAAAATGTAATAACACTTTATAGAATCATTTATCCACATATGAATGATATTTTATACGGTTTAAATGTTGAAAATACAACTTTAGAATTGATATTTAACATTAAATTATTTTATTAGTTGTAGTTGGGGCCCATGCACAGTGATACTAGACAACTGAATGGGTTTCCAAAATACTATAAAAGATGTTAAATACAATAGGTGGAGTAGATTTTCCATCAAATGTCAAAATATTCAAATCCGAATGGGTTACATAAAAGATGGGTTTCATAGAAGCACCCCTGGAATTAAATAATTTGGAATTTGATATAAGCAACAAATGGTCAAAAATAAAGATAAACTTGACAAAGGATTTAGACCATTACTCTTGTTATTTCGTTCAGGTCTTCTATTCTATTGAGTTAAACTGAGAATCATCCCACTAATTAGTTTGCAATAAATAGGACTGCATGGATTAAAGCTTTCAAACGTTAATAACTGATTATTTAAAAGTTTATTTTCCATGTCTTCTATTCTTCTTCCCATGAATTTTTCTCTTCTCAGTCTTTCATTCTTATTTCCAATTCTCACAACAAAAAATACCCACAACCTATGATACTCAAAGTTATGTGCATATTTTTATTACGTGAGTAATGATTGCCGCATTCTGCACTTTTGGTACGTTTGTTTTCCTATGAAGATGATAACGACCTGTTTGGAAGAGTTTAATAGCAAAGTGTAATAACAGAAAAGTGTAACACATGATGACATTAGCAAAATAGCCTTGTTGTTGGAAAGGTTTTAAAAAAGATTAAAAATATAATCAACAATGAGAGAGAGAGAGAGAGAGAGAGAGAGAAGGACTGTTAGAGGTAGTTGAAATGCCAAATTAATATCAAAAGACATACAGGGGAGTGGCTATTCCACATCCTTCCTATTACACTCATCCAAACAGACACTAAGTTGCTTCTTCTGATGTTATATCATGTTGGAATGTCACCCAAACAGACCCTAAGTTTCTTCTTCTGATGTTATATCGTGTTGGAATGATATATCATATAATGTATGGAATGAATTGAAGCCTTGGAAAAAGAAACCAAGCGGCCTGCACAACGCAGCACCAGGAACAATTTCAAAACATAATCAGTTTCATATTGAGCAAAAAATTCTGGCAAATCCATCACTATTGACAATGAGAAATTTTGTCAGAATATAGTGTAAGCTTCATATGATAAAATCAAATAATTTCTAAAACAGAATAACTGATGATATCAATGTAAATTAATAGCAGAAATTACATAGAATATAAAGTTATGGTATTTGAGGTAAAATCTACAGTATATAATCAGATAGTATTCGTCCTAATATTAAATAGAAACAATAACAATGGATCTTCACCTCTTTCCAGTCTGGGATTCCACCCTCAGGGACCCAAATAGGATGGTCAAACTTGCAGCTATCTCCAAACTTACACGTTCTTGTCAACATATAATAAGCACAATCCTTCTCTCCTGGTCTCTGTGGATAAACAGGCAGATTGCTTGTACTTTCGAACCTAGGGCGCTTGGACAAAGCGTTTGTAGAAAACAAAGCTTCACTCTGCCCAATAGAGCTATGACTTCCCAGAATCGATTGATGATAGAGAGCTAAATATAGATATAAACCAAAATACAATAAGAAAGAAGCAATCTATATGCATCATAGTTTTTATTACTTAAAATAATGAATTCACCTTAGAACAGGTGTGTTAAAATAACCAAAATAATGATTAAGATAGGCTTTATAATTGCCTTGCAGAAAATATAAGGCAGCTTATAAGGTGAATAAAATCAAATACTCAGCAATAGCATTTGACAGTGACACCAGATAACATAATACAAAGCTAGACATCAGAAAATAGTAGTAAATAACCCAGCGCATCAAAAATACATAAGAACATAGACATAAATGAACATTAAATGAGTGTAGCCAAAAATAAGCTTTCCAGGCAATGATCGCCTAATGGGCCAAGAAAATAAAGTCATGCCCAAGGCATTTCTATTTTTGTTTAGACAGTCTGCGTGGCGGGCAGTTTAAGGCCATAAAAGAGTAAGAGAATCGCAAAAAATGCATGATCTGGCAGTGGTGGGTACAAACAACTGAAAGAATTTAAATGGAAGCTTCTCAAAAAAATAAGAAATTGATTTCACAAGCTATCAATTTTAATCCATATTCCTACCGTGTACTGACCAATTCCAATCATGTTCAACAAAGCAAAGGAATTTTTGACAACTAATATTCCATAGAAGAGAATTATTTCTACTAAATAATTTCCAAGTTGGACCAGAGTTGCACAAGACATGACAATGTAAAACCACAACATCTTCCAGTCCAGATTACACCAACTATACTGGTGATTTGCAACACCGTTTCTTCTTAATTTTATGTTACAGAGCCCGTTTATTATCAGGCTATAAATATTACAATTCTATTCAACACAAACAGGTGCCAAAAGCTGAAGAAGTAATTAATCATTCTATATTTGACTTTTAATGTGAAAATCATGAAGCTCTATTTCAAATGTGTTGCAATTGCCAGTTACCAGTTCCCATCCAGGTAGAGAACCCGTTTGAAGTGGACAAGTTTGACAGGACAGTTCACACCAGTTGCTTAGCAAAATCAGTTTCCAAGTGAGAAAACTATTCAAGTGGCCAGTTACAGGCTTATAGCGCAAACAAAGGAACAAGTTACTTTGAAAGCAGTTCGTTCACCATTACCACATCTGAAAAGCTGCCTATTGACTCGCTCAACACTGAGGGTTTGTTTGGTAACTGGATTGCATGGGGTGGGATCGGGCAAAGTGGGAAACATCCCGTCCTCCACATTTCCCCCAAAAATCATTTAATAATTTAACAACCCTATTTTCCAATTTTACCCCTACGTTCCAATCATTTTTCCTTCCAACTACCCTATTTATTCCAATTTTACCCCTATCATACAATTTTCAAAATAATCCATTTCCCCCTGCCCACCCCATCCTACAATCTCACAAAAATTAAACTTACCAAAGGTACCCTAAGATTAGCCAGCCCACAACACAATGAGCGTAGAATGAAACCAGCCTATAACTACTGCTCGTGTAAATGAATCCAAAAAATTTTCGTGGTACAGAGCCAGTCTATTGAAAAGGAGTCTATGAGTTTGCATGATTAATTCCAATATTAGATGTCGTATGGTATGGGCCATGGCATCATTTCATCCATTTCACGTGAAAAGAGAGAAATATGGTTAGTTAAAAATTGGAACTTCCGGTAACAGCAACCAGGAAATCCAGATCTTGACCCAGAATGAAGAGGAGAGAAAGTTGGATGAACAATGATAATCTTGATGCGTGGGCATTGATGAAGCTATGGCCGTATGAGGGGGAGTTGGAAGAAATAGAACAATTGAACAAGCTAGATGCCCCTGTGGACCACATTACTGTTGCTGAGTAGAATTCTTCACCGAGGCATATAAGTATGCAAAAAAATAAATAAATAAACAAAAGAAAAACGTATTCACAGCATAAACAACACTGCACGGGCTGAAAAGATACATCATAATCCACATCGGAAATCCGGAAAAATACCAAAACAGCAGTTTTGCGAGAAACTAAATGTATTGAAATCAAAACCCTAACCTTCCGAAGCACTCCGCTTGGCAGCAGGAACAGAAGATTCCAACCCTCCATAGCTGGTGATGCCAGTCCATGGAGTAATTCTACTTGCTGCGAGGCTCCCAGTGCCTCCTAATTCGCCGCCAGACAACCTCGAGCCGTCGCTCTGGTTCCGGAACATGGATCCGCGATCCAGAACAGAATACTTGGTCTTTGAGGATTCGTTTGCGGAGAGCGGATCGGAGCTCAGGTAGCGAGACGGACGGATGGGGGACTCCTCGGATAAATACGGATCATTGGCAGATCCACTGCTGAGCCTGGAAGAGTAGACAGTCGAGAGGCCAGAACCTCCGTAGCTGCTGCCGTAGCCGTAGAGAGGATTCGCCATTGAAAAAACTGTCAAGGAAACCCTAGAGGGAGAAAGGGAAAGAGACCGCGCGGGAAAAAGCAGAAAAATAAAACCCTAGGCGCGCGAGAGAGATGGATCTCCAACGTGCCTGGTTATTATCATTGGACATCGGATCGTGAGGTCTTTTTTGTCTGTAAGAGCGAGTGCGACTGATGGACGGTTCATTTTGAAGTTATTTGCATTTTGGTCTCATTAAAGTTCAAAAGCAAATTTGATTAAAAACAATAATATAGCCAGCTAACCATTTTATTTTAAACGAATGGCTGCAAATTAAGGGTGTGTTTGGCAATGTGATGTTTAGTTAAAACTTTTCAATCTAAGACTTTTTTCTCTCCATAGCTACTACATTTTTTAATTATTTTTTCACATTTTTCTATGCAATTATTTTATTTTTCAATCATTTCTACATAGTTATCCATACAACTAACTTATCTATTTTAACTTTATCTTTTTTACTCCTCATCATTACCCCTATCATATCACATTATTTGACAACTTTTATTTTTCAAAACTTTTTACCAAAAGTTTTATCCATTCCTGATCACGCCCTAAGAATTATCAATTCATTAACTTGTACATTAATCATTTAACCTAACTAACCTGCCAACTTACTAACACTTGTTGCCTTGGCATATAAAGTGATATATAAATTGTTTTCACTTGTTGGGCATCAACAAAATGTTGAGATTTTGATTACACGTGTGTAACTTTTCGTGATTATATGATCATTTTTTAAGTTATTAATATTTTAAGTCATTTACATCGCGCAGTTGTTAATAAATCAATTGTTTCGCGCACGTGTCTACATTTTTTATACTCGTACGTATGAGTAAGGATTTGAGAAATTTAAATGAGATGGATAAATGAGTGAGAATGTAATGATAAAGTAATGATACATGTTAAAATTTCATAAAGTGTTGAAAATGTAAAAAAATTGTATTACGAGTTAAAAAGATTGTTTTCGGAAAGAAGATATATATTTTATTTGAGGATATTGAATTGGGTGTTCCAAAAGACCAAATATTCTTAAATTAAACATGCATATTTATTTTCAATGCAAATTTTCTCGCATTCAATGTAACTATATATATTTGTAGTATAACGTTTTTTTTCAATATTTATTATTATATTCTCGTATGTTTGGCAATGATAAAAAATGTTAAGTTAAAAATTGTTACTGTTCACAGTAGCCATATTTGTTAATTATTTCTTCGTATATTGCTATGTCACTACTGTAATACTATATGTTTCAAACATTTATACGCTGCCATCAATGTAATTAACATATCTCTTTTAGTTTTGTTATAATTACTTTTCATTATTATCTATATCATATTATATTATTTTATTATAATTCAAAATTTTTATATCAAGAATTTTTTTAAGTGTACTTGACAAATAGTAAAAAAATTGTGTAAAAATTTTCACTTTCTATAATTATATTTTTTAAAATCATTTATTTACATTTTTTTATATAACTATCATACTTTTCAATTATTTTTATACAACTATCTGCACAACCAACCTATCAATTTGAACTTTTTTTATTTGCTCATTGTCGATATGTCGAAGAATCACATCATTTTCCTTCGATTTAATAATTTGTATAAAAAAATATCCAAAAGTTTTATAACTTCACGAACACATAATTCATCTAAAAGTTTTATCATATAACTATCCTAGTTTAATAATTTTATTATATAATTATCCCATTTATCATCACTTTGCCCATACCGTATTACATCGTTTTTACATTTTTAAATACCTAACTTTCTATGTCCTTGTTACCCATATTACCAAATGATCATTTAGTCTCACATGCCTTGAAATGTTTTTTTTTTTCAACGTTTTCAAAAATAACTGATTAGAATTTACAAATTTTGTCACCATCACCACCTGTCATCAACCCCAATAATTAAAAGTTTATTCAAAACTTAAATGAAAGTGAAGGTAAAATGAAACCTATTATTTCTCAAAACCAGTTTTTCCTATCGTTAAAAATAATATTTTGTTTTTCTTGTTCTTATATAGCTTTTTGCAATTATTATATAAATTTTATAATTTTAATACACAGCAACAATTTCCATTGCACAGTCATCCTATACTTGTTGTAAATATGTATTCACAGATATCTGCAACACCACAGTTCCCTTTCCAGTACCCTAGCAAATGTTTAAAAACCCCTAAAAACGCATTTCATTAACTTAAAACAGACTTTATAATTTGTTCAACGCAATCTCGAGGGCATATTGACAAATACGTCAGATGGAATGAGAATAAGATGAAAATTTTCGTCCTGTTCTTGTTGTCAATAAACATCTTATTTTCAATAGAAATGTTCATTTTATTAATATTGGCATCAAGGAGAGTGGCAGGTGAAATTTTTATTTAAAAAGCACGAAAGTGAGGCAATATGATAGAGATGAAGTAATAATAATAATAATAAATGTGTTAATCATACAAGGAAATAATTAGAATGTAAAGATAAAAATGAAAAAAGTAAAATCTTTTATATAGTTGGGATGTTAAATTATTTTTTAAAGGTTTGAAAGAAGAGGTAGAAAAGTAGGTTTCACACATACGCCTTTTTCTGAATTTTCCTTTTCAATGCATGGCAACCTCTCATCATTAAATCTCATCGTCCCAAAGTCGTATCCTTCCGAACACCTATCCAACACATTATTCACTTAATTTACTGCGCAAAATCAATTCAACGTCGTACCCCATTTTTGTCAATAAATTAATCTTAATATGTTTAAGCACAAAATGATGAAAGTTTAACTGCATAACACCGAGGCAAGGAAAAAAAAACTAATTACTAATAACATTTGATACAATGAGATATTATAATTACAAAATTCATACCATGTAATTCCATTTATCTTTAATATGTCAACTTCTGATGCAAGATTTAATTCATTGATTGTACTTAATATTATTTATTTGACAGGCTAAGTTTTATTAAAATCAAATATGAATATAATTACATCTTTGGTAAAATAAAAAATTTGTCAATTTTAAACTTTTCACTTTTTATAAATATCATAGTTTTAATTATTTTGTCACAATTCTTATACAACAACTATACTTTTCAATTATCTATACACAATTACTTATACAGCTAACCTGTATATTTTAATTTTAATTTTATTATTTTATTATTTATTATCTCTATAAGATTACATTATTTTCTTTTAGTTAAAAAACTTTTATACTACGAACTTTTTATCAAAACATTTTCTCACTTTCCAAAACACATCATCTAAAACTTTTATATCTTAAACATTTTATTCTCTATAAATATCAAAATGTTTAATTATTTTTTACATTTTTTGTATAAACTACTGTACTTTTTAATTATTTTTACGTAGTAATCTATTCAAGTAACGTATCTCTTTTAAGTTTATTTTATTTATTCATTATTATTAACCCTATCATGTCATAAACTAAAACATTTTGTTTAAAAATTTTATCACTTTCTATACATAATAAGTAGCTTTCATAAAAAAAAAATAAAAAAAATAAAAAAGTAGCTCAAGTAGGATTCTCGTGGTTGTAATTTTTTTTTTTTAATTTGTACCGTATACCATGGCACAAGCCCATTTATCAAGGCGATGAGAAGCTTCACCTCCCTCCAGGAAGACCAACAACTGCTCTCATTACTGTTTTAAGGAGATACAGCGCTCCACCTAAAATTCGGTCGATACAGCGCTCCACGTAAACGACACGACAACGCAGTCCTTTATCCCTGTTGCCGTTTGGCCTCGTGGCTGGAAGTTGTAACTACATCAATCCAACCCCCAGCTAAAATTTCAAATCGATGTGCATTTTTAACCCAACTCCAATCTAAGGCAACAAAAAAAACAAAAAACACGAAAAATCTCAACATTTTAAAAGCCACCAATAAGCGCGCGGCCTGTAAAATTGCGGTGGAAGCCGTGGAACGCGCGTGAGCGACTCAACCAGAGCACGGAAGATTCAAAACAGCATTTGCTGACTGGTTTCAGCGCAGTCACGAAAGCCGCGATAATTCGCTTGTGGCTGGGAAGTCTTTCAACAAAGGAAGCGAAGCAAAAGAAAAGAAGCGAGAGAAGAATCCTACGAACGGAAACGTTGAGACGGAAAAGTTCCCATTTCCGTCGACGCCCATGTGCAGCTGTAGCTTCACCAGCTACCGCATATACACAAGAGGAAAGTGGGGATCAGAGGATGGAGGGAGAATGCTCCTGCTCCCTCTCAATCTCCCAAAGTCCTCTCCTCCTCGCCTTTCCTCCTTCCGTCTTCCTCCCCCACCTTCTTCCAGATCTCTCTCCTTCCACGTCGCCATGCGCCGCAGGAGGTTCTCTTTCTTCAGGGACACTGGCTCGTCAGCTGCTTCTCAAGACGCTCAAATTCCAGAACAGGTTCAAGGAGAAGAAGAAGAAGATAAGGTTTGTTTTTCCTCCCTCCTCTTCGTCGGTTCTCCTCCCTTCAATATCCAAAATTTGTACTACACGCCTGAAAAATTTCGCGCGGTAGCGGATGCACCTTTAAGTCTGATTGCTGAGCTGGGCTTATCTTCTACACGTGGTGGTATTCCGCGATTCTAGGCTTGTAGAGGATATCGGAGACCGAACTAAAAATTTCAGATTATTATCACGCGCAAAGAAAGTTTTTATTTTTTTGTTATCCCTTTTTTAAAATGTCGACAATTCCGTCTTGCTTTAATCTTGTTAAAATTTTGCTTGCATTTCCTTCCATTTTATCTGGGTCTCGCGTGAAAGAGTCTGAATCATTCCTCTGGTGGCTCCGTCGACCATCATCTCAATTGTATTTAATCCATTCCAATCAAATACCCGATGCATTTAAAAAAAGAGGAAAATGATACACGATTCATTTTTGCTCTTCAAAAAACAAATTAATGATGACTGCTTTTTTTCGCCTGAACCGACTGATGTAACGGTGCCAGGATGGGCCAGACGGGCAAGGTCAAGGTCCGGACCTACAGACACTCCTGAGGAGATTTTGGAAGGTTGCCGCTCCATATTGGTCATCAGAAGATAAAGTTGAGGCTAGGTGGAGGCTTGCTTCTTTATTTGCACTGACCTTGGCTACGACAGGAATCAGTGTTGGATTTAATTTTCTTGGACGCGACTTCTATAATGCACTTGCTAGTGAGTAATTCTTTGAAATATCAAAGTTTTCTTCTTCTTCCTCATTTTTTTAAAAGAAGAGTGATCACTGCACTGGCAGATGTAATAAAAATCTAATCAAGTTTACTTTTGCCTTGCTTTATATATTCAAGACAAAGATCAGGAACAATTCACAAAGCAGCTTCTCTATTATCTTGGTGGCTTTGCTGGTGGAATTCCGGTGAGCATATTGCTGCATTTTTTTAGGTATTGCTCGACAAGCCATTTGAAAACACCTCTAAATCAATCACACTATGAGGCCACTTGTTTCCTTTTGTTTTATTTTTCTTTGCTGTTGAGTCACTTGACAAGAGAAGATACAAGGATGCTGTCAGGTTTAAGAGAAAGGGGAACATATTTAAGGATGTGGGCAGAGGTAATCGGAAAAAAAATTAAGGACAGTAGATGTAGTTGGCAATAATTAGTTGGGACAAAGATCAAATAAGGAAGATGATACTTCTAGTCATGCTTCAGCTTTGCTTTTGCATTTAGCTATGGATTGTGATAGTTATGGAAATTGCACTCCTCATGAAAAAATAGATGTATGAAACATATACTTATCCTAACAACCACGATAACCTTATTTTTCCTTATCATTATCTTATTTCCAGTCATTACTCGACATTTATTTTATTTTATTTAATCTACTGATATCATCCACTTTTTTTTTCCTGAAATCCATTCCAATTCTCTTCCTATTTCTGACCATTGAATAATTTACTTCGTGAGTTTTATCATGTCTAAATGTATTGCAGTTGAATGCATTTTCTTGTGCTGTTTAAAACCAAGTTTGTTTTTTTTATATTGTTCCATTCATCTTTGTTTATGTTGTTCTCTTCTTTATGTTTGTATATTTGCTTGCAGTTTTTTGTCCTGAGAGACTATGCAAGGGAAACACTAGCTTTAAGGTGGCGGTCTTGGATGACAAGCTACTACATGCAACGCTATTTGAAGAATCAGACATTTTACAAGATTCAATCACAGTCGATAATTGATAATCCTGATCAAAGAATTGTTGATGACCTGAGTTCTTTTACTGGAACTGCACTTGCATTTTCATTGACTTTGTTTAATTCTGCCGTAGATCTAATATCATTTAGCAATATCCTCTATGGTATCTATCCGCCACTTTTTGTTGTACTTCTTATCTATTCTCTTGGGGGTACAGCTATCAGCGTATTTCTTGGAAAGGTATCTTTTCACTTGCTATTTCAACATCACAATTTGCTGGCAACTGATGACCCGGAAGTCAAAGAGAAATAATTTCTACTATTTTCTTCAGGGGTTGGTAACCTTGAATTTCATGCAAGAGAAAAAGGAAGCAGACTTTCGTTATGGACTTGTTCGTGTTCGAGAAAATGCTGAGTCAATTGCTTTCTATGGTGGTGAGGAAGATGAAATCCAACTTCTGCTGCAGCGCTTCAGAAGTGCATTTGAAAATTTGACTGTATGCACACATTATTCTATTCTGTATTCCATCGATAAATATTCTTTTTGGCTGTGATGGCATTTTCTGTTGCATCCAGAGACCACAGTTATATGCTTGCTGAATTTGTTGTATCATTGAAAACATGTGTGTCCTGCCCAATGCTCAGAGGCTTCTATAATGAACATGCTACCAGAATTCAGACAAGGAATATTGATAATTAAGTCATGGAGGACCCCTTAATACGGATTTACTCTTGGTTTTCATTGGGAATACTCTAACTAGAACAGGTCATGCTAGTGGAACCAAGTCGACATATTTGTCTGAATTGATGAATTTCTTGAGGGCTTGATTGGTGGAGTGAATTTCCATGAAAAACCCATTTCCCAAGAATTTGGGTGTGCTTGTTTAGTTATAAAAATTTTCAATCAAAATTTTTCAATTTAAAACTTTTCACTTTTCAAAACTTTTTTATTTTTAATTGTTTTCATATTTTTCCATACAACTATCTTACTTTTCAATCGTTTCTACACAACTATCAATACAACTAACCTATGTATTTTAATTTTATTGTTTTTACTCCTCATCATTACTCCTCCCATATTATATTATTTTCTTCCATTTCAAAAACTTTCACACTAAAAATTTTTCATTCAAAAGTTTTATCACTTCCCAAACACACCCTTTATATGAAATTTACTTGCCATAATAACCTTAGTTTTTTCTATCACTGTTGATATTTTCGATGATTATCCCGTATTTATTTTAACCATATTCACTTTATAGCTGATACTGTCCTTATGTTAATGATGCCAATTTTCTTTGTATTCAATTACATTGCAAGCAAATCCACTTTACCAAACAGATGCTTATGGGAGCACTCTGAGGCAGCTCTGAAACTGGGGAATTGTTGTCCGTCATAATGAGCTTATAACCACTGAACTGTTCTGATTGAAAGAGTATACTGCCATTTAGGGTGTGGATAGGGGCAAACTGGCAGCTTCTCCCAAATTACATTCTCAAGAAGGGAACTTCATTTGCTGTGGGCTGAAGGGCTGAGGGTCAATTGCTCGATCTGGAAAAATTGTCAAAGTCAGCATCCAGCGAAAGTACTATCAAGTTTTTATCTTCCAGGACTGTGATGTCTAGTATGCATGACTTTTTCTTTTCCCAGGCAGCTGTAGTTTCTAGCAGCATGTACGTTTTGGCAAACAAAAAGATTTCTCAGATTCTAATAGATGCATGCATTTGGAACGAGAACAGGCAGGCTTTCTTGCTGCATCCTTGCATTTTCTGAAATTCACATGAAAGCCTTTAACTGTACAATTTTAATCAAATGCATCCCATTTTCTACTGATGGATAGAGCATGTCTTTGATTTCTGCATGCTTCCATTTTCTATTAGCAGTTTCTGACATTATGACATAGATTATTTTGTCTCTTTGTATATATATATATATATATTTTACTTTTTCCTGTAAGGAACCAACCCTTCCATTATTTTTGTTATGATGTTTGATTTCTGATATTATTTTATTTTATCTTGTTGGCAGCAACTACTTATTGCTTCCCGTAACCTTGAGTTCTTCACCAATGGTTATCGCTACCTCATTCAGATTCTTCCGGCTGCTGTTGTTGCTCCCATGTATTTCTCAGGAAAAATTGAGTTCGGAGTCATAAACCAGTCTGTTTCTGCCTTCAATCACATCCTCGGGGACTTTTCTCTCATTGTTTATCAATTTCAGTCAATCAGTGCCTTCTCTGCTGTCATAAACAGACTTGGTACAGCGTTTTTATTTTTTGGCCCTTTATGCAACAATTTATGTGGCACTTCATTGTGGACTTTTCTCTTTACATGTTTCTGTAAGCAAATTAAGTAATAGATTATGGACTTCTATATGAAATTTTAAAAACTTACAGAAAAATTTTCAAGGACATTGTTTCCAATTTATTTTCCAGAAAAGGGATATAAAAGCCCTGATTACAGGCCATAAATTTCCCATGGGAATGTATCTTAGTATCCTCATTTCCTTAGTTTCTATGACTACTGATTAATGCCCAAATGCTCGCACTTGGAACCTGAAATTATACAGTTAATGATAAAGTAAAGTTCAAGGTCACAAACTGACATTTTTTCTTGGATAAACTGCATGCTGAGGATCTTGTTAGTTGTTAATAGGCCTAGGGAAAAAGTCATGAATTTCTAGTTGCTTCAATACTTTTGGTGCATGTTAGGCAAAGAATGTGCACATTGCTACTGTTGGAAAAATGGTTGTAGCCCCACAGACCCCAGCTATGAAATTAATGCATTAAAGCATTTCTTCAGTTCTATCTTTTGGAGTTGTGGTTGGGTTTCCTTTGACGACAGTATGGAGTAATGCACCATTTTAAGTCCAAGACACGGGAAGCAGAAACTATGATCTGGATGTAGCTTAGGGGATGTTCATTGTAGTCAATGAAGTGAAAGCCACCATAATAATATCATGCAAGAATCCTCTTGTCTAGTGTGATGTACTGAGTGTCTTTGAAATTGGCTCCCTTTCGACAGTGATTTTGTTGTTAGAGATGTGCAATGCATCCCCCAGATCTGGGAGTTGGAGACATTAGTATCCCGAGCATTGGAGACTTAAATGTGTTCGTTCAGCCATGAGCTTTAAAGACAATGTTAATTAGATCTTCTCCTTACCAATTATTTCTGTTATTATTTCTTTTAAACTGTATATTTGTTGTCTTTTCTTGTTTATGTTGGCAAAACCTTTTTCCTGATTAAAATTTAAATATTTGCATTTGCAGGTGAATTTGATGATGTTCTGGATAGTGGTAACGTTGTTGATCGCTCCAGTACCAACCAAGGCATTAATGTCCTATACAGACATGTAAGGAGTCCATCCCTGGAATCAAATGGATCTGTGCTTCCAGACAAAGATTGTAAGATACTGCAGATTAAGAATTTAACCCTACAAACACCAAAAAATTACAGGACTCTTATTAGTGATTTGTCATTGGAACTTGACACACGGGATCACTTGCTGGTGAGCACTTTTCAATATTATTCTATTCCTTAATCTACAACTTTAAATGGTCAACATAACTGGATTTCTTTGGCAGGTAACTGGTGCTAGTGGAAGTGGTAAGACTTCACTGTTAAGAGCCATGGCTGGTCTTTGGAATAGCGGCAAAGGGAAAATTACATTCTATATAAAAGACACCGAAGTCCTTTCACCTGCTATGGCTGCAACTGAGTCCTTGAGCATCCTGAAGGCAGACAGGGAAAACTTAAACAGCGAAAGAACAAAAGACATTTTTTTCCTCCCCCAAAGACCATACATGGTTTTGGGGACACTTCGTGAACAGTTGCTATATCCATTGTGGAGCGATGGATCAGTCCCCAGCTTGGAGAACTCTCGATCTTCTGGTATGCATTTCTTTTGGCAATTGCATTGCTGGCATGGATCAAAATAATAGATATGCTAATTACCTTCCAATGAAGTTTGGTTTGAAAATAACTTGTGAAAAAGTTACATCTGTATATAATATTTCATTTAACTGCTAGTTTTACATGGCATATTTGGTAAGACCATGCTGGTTTGGAAATTTCAATATGTTGCGACTGATATTAAGAATATTGCCATTGAAGTGCTTATTTACTGTTTGAGAGTCACAAACCACTAATCTAGCTTAAAAAGTAATCTTGTAATCATTTTATTACATTTTTTGTTATTCATGCCATTGGGGTTCTAGTTGATTTGGAAATTTTCCTGTACTCAAGTTTCAAGCAAAATCTTCTCTTGCTGAGTGAGATTGGTGAGGTATGAATTTTGGAAATTATCAAGCTTCTTTGGGTGTGGTTACTGTGGTAAGCTACCATACTTTAGGAGGGAGCAACTGTCATATATAAATATCTGATCTTGGCCTTATTGCTGATGGTTATAGGCTTTTGCATTGTTTCATTTTCTTTTTGCTGTCCCTTTTTGTGGGGCTTTCATGCTGTCAGGCTTCTTTTGGATTGGGCATGGTCACTAATCTATTGGTCTGCTCTCTTTCCTCCACTTCCTCTCTTAAATTTTTTGTTGAGATTGAAGAGAAAGAACAAAATTGATTGGAACAGCTGTGTCAATTATTTTATTTTATAATATCACATGTATGTTTCTCTGCCTACGTGAGTCTGCTAACTTTATCCTCTCAAGATATCTGCCTGTTGTAAACTTTTTCAGTTTCTTTCTTTCTTTTTTTTTTGGGAACTTCCCCCTCATATAACTCTGTAGTCCATTCGAATAATAATACAGAACAAATGTTTTCCTCTCTGTCCGTGCGCTGAAACAAGTATATGAGCAAGTTGCTGGGCAAGTATATGAGCAAGTTGATAGCATTCAATAAAATTTGCTTCACTTGTTAGTCAGAACAAGATGATAGATTTCTGAAGTACTCAGCTGGTTGCTGGGCATAGCTGCAATTATTTTCTCCTCTGGAAAAGAATGCGAGTTTAGCTACTCCTACTTCTCCAATGAGACTGGTTAACTGTTTATGATTGCGCTTGGTAGAAATTATGGCATCTATTGAGAGCTAATGCTAAATTTGGTTGCACAGCTTCACCACCTTTCTTATGGCAAGTGCCAAATTCATATGTGGCAGAAAGGCCTGACAAGCCGACAGAAGCTGATCTAATCAGGGTCCTCGAGGAAGTCCAACTTGGAGATATCATGTTCCGTTTTAATGGATTGGATTCAGTTTGTGAGTGGTCGAGTGTTCTGTCACTTGGCGAGCAGCAGCGTCTTGCATTTGCTCGTTTGCTACTTTCAAAGCCAAAACTTGTTTTACTGGATGAATCAACTAGTGCTCTCGATGAGGCCAATGAGGCAAGTGCTGATGTTTATCAAATCCTTAATATTTGTGGAAATGTCACCAGTTTCTAATGTTCACAGAAGAAATCAATGGTGGGTTCCAGGCTGGGCCCATGACTGTCTTTGACACAGATTTTATCTCTGTGCCAAGTTTGCCTTTGCCTTTGCCTTTAGTGCTTGGCTTGGGATCAATATTTGAATAATATTGAAATATTTGAATAGATAAATATTAAGGCCTTGGAAACTGGTTTCTGCTTATTGTAACAGTACTCGTCGCAATAAGTAGGAGTCAAAACCGTTTTGTAGCCTTTTGCCTTTTGTATAAATGAATAGTTCCAGGAAAAATAGATAGCCTAATTTCTTCTTCATGTGCATGCCTCTCTTTCTTCTCATCATGATAGTCCCACTCTTGTTTGCAGGCTCATTTATACAAGCGGATTGAAGCAGCTGGTGTAACATACATTAGCGTTGGCCACAGACGGACTCTCCATAACTTCCACAGGAGGATCTTACGAATATCAAACTCGAGCCAGGGAGAAGTAATGAGTGTAACTGGCATATCCAGCCCACCAACCAGTCCACCTATGAAGCATCACAACCAACTCTTTAACCACCCGTGAAAATCATGAAACTGTTTGCACTAGAGAGATGAGATTGACAGACGCACACGTACACACACACACACACACACGAACAATTTCCATATTGCTGCCATCTGCATCACACCTTGATATCTGTAGGAAGAAGTTGGGGGGCATCGTGGTACAAACGGAAACAAGGTTTTTGGGTGTAATTGTCATTTCACAACCGGTTGTGGGCAAAATGCATGGGTATATTTGGAATTTTTGAAAATGTATATGTATAAGTGGAATTAGAGGTAAAATTCATTAATATATGTGGACTTAGATGTGATTTAATGGAACAAGCTTGCATAGGCATATCCGAGTACCCCTTTGCTTTTCTTATTTCCTTTTTTTAAAAAAAAAAATCTAAATCATTCATTATATTTATCCATATGTATTTATTCATGATGAAAAACTACTTTGATTGGAAACATATTATATAATAATTTAACATCTTTTGAGAATAAACAGATAATTATTAAACAGGAGCAAATATTAAATTTTTTATTGATATTGAACGGTATGATATTTAATATTATAATCCAGCTTATTTATCTGAAAGATAATAAGTTCTCATCTCTTTTTAGGGGAAACAATAGGCTATAACCTAAATTCACAAGAGACTAAGCTTCCCATCTATATTTACGGGCTTGAGTGAAAATTTGACATCTTTTGAGAGTAAACACAATTATTAGATTTTGAAAATACAGCTTTCTTGAGTAAACATATGACTACTAAATTTAACACATAACTATTAATTTTTTTTATTGATATTTATATAATGCGATATCTTGATACTACAATGGGGTACATTGATAATATATGATTTATATAAGTTCCTAATCAGAGGAATATGTGGCCTCGTAAATAAATACACATGCCATGGATGACATTCCAACTGGTTTATATTTGAGAAGATTACAAAAAGGTCCATAGCTCGCATTGGATCATTGCCAAGCGCGATTGCGTAGTCAACCGGTGCTTCTCTCCCAAACCGTGCAGCCAAATGGAAGTATGAAACCGTATAATCTGCAACTGCCTTGCAACAAAGGGCCTATCTCCTACCGACAATCATAAAGGGGCAGTTTTGGCAGCCCGTTTTAGGAGTTGGTTTTTTGCAGTTTGTCTTCTTTTTTTCAATTGGTATTTATACATGTCACGACTTAGATATTTTAATAGAGCACATTTACTACCCTCATACTATAAAAGGAAATTTCCTATATATGCACTCTTCATACCTGCGGAAAATTTGAAAATTTGAGAAAAAACCCATTCTAGGGGAAATTATAGAATCCCCACTCAAGGGGACTATTTTGTAAGAACTCCCACCACGGAGGAGAATTGAACTTGAATGGACCCTAAGTCGCCACTTAGGCATCAACTCCCAAGTCACCACTCAGGCAATAGTCGTGTGGTCATTTTTATTTTATTACATCAATAGCAAGGACGGGAGAATTGAGAAAAATATAATACATAGAATTCAAGTATGATGGAAGAAATGACGTAGTGCGTCTGGAATTTTATGTGACCGCTAAGTTTCAATCAAATTAAAATAAAATTTTTATAAGACCGCGATTAAACCTGCTATGCTTTATAGGGCAGAATGTTGGACAGTTAAAGAACAACATATATAAAAAATAAGCGTAGCGGAAATGAGAATATTAAAGTGGATATGTGATAAAACAAGAAAAAATAAAATTAAGAATGAAATACTTCGAGAAAACCTAAAAGTGAGACCAATTTGTGATAAAATGAAAGAAAATAGATTAAGATGGTTTGATAATGTTTAAAGGAAGCCTGAAATAGCACAAGTTAGGATGACATAGTCTATCAAAGTAGAAAGTGATAGGAGAATGAGAGAAAGACCCAAAAAAAAAATATGGATGAAAATAATTAAATAAGATTTAAAAATATTACAAATTACTGAAAATTTAATCTCAAATCTCCAAGAATGACGCAACAGAATACATGCAGCCGACCCCACTTAGGTGAAAAATGGCTTATGATGATGATGATGACATCAATAGCAAGGAGTGAGGGTTGAACCCTTAACGAAGTGGAAATGTGGAATACACATAAGCGAATATTTGTGTAGCTTCTGCTTAAGTGCGAATATTACTGCAAAATAGATACTGCGCAAGTGGATTCAAGCAATTGGTGCTCTTTAAATAGGTGCAAGTTAATTTAAGCGGAGTTTTTTTTTAAAAAAAAAAAAAAATTAATGGTGTCACGAGCTCAATACCCCTGGACAACTGGACATACCTGTTACAGGTTTCGAACTCTAAATTTTAGGAACTTATGCTCAGATGTGGTAAAATTAGGCTAAAACCGTACTCACAAATTTAAGCAGAGTTCAGTTGCAAGAAAATGTGGGTAATCGTAAACAGAGCGAACTGGTGGACAAATGTAGGTTGGGGCACTTGTGCGTTCCCGGAGCAACGTCTCTCAACCGCGCTACGGTGAGAGCACTGTGATACTCTTGAATGTTCAGCCTAATATATATATTTTTAATCCATGTCATGCGATATTACAAAGTAAATGTAATAATACATTCACATGTAGGTGCAGAAATAAAATATGATGCTGATAACTGGTTAATATGTCAGCGTGATGGGCGGATTGTTAGTATTATGCAAAATGATGGTAACGAAAATAAATAACAGTAAATAAAATTAACACGAAATTGCCACTAATCAAGACTGTTGTTAGATCATTTACAAGCACGGATTGCAGAAATTCTGGATAGGCCATCCATCAAAAGACAATAAAATATCAAGTACTTTATATTTTTTGATTCATGGTCTCTAAAAGCATAAAGTTAATTTTTTTATTAGTGTACATTTACATCCATCTTGGGAGAACAAACTCCCACCAAATAAATGGGAATTCAGCAAGCCAATGCTATTGCCAACTGGGCAACGGCCTGGTTGCAAAGTTAATTTTTTTTTTAATAAAAGCTCAAAAGTGAATGGGATGCAACGGGGGGCTTAAGACCTTTGATGAGGGTGTGAACCTTATAAAAATAAACCACGCTTTTTTAAAATTTTCACAGAAGATTCTTTTAACTTTAGAAAATTCGGCTCCACCACTGATGGGATGCCATTTCATAACTTGGTGATGTATGGTAGGAATAAATCATGATGCTTATGCCACTTCATCCATCATGGTGATCCAACCGTCCATTATCAAGCACATTGTGATCAACCCGGCAGCTCAGAGATGGGATGAGATGAGAATGTGATGAAAATTTGGAATGAAAATATAATGAGAATGGGTGAAGATATATTGAAAACGAGTAAATTTGTATTAGAAATGGGGAAAAATAAACTAAGAAATGTTACATCCGGTTCCATCCCATCTTTGAACTATCCATGGCTTAAAGGATGATGATGAATTGTTGTGGTTAGTGACTTTGTTTTGCATTGCAAGCAACGCTGTTCAATTCTTTCAGCACTCAAGTTGGCGTGGGGAAGTTATTTGTCCTCTCCGAGTGTAGAGGTATTTGTAGATATCCTCCAAAAGTGTGTGGAGGTATTCACAAAAAAATTCCACCAGAGTGAGGGTTGTGAAAATGCTTGACCGTAACATTTAGTTGTCACATTGTATAAATATACCAATCAAAAAAGATGATGATGATGATGTGAACGATGAAACTTTGATTTGAAAAAAAAAAAAAAAAAGATTATTTGGTTGTGACTCTTATCTTGTTATCTGGAATAGATTCAAGATGGTACTTGAAAGTTGAAACAACTCTATTGTGTAACCCATTCTCAATCTGCACCCTATTCCCCTAATCATCCATTGATCAGGCCATTTGTTGTCTAAAGAAATCATGGCCGTTGAATCCACTCATTTTGCTGCCAAATCCTGCTGGGGGCTTGAAGCATAGGGATTAAGCGCAATGAGTAACCTGGACTGTTTACAACTACCCTTCTAGGTTTGATTTTAATCTAGGTGAGGCTAAATGTACCTCCCTGCATTTAGCCTCGATACACTCAAGTGTATTTAATTTAATTTTTTTATTTTTTTTAAAAAATTGTTGTTCAAAAAATATCTAATTTTTTTTCAAAAAATAGGAAAAATTGATATACATGTTAAATACAAATAGATTAATTAAAATTTTACACTCATGTGCACAATGTCGGTTCCCTAAGGCTATTGGCTCGATTAATGAGCGTCTAAAACGGATAATCTTTAGGTGCATTATCTGACGTTACATAAAAGTGCATAAAGTGCAGGCAGCTTGCTTGACCCATCTTGTCAGTTCTCGGCCATGCAAGTAAGCATATAGTTGTCGAATAGCGTCTCCATTTTTTGTGGTTTGCCGTGCACCGTGCAGTGGGGATGATCGTACGTCCTTCGAGTTTAAGGACGGATGGGAGCTCACATACCCTGTGTGGTTGATTTGACAAAAGAAAAAGCCAACTGAATCCGCTATTTTTGCACCGACTCCAACCATGAAGAGCAAGAGGATGAAATATTTGCAGCAATACTGGCATTTTTAATCCCCTTTCACATCATGGAATTCAGATCATTACAGAACAATTTAGATTATGACTGGAAATAAAAATAAAAGCCAACATTTTCTCGCGAATTACTACAGATTATTATTATTATTTTAATGTACAGAGAAAGCCCACGATTCCTGTTCCCCTTCCAACCACCAAAGGACGGAAGCCAAAACAGCACACTAAATCCATCCAAGACCTCAATAAAAACAGGTCTTTCCAAGTTAAAAAAGCCCGGAATCAGGTTCTGTGCATGTACACCACTCCCTCAAAGCTGAAAACTTCTTCCCTTCCCTTCTCCATCGCTGTACAGACCATATCTGGCGGTGTAGCAGACAAGAAGCCCCTTTGGTAAATCCAACAAGTGAGGACTTGAAGAAAATCTACCACCACTGCTGCTTCTTCCAATTAGGCGTGCACACCATTGCCATTGATATATATGGAGGAGCCATTCAGTGGGCCAGCCTTGCCCTTGTTACTGGTCCCACTCCGGTAATGAAATGTTAGTGTCCCATTGCCATGGCTGTGCGTTCCATTACTCTGGCCATTTTTTGTTACTGCTGCTTTGATAGGAATGTCAGATGTTTCTTTGATGGAATTGCAAGAAGTTTTCGCAGAAGTTTCTACTCTTGATGCTTCCCTTATAAAACCTGTACAAATAATGGCGGCAGTTCTGTAAAGTCGACACAAGGATGTATAGATGTATGCATGATAAACCAGAAGTGATTAACATGAAACAAGAGTAGCAAACATGCAAAGGCATCCATGAAAACATAACCGATTCCCTACACAGCAATCAGGCCATTATGTTCCTCTGCATTAGTTAAAAGAGGCACCCATTTATTTAAAACCTTATTCTCTTTATACTTCATCATTACTTTATCATATCGCACAATTTTTTTTTATCAATTTAATAACTTCCACACAAGAAACTTTTCATCCAAAAGTTTTATCACTTCCCAAACACACCATTCATTTGCATTAAATTCCCAACAGCAAGGAAATTTTGCATCAGAATACAAATAACATACCGTTCAGGTAATTTCAGACAATGGAAACCATACTTGAAGAGAAGAATGGATGCCAATGACAATAGAAAGGGGAAAAGTTACTGGCTACGTTACCCAAGAAAAGAGCTGAAGGTTTTGCTGGTCTTGATTTGAACTCAGGATGAAACTGTACCCCGACAAAATATGGATGACTAGGGAGTTCAAGAATCTGCACGAATGAAATCATCATCAGAATTAGGAGTCTGCTAAAAACTGATTTGTCACGCATATGATAGAACGTAGGAAGGAATTATTATCACTAACTATACATACCTCCATGCGGCTGCCAGTTTCATCCTTTCCAACAAATGACAGACCAGCATCCTCAAGGTCCGAGATGAAGTCAGGATTGACCTATACAAAGAAAAATTAATCTCCTAGCTATGTGAAAACTGCAAGTCTAGATTGAAAAATCAGCAAAGAAGAACCAACCTCATATCTATGACGATGTCGCTCATCCACATATTTGACATTGCCATATCTAAAATATAAAATGAAACCATGATAAGTTTAAACATTGAAGAAAAAATTTATTTGCCATACAAGTTGAACGTGCATAGCCACCCTTCTATTTGTTGAAAGAGTATATAAGAAAGAAAAATTTTACTTTCCATGCAAGTAGAACATGCATAGTCACCATTATATTTTTGTGGAAAGAATATATAAGATCCCAATAGTGAGGATGGCTATGAAGTATAGTCTAATAATTCTGTCTTAATGGAGGCATTCCATACAAGTAGAACATGCATAGTCACCCTTCTATATTTGTGGAAAGAATATACAAGATCCCAATAGTGAGGATGGCTATGAAGTATAGTCTAATAATTCTGTCTTAATGGAGGCATTCCATACAAGTAGAACATGCATAGTCACCCTTCTATATTTGTGGAAAGAATATACAAGATCCCAATAGTGAGGATGGCTATAGTCTAATAATTCTTCGTCTTAATGGAGGAATCATTGTTCTAATTGCTGGCAAACAAAATGCACATTTAAAAAGGTAAATGAATAAAGACAACACTTAATTAAGATTGCACGGGTCCTTACAATCTTGCAGATTTGCAGTCTGCCACATGGAAGTATGTTCTTCTTGATCCAAGACGCATGGTCCCTCCCATGTGAGTTGTTGAACCCTGCATAGCATGACTCTTAGATTACGCGTATCAGAAAAATAGGTATCAAATGAGTAGAATGGTATATCCACACTCACTTCTGGCATAAAAATAACACAAGGATTTTTTGTGGTTGGATCAAACTCTGTACTGTTTGCATCTTGAAGACGAAGAATTGAACGTGAATACTCAATAACTGCAATTTGCATCCCCAGACAAATGCCAAAAAATGGTATTTTGTTCTCTCGTGCATATTTTGTTGCTAGGATTTTTCCCTTCACACCTCTATCACCAAAGCCCCCAGGGACTAGAATGCCATCTGCACCCTGAAAAGATGTACTATTAATCAACTAAGACACAAGTAAATTGTGATGAACAAAGAAAAAAATCCAATGCTGTAAAAACCGAGAATAAATTGGAAAAATTCCCAAGCAACATATTAAAATGCTCACCATCAACAGCTGCCATGCAGCTTTATACGCATCAGGTGACTGTAAAGAAGACGATGCATGAAATGTCAGCTCAAACAACCGGGATAAGTACAGGGCTCTAAGAAGTTACGATTAATAACCTGTTTTGCAGTTGTATCTTCAAGGTCGGTTGCTGCAATCCAATCTACAATAAGTTTCTTACCACATGCCATAGAAGCATGCAACAAGGCCTATAAAAGTAGGATTTTCCATTAGAAAATTAAAACACGCATAATCATGCATAATATTTTGTGTTAAGAGAAGTAACTCATCATTTTAGATACATAAATGAGATCACGCTCAATAAAAGTACAGACATTAATGTGAATGCACATGGATGTACACTTTTAAGTAACTTCTCATTAGAGGATGAAGCAGTGGTTTGACACAATGATCGATGCAAACTGAATTAGATTCTGTATATTTAACAGGTGTAGTTAGTGAAGACAAATTGCAAGGTACACATGGAAAATTGGGAATCCACTGAATATGTTCCACATGTTGGTTGCTTGAGGCACCCGTCCCTTGGAATGTACATCTATTTATCTCCTTCAGAGAGTGGAATTTGACACTTATCAAAAGGTTAAAGGTGCCACACCCACACAAGAGTTTCAGGCTACGTATTTCTGGAGCAGCTTCAATAATTATCTTAGAACAATCAGTTACCAATGTGTGCATCCATATTCTATCCAAATAATGTACAAAGCTAGTTATAGTCCAACATCTTCTTAAAAACATTGTCTGAAAAGTCTTAACTCCGGATAGTAGTAGTAAGTATGCATTCACCTTCAACACAGAGAGGTAAGAATCTGAAAGGCCAGTATATTTTCCAACCATGGCAATCCGGACCTGCAAATTTGGTCATATTAGCAATCGAAAATAGGAGAACATAACGATGTAAATTAAGCATAAATATCCACCATAAGTAATGCCTTAACCTACAGGTTCATGCAACCTGTCACATAGTTGTGCCCTGTTGGTCCATTCCTTCAGTGTTGGTGGTTTAGCCATACTGCCATGACAGATGATACGATGTGTGAATGATTAACAAGTTCCAAATTATGATATTCAACGTGGAGAGAAATTAGACAGCAAGAGTTCAGTAGACAGACCATGGAAGGTTCAAAACTTTCAAAATTGATTCATGTGCATTTTGATCCTGTGAATACAAATAATGTAAATGATTGTTAGGTATCTCTTTGTGATGGACAAGTCATATAGTCACAGAAGATATAAAGCATCGTTTCGCAAGTCAAGATGATTCACGCAGAACTAAAATAAACACAACTGACACGTGGTTGCCGCATTATAATGATAATTGTAATTATTTTACAAAATCTTCCTTGTTAGTCACATCAACATGCTTGATTCTCCTAACATGACTCGTGTAAGAAAACAAATAATATAGGATCACCTAAAAATCGAAATTGATGCTTACATTTATTTATATATCACTCTTTCTGGACGTCTTGTAACATTTGAATGGCTTGAACATAATTAAATGGAAAAAAAAAACTCTGTACAACTGGCTTGAATATAAATTTATGGTAAAAATATAGATAGCTAGAACTGGCTTGAACATAATGTTAGTAAAAAAGATAAACCAAAGAATTGAATTCTCTTGTAGAACATTGGGAAGACTGACTCTAAATCCAAACTATTGAATCAGAGCCACATACGAAGAATCACCTACCCTTAGTAGCAAAGGAATATGCCAAATGTTTGAAACATCATGGAGATTGATGATATTTGATACCTGAAATACCATGTTCCCAAGTCGTTAAAATTATTAGTCTACAGAACAACTTAGCTCTATAGACAATATAACATTGGCATAATGTTTTTGTTACCGGAACATGGCAAAACTGTGAGAGTTTTTCTTTGACATTTTCCTCTAGTGCCTGGCCATGAAATTAAAATAAAAGGCATCAGACGCAATCGCATAACAGCAGCAGAAAAGACAAACAAAACAAGTGTTGATAAAGCACACAAATAAAGATAGAGATCTAAGGTGAGCCCTGCTAACGCAGTTGGCGTCACATGATGGCTGACATTCCCCATGGTCAGGGACTCGAGCCCCGTCTCACGCAGCCTTATCTGGTACAGTCTTGCCCTTGAGCAGCCCTGCTCGGCCCATCAAAAAAAAAAAAAAAAGGATAGAGATCTAAGAGAGAGGACAGACCGTGGCACTACGACAGGCTAATAAATGAGGAGTCAGTCCAAGCCCTCTTAGCCCCCTGACACTATGCTGTGTTGGCTTTGTTTTCTGAGAAAAGCAAAAAAAGTCAACACCAATATTCAAACCCAATTATTCTAGTTTGCAACATGAAAGAGTGCATAAATTTGAATATTAGATCGGAAAATTCGGGAGTATCAGCAACTTCTACAGACCACCATTACTTACCTGCTCACCAACGACATTCAGAACAGGCACAAGGCTGACATGAATAAGGCAAAAATTGCCGGGGCCTGTTGGATGTGGTGGAACAAGAGCAATTTAGTTACTGAAGGGATCTGAACCCAGTGACCTCAAGAGGCATGAAGATTCAAATTTCACATGCAAAATAAACTTACCCACTCGATAGGAGAACTGACCCAAGGCCTCGATAAATGGCATTGACTCGATGTCCCCTGTCACAATATAAAAAAAGCGCGGTCAAATGCTGCAACATTTAGATGCAGCAAATGAACATAAAAGAGCCAATTTATCAACTCTACCTATTGTTCCACCCAATTCAATGACGCATACGTCAGCAGGGCCTTCTTTCCCATCTACAGGAATCAAGGCTACACTCTCGATCCACTCCTGGATGGCGTCAGTAATGTGGGGAACGACCTAAAGAAAGGGATGTAAACTATAACCTTCGATCGAAAATCAAGGAATGAAAACCACAATAATAACAAAGACAGATGGTTTATATCGGCACCTGCACTGTCCTTCCCAAGTAATCGCCCCTTCTCTCCTTGTTAATAACCGACTAAAAATCAACCAAAACACAGAAGGAAAATGATTATCTTCAGAAGAACAGAAGTGTAAAAATCAACCATTCATACGCTTCAAGTTTCTCCCCGTTTTTCCGTCTTGATAATCGTACCTGGTAAATCTTCCCTGTGGTGATGTTGTTGTCGCAAGTTAGTTTAACATCTAGGAATCTTTCATAGTTTCCAAGGTCCAAGTCAACCTTCAAAAAGAAAATCATGAGCCATCATTTGTAACAGATCAAATTTATCATGATCAGGCGACGGAAAGATGAAACCTGCAAGAAGTACCACAATGTGAAAACCAACCAATCAATTCAGACTATAACCTTTTAACATAGTTAGCAGCTCCAGGTGCAATCCACCTCGAACATCCTTGTCTTAGATGATACAGTCATATGGAACATGAATAACAACTATGTTTTATCCACATCATCCAAATCCAAACATTAAAGAAGAACTGTAGAAGTCACTTAAATAGCTGAGGCAACGGCATACGATGATTAAGACAACCAAAAATCCCCATTAAAAATCTCGAGAAAAAATTCGCGTAAGAGAACAATTGCGGAAATCCCAACCTCTAAGGATGCAACATATCAACCGACACAGAAGTGAAAAAAAAAGGGCAGCAGCCAAGAACCAGAAGTTGATTTACCTCGCCGCCATCGTCTAATACAAACACCTCTCCATGCTCAAAAGGAGACATCGTCCCTGCATCTGTGTTCAGATACGGATCTGCGAAGAAGCAGAGCAAGGAATTTAACTTCTGCAATAAAAAAGATAAAATAAAATAGTATCCAGCATAACGAAGCATCATGTCTCACTAAGAGGCGGGGAAAAGTTGGAAAATGACTTGATTTCTCAAACGAAAAAAGAATCTGGAGACTCTTTTTTTCAAACCCAAGAAAGAGAAGAAGAAAAAAGAAGTCCTAATCCATACACTCGGCAAACCATTTCAACGTTAGATAATCATTCATCTTTCAGAAACATGAAAGATACTACACCACACAAAGATTCGAAATCAACGCTTACGCCCAAAATGATTCTCTGTGACTGATATTCTAAGATTTGACATTCGTGAAAACAACTCAAAACTTTCAAATTCAGAAATGGCAAACTAAACGGCAACGGAACAAAAGTATACATATCAAAATTTTCCCAAAATGCCCTGTTTAAATGCAAAAGGGAACATATATGGTCGAGCAACCGCGAGAAACACAGGGAATCTTCTGCTTTTGAACTGAAACTCTCAAAACCCAACCCGAGAAGTCCAAGTATGACGATTTACCACGAAAAGAAAAAAGAAAAATAAAAGCAAAATCAGCTAAGTTTCAAACTCCAGATGAAAATGCCAAAGGGGCGAAGCCTTGAGTAACGAAGACATGGAGAAGGCGCAGACCAATCTTAATGGCGGTAACACGAAGACCGCATGCTTTCAGAACGACTCCAATACTGCTCGCCGTCACGCCTTTCCCGAGCCCACTGACGACGCCGCCGGTCACCAGAACGTACTTCATTTTCCGATCCATGAGCAGAGAAACACCGGCGAGAAAGAAGAAACAAAAATCCTATTTCACGGAGGAAAACATCAAGATCAAGACGAGGATCGTTGAAGAAGCAAAGACAGATAGCGAGAATATGGAAATGGAGAAGGCATTTCGGTTCCTCCGTGCTTTTTATTTTTTGAAAAACCGAAGCAACAGACCTGGTTTTGAGCTGAGAGCGGGAAGAAGGTTGTGTGAAGAAAGAGGGAAGCGTGAGAAAAAACGAAAGTGGCGCCGGGGTTTTATAGTAAAACCCTACAGAGAGGGCTTTTCCTTTGTCTTGTTTTTCCGATGTTTGAGAGGTGGGAGGGGTGTGCGTGCACAAGGAGCATTGCTTCCTATGCTCAACGGCCTTGGCATCATGAGCCGCGTACATTAAAAAAATAATAAAATTCAAAAAATATTTTCTCGTAAGTATAAAATAAATACTAATTTATAATGTCTATAAGAATCATTTATTTAATAGACGGATATAGCCAGTAATCACATCTTTCTAAATATATAATTAAGCTCTTCTTGTCGGTTTATAACTTTGATGAGAATATGAGATGAGGAGGTGAGATTGAAAAACTGATGTAAATAAGAAAAGTTGTATGGGAATGAGAATTGATAAAAATTATCTCTTAAATTAAGAAATATGTTTATCTTTTGAAATAAAAACGTATTTTTAAAATATAGTAAAATTCAGGGCATTTTTAAAAAATACTTACATTTGATCTTAATTCAAAATATATCACTGTGTTTTCAAAATCTTAGATATACTCACTATGTTTACAGTTAATCTCAAAAACACATAATCTATAAATTAACACCTCTTGATTAGTATATAAAATTATTAATATAGCCATCGAATTTTGGACATAATTGAAAAATTGAATATCAAAATTCACCAATGCTCTAATTGCACATGAGCTTTAAATTTTCATTTTCTTTCATCTTTTATTATTTTATAACAGTAGTATTTTGGATATTTATAAAAAGTTAACTAAGGTTTTTAATGGAATAGATATTTTTTATATTAACCGCAAATATAGTAAGTATATCCGAAATTTTAAAAATGTAATAAGTATATTTGGGTATTAAGGTCAAACAGGGTAGATACGTTTAGAAAAAATCCTAAATTTTATCTCATCTTTGTATAATTCAAGCTGTGAATAAGCATATATAAATTATTGTAACTTTGTGCATCAGTCTTCTTCTCAACATTCATCTTATATTTTATAAATCATCCAATCCTTTAATTAGACTTGTTTCAATGTTTAAAATAATTAAATAATGTGTAAAATTTTATTTTTATGAAATTAATTTCTATAAAAGTGGTATCCATGGTTCAGTCAAGTCTACGTCATGTAACGAAACCATAGAAATTTTAAATTTTTGGTTTTTTGGAAACGGTAGGGAAAAAAGAAGAGGATGGATATACGCAATATCCGTGTCTAACTGCTTGTATTATGCAGTATATCTGATAACAAACATTATCCCCCCGACTTTGGCTATAACACAACTCAAGGTCTTCTTTTGGCCTTATTTCTCTAGGGCGGCTTTTGAAGCTGCGGGACTTTTGATGACTTTTGACTTGTCTACATCCGACCCTGAATTTTTTATTTCGCTGCCCATCGGGAGAAACGCTTATGCTCTATCCTCAGTGCACTTTGCTGTAAATACTAAATTCTAGGCAAGGACTCCCCAGGTTTTTTTTTTTTTTTTTTACACAAAAAAAAAATTCTTTTTCATTTTTACGTAAGTCCATATGCATTTTGATGATATGCAGTTTTATTATTTTAAAACTTATATAATTTCCAAGGGCAATTTGCAAATACATGTAAAAACTTTTACCTACATCGCATTTATATTTCTAAGTTTGTCTAAATTTCAAATAAAATTAAATACTTAAAAGTTTTGCATGAAATGATGAGCATATCCCTTCCATAGGAGTTTTGTTACAATTTTTATAAAATAATAAAAATTCCCTTAAAGCCACACTTAAGCATACATTTTTAAATTTTGCAAATATTGTAAGCATATTTGCAAGAAATTTTAAAATTAATAATATATAATAATAAATTAATAATGTTAATGGTCAATTTAAAAATAATATGTAAATAAAAATATTCATGTGATAAATTTGATAAATGATATATAAATACAATCTTTTCATTTTTTTAATACTTCTCTTACATAGAAACATTTCCATATGATGGAAAATATGTGAAAATATCCAAAAATAAATTTTTTAATTTTTAAAAACTATTCTTTAGAAATATTTGAAAAATAATTTACTTATTTTAACTGTCCAATATATTATCAATAATATTATTTTATATATTTTTACATATATTATTATTTTAAAGATTTTTACAAATTTCTCTATAATATTAACAAAAATTACAAGTGTATTTTTATCTAACATAGCCCTAATGAAAAAGGATACACGTGCAACTTTATAAAGATATTTTTAATTTTGACAAATTGAAGGAAAAATGTAATATAAGCGAAAATACCTTAGTTTCAAAAATCAACCCTTTTCTCTTTGATTTAATATTAAATACCGTAGAAACTGATAATTTTAAAATTGTAAAAAATATATATTCAGAACTAACAAATTATATATGTAAAAATTGCATACGGGAAGACATGAAAAATGAAAATGAAAAGACTTATTATGATGACAAAATATTTAAAAATATTTCTTTTCAAATCCAAACAACTTATTATGTTTACATATGTGTATTTATTTCTTATGATGAAAATAACTTAGATTGAAAACTTATATCAAAATAATTTTCCAATCAAACTTATTGTTGACATTATAAATAGATATAGAGCTGTGAGTCCTCAGTGCTAGCAATGCATGTACTGATTTTTAAAATTTTTCACAAGAGTATGGGCTTCGCCTAAATCTTGAATTTATTTAATATTTTATTTTATTTTAAAAATAAAAAAAACAATTGCGAAAAATATATAAATTTCATAAAGTTAAGGGCTCTGTACTAGAAAAAAATATTTTTAAATAAGAAAATGGAGGAATGCATTATATCAGTCTCCAACTCTCCATAGAGGAAAATCGCATGCGCGGTTCGTCGTCCAATTTTGGGTGTTGAGTTTGGATGCACCGTGACCCAGAAATCATGCCTATTTGGTCGGCGGAAATCTAATAAACTATTTTTCACAGACAGAGTTAACCACACGGGCTCTATTTTGTCAAAACAGGGTTGGAGAAACCAGGGATTTCGATTGTTGGAATTGTTAATTTGCCGCAGCGAGACCAGCAAAACAGTGCCCGGCTTCCGCAATTTACGCCGTCTAAATACTTAATTAATACTACGTGTAGAATTTTTATAGTTTTGCATGGACGTGTATCGAGCTTCATGTGCAGCCAGTGCACAAAATAACTAACCCGCAACAGTTGCAAACAGTTGTTCCGCCTGTGCAGTTGGGCCAATGAAACCGTTATACGCGCTGTATCACACAGCTCGAGCACTTATATTTGAAGCTGCTGGGTATAATAATAGTAATGATGTCTGTCTCCCCTTTCTATTAAATGGGGTAGTTGTTCGTGCCGTCCCAATATTCATTTATTTGTGGCCCGATCAGAACTGTCCTCATAACATCTGGGAACATGTGAGATCCTACCTGGCGGAAAATGCTGCCTGCATTTTATGGGCACATTTTCATTAGATCTAAAAACAGATTGTTTTCTTTTGTCTACTGTGTTTATTTGTTTATTTTTGGGTTAGAATTCATGCCCTAGTTGAGAATGATTTATACAATATCAAGGAATAAGTTTTTCTTCTTAAGAAAATTTATACAACAACGACAAATTAGGAGGTTTTCTAACCATGAATTTTCTTTTAAAAAAACAAAGAATCATGCCAAAATATAAATCGCGATATTTTTAGTGAATATCAAACATATATTGTCAACTTTTATTAACCTAGACACTTGTGTATTTATATTTATTTTTATTGAGAAAAATGTGAGGCTCAAGAGTATGTAATTTCAATACTAAATTTTATAATTTTTGGATTTGTATTTTTTTAAAATATCAAAAATCAACAATTATGGGGGCTGAAGATTACTTAGTTTATTAAATTAAAATTTTTTAAATTTAATATATAAAATGAGTACACCTAGACCCATATTTTCTAAAAATAATAATAATAACTTGTAAATTTTTGTAAAAAAAAAAACACTTAGACCCAGTTGGATCTTCCATTGCGTGGAATTTGTCAATTTTTTAAGTCTTTTGTTATTATATTTTACTTTTGAAAAGGAAAAATTAAGGATCTAAGTGAGGTCTCTATATGTATAAAAACTTATGTTAAAAAATTTAAAAACATTTTTGTACGGCTGAAACGAGCGACCATATAAATAATCGACCCTTTTTAGATGGTAGATTAAAAAAGAATATTGTTAATTTTGTTCCTTAAAAATTTATCATATTACGTTGTGTTTATTTTGGTTGTAGTGTTAGGAAACTTGATTAGCTTTAGGGATTTTTCTAAATATACCTACTACATTTAACTTTTATTTCAAATATATCCATTATGTTTCAAAAATTTCAGATATACTCACTACATTTGCAGTTAATCCCAAAAATGTCTATTCCGTTAAAAATCGCTACTTACATTTTTGTAGATGTCCAAAATATCCTTGTTACAAAATAATAAACGATGAAATAAAATAGAAAGAAAATGAAATTATGGATCCTCAAATTTAAAGTTTACGTGTAATTAGGGCATTGGTGATTAATAATATTTAAAATTTTAATTATGTCCAAAATTAGATAGGCATATTAGTAATTTCATATATTAACTAACGACGTCAACTCATATGTTGGGTGTTTTTGAAATTAAATGTAAACATAGTGAACATATTTGAAAATTTGAAAACATAATGGATATATTTAGAAAAAGCCTGTAGCTTTAATATGAATTGTTGTAGAAGCATTCATAATTACTAAGAATCAAATAAACGACTTTAAGATTAAACACACATGGTATAAATTTATTTAAAAATCAACAAGATTAAAAAACATTTTTTGGATTGCCGGGACAAGTTACCATATAAGAAATTGACCCTTTTTAGACTGTATATTAAAAAAGAATGTTGTTAATTTTGTTCCTTAAAAATTTATCATATTATGTTTTGTTTATTTTGGTTATAGTGCTAGAAATTTCATTAGATTTAATATTAATTATTATAGAAACATCCATAAATAGCGCATATAAATTTATGTGAAAATTTTTTCAATCAACAAGGAAAAAAAAGATACATATCCGTTTGATAAAATGGGTTATAAAAATATAATTTAGAATGATTGACATTCATTCTTTGAATATCTCATAAACATATTTATCAAGACACTTTAATAATCCCCATTATATATGTTAAGATACCTAGAGAACTACATGATGCCTCCTTTGTCTTCTTATAAACTTCTTTTTCTTACACATAGGGATGTTTTAACAACTCCATGACAACTCATCCTTTTCTGTAAGATTCTTTACAAGGCCTCACTAAATCTCTAATTTATATCATTGTATATGCTATATAGTACTCTAAATTATAAATACTTACATAAAACTAATGCAAACTCTTATATTTTTACCACCATTTTCACACAAAAATCATTATGCGATAACCTTTACTTAAAATATAAGATACAAGCTACAAGGGATGTACCCTAGTGATAACTCATGCTAGCTTATTGTTGGCTAGTCATGAGTTCAACTCTGCCCCATCATTTTAGGCAGTGTGAGAGTTTTTCTGTTCGTTCCTTTCATATAAGTATTTGCAATTTTCCCCCTTATGTAGAGTGTTATTGAAAATTTTTCTATATTATGCGAGGGTTATGAATGTGCATAAGTATAATATGAGTTGTCATGATGTATATTAATATCCATAAAAAATATAAGATACAGAACCCTAGCAAATGAAAGAGCATGAATTCACTCCAAAAGTTTTTCAAAATTATTATTACTTAACATAATTGTAGGCCAGCCATTTAAAATTTAAAATGCATGGAAAACACTTTCGTCAGGTTTTGCTTCATTGTTGTTATTCGATGGTCTGCATCAATACTATCATCTATCTCCTACTGTCATCAATACTATCATCTATCTCCTACTGTCATCAATACTATCCTCTATCTCCAAGTGAATATTGGCCAACATTGATTGATATATTAAAGTAAGCGGACAAATGACATTTTTGTGTGCGAAATTTATCTAATATAATGGTTAACTTTCTTAGTTAACTTATTTTCTCTGGTCATAGACCAAGAGACCAGAAATATATGTTGATACCAAAGCTAGTATTAAAAAATTCACATCTAATAATAAAAACTAGTATTAAAAAAGACGGCATGTGAAAATGCACATGGAGAGAGGAGAAATTCATAAATATGATTTTATTGTTTTTCATCCCTATCTACAAGATTTGGACGAAATTACAAGTATATGTATCACATTGTTTATAAAATTTACATTTATATTTGTAAGATTTACTTGAAATTACAAGTATACTTACAAACTCTAAACTTTTTTTAAAACAACAAAAGTATCGTTCCGAACCAAAAATGAAAAATACAAGAAAATGTTTTGACAATACTAAAAAAATTTATTTTTAGAATATTACTATTTTTAGTCTCTTTACAAGTGAAAAATACAAAAAATGCCTTTAAAATATAAAAAATAATTTTCATAACATTAAGTGAGAAATATTTTTGGAAAATATTTTTTTAATATTTTCAAGGCATTTTCTTGTATTTTCATTTTTTGTTCACGTGGTATTTTTGTCATCTGTGAAAGAGTATAGGATTTTGTAGGTATGCTTGCAAATTCAAATAAACTTTTTAGATATTCATAGAAATTTTTACAAACATTGTGACACGCATGCAATTTCGCTAAAAATTTGTGAGGGTGAATGCAAAAATCACATATGATTTCCCAACATTTTAGTAAGGCAGGCCATCCTCAAACCTGTAATCTTGGCAACCAAAAATGGATGAGGAATGTTTTAGATTATTCATATGCATGAATGCATGATTTTCAAAGATTGAATTAATATATAGAGTGATGTTTGTATATGACTAGTTATATTCATTTTTTATTTTTTAATTCTTTTTATAGATGTACAGGTCCAAACAAAATCGATTTAAATACTAAGTTTTTCATTTTTTGAATTTTTTTTACATTGTTTATTTTTGAAAATAAAAATAAAAAATAAGTAGTTCTTATACCGATTTACTAAGTTGTGCGTAGTCTTACAAGATCACAACCTATGTATGCGGGAATTCCATTAGCAGTACGACTTACGTCCAAAAAATTTCCTAATCACAATCCTATATAGACGACATTTACTTTATGTATATTCTCACGTGTAAGTTAAGAGCTGTTTACCGATTTAAAAATATTTTATAATCATCTATTATCCAAGTCTTATCACCAAATACACAAAAAAACTTATATGTTCGTCTTTGTCAATAAAACAAATTGATAAGAAAGATTAGCTAACCACAAAGAAAAAATAGACGAAGATTTATAAATTCGTAAGGTCATCAGAGGGATCAAGCATCGATTTTGCACCAGCCTTAACCGGATTTCAAAAGACGTGCTCTCTCGCTTTAGAAATCCATCTCATGCCTTTTGATAATCATATTTGGAGGTGCCTCAATAATAAATTGTTTGAAAAATTAAATCTCTCTTGATTTCAGAAACACTCGTGGGTACGTATTTTGATTATATTACTATGTGCTTCACTACACGCATCGATCATTGACATGAAAGATGGAAACGGTTGGCTGTCTTCGTATGTCACATCTGCAATATCTTGTGGACCGCCTGCAAGTGATCTGCAATTGTGCAGAAGTGCGGCATTTTCAATTAGGATAATTCAGAAACATGGGCACCGGCAACTTTGACCATCGATCCTTCCTACTATTTTAATGATTTTCAGGCAAACGAGGATTCCAATATGCATTTTTTCTCTTGATATCTCATCGAGTCATCGTGGGCTCATAATTGCAAGACCATGATCATCCTTTATGGTTACTTTGGGGCATTGGCAAGGCTATAGCTCTTATATTATGTGATTATCTTACGTAATTGAGCCATGAGCTTCACAAATCAGTACTGCAATCTCAGGCACTTTTCAGGCGATTGGAGATAAAAGTAGTATCAATAACGGCCTGCCCATATGCCGGCAAGTTAGCAGTTGATATTTTTCTTGTCACCCTCGTTTGCTAGCAGTCCATCCGTCATCATGCACTTAAAGCTAAGTCCATGCGCCACTTCGTGCAAGCATGCAAGCGGCAAGGCAGCAATATTGCATGCCGTAAAAGACCGGAAGGGAGCTTTCCTCGCCGCACGCGAAATCTGCGCTCAGTTGTCTTGCACCCCAAAAAACGTACGGCCATGATCATATTATCCGTCTCCATCTTTTCCGAAAGGGGAGCTGTCGAGCAGCATGCGAAGAACTCCAGTCGGCTACGCTGCTCTTCCTCCATTTCTTTGTTCGTAGGGTTAACTTTCGATTCCGTCGCGATGTGCACTTCGTTGTCCATCGCACTTTAAGCTATGCCGTTGATGTGATAAAGAAGAGACGATAATTGCTACATGGAGCATAGATAAACGTAATTTTCCACGTGAAAGAAAGAACTTTCTGTCAATGAAAGAATTAGTGGTAAACATCATTGAAAGAAGCGTTTTTCGCGGTGATATTATACTTGCCTCGGCGGAAAGAACAATGTACGGCTCGGATGACGTTAGTATCTCTGATCGGCGCCTCTGGAGAGCTCAACAAATGCAGAACTGCCCTTTATGTAGATGGAGCGCGGGGAAAGGCCTGCCATGAAAAGAGGCGCGATTGCGGTGGGCCACAAAATCATGAGTGTTCATGTGGTTGGTGACCCACCCCTACGCAAACGGAGTAGCGATCATAATGCTACACGGCCCAAACGTACGGCGCCAGTTACGTGCATCATGATTTAAGCGTGCGTCCCTTTATTTCCTACGCCTAGCCTACTCAACTTGCACTCGCTCGCGGCCCTTTAATAGATTATATACCACGGATAGTCCTACATGATCATTGAAATTTCTCTGATTCGACGGTCAGGATTGACCGATCTTGGGTCTGATCACTGATGTGCATGTTGGCCTAAGACATGAGCGGCGAGTGATTGCAGCGTGGACCGATATAAAATAGGGAGAATTTTTTTTTTTTTTTTTTAAAAGAAAAAGGGCACGTAGGATCGTAAATAGGTGGATAGTAAAAGAGTAATGAAGCAGCTAATTTGCCAATATATGCACTGTGAGGGGGCATAGCTATAAATCCGGGGCAGTGGCGACCTGACACATATAGAAATCCTCGTTGGAGATGCCTGGGCACTGACTCATCCGTGTCCTCTTTGCATCGAAGTCATGCCCGAAAGGGCGCGGCAAAACTGCAGACGGAATCCTGCATGTGGATGCCATTTACTGCCCCTAGATTTTCTGGCCGTGTAAGTCAAATCTCGTCTAGTCAATTGCTGGACCCACCCAATCGTTTCATATTGCATGGTGGGGCTTCCAATCCATCTGATCCTTTCCTTCTTCAAGCCCTTCTTTTGACCGTCCAAAGGACTGGGGTCCACCATCTGGATCAGCGCCGGAGCCGGGTGGTCTCTCGCTTTCGCGCGTGCGGAGCGTTGTGCTGCTGGGACAGGGGCGAGAATCACGGGAACGTGGAGCACAAAGTTCCCGCCAATTTTTCGCAAAGAGTACCACGTGAGCCGGCTCGTGGCACACGCGTATGGCCATGCTGCACGTTGGCACATGTGAGATTCCGTCCACCGATTTGGGGGAGCAGATTCGGTGCACATGCAAACGTGGCACGTGTGAGAATTTTTGAGCTACTAGTCACATGGATGCGTGATGAATGTCGCTCTACGAGCGGAGGTCCCGTCATGCATGACAATTGCTGAGATAATGCACGTTGGTAACGTCAGATTCAGTCGGTAGTCGGTACCACATGAGAATCAGAGCGTATTATCAGCCGCGCAAATAAAAGTTAAGCAGAACAAAAAGATTTTGTGAAAAAATTTTATTCATTATTGCCAAAATACAAAGTTAATTTTGAAGAAATAAATTGATAATACAAAAGGTGTATTTGTCAATCATAAAAAGGTATCAATAAAATTTTTTGTATGGGTATTAATAAAAATTTTAGATATAATACTTTTCATTGTACATAACTATTATATTTTTTAATTATTTATTCACTTTTTTCTATATGTGTATATAATTTTTAATTATTTTTCACAATTATCCATATAAATGTCCTATTTATTTTAACTTTTTCCCTTACTTTTCATCATTACTCCTACTATGTTACATCACTTCTCTCGTTCCAATAAATTTTATATAAAAAAATTTTCTAACAAAAGTTTTATTAAGTGCAAACATACTAAAAAAATATGTAAAATGAGGATGCTTCTATGAAATTATTTTTTTTATGTACCTTCTTCATTTTAACATCTAAATAGTTGATGAAAAATTCACTCCATTTATTATATTTAACATCATTTATATTATTATAGAAACTTTTTTATTTGTCTAATATCATTGTGTATGTGCTTCATCTATAAATATACAAAATAAACACAATAAAAGAATTTAATACTAAATATTAATTTTTAAGTTGTATTTATAATATCTAAAATTCCAGTAAAGAAATAATAAAACAGTCGTGTTACATAGAAATGGTTCCATGTAACCTTCTCAAATTTTAAGATTTTGATGCTTGATGAAAAATCTAATCCATTCAAATGTCACATTTGTCTAAGATAGGTACTTTCATATGTAAAATAGGAAAAATATTTAGAACCATTCACATATATATTGAAATGTAATAATATTTTTTAGAATTATTTATCCATTTAGTAATGATATTTTAGATGATTTAGATGTTGAAAAATTGATAATTATCATTAAATTATTTTATCACATTGATTTTACATATCTGTGGATAGGGCTCATATAAAGTGATATTAGACAAATGAAAAAGTTTCAATAATAACATAAGTAATACTAAACATAATAGATGAAGTAGATTTTTTATTAATCTAGATTTTGAAAATGAAATGAAATGAATTACATATAAATGATGTTTCATAAAAGTATCTTCGTTTATGTTAGATATATTAACGTTAAAGTTAAGAAGGCAAAGCAGCAAGCAAATACTTGTTGCCCGCAGGGTGCCAAAATCATTTTGATGAACGAAATTCGTTGCAGCTTGTACAGTTTAGGAGAATATGTGGTGATGAAATTAAGGGCAAGAATGTAGTATAGACTGCTACTAGTAGTAGTAATAATAATAATAATGACAACGCACGTGATACTCATTCTACGCTGCTGTACGTGCTAAACACCCAAGCTCTAATGAAACAGAATTCATGTGACCCGCGAGAATATTCCATTTCCATGTGACAAAGAAGCACTGATCAGATTTTGTAATGCACTTTACTCGGCGAGATTTTGAAAATATATATATGTACATATAAATATATCACCTCGCATTTTTATTTATTCCTTTGTTGGAATTTTCAAGCAATGCTAACAGTTGGGCGTGGGAAGGATGGGATCGACTAATTTGACGTTGATCCTGCACATTATTGACCTTTTATCGGTTTATGCCCTTCGCTGGCTGCGGTGGACATTGGAGATGTCCTTTTAAGCTATTGAAGGGGTGAAATTGTTTTTTCGTTATGCCTCTAGAACACAATATGCTTCTAGAACACAATTCCAATGATTAAAAACATAAAAAGCTAGAATTCTGGAAATAATTGCTACATTTTCCTTCATCAATGACTGTGGGTAGTGTTGACTCTCTAGAGCATGTTCTTTTGTAAGAGGTTGCACAAAGCGTGGAAAAAATTTGTGAGTAAGTGCAAGAGCAATGTAACATTGTAGGGGCAGGGGCAACGATTAGGATTAATGAAAACAAAAATAAAATAGGTAAGATAATTATATAAAAATATGAAAAAACAATTATAATATGTAGAAAAGAACAAAAAGTGGGTTGGTTACTAGTTGAAATGTTAAATCATATGAAATAATGTGTAAAAAATGAGACTTCTTATCAAACGGACACTGATATATACCTAATCAACTAAATTTCAGTAATTTCTACCACAGTTCTTTCTGACTTTTTCTTTCCCCGGCTCTAATCGAGTGCACATGATGGCTTGGTCCCACCTCATTCATTTACAGAAAGCAAACCCATGTTCTTGTATACTGCTGCCATTTTTGTACTACGTACGTACGTTGCTGATCACCGCCTACGCATATTTTCCGTCGTGTAGCCCACCTTGGAAACGGACAGATCAATTAGACAAAATCATTGGCAGTGTACAACAACCAAAGTAACGGGGAGACATTGGATGTGATTCTTACGACGACCACATGTTTTTGTCGAAAACATTGGACCGCTACTTAATTTTTCTTAATTAATGATCGAAGAAAGTTTACCCGTCAGTTTGGCAGAAGGAATAAATGCAAAAAAAAAAAAAAAAAAAACGAGAAATAAGATAATTATTAAGAATAAAGAAAGATAAAATAAAATAATTGTATACACAAATATAAAAAGGATTGAGATATTTATAGTAACGTGATAAAATAAATGACTTTTTATTTAAAAAATAAAATATGATTTTTGAACGTAACCAGATAATTGAAGGGATCCTAATTTTATCGTAAAATGTGGAAGGCCATTTGCGGCCGACGCTAGCATATTCCAAAATTAATGACGTGTATGTAACGAGTTAGGTGGACTTTTACTTGTTAAGATTACAATTATTTGATTGCTTAAATAAAGAGTATTTATCTATATACCGAGCTAGTATCTTCTGTTTGTAGTGTATTGATATGCTGAAAGCTGGAACTTCTCATCAACCTGCATTCCTGACACATGGCTCGTAATTGCAGATCTTGTATTTGAATAATAACCAAATTACTCCCTAACTAATCCACCAAAGTTGTTTGTTATTCTTGGCCCTTTTCATTTGTGATCTTGACCGTTGGTCACCAAACAGGCCTTTCCAACTCCCACCGCTAGTGGGCAGTTTTTTTTTTTTTTTTTTTAAATGAGCATTCATATATTATATCATCTCAACTGATGTCATAATAAAGCCTTGCAAAATTTTTATAATTTTTGAACATCTTTCTATAAACTTCTCATATATTCTAATTTTTTCTTATAATATTTCCTAAACCTTGAACCAGTGACCGTTCCTTGCAGAAATTTTTTGGGGAAAAATACTTAAAGCTTTTGCTTTCATGAATAATGTTTTAAAAATCGGACCGAACTGGGCGGTCGGACCGTGAACCGGTCCTGTCCCGGTTTATTGGTTTTTCCTGTTCAACCGAGGTTCGACCGTCAATTTGCACTGGTTGAACCAAAAAAACCGGGAACCAGTCACAAAACCGATTCATTACCCAGTTCGATTTTTAAAACATTGTTCATGAATGACGTACACCAATGAAGGCGAAAGTTGTTACCACTGAGATAAAACCTTAATGGCACTGCTAATGGGCAGTCGGGTATGCACGGTTGTTGGTTTTGAGGGCTTATTCTCATTTAATTGATATATTTTTCTACATCTAAGACCTTGAAATAAAACAAATGAAAGCTTAGAAAGTCTAAAATGCAATAATGAAACTTGGGATCCAATTCCTAGATATCAAAATTCAATGGTATAAAATGTAAAAAAGTGTAAGGTTTATCATTTAAAATTAAAAATAGAACTTATTTAACTTGAGTAATATGTTTAGAAAAATATTTTTATTTTCCCTTTAGAAATTAAGAAAATCATTTTTAGTATTATTTATTGTGAGGATTTCCAAAATTTAAAGGACAACATGAATGACTTATTTGCAAAACTTAAAAAAATACAAACAATTTATTTAATTAGATTAAAATTTTTATATTTTAATGTGTTTTTATTTTATTATATAATTCAAGAAAAATAATTTTGATATTATTTATTATTGAAATAATTTACAAATCTAATAGACACTAAATTGATTATTTAATTGAGAAATTTTTATATTTTTATAAATTTTTTATCGTATTTTTAATACAAGAAATTAAGTTTAAATTTTTGATGGTATTAGGTTTAAATTTTAATATCGTTGCAATGTGATAATTTATAAAATTTAAAGGAAACTAAATCGATAAATTTAATGCAAGAAATATCATCAATAAATTTTTCTATTTTAATAGTATTTTCTTGTATTTTATATTAAAAATTAATTTTTATTATTATTCATTTAAGCTAAGGAATATGGTGAATAACAAAATTTTTTGATATGTTCAAAGTATTTTTGTGTTTTTCTTTTATAATATAAAAAATTAAATTTTAGTAGTCTATTATGGAATTAGGAAAATCTGAAAAGCACCAAAGTAATTTTTTTGATGAAGGACTAAATTAATTTACGTGCAACATATTTTGAAAATACTTTTCTAAATTAAAGAAACTTTCTTGTATTTTTTGATAGAGGAGATAATTTATTTTTAGTGAGAATCTCCAACAATGTAAACGACATCAAATCTTTTATTTGATATAACGATAGTTATAAAGATAAAATTCTTGTATTATAAGATCTTTTATATATTAAAATGATTTTTTTGCATTTTAGACGCATTATTTTTTATCATTCCTAATCAGACCCTGTAAGTTTGATAATTGAAAATCAGACTTTGAGGTTTTTATATTTGTACCTTAGAAGCTTTAAGTTTTTATTTATTGTATTTTAAATTCTGCTGTTAATAACCATTGACATAAGGATCTAAATTGCAGCGTATGAAAACGTTATAGAGTCTGAAGTGCAAACATAATATTGGGGCCCGAAATATAAGTTCGCATATTTATTTTTGCGAGGAAGTAAGTGCTCAGATTTAAATGGTTTGAAAAAGCAAATAACTTGTTTCGATACGTTTTCTTAATCTAAGGGCACGTTTGGTAATATGCGGGTGTGGATTTCCATGACCAATCATTGCTTCATTAATTACACTATTTTTTCTACTTTTACCCCTACATTCCAATTATTTTTCTTACCAACTACATACATCAGACATATTTATTCAAACTATACCCTTATCATTTTCTATTAATCGCACATTTTTCAAAGAATTCTCTTTTCTATTTCCTACTCTTTCCCACAATCTTATACATTACCAAACATCCCCAACTTTCATGCGTCATATTTCAAACCGTGTGCACGAAGCATCAAGATCCGCTACAGTGAATGGTCGTGATCTATCGATTCCTGTGTTTTTCCCTCTTGTTTTCATCCTCTCCGTTGACCAAGGGCTGCTAAGAAGTCGTTTTCACCAGGCTAACCCCTGACGCGTGGTGAGGTAAGGTATAAAGAAAGAGTATAAAGGTTTCAATGAAAAGATTTATAGTATAAAAAATTTTAAAATAAAAAATAATATGGTATTATATGGATAATGAAAAATAAAAAAATAAAAAAATAAAAAATAGGTTAGTTGCACCAACAGTAGTATAGAAATAATTGAAATATATAAAATAATAATTAAAAAATAGAATAATTATGGAGAGAAAAAAAATTGAAATTTTTTTAGGTTAAAGTAAATACCCAAAAAACCGGTGTTAGCCGTCCAATTCACGCCCGTGTACTCATACATGCATCTACGGAATTCAGAGGCTTTCCTGAGATTATTTTCTACAGAACGAAAATGATATTGGTAAAATAATGAATGATGACAAATTAATCAGCGAGCCTGCCAACCTTAATGCTGGCGGAATTTCTTGTTCAAGAAGGGCATGTCCTTTTGACTTTGGTGGTGGCCGGAGAATATCGAATGTGTAATCCTCAAGTTGTCCCGAGGCTGCTTTTCCCCTCCATTGTAACCGAACGTACAACTGGCCCGGCTGTTTTTTTTCTCCTTATACAATTAAAGTTTATAGCTTTTGGAAATTCTCCAATATGATGGGACCCTTTAGTCCGTTTCCCACTTCCTTTTAACCGACCATGTACAGGTGTCAGATCATCGCTTTGATTTGCATCCACATAGCCATGTATAATCTCATTTGCATCCATTTGTTTTGACTTGTTGTTCCGAATAATTATGAAATTAGGAGTGCCAATCGGGGCAGTTTAACCCGTGTGTCGTCCCAACCCAACCTTGTTTTATATCAACACAGGTCAGTAATTTAAGATTTTTCTGAAATTACCAATTAGGGTGGACTGATCGAATCACGGATTTTCTTATACCATTTCGATTCTCTCGACCCGTCTAACTTGGTTTTTCAAGTTGTGAATAAAATTTTGAATAAGGTATGTTTCATTAACTTATTCTACTATTTATATTTTATTTAAAAAATGATATTTTACTTTGACTAATTATTAATAGGTCGAAGCGTACGATATTTAGATTTAGCATCTATACATTTTTATACTTAATAGATTTATAATTCTTAAACCCTACTTGACTCACATTTTTGCCCGTTGTCTTGATATCAATCCAAAGTTTGTCTCGAGACCTGCTAAAAAAAGAGTTAAACCGACTTTGTCCCGACCCGGTATAAAAATAAAGGTCAAATATGATTTTTAAAATATAAGGTTAGGGTTGGGCATACCTTGACCCATCTTCACTAGCCCCGATTCCCACCTTAATTACGATCGCTTTCTTTATTGACCTTGAGTAATCAACAACAAGAGAAACTTTGTATAAATAAACTTAATTATGGCCACAAAATAAAATCAAACTACAGAGATAATTCAATTACAATAGTTCGATCCCCTTAACCCACTTCACTCTCCAAGTCATTTTAACTCACACAAATTATAGTGGTGCAGTACACACAATTGTCTTTTGAATTTAAAACATAATTCCTAGTGGCTAGTAAAGCAATCAATCCTTTGATTAGCTTTCTCTTTGTTTGATAATCATCAACACCAATGTAATATAAGAGAATAATCAACAACAAAATAATTAAACAATCAAATCGGTTCACTGTATTTGCAAAAGCAACACTTAGATGAAAATTTCAAGCTTTTTGTTACCCGTACTTCTGCAACGCCTCTCTCAAGCTTTGCTTCTCATTATTTTAAGGTTTTTCGCACATAAAGGCTTGGTTCGAACCTTCATCACAAGCTTCTATTTAAAATCGTTCTCTTCCACAAAAGGCAGATTGAATATGTGTAGTGCTAGATAAAGCTTATTTGTAGGATTTTCACACTTTCACAAAATAGTCAACCTTTTTAACCTATCAAAAGAAAATAATTTAGATTTTTTGTCCAAAACAGTCAACTTTTTTTGCAGTTAGAGATATCAATGAAATTTTACTGAATTATCAGTTGATCTCCATCTAGAAATGTCGAACATTGTTCAACAGAAAACAAAATTTCCTACCTCTTGAAGCTTTTGACGACTCATACTTCTTTAATCACAATTTATCTTAATTATATATATATATACAGTCATATTCAATCATAATTAAAATAGAATTTTCATAATCATATCCATAAATAATTAATAACTCAAACATATCCAATCGTAACTACTGATGCAATCAATCTCACTGTGCAATCATTCGAAGAAAATCTTAAGCCACACTAGTTCTTACTAAGTTAAGAGAAATTTATTTCAGTTCAAAATCAATTGAGTAATTTGTCATCATCAAAATTACTGAAAGGTAATTCATAAGCTGTCATGCTTAAATAAGGCTTTACAATTCAAGAAAATTTCTTATATGCAGCATGTAAATTTAGCTGCAAAATAATGGTAAATGCAACCAATTTAAAATATTTTTAATCCACTCTTAGTTTTTGTAGCTAAATAGAAATTCTTGCCTATAATTTTTTCATATGCAATGGCTTGTGTTTAGGCACCACTTGGCAACAATAGTGGGTGGGCAGCTATCCCTTTTCTACACTTTTCAAAAATTATCTATCTTAGTTTTTGTTTTTTATTCATATATTTTAATCATTTTCTCCCACAACTACTCTTTTTTATTTTATCCTTTTTATATCACATTACTATCACATTTTTTGAAAAATATTTTCCTCCTCACTCCCTTACCAATTGGTGTCTTAGATAAATGTATAACCAATTTATTTGATGCATATTTTTATTTACTGGCAAATAATATCAAATGCAGCTATGCAGCCAAGTTCATTGTTGCATTTAATAAATTTTGTTGCAATGATTCTAGCTATTCCATCCACCCTTATTCATAGAAGATGTTACAAAATAGTGGTGGATCTAGGACCTTTGGTTACTGTGGACAAAGTTACACCTGACTTTAAATTTTTTATACGTTTAAGAATAATTTTTTATCGATTTGATCACATAAAAATTTAAAGCATATTTTTTAAACATCATCCTCAATCTCTAATTAGGTAAATGAGATTATAATATTTAAGATGTATTTGAGAAGTAATAAAATTTTTGATGCAACATTTTTTGTGTAAAATTATTTAAATTCGTAGAAAATGATGTATTTGATAGGGGTAATAATGAAGAGTAAAGAAAAAAAAATTAAAAAAGATAGGCTGGTTGTATGAGTAATTGTATAGAAAAGATTTAAGAGTAGTGCAATTTTATAAAAAGATGTGAAGAAGCAATTAAAAAATAGGGTAGTTGTGGAGAGTTAAAAACTCTAATTGAAATTTTTTTTGGACTTTGCCAAACATGCTCTTAATAGAAAAGTACAAAAAATTATGTTGTATTATCATTATTTTAAAAATAAAAAATTTCGAATTTTCTAGTTCAAAACGATGCATTGTATATTGTATTTTTAACAATCTGTCTAAATTGAAAAATTAATTTAGTTGAAAAGTTTGCAATAAAATATTAAAAATATAATTTTAAATAATCTCATGCATTTGAGCATACCATAGATTATATATATATATATATATCTAATTATAGTAATTTTAACATATAGATATTCATAACATACAAACATTCGTTGAGAAGAATATAACCCATGACTTAGATTTTTTAAAAATTAAAAAAAGGAAAAGCCAAGGTGGACAAGTTTCACCTAATCTTGTAATATCATATAATAATATCAATACTATGTGGAAGATGCAAACATTTTTTTTGTAAGAAAGTAAAAATAATCATTCAAGATAGTAAAAATAATAAAAATTAGAATCATTGAAAATAATTACAGTATTATGTCAAATGACTAATAGTTGTTAGGTAGTATAATTACATGTGATTTAGTACTTCATCCACTCTAATTTTTTTTATACTTTCTCGTCCTGAAAAATTGGTTTACTGAATTCAAATTCATAAAATTTCACTTGCTTTCTTTTAAAAGATATTAAAGTATTTCTCAACATCTATCATATTTATATCAAAATAAAGACCTTTTTTAATAGTTATTATAATTAGTAATGACAATATTAATTTGATAATAACATATATCGAGATGAACGGTGATGATATTAATATAGTAAAGTCATGTATTAATAATATTTTACCATTTCATTAATGAAAAAAGTATTTTTCTAAATAGACATTACTTGTATTATAATATTTTAGGCCATTAGTTTAATTTTTATATATTTTGTTTACTTCAATTTACTTTACTTGTATAGTTTTACTTGTAATTAATACCTATTTAAAGCATCTTACAATCTTAGAATGTAGGACTAATATTTATGCTATCGATCCATATCCATCATTTTAAAAAATTTAAACTTAAAAAAGAGGAAAATATTGTACCTTTTAATACCCATATGAAAAATTCTATTTATAGATGAAAAGGAGAAGTGAATTCGTGAAGAAGATGAATAGAAAAAGGAAGAATTTAGCTTGAGTAGGGAAGTTGAAGATGGTAATAATCTATCCTGAGACACTATTAACTAAAATTTGTAAGTTTTAGTAATTAATTATAGGAATTAAAATTATGCATATTATAAAAAATATTGTTGGAATCTATAAAAAATTAAATTCAAAAACAATTTTGCTAGAACAAATATAAAAGGAACATTAGTAGGACCAATATTAAAAAATAAATGTATACGAGTACATTAAATTGTAAATTTTGAATAAGAGTGGAGGTAATAATGTCTGGTCAGTGGGGACAATTCAGGAAAATAGCATACTCTAAAGTCTAAATACATATATTGACAATTTTTAAATTTTAGTGGGGCAATTGGCCCCAGTGGATCCACCCCTGATATAAAATGACTTTAAATGGTTTATAAGCATTTTTTGCTAAGTTTAATTTTAACAATTCAGTATTCACTAAAATTATTTATTTTAATTAACTTATTCAAATGTCTTTTTTTAATGTATTTTTATACAACAAGCCAATTGATATTACAATTAAGTACATGCATAACCTTCGTAATGTGGAGAAAATTTTCTATAAACTCTCATCACTAGGGAGAAATTAAACCCCCCCCCCTTAATAAAGGGAAGTTAAAATCTCACAAATAAGGAAAGATTGTTTCGAACCGTGGCATTCTTCAACTGTGCCGCCCACAGTTACCACGACCACCAACTTATTCAAATGTCTTGATTGTACTATTTTAATGGAGGTTCGATACTAAACTGGATAAGATGGACGGAAATGAGCATGAATGATCAGAAAACATAGAGATTACAACAATATTATAATTAACAACAACAACAATAATAATAATGGAAAAAATATGCCCCACCAATTTCCTTCTCCGCGACCGGCCGGCCTCGGGCAGTTGTCCGGTTCTACGGTTTTCCACATTCTACGGTTTCCCAGGCTCGTGGGTTCTAGTGTGGACGTGCCTTCGAGCTCCGTAAGAGATCTCCCTTGTTTTGAAGAAAAGGTAGATTCTATTAGCTTCGAATTAACATTTTTGTCTTGTAGCTTGTAGGCAGCCCCGCTAGCACTTTGGAAAGCAATATCGGAACATTGAATATTCGAAAAGTGGCAAACTCACACGCATCCCTTGGGATTTTTTTTTTTTCAAAAAAAAAAAAAATTCACGGAGATAATTCTTGTTATATCGATAATAATTGCACATAATTCTTAATATACGGACAACGTTTCATAAATTTTTCTTATACTCATAAAATTTTACCATAAATTTCTCTCTTAACCGCGCCATTAAAACTACCGTTATCTATTCCACTGAAAAGACGAATTTATCAATTTAATTTTTTTCTAATTAAAATAAATCAACCTTAATATGACTTTCAAGTTGTTTAATATATTGTATTAATGATTTACTACTGTCAATTGAGTCACGTTAAGATTAAATTATCTCAAGTAGAAAATTTTAAAGAGTAAAATAGTCTTTTCAATAGGATATAGAACGATAGTTTTATCGGCGTAGGTATGAAAGAAATTTAGAGTAAAATATTATAATATAAAAAATTATAAAATATTATGAATATATTAAAAATTACGTGGAATTATTACAAGTATACGATCAATTATCCAAATTCACGAGATTTGAAAATCTGGCGTCCGGAGAACCCGCACGACTTGGCCTCGTAAGGGAAAGGGGGGGGGGAATTCCGTAGAGTAATTTTGACCGGTACCGTTTTTTGCGACGGAGTCCTTTTGCCTCGTGGAAAGGGCGGTGCGTTTTATCTTATATGCGTCCACACGCTAGTCTAGCCACAGCATATGCACGTGGAAAGCCGATGTTGATGGATTCGGAACTTGACTCCAGAGAACGAAAGGGTGAGGAATCTGGCAACTCGGGAGTTAAATGGAAGAAAACGGCCGGGATATATATACATTGATTGAGAGCGATGTAGATTTTTAATACTCTTCTTACAGAACGTAGATATGGTGAGGTAAGATCGTGAAAGAGACGTACGTACGGTAGATAATCTGTCGCGAAAGACCAATAACACCAGCCTCGTTCCTTGATTCAAATTAATAAATGGTATATACCGAAAAACGAAAATTTTCATGCAAATTTCTATGATTTTAGTTTTCCAAAGAATATAACTTAAATATACTCAAAGTTTGAACGATTATTTACACTTTTACTCCCAACTTTTGCCTAAAATTATACTATTATACCAATGTCTTGAAGATAATTTATAATAATATGCTAAAATTGTAGAAAATTTATTTAGTCTTGATGCAAGAGTAATTATCACGGAATCCGATCCCTCGTTGTCATGCCGCCACCCACTCGGCACGAGCCGATAATATTTCCTTTCACGAATTTATTTTTCTTACATGTCGCTCTATCTATAGCTTAAATAAAAGAATATTAACCCGCATGTCGGTATAACCCAAAATCCGCCATTATAAAAATATGCGTAGTGGTCGCATTCTAGATTCATATTCCAAAGGTAAAAGTCGTTGTCACCCAATACGTATGTGACAGTGGGACATGTCCCAATAGAAAAGCGGATGGAGCATTCAGAAATCTATCATGTGTATCTCAAAAGCGAATATGTTGTACATATGCAAAGCACGCGTGGCAATCTTTGCCGTAGGGCTAACTCAAGGAATCTTCGGGGACAATCTCACCCTAGCTCATTCATACGGCATAGCGCCTCGAATTGCTTTAAGCTAAAGCAAGGTTATTATAATGAAGACGAAAGAAGCTTTGAAAGTGGATGATGTTATCCTTCTAAAGTGATTGGTGATTTAGGATACTTAAGATTTGGAATTTGCACTTTTCCCTTCCAATATTCTCTTCACTTTTTCCTTTTTTTTTTTTTTTTTGAGATTACACACCTCCAAAAAAGCGTCCTATTTAATTCGGACTAATTATTCTTGTGTAGCCGATACTCCGGCTTTTCTGGATTGCTATGCTCGATCGGTCGCAAAAAAAACATTTCACAGTCAAAACCTATCTAATTACACAATCAGATCCCATGTCCTTAAAAATGCATGTCGGCTAAATTCCATAAACATTATCAAGTCAAGTAATGGGCGGATTCTAAGTTTTTTATTCATGAAAAATATTTTGGAACGGGACCCATGTGTTGACTTTGTATACCACATTCGAGTTCAATTTCCAAAGCAATCTGGATAGACTTTGTGCTATCATCCATCACACCCGTCGTCAGGTGTGAAAAGTTCGTTTTATTTCATTTAATTAATACGTATGACGATAGCGAAAAGCAAGTTATCACGTAAGCAGAATTCCTAACCCACAGCAGTGGTTTCCCGCGTAGAATGTTGCAGCCAGTTTCAAATATGAAAGGGAAACAAAAGTAAGGAAAATACAAGAAAAGTGTAACCCCACCTAAATGCCTTTCTAGTGGTTTTAGTGGCATGGATCAAGAAAAGTGTAACCCCACCTAGATGCCTTTCTAGTGGTTTTAGTGGCATGGATCAAGAAAAGTGTAAGCCCACCTAAATGCCTTTCTAGTGGTTTTCGTGGCATGGATTATCCGGTTGGATGTATTGGCATGAGAAGAATAAATTAAAAAAAGAATTGTCATGTATAAGCAAATAGTAATTATCTTTAGAATAAAAATAGTATAGAAAATGGAAAAAAGGTTCTTATGTTTAAAAATGTTATTTTTAAAATTTTTAGCAACATTGTTAGAATCGAACTAGTCAAGTGACTAGTTTTAGTCCAACCATTTCTGAGAACCGGATTAAACAAATGTATTAGCATCTTATGAATAATATATTAGCAATTGCACAATCAAATAATTCATTGTATTAATCCAAATATTCAACTAACACCTGCAATAGGGAATAAACAGGGAATCAAACAACAACATATTCACTTAAGACAAGTTTCAATCAATTTCAAAAAACAATGAATATATTGAAAATTAAACCAATTCATTTTTGGCGGTATTCATTTATCGTATTTTCAAACCAATGCATCTTGTATAATATTGCTGCTATTTGGATTCACCCATTGCTGCTAGATAGTAAATTAGTTTGGAACATAATCTCAATCATACTTATGTTGATGGGTTAAAGAAGAGCTCAGAATTGCATAACAAGATCCATTTAACTACCTCCATTAGTTACCATGACGTGGATGGGGGCATGGCATTAAGACTCAAGCACTATATTCAAGACCTCTAAAGGCTTCATTAATTACTATTAACAGATGACTGCAATTTTGACTAAAACCCCATGAGGTTTGAGTACTAGATATCACTATTGATCACCAAGATTTTTCAAAATAGCATCACTAATTCCCACTAACGCATCACATAAGAAAAACAGTAGAGTGCATTAGTTGCTATTATCGAATAATGAGCTTTAACTAGATAATGCAACTAGGGGTGGGAATCGGGACGGGTCAGGGTGTGCCCAACCCTGACCCTACCTTTTAAAAATATGGTTTGACCCTTATTTTTTTCCGGGTCGGGACAAAGTCGGTTTGATCCTTACTTTTTTTTACTAGGTCTCGGGACAAAATTTGGGTCGGGAACGGGTCGGTTTCGGGACGACGGGTCGGGTAAAAACTACGGGTCAAGTAAGAAATTTTTAAGAATTTATAAACCTATCAAGTATAAAGACAAATCTATATTAAATTTAACTACTATATGCTTCAATCTATTACTAATCAATCAAAGCAAAACATAAATACTTAAATAAAACATGAATATTTATTCACCTATACAAGAACAAGTTAACATTTAGATAAAATCTAATCCATTTAGATATCAAACGTTTGAATGCAAATAATTGAGAGTTTTATAGATACCAAACATTTGGGGTTGCTAAATCCTCTTCCAAAATCCAATCTACGTAAATAAGTAGAAGCAGAAGCATTTTGTAAATATTAAATCATACCATTTGCAATTTGGGGAAAAATCGAAACACAGAAAAATATATCTAAAATTCTAGAAATATACCATTGTTGGACGGCAGATCTGGGTTGCGGATCTGGACGGCGGCTCTGGATGCACAGATCTGGACACGATGGCATTCTGCCGGATAGATCTGGACCGCAAATCTGGACGCGCGGATCTGGACGACGGCTTTGGATATGACGGCTTCTGCCGGACATGGAGAAGAAGGCAATGTTCTGCCAGACAGGGAGAGGAAGGTAGGGACAGTCGGATGCGCGGATGTGGAGCGGCGTTGGCGGATCTGGACGCGATGGCATTAGCTGCGAACGGACGACATTCTGGCGGAAAGGGAGACGAAGGCAGGGACGCTGGACGCCGGAGATGATGCAGAGACGGTGACAGGATATGGGAATTAGTTGCAGGACATCGCTGGCCAGGCATGTTGGGCATCAGAGGTGACGACGCAACTGCGCAGTCTGCTCGACGGGAGGCGGTGTTGTCTGCTCGGTGAGGGAGACGACGAGGCAAATGCCAGACGCCGTGCGGGAGAGAGACGAGATTTGGGGGAGTTTGGGCCTAGGGAATCAGGGTAGGTTAAGCTGAATAGGTTAAAAAAACATTATAATAGTCAGTGGGTATAAGCGGGTCGGGATCCGGTAGGTCCGCCCCGACCCGCATTTTGAAGAAATTTTCATACCATTGACCTGCCCCGCCCCGCCGGGTACATAACCCTGACCCGCCCCGGTATAAAACAGGGTTGGGGCGAGTCAACCGATTCGCACCCCTAAATGCAACTAGTGGAGTGATGGCAATAAAAGATGACTTGCAAATGACAACTGCAGATGAGCAGAAAAGTGACAGTTGTAGCAATGACAATAGAAGTGGCAATAATAGATGCGAGAATGATCGAAGAGCAGCTGGAGCATAGGAATGACTTGACGATAGCAGTAGCAAAGTTGCCAAAATAGAGTAGTTGCTAAAGATGGTAATTAGAGTGGCAACAATGGTTGCAGTAGTGACTAATGAACAATTGTAGTGAGCCGAAGATAACACCAGCAAAGTAGAAAAGAAAATGGTGAAGGAGAATCGAAAATGACGGGTGACAGGTGAATGGTGAAGGCGAATTGAAAATAAGGAGATGTAATAAATTAGCATAGACGATCGGGAAAGAGGAAAATGGCGAAAATGTAGTGAATTAGTGGAGATGATTGGGAAGAAGGGAAATGACAAAAAGTAGCAAATTGGAGAGCTTTAAGTTGCAGCCGCAGGAGGGAAGGGGTATATTATGGAGTTTTTTTTTTACTATATTACCTCTTGAATTATTTTAGCCAGTGAATCCAAAGACCAGTCGAATTAACGGTTGAACCGGTTTACGTTGACTAGATTTAGTTAGATCGGAACCAGCAAAATCAAATCAAGCTAGCTATTAGTTGCCAGTTGGACTGGTGGAACTAGCTGATCTGATCCAATTTCCACATCATTGATTTTCAGTATCTAAAATTTGTTGCAAAAAATTAAATTTGGTAGCTAAAAAAACATAGCAACAATTCGTGGCACATCATTATAGATAAGTAAATTTTTTCTTACATACTGACAAAGATTGTTAAAATGTATTTTTATAGTAAAGATGAAAATTGTACTAAAAATAAAATAAGTAATGAAAATTTTATCAAATTCAATCTAATTAGATGATCTGAATAGGTCCAAAAAGACAAGTGTTAAAAACATATGAAAGTAATGTGGAAAAGAGAAACTATGATTTTAAGTAATAGAAAATAATGATGGATGAAAAAAATAAACTAATAAAGACGGAGTGTGTAAGTCTTTCACAATGAAAAATAATTTAAAATATAAATAATTTCGATAAGAAGTAAGCATGCTCACTAATTAAAATGTCAAATTATATTAAAAGATATAAAAAGGTTGAAAGTGATGAAGAAATGTTTCTAGTATATTTTCCTTATTACCAATCACATCAAGTTAAATTTTGTGGTTCAAACTTTTAATTTGTTATTATGTTATTTTGGAAGTTTTTTAATAATTACCCTAAGTGAACCATACAATCAAACTTGCCTAACCATAAACCATTTTCATATTTTTAAGGAGGATAATAAATTATATTTATAGTTAAATTGATTAAACTAAGCCTAGACTTTGTAAAGCTATATCACAAAATTGATGAAATTATATAATATATATCATGGGAGTCAGGCCACTAAAATTTTTTTTATTTCCAACTACAAAATGAAAACAATTTTTAATACCATTGTTATAGCATATTTCCCATGCATTAATGAAATGGTTGTCATTGTTGAGTCACATTTCCCTTTTAGTAAGGAAATGATTGTGATGGGGATTAAGCTAACATAGACTCCCTCCAAAACGGGCAACGTTAATGTTGACAAATCTCTTCTAACAAATGAAATTTCTCAGGCCAGGCAATGTGAAAAAGGATCATTGGGTGGCCCCTCCCTCACAAAGAGGATTGGGCTAGCTCTACCAACTTCAACACCAGCAGAGCAGGCCACTCATAATCACTACAAGAGAACTTACATTTTGTGACATATTTTTATTACACAATATTTTTTGCCACAAAAATTTTATTTAGCAACATAAATAATTATTATCACTAAAAATTAGCTTTCAATGACAATAATATAATGGATGTTGCAAAAAATAACATTTTAGTGAAAAAAATTGTCTACTAAAAATATGATTTTTAGCGAAGAGTTTATCACAACATAGTCATATCGGAGTTATAGTGAAAATTAATGTAAAATTATGCATCTTTAAAAGTTTGTTTTCCTGTAGTAAATTAAGGGTCATTGATGAAGGCATTTCGAATGAGACACATACTTATCCTTGAGCCGAAGAGAACTACCTAGCATTAAATGGACATTGACATTTATGGTGACCAAATGCGAACATCTTACTTTCAAAGGATTCGAAAGAAATGGTTGCAAATTCACTCCTAACATAAGACACGTGTCGTCCTTGTACAATGGAAAATATGAAAACTAAGAAAATCCCTAAAACTGAGATCTCCATCATGGGAGAAACCCACTGGTATTGTCGTCTCAACTCATTGTGCACTAATTTTGTGTTCGCGATGTCACCATAAGTACACGGGTCATAGATTATAGTATCTGAATATCGATCCACAACAAATTTGAGACTTAATACGTTGGATTTAAACACTTGTATCAAACACAGAGAGAATAAAATGAAAGGAAGAAATGAGAAATGAGAAATCTAGGATTTCACATACATCTTCTGCAATTGGATATGTAGATTACTTATTTAATCCGGATATCATGTGTCAAAGGAAAATTATCCCTACACTATCCTTGCACCTTCTTTCAAAATCTACAAGGCGTATTCTAATATTTTTAACCATATATTTTCATGAGATTAAGTTAATTAAAATTTATTAAGTTCTGTGGAAGTTCATGCGATTCCTCAAGGTTATCATGCTTATTTTCATGATCTTAAATTTTTAAGTTTAATATCTTAATTATCTTATATTAAATTTTTACCTTTCGATTTCATCACCTAATATATGAGAATCGTTGCCAAAGTATAGGCATTCACACCAAGTAAGCATTAAATCACAAGATATTAAATTAACCCAAAATACCTTAAATAATCAAACCACAATATCCGCTACATTGGACGTGTGCTACATCCTGCATCCTAAATAACGGGTTTAGCTTAGCATGTTTATAATCAAAATCAAATACAAAATAATATTGTATCTAATATTCATCATACACAAGATAATTAAAATTGAAAGAAAGGAAAAACTTATTGATTGGAAGCTCCGATAGTGTTTCGATCACTCCAAGCAACTCGTTGTCTCGCTTCTCGCCTCTTGCTTTTTACTCCTCTCGTTCCGAGCCTCAACCCTAGCTCTGAAGGCGTTCTAAGATGCCTTGGGACATCCCAAATAAGTGTTTGTATAAAGCTTCCAACAAAACTTGCACAAAACAACTAATACTTGTACAAAATGGCTCAACTGCGTATAGAATTGAGCATCTCGAAAGGTCTACATGGTTCAAACTATGTAGGTCTTTGGTCCTCTCAATTTACTTTGAAGATTTCTCCTGTTTTGCTACGTTTGTGTTCGTTTCGCCCTGAATCATGCTAAAACTTCTTGTACATGTCTTGGAACTTGTTGATAATTATTTTTACTTCTTTAAACTCTTCAAAATATCATTTTTGTATGCCTTGAATCCTTTGCCTATGAATCATCAATTATCTTGCGTCAATTCTACACTCGATTTGCATGTTTGCAAGTTCGATGCCCGTTTTGTGTTGAATCTTTCATGACATGTTCTAGGTTAATTTTATTGTTGTTTTTCCTCGTTTCATTTCTTTAAAATTATCAAATTGAGTGGGTCTTGGTCCTCATGCTTCAACTCTTCAAGAATTGCACGAGTTTTGCTCAAATTTCCCCTGAATTTGTGCGTACCAATCAATTGCGAGTGTTTTGTACTAAACAAAGCTAAATTAGTGAAAATATTATTTAAATCATATTAAACATTCAAATTTTTCTCAATTAATACTCAAAATTCATAATATAAAAATGACTCAATACTTTGATTAGTGAAACTTTTGTCTTATGAGTCGTATAGTTTTTGGATGATTTTATGTTCATAAATCACTCTTTTCCACATAAATCTCGTGTCTTCTACTCTTCATTCTCTATCTTTGATGATCTAGCTCTTAATCTGATTTAGCATCATTCAAAACCAATTTTAGACTTATTATGTTACAGATTTTGTTGCCAATGACATAGGTATGGCTTCATGGTAAAGGAAATGAATATTTGCATTTTTCAATGGTAAATAAGACAGTCCACTCTAACAAAATCTGCAACCAAATTTTGTAAATATTGTTGTGGACTTGTGGTGTGGAGGTAGACTTAGTGGCGAAGCCAGGACCACTAAGGGAGGAAAGAAGGGCAGCCATGTAAAATTGACCATATATTTAAATATATTTCGTTTTCAACGTAGTACTAAAATGACCAAATGATGATGACGTCCGCAAAAATTGGCACGGAGTCATTAAAAAAAAAAAGTGATACTTAATTTATGGGGCGCCAAATCCATTATTAACATGCGATTAATGGATAAGCTAATTTATGGACGTGAAGTGGGAAAGTTAAAAGGTATCAGCCACACGAATATTCAAGTGTGCAACGGCCGTCCTGAATTTCCCGCTCATCCACTTGTCAAGGCCATAGAAGGCCATCACTAGCGTGTTTGCATGGAGTTCTCTGGATGTTAGTCGCTACGTAAATGCTGATGTAATTAGCAATGTGATGATCTTGATCTCGACCGACTATATATCTCGAAAGGGACCCGCACGTGTGAGCAGTGGAACATGCATGCCTCACGTATCAATCTCTCTTAAGATTTCATCATTCAAACCTCGCATTTTCTCCGATTGAATAACATGTCGAGTAAAGCACGGGGTATGTGCATTTAGAAAAAAAAATAATAATACAGATAAATTTGTATTTTGGAAATGGGGGATTTGCATTCGCACGTACACAACTTCAGTGTTATTGCAACACTACAAAATTTTTTATTTCTGGCAATTTTTTTTTTTGTAAAAGGTTAAAATTTAGTCGTTCTAAAAAACTTGTTGCCAATAATTTATGGCATATTCCATATAGCAACCATTAAGAATAAATTCAATTGTCAATAGTTTGTGATTTTTATATGTAAGTATGAAAGTTTTGATATGGTTGCCAAAATATTATTGTAAGTAAGAAAATTCTTCTTGCTTACGAAAAATATTATCATAAGCAATAATATTTTTAATTTTTCCTTACATGTAAAAATATTATAAAAGTAAGAATTTTTTTGCCTTCCATATGGATTTTTGTTAATAACAGTTGTAAAAAATATATTTTCCTGTAGTGCATGCATATTTCTTAATTTTGATAAATCATAAAAGATCATGCAATATTTGTAAGAAATAGCAATTGTATTCTTTTATTGATTTTCTAAATGACCAAAAGCTCATGTCGGCATCTTATTAGTATTATTATTTTTATTATTAACATACTTATTTGCATGCATATCTATATTATTTATAATATATGGAAGGCGCGGAGTCCTTGTGTTTCATGATGCTAAAGGAGACTTTGAATTGTATTGTAGATGAAGAAAAGATTTAACCCTTTCTAATACGAAGGAAGTTATTTACTATAGTGAGTAATGGTCTGTACTATTAAGTTTGATATAGAGGTGTCGATGGTCATGTTCGACCAGTTAATCCACTCGTCTAATTCGTTTATAAATAGGTTTGATTTGAGATTTTTTAATAAATGACTTATGATCCGTCAACTCATTTAAATTTCGATTTCCTATTTTCTTTTCTTCATCTATAACTTCACAGTGTCTTTCTTGCTGCTATGTTGTGATATTGTCATTGTCGTCTTTATTGCTACTTGCAAATGTTGCTAGTAAGATTTTTCTTCCATCTCTGTCTCTTTCTATTAGGGGTGGGAATCGGAGCGGGTCGGGACGGGTTAGGGTGTGCCCAACCCTGACTATTCTTTTTAAAAATCTTGTTTGACCCTTATTTTTATACCGGGTCGAGACAAGGTCGGTTTGACTTACTTTTTCTAGTAGGTTTCGGGACAAAATTCGGGTCGATATCGGGTCAGGTAAAAACCGCGGGTCAAGTAAGAATTTTTAAACAAATTATGAAACTATTGATTGTAAAGAAAAATCTATATTAAATTTAACTACTATACGCTTGAATCTATTACTAATCAGTCAAAGTAAAATATAGATACTTAAATAAAACATTAATATTAGCATTGAATACAGGTTTTTTTAATGTGAGAGATAAGAAAACGGGTCATCATGTAGTCCGCTCGACCCGACCCGTCATTCATTAAAACATCAAAAAATTGACCCGACCCGACCCGCCTCAGTATTGAAATAGGGTCGGGCGGGGCGGGTTACGAGCCGACCCGCCCCGATTCCCACCTCTACTTTCTATCCTTCTTTCTTTCTCTTTCTTATGTCTTTGATCATCCTCCATCTCTATCTCTCTCCTTTCTCTCCATCCCTCCCTCTCCGTCTATAGTCATTTCTCTTTTCATTTCTATTACCATTTTCCCTTCTATATTCTCTCTTCCACCAAGTTGTTGTCTTTCTTTGTACTAGTGCGTTGAATATGCACGTCTCTTCTAATGAACATTTAGTCATATAATGTATCCCGTCGATGTAGATCAATTCATCATGACAATTACAAACAACACACTCAATTTTAAATAAGCTTGGTTTTTACTTGTTTGCAACATATATACACAATCTATTAACAACTCACTAACCTGTTTATTAAATAAATTGCAAATGTTATGTTTGAGATTTTTAATGAGTTAGTAAACAAATTAGGGTGAAGATTATTTAAATAAATTAGGATTAAGATTAACCTGTCCAATTCGATCCATTAAAATCTCTATTCTAATTTGGTGATATGGGCAATAACGTGGAGTTAGTTTAATTTTGATGAGAGGCACCTACAATATATATTATTATTTTCAAATAATTTTTACTATAACTACAACAAAAATAATTTTTATATAATGGATTTTCCTATAGAATTATTATTGATGATGATAAAAGCATTTTAGCATTATTTTGGCTATGCGAGAATCTCTCAGTTGGCTAATTAAAGACGTGAGTGACTGCCATCTGATTCCACAAGTGACTACTATCGGACCGGTCGTATTTTCGATAGATATTTGCACGTTACAACTACCACTATGCCCAGTTAACTAGTTAAAAGAGAAAGTAAAATGTCTAAAAGAAGATTATGCTGTTAGTATCTAAAGGTAAAAGATCCACATAGACTATAAAAAAAATAGAAATAAAATGGGCAGCATGTTTTAAAGTAGGTAATGATCTGCAAAGGTGGATTAAGGATGTATTTGACATTTGATAAATTTTGCAAAAGAAAGATGTTTTGTATACATTTTTGAAATAGAGAAAAAAAAAATGACATAATAAGGATACGAATAAGGAATACAAAGAATAAAATTAAAATATAGGGTAATTATATAAAAATATAAATAAATAATTTAAAATACGATAACTGTGGAAAATAAGATCGATAAATTAAAACTTGACTACTTTTGACGAACTTACAAATTAAGACATCTTAGACCTGAAAAAAAAAAAAGGAAAAATCTCGACATCTGGGCATTAAAAAACAAACTCATCTTCTTTTTTCTTATTTGTTTTAAGGTGTTAAAAGAGGAGGCGTGAAGAGAATGGATGGCCAAGCATGAGCAATTATTTTTCGGCCTCCGTCAAGCATCCTCGTCGCATTTGTACGGCCCACAGAAACGGGCCACCGTCTCCTCCCAACGGATCGTCGAATGGAGAAGAAACTGAAAATGCCTACGGACGTTTTGTCTTTTTCTCCCGTTTTCGATATTCGGAGAGATTTTGGGTCATTCCCGTCAACTCCGCAGTTTTTGCGCGGCCCGAGGACCTCTCGTGCTCAGTACTGAATTTTTTTAAAAAAAATAATAAAAATAAAATTTTTACATCCCCGGTACCCTGAAATTCACGTGCCTGTCTCTTTCTCGTGATAAAATGACTGAGTGCTCTTACGATATCTTACGAAAATGACAAATTCCCCGCTTTGTTTTTTCGTCCGTGACGACGTCGGGTAAACCTTGGTCCACCAGTCAGACCAACTTCCCACATGCCTATGAGAGTGGAGGATACCTCAGTCGCGTTGTATAGACAACATTGTAGTTCATTTCAATCAACAGCTTATACGAGGAGGGAATATTCGATCGAAACCGTCAAAATACAAATATTTTTTATGTTACGATTCCAGTTATCACTAATTGAATAATTAATCCGGGTATTTTGATTTCATCATGTTATCGTGTAAGAAACGTATACGAACGTAGTGATGGACTGAAAAAGATCAAATGATTTTTAGTTATGGTATCTGCAATTTGCGACTGGTCTTAGGAGGAAGGTAGGCATGCATCTTCTCAAGACAACAATTGTGCGGACCGAATAAGGTGGGGTATCCACGACCGAACAATGGGCGCTGTAACTCAGGAGAATTTTTGGACAGGACTTTTTGCAAATGACCCCTTAGATTTTACAATTTTCATCTGTAGATTTTTTGCAAATAATTCTACGTAACTTTCTTCTTAGAGATTCCCCCAACCTAACTGAGGCCTGTTTGGCATTGTACGAAAAGATCGTGAGGGTACGCATGTCAGTGGAAATTTTCAATTTTGAGCTTTTTTAAGATGATGCTTTTTTTATGGCTTTTATATCTATAAAAAAAAAAAAAGTTGAAAGTTGGGCCAAACGATTTGCTAAAAAAAGAGGGTTTTAATGCTTTACACCTCTTACAAACAAGGCTAAACAAGCCCTTACTCAACTTAGGACTGATAATACCATACGTTTCCCATCTTCCCTTATGCTCTCGTGTATATCTCATCTCCTGAACAGGGCCACATGTCCCTCTTAATTTTTCTAGTCTATCAAATAAAAAAATCCAAGCAACCTGCAACCCCCGACTCTCAGGATAAAAAACGGTAGTTAGGATTTGTGATATTCGAGGAATCGCCAACAAAAACGGTGCCTCTCAACAATGATTTGAACGTGAACCAAGGAAAAAATCATCAAAAGCTATGTTTATTAAATTATTCGAATTGCTGGACATACATTTACCAACTCTTGAAAAATAAAAACTAGCTGATAGTTCTTCGCAGCATTTTTATGATAGACAGCCCACCAACCCCCAATTAAAGTCTCTCCCACAAATCCCACTTGAGAAATAATAAAAAACGAAGCAAGCTTCTTCGTCTTAGTAACACATGAGCAGCTCCCACTTCAGCTCCGTCATTGCAAAAATCGAGAATATAAAACGGACAAGAGTTGGTAGATCTTTCCCTTGATCGTCGTCATTCTTGCCATGTTTAATTAAAATCCCTTCGTTGTGGTCCAACTACCGATGACAATTACCAAGCGAAATGCCCGTGTAATATGCCCCCATCCGCACCGCTGGCTGCATCCTTTGATCTAATCGCCTTCGTTTGATGTAATCGCCTTGGTCGATGAGGATTATGCACGACAGCAACCATCAAAAATACCAACGGTTTACCAGCTCAGCAGATATCGGGACACATCACCCCCCCCCCCCCCCCCCCCGCGGCCGCACGCATGCCATTGCACGGGGGAGCCCAGTTTGGATGCGGATTCCGTGCTTCCATGCACATCCGCGAATCTAGGAGTGTTAACGGATCGGGTTGGACGGATTAAAGTCTAATCTTAATCATAACCCATTTAAAATATTTCAAACCTAATCTGTTTATTAACCTATTTAAAAAACCTCAACATTAACCCATTTAATAAATGGGTAAATGAGTTATTAACGGGTTATATAGCAAATAACCTGAAAGTCTAAACTCTAGTAGATGATGATCTCGCAGGGAGAGACGAGAGGGTATTTTCGGCGTATGAGAAATGGAAATAGGGCAGTAACAAGAAAACGAAATTAGGGCAGCAGTATAAAAATAAAAATTAGGTGACTTAAGAAAGGCTTAGAGAGGGAAAACAACCAAGGGGTTTACATGTATTTATATATATAACTTTAATGAGTTAAGCGAGTTAAATAGGTTAAACAAATTAAACAGGTTGAACATGTTATATGGGTTAAATGAGTTACTAAATTGGTCGACGAGTTATAAAATTTCAACCCTAATCTATTTATTTAATTAAATGGTTAAACAGGTTGGCGGATCATAAACCATTTATTCAAAAATCTCATCTCAAACCCATTTATAAACTGGTTGGACGAGCGGGTTGACGGGTTGACCATGACCATTAACACCCCTACGCAGATCTAGGACATTCAGCGAGTAGAAGCCAGTTAAGGCGAATGGATTATTTGAGAGGGTTTTTTAATTATGTCAAATAAACAATATTTTCTAATAATTTTTTAAAGGTTTTAATAAAAGTTTACTCCTATATCCATGGACTTCATGCACCTGCGTTACGAGGAGAAATTCATTGGTGGAAAAAACCGTCTGTTCCAACTAGCATTTATGATCCAAATCTAGTTTAAGTACAGGTGTTAATGTTCTTGGTCAACGCATTAATTTGCCCGTCCAACCTGTTTAATAATTTAATTAAATAAATGAATGAGGGTTGAGATTTTATAACATGTCAACCATTTAATAATTCGTTTACTCGCTCAACCTATTTAACTCGTTTAACCCATTAATTATATATAAATGCAATTTTTTAATTATTTTTCTTGCGAAGTCTTCATTCTATCATATAATTTTCATTTTTTTCCTGTTGTCCTAATTTTATTTTTCCGTTATTACCTTATTTTTATTTTTCCTACGTTAGAAATACTTTCTTACATATCTCTACAAGATCATCGTCTGCCAAAGTTTAGACCTTCAGATTATTTATTATATAACTCATTATAACTTGTAACCTGTTTATTAAATAGATTATAAATAAGTTAGGGTTGAGAATCTTTAAATGAGTTAATAAATGAATTACAATTAAAATATTTTAAATGAGTTATGATTAAAATTAGGCTTCAATCCATCTAACCCGATTTGTTAACACTCCTAATTTCAAGTTCTTCTTATCTAATTCTATATATGAATATATGAATGGTCAAATCTTCCGGCTAAAACAAGAATATTTTTGTCCTGACGTTAGGTTAAAATATTAAGATATATCATCCGGTTCATTTTATGGTTGACCCTAACAATTTATTTTTTCTCATCCGTAAAAATTATAAACTATCTTCTTTATGTTAATATTATCATGTGTTACTTTTCTCAAATAGCAGACAATTAGGTGTGGTCCATATCGTAATTCACTACAACAGATGTTGCTATATATGTGCTCTTATTTTTCAGTCAAATTTTAACTAGCATATGTATTATTTTTAGCTAAATTTTAATTTTATTTGCATTTGACTATAGGCTCTCAAATTTAATATTACTTACAGCTAAATAACCATCATTATTTGTAATTAAATACAAATGATTACGAGAAATTTGATATTTGGTTGCAAGTAATACAACAATTAATTGCATTTAACTACATGTTACCACTTAAATACTCAAATATTTATAGTTAAATAAGTATTTGTTGCCAGATAATACAGATGCAACCAATTTTAATTTATACATAACCAAAAAGATTTCCGCATTTGTTAACATTTTTATATTGTTTTTAGTTCATTTATATCGCGTAAAATATTTTAAATGTAATAAATTAAGAATATAAATAAAAACTTTGTGAGAAAATATCGTAAAGGACAATTTTACATTTTTGAGAATAAAGTATTTTAATTTATCTTTTTAAAAATATATAAAAACATATTCATAATTTCAAAAATGCATTATTCGTCACGAGTTGCTGGGCGCATCTGTATCCAAGAGTCAAAAACGCGATCCGCTTCTCGACAGAGACGAGCGAGGGAGTGTCGTGGCGGTTGGGGAGGCAACAGCTGTGGCGCGTAGCGCGGCAGCAAAGACCGAGGCAGGGGGGAGGGCGTTATTGTTGGTTTTGACCGTTGCCACGTCGGTGACACGCGTTTCTTGTCCTACTACCTGGGCCCCACTGACAGTTGACGGTTCTTTGTACGGTGGGCTGATCCTGCCGAACCCAACTGCTTACCGACACGCGCGGGCCCCAATGAGGCGGTACGCACGTGACTCCGCCGGTTTTGCGGAGATTTGCATGTGAGGTCGCTTGCATGGATGCTTAGGCATAAAAATGGTGTAAGCTTTTGGCTGTCCGTATCGATTAAATTGCGGGCCCACCCATATCCGTGCAGTAAATCTTTCCAAAAAACATCTGAAATGGCAAGAATTATGTAGGAAAGATTTTATTGAATGCCTTTATGACGCTTATGTAGGAAAGATTGGCACCATCAATTTCGTGGACCGAAAAAAACACGACGTGTTCTCGGCTACAAATTTTTGAAGATTTATAATAAATTCTTCTTATTGAAGTCCCCAAAAGTTAGTCATTACATCACTGCAATAAATTTCCTTGGATGCGACAACTTCCTTGGTCGTTTTGGCCGAAAGTGGTTCTGCTTATGCACTGTGGAGGAGGAAGAAGAAGTGAATGCAATTAGTGTTACACATGTTGCATATAATACAGCTCTGTATAATATTGCATGAAGTTGTTTTCATTTGGTTGTAAATAATATAAAAGTCTACTCTTCGTTTATTAATATGTGGATCCGAATTTACATTTTTGCAGCAAAACATGATTTCACACACACGAGACGAGAACTTTTCTTGCACCGGAAGTAGATGGATAAAAAATAATTATTAGAGTTCTCGCGTGTACCTTTTCCCGGGCCGGCTTACTTCTTGTTCATTTAACTTATTTTAAGGCTTACTGTTTATTCGTTTAAGTTATATCCTTGAAAAAATAATTTTCATTCTCCAGTCCCATAATATTCCTTGAAAAATTGGTAACATCACTTATTAGAATATGGAACATATTACGTAACATTTTAAATTCGAAGTCATAAAACTGATCATTTGCAGTTTACTTTCTGAAATTGATCAATTTCTTTGGTTGATTTTGGCAAATATATATATATATATATAGGGAAATGATCCAGTGCATGCGACTGCACCGTGCAGTCCATGCACTGTGGGCCCCACCTGATCATTTCCCATAAATCCACTCCACCCATTGTATTTAGAATTGTTCACTTTATTACCATACCAATTTTCATCCAAATCCAACATGTGTGTAGTCTCCATCTTAAAATGGTGCAAAATCAACGTAATAAAATAGTTTAATGTAAATATCAAGTTTAAAGTGGTTTTTTCAACATCTAAACCGTCTAAAGTATGATTTATATATGGATAAATGAGTGTATAAAGTTTCATTACAATCTAATATGTGTGAGGTCCATTTTACAGCGGACTGCACACGATCATATCCCATATATATATATATATATATATATATATTTTAATGAGAACAGAGTACAACCAAACGGAAGGGATAGAGCAGCTCCCAACCTCATATATCTCATTCTCATACCAAGACACATGGGAGAGGGGGAACTCCCAACTCAAAAAAAAAAAAGTCTTTACAAAAATCATCTTTTATATAATGAAGGGGCTCATTTTCCCAACAATATTCACTAATTCCCTGAAACAAAATCCACTGAGCTAAATTATCATGAAAAAAAATGCAAAAAGACAAACTGATCAAAATGCTCCCTGAAACTCTTAATTTTTCATCAGCTAACAATCCAACACTTGATATTATTGTTTCATTAACTGTTAGCCATTTGATCAACAACATAAAATCACTTTCAAATTCTATCTTATTGGAATAGAAAATGAATGGTTTATATGAAAAGTGATAAATAATTTACAAAAAACGTCATAAAATGATTTTCTCCTGCATAAAAATTCATCAAAATTAAAATTTCATATTTCAATAATTGCAATTACACAATTAGTGCCCAAGGATTTTTGACTTGGGTTGCATAAGCTCACTTTCACTTTATTCATGTAGACATCTAGTAATCTAATGGATCATTATACAGGTTACACAAACACTAAGACATCATTTGATAAGAAGGGTGGGGAGTAAAGGAAATCTCTTTTCTCATATATTACTTAAAAATTGATTCAACATTCTAACTACTAAATTATCATTTTTTTTTAATTTCAATCATTTTATAGCAAAACTATCTTATTTATTTTTATTTTACCTCTATCTCTATCGTATCACACCACTCTCGTACACTCTCAAAAAACTAACTTCCCACCTCCATACTCAACAAAATCTCGATACTGTTGCACAGTGAATCCCGAACCTTAAAAACACATATATCGGAATGTGGGCTCGGCAGATACGAAATGGTCCCATTACAAACAAAGATTTAAAACCACTTGTAGCCCATAGTTTGGACCATATATTCATTTGGTGGGTCCACCGAAATTTGGCACAGTGAACGCACATGCATGCAAATATGCATTTGGGGATCGGCAAATGGGAGGCCTGGAGGGTGGTATGTTGCAAATGGGAACTTGGGAGGAGGAAGACAACGATGCTAGCATGTTCGAATCCATTGTTGAATGGTCAGATCTGACGTTCCTAAACGAATTGCGGTACGCTTCACATGTGTCCTGAATCGATGAGAGCCGTCTGGGTTCCTTGTCTGTGGCATCATGTGATATGATGTGGGGTCGATGTTGACCTGCCCTCTGCCTGCCTTGTTAGCCACGTGTACAGTTGTTGATCGATCATACACATGAATGGAGGGTTGGACGCTGGTGCGTGAGCAGGAATGCATGTGTGCCGTGCAGGTCTTCCACTGACAACTACTTGGGAAGTTTCATCGAACGAATTGTGTAGCATCTTCAACCTTGTCAATCATGCAAAAGTCACAGAATTCTAGACTAGCTAATCTCATCCATATACTGACACTACAATGTGTTGGCAAAAATTAAATTTAACTGGATTCGACTCGTAGTCTACTTAAATATCTATTTTTACATGCAATCAAGTTTTGCTATTATTTGCCTCTTGAACAACTGCCTCAAAGTGGCTCTGAACAGTTGATTCCAAAACTTGATCTGTGAACCCAAGGTTCATGGTTTGAACTCCGTAGCCATTGGCTTTAATCGAATGCTAAAATAACCATTAAAAAATGGGAAAATTGAAAAGCAATCAAATATTTGCAAACAAAAATTAATTTTAGCCAAATCCACACAGATACAATTGTATTGAACGACTTTTGTTGTATGCGAACCGTGACTTGAATCCATTTTATGTTTAATTTTGTTCAAGTTGTTCAAAATAATTTGAAACTTGACGTTAGTATAAAATAATTTGTGTACTAATGTATTATTCGTTTTAAGTTTGCGTAAAGTACATAATTAGTTTTATATAATATAATTTTCTATTTCATGTATTAAATATTTAAAGCAGATATTTAACATGATTTTTGAGATAAAATAGATTAAATATGATAATTATAATATTTTTATTCAAAAACATGGCTGCATGCATATATATATATAAGGAGAGCTGTTCCGATGCAGTGACGCTGCACCGGAACAGCGATACAGTGGCCCCAAAATGGGGCCCACATGATCATGAAATCATGATCTACTCCACCCATTGTATTTTAGAATAATGTATTCTACTACCATACCAATTTTTATCCCAATCAGATATGTATATGGGCCCCATTGAAAATGGTACAAATCCAACGTAATAAAATAGTTTGATGTAAATAACAACTTTAAAGTATCTGATTGGGATGAAAATTGGTATGGTAATAGAATACATTATTCTAAATACAATGGGTGGAGTAGAACATGATTTCATGATCATGTGGGGCCTACTGCACCGCTGTTCCGGTACAGTGACGCTGCACCGGAACAGAATCCATATATAAGAACCTATCTGATGCAGTTGCCAATAACGTAATTAATGGTGCATTTGACCCAAAATAAGTTTCACATGTACTTAAATGTATTGATACTTTATATGATTATTTATCTATATATAAATTTTATAGTAAATAGTTTACATATTGAAAAAATAATTTTAAAATTACTATTTATATCAAACTATTTTATTGGCATTGAATTTGTACTATTTTTAAATGAAGTCCATACACATATCTAATTGAAATGAAAATTGGTATGATAATAAAGTGCATAATACTAAATAAAATTGATGGAGTAAATTATAATTTTATGATTTTATGGAGCGTATTTTAAGATTGCTACACAATAATTTATAGGATATTATTGAGCTCTGTCCCGTATTCTTTCCCTCTCGACGTTCAATGGTCTTGACTGGTTTTTACCGGTTTTCAGCAAATAATGAAGACCACGTGGTAAAACATTGGAAGGAGAAATTCTAAAAGATCAGCGGAAATAAGACGAAGTGCAACTCTAAAGAGATGGACGGTGTTAGAAGACGTCTCCATTTTGATTCTTGTTTCGCAGTGGATTCGGTTGGGAGAAGAGGGGGGCTGGCACTCATGTGGTTTAACTCTAAACCGGCAACTATCAGGAGCTACTCCTCTAACCATATTGATGCGAGTTTTTTGGGGTGGAGGTTCACAGGTTTCTATGGTCATCCAGAAACACACAACAGGCGTCACAGTTGGGAGACTCTAAAATTACTGAGCTCTGATAATGCGGAACCTTGGCTTGTTATGGGAGATTTCAACGAGGTGATGGACCATAGCGAATATGCAAGCTGTAGAACCCGCTCGCAGGTCCAGATGGATCTTTTTTGTGAAGTTGCAGATAGATGTAACCTACATGATATTGGCTTTAGTGGGTCGATGATGACGTGGACAAATAACATATCGGGCAGGCAAAGGGTGGAGGCGAGATTGGATAGGAGATTGGCGTCTCCCTCGTGGATGACTCTTTTTCCTCAAGCAAAAATCCTCCATTTAGCAACTTCTACATCGGATCATAGCCCCATTCTGATGACCTTTTGCTCTTCTGGGCGGACGAGGAAACCGCCCCGGGAGTTCCGATATGAGCTTTTTTGGGCGCGTGATCCAGAGGTCTCCAGGATCATTAACAGTTCATGGTCTTCGCAGCCTCCGGGAGCCGACCGGACATCTAATGCAATTGGGTGGAAACTGAGTCACTGCAGTTCCGAGCTTGATAAGTGGAACCAAAGGAAGAGGAGAAACATTCGGCATGAAATCAGGCGCAAGCAGAGGAAGTTAGATTCTCTTCTGAGAAGGAGACAGGATGACGAAAGGGATGTAGCTGTGCGTAGTCTTAAGCGGCAAATCAATTTTCTCCTGGAAGATGAGGAGCAATTGTGGAAATTGAGGGCGAAAACACACTGGCTATTGGAGGGTGATAGAAATACCAAGTTTTTTCATCGTGTCGCGTCCAATAGGCACCGCTCAAATCATATTGAGGCTCTAAGCGATCGGAATGGGAATTGGTTCAGAGATCAGGACATGATGATGAGTATGGCAGTTAATCATTTTCAGGAGGTGTTTACTTCTTCCTCAACGCATGGGGCGCCATGGATTCGAAGTGTTATCATAAGGAAACTGTCGGATGAGCATAGAAGATCTCTGTCACTCCCGCTTCAAGATCATGAAGTTCGCATTGCAGTGAAGGGGATGTGTCCCTCTAAGGCCTCGGGCCCAGATGGTTTGTCGGCGGGATTCTATCAGAAATATTGGAGCATTGTGGGATCCGATATAATTGACTGGTGCAGGAATTTTATGAATGAGTGTAACCCTGATCAGCTGTGTAGGAGCATCAAGGATCTAAACAAAACCACTATTGTTTTGATCCCAAAAATGACCGGTGCGCATATGTTGTCTCATTTCAGACCAATTAGCCTCTGCAATGTAATTTATAAGATCTTAGCGAAGATTTTGGCTAACAGACTGAAGCATGTTCTTCATGAGATCATCGGAGACGAGCAGAGCGCCTTTATTCCGGGTCGGCTTATCACGGACAACATGCTAATTGCATATGAAGCTATCCATTCGCTGCGGAGACGTAAGTCTGGAAGGAAACAAGAGATGGCCGTTAAGCTTGATATGTTTAAGGCCTATGACAGAGTGGAATGGAGTTTCATGAGAAGTGTGATGGCGGCCATGAACTTCGATGAGGTTTGATTGAGTGGGTTATGAGCTGCATTTCAACTGTCAGTTACCGAGTTAATGTTAATGGCTTCAAGTCTGATTTTTTCCAGCCTGGAAGAGGTCTTAGGCAAGGTGATCCCCTGTCCCCATATCTCTTTTTACTATGTGCAGAGGGGTTATCTGCTTTGATTGCCTCTGAGATCAGGAAGGGAGCCTTCCAGGGTATAAGGCTGCATCCGCATGGTCCATTGATCTCTCATCTCCTGTTCGCTGATGATGCTATCATATTCCTCAGGGCGGATGTGGTGTATTTAAAGAAACTTCTGGACATGCTTGATCTGTATGCTGCTTCTTCAGGCCAAGTGGTCAACATTGATAAGACGGTCGTCTTCTTCAGCGCTAATATGAATCGTGAAGCAAAGAGGGAGCTAACCCACATTCTTGGTACGGAGGGGAATGACTTCCACCGCTACTTGGGCCTTCCAGCTTGGCTTAGCAAATCCAAAGTGGGGGCCTTCAAAAGTTTAAAAGATCGGATCAGGAACCGTATCCTTGGGTGGAAGGGTAGAATGCTATCATGGGGAGGAAAGGAGGTGCTCATTAAGGCAGTTGCACAGGCGATTCCCACATATACGATGAGCATATTCCTATTGCTGAAATCTTTGTGTAATGATATCAACGGGATGTTGAGTAGGTTCTGGTGGGGGGAGACGGAGGGAAAGAGAAAGGTGAGTTGGGTGGCTTGGAAGAACTTGTGCAAACCAAGAGGGCGGGAGGATTGGGGTTCAGAGATTTTTATAGGTTTAACATTGCCCTTCTTGCCAAGCAAGTGTGGAGACTGGTCTCCTGCACTTCTTCGTTATGCCACAGGGTTCTTCAGGCGAAATACTTCAGAAATGTGGACATTTGGACGTGCAATGCGAAACCATCTGACTCTTTTACTTGGAAGAGTATTTTAAAGGCAAGGGATGTCATTAAAAGGGGCCGCAAGTGGCGGATTGGTAATGGACAAAGGGTTCGCTTCTTTGAAGACGCCTGGCTGGACTCCAAGATTGCTAAAGTGGGGCCTCTCCCTCTCTCTATGCCGGAGGAGATCCGTGTTAGCCATTTCATTGATCATGACACTTTCTCTTGGAAGAAGGATTGCCTGGTGGCCGCGGCGGGCGAGGCTATTTGGCAGAAAGTTCAATCGGTTCCCCTTCTACGCACGAATGAGGTTGATTCTATGTTCTGGCCGCATGAGCCGGATGGTTCCTACTCGGTTAAATCGGCATATAGATTCTTGTGCCCGGAGAATCTGACGATGGATCACTCTGGCTTCTTCAAAGCTATCTGGCGGCTAAAACTACCGAGTAAGATATGTATCTTTGGATGGCGCCTCTACTCAAATGCTCTTCCTACACTGACGAATCTATGCAAGCGAGGTATAGGGAACGACTTGCGATGCGCCTTGTGCAGAACCGAGTCTGAAGATGTTGACCACCTCTTTCTGAGATGTGGCTCAACCTTGGGTTTGTGTTGGAAAGCGGCTCGGGTGGCATACCAGTTGATGACAGTTTGCGAGCTTATGGACTTCCTGTTGCAGGGGCAGCGTACTGATGACCTTGTTCTTTTTATTTTGTGCTGCTGGAGGATCTGGCATCTTCGGAATGAGTTTAGAGTGGAGAACGCGCCTCCTATTTTTACGCATGTTCTGCCATGGTGTTTGGAATTCCTTAGCCAGACCAAATGTGCTCCCAGACTCTCAATCTCGGGGCTACTGGAAAAGCCCTTGGTGACCCGGTGGGCCAGACCGCCACCGGGGTTTGTCAAAATCAATGTGGATGCCCGTTGTCATGCGAATCTTGGTTATTTTGGTTGTGCTGCTGTCATCAGGGATTCTCGGGGTGATTTTATCGAAGCCAGTGGGTGGAAACGGAGTGGTAAGAGGAAAGCGATCTTCATGGAGGCTACTGCTCTTCTCCTTGGACTCCGGTGGGCGATTTAGTTGAGATTAACTCAGGTACAAGTTGAAACCGATTCCCTCATTTTGTATGACTTCATTCTTAACTCGGTTCCTATCCTCTCTGATGTGGGTTTTATTGTTGAAGAGATTAGATCCATCTTCTCTATCAATGTTTCCTTCTCCATTCAACATGTTCTTCGGCAAGGTAATTTTGTTGCTCACTCCTTAGCCGAATTGTGTCTGGGTTCTGGTGAAGGCCAACTGAGTTGGTACGGAGATCCTCCCAGTGCTATTGTTGGGCACATTTGTACAGATAATTTTTTGGAAATGAATTGCGATGATTCTTCTATCCCTACCCCCTCTAATGCTTTGAGGATGTAGGGATAGCGGGATCTCCTCTTTTTATCAAAAAAAATAAAAATAAAGCAGTCAAATCAGTCTCTCGTATTTCTAACTGATCTCACTTTTTATCTTGGTTGGTGATATGAATTTAACTGGAATTGAAGAGAATGAAATAAAATCCAAATTAATTAATAGAATCGTAAATGGTGGAGCTTCTTCTTATGTACGAATTTAGATTTTCGAATGGAAAATGGTATGGAGAATCCCATCATACAATACTCATTGTACATAGGCATATTGCAACAACGTTGTTGCACATGCCCATACGCAACGATCTGAGTAACGATTATAATAAATTCTGTCGCAAAAAGTAAAATATATGATAGTGATTCTTTCATCATTATTTTGTTTTATTTTATTAAAAATGCCATTTCTGTTCCATTCCTACTCCAAAGTACAAATCAAGTGTCGTAAAATAGGATTTTTTTTTTTTTTTTGTTTTGTTTTTGGGAGAGTCTATTCGACCACCTAAATCACTTTCTACGCAATTAACCAATATTGAAGTGGACTGAAAAGAGAGAGAGAGAGAGAGAGAGAGAGTTTGGAGGTAGCTTGGAAGCAAGCTTCGAGAACAACAGTGCTCCAACACAAAGGATGAGTCACGAGGGGGAGTTGGCGAATGAAATATCCAAGTACACGACGAACGTGCCCTCCCGCCCACTTTTAATCGCTATCAGTTTCAGTTTATTAGGTTCTGCAGGCCTAACAAGACATCAAATAGCTTGATTTCATATCGGATCTCATGTCGCATTAACATCATGACACTGCTCAACCACAACCGCAGCAGGCAACATAAGGTCATGCATGTGCCGACATTATTGCCCTGTCCCTCTTCCTTCCATGTGTGGGACACCGGAACCTTTCCCGCTCCAGTCTCTTATGGATAAACATTTATATTTCTCACCAGTAACAACTCTCCATGCACCTCACTCTCTCTTCCCTTTAACTATCCTTAAAATTAATGCATCTAATCCGTTAAAACACTTTTATGCAATTAGATTATATGTTAATGTACCTCCGTAAGCTTATCAAGTCAGAAAATTCTGCATATTGACTCAGATTGTTTCGTTTTCCTTGTTTTGTATTGGGTGCAAAATAAAAAAGGTTTGACTGTCAAAATTTCTTTCATCCACATGTATGTCTGCATGGAGACCAGAGTATTTATGGAGATGCCTTGTTCAGATGTGAAAGAGCGTCGGTGAAAAATGCATGGTGCATTGTGGTTGGAATGCTGTCGCGGATCGATTTACTCGTCAAAGAGTGTGGTCAAAGATGCCGCGTGATAGCTGCAGTTCGCGCGAAAAATGAAGTAATGCACTGATAAGCCCTGTCGCCCGTACGATCAATATCGCAAGCTGATCGCAGAGGCCATCACAACTGTTCCAAACGTCAGAGCTTGGAAATGCCCTCGGGTCCTCATATAATGCACTGAGAATTAAAAATAATAATTAGAACAAAAGAATAAAAATAATGTTGTTCTATAATAAAAAAAATGGGAGTGAGAAATTAAAAAAATAATAATCGAAAATTTTCATCGCATTTTATTCTGTGAGATGATCTTGGATATTTCTTTCAACAAAATAATACCCAGAAGATTAAAAATAATTAACTAACCTTGTAAAATAGATACTGAGTAGTAAACAGATCTGTTTTGGAATATTTTCGTTTCCGCTGCATGTGCATTATTGTTGCAATAGAGGTCAAGTTTGGATGAGAAGTCAAGGAGAAATTATTGGAGACTAAATTTTTTCTGACGTAGAAGACATTTTTAAATTGATCTTTTCTAATAAATTACGCCAACTTCACACCTTACACTTATATTTGCTTCTCAGCTAGGCTATTCCAGTAGGGGGGGAATTTGGTGGTCCACTTCCCCGACGTCTGGATCAAGAAAAAGAGAATTTTTATAAAAAAAAATTGCAGGAAATAGCATTAATTTTCAATGTCTTGGGTCTTGATTGACAACACATGCGTACGTGTCGGCCCTTCCAAGACACAGCACGCGGTCAGTCCACCTATTTTCTCTAGGTCATGTGGGCACTCTGCACACCCATCTCACCGACATTGATAGTACTGATGTTCATAATAATTCATAAAAATTAGACATTTGTTAGGGGCTGTGTGTACCATATGTATAATCATTACAGAACCTGTACACATATCATGGTGGGTGTCAGTTAAAACAGTGAATTGGTGCAAAGTGACCCACGTTGATGATGATGTCAATTATTGCATTTAAAATTATCTATTTAATTTAAAATTTTAATTTTATTAACCAACAATGCGTATCAACTTCGTTTAATAAATATAATAAAATTATTTAATTCATATATCAATTTAGATAAGATGAAAAATGTAATGGTGTATGGGATAAGAAAGTGGTATTCCGTGTCGGGAATAAAAAGTCTTATGATAATAAGAAAAATAAGTTATTATTTTTTGAAAATAGAAAATTCAATAGGGTCACCATTTCATCCCATTCATGAACGAGAGTTCAAGAGATGCTAATCTAACATACAAATCATATAAAATAGTCCTTCTTTAGAGGCCAATGATTCTATGAATTATAATACTATTTTAATAAATCTACGACTAGATATAAATATGGTAATTTGTACATATAACCATGTAGCTTGATCATAATTTCATAGATACTCACTTATTTTTAAAAAAGGTCATACATCTTTCAAAAAAGGTTATTACCCCTCACATAATTTAGTCATAATTGCATTTGTAACCTGCTATGAATATGATCATTTTATATTTTCATAATGGCAAAATATGGATTTTTTAGTGGATTTCCTTATTTGGCTTCATGAATGTGGATTTTTTAGTGTTGGACATTCATCCTCAACAATCACAGTGATGTAGACATGGTTGCCAACGATGACAAAAATGGTTAGTTGGATTTACTTGATGTAAGGCTAGTCAATGGAAATAAATTTAATATTCTACAAAAGGGGGTGAATTTTTTTTTATAAGCATTAAAACAAGTGATAGGAGCAGGCTAGATCTTTTAGGGAGAGAACGATGAGAAAAATCAACTAATTATTGGCATCAAAATTTTCTTAACAGATTATGGTCTTTAGATAGTGCCATTAAATTTCATGATCGAGCTTGAAATTGTAGCAACTAAACAAGATTGGCCAAATCTGAGTTGGCCAAAGGGCTATGATGAATTCCTAAATTTTTTGTTGTAAATGGTCAAATTTGTTAGTGGATGAAATTTGCATGGATGCTAAATGTAGAAATTATGTTGCCCATTTTTATGGATATGATGTACCGCTAGATCCGTCGTGCAATCATCGTTGATGGTAGTCGTCAAAGGATCATCTAACTGATAATCTAGAAGAATTTTTCTTCCCCCAAATTGATCTGCTTGGATCATCCAATTGATGTCCAATGGGACTAGATCTGAGAGGATATCGTAGGTTGATTGGTTCGAGAAGATGGCCGCATTGGTGGCGCTAGTGACTTCCATAGTTGCCAGAGCCCCACAGACAAGGGTATCTGTGTTGGCCTGGAGTTGAATCATTCTAGTGCTTCGATGGCATTTGCACATTTGTGCACAATCCTTCTTTATGCTTTGGCAGTGTACTTAAATTGAAGGTCATTTTGGGGGAAAAAAAAAGATGATTTAATGGCTCATTTTGATGTTGCACTGCCTCCATAATCTTCTCTGGCGTGCTTTATTGTCAACTCCTACCATTATGGGTATGCTTGCGATTAAAGTCATAATATATGGAATGGAGTTATTTAAAATTTTTGAAATTGATTAGGTGTGTATGTGGTCAAATTATGTGAATATATTTGTAAATTATCTTATAAGTAGTTTTTCTTAATTTTCACATAATATATTTTTAAAAGTAAAAAAGGCCCACTCGATACTTATACTGAAATAATTGTTTAGTATCATAATAAAATGAATAATTTCGAACAATGTGGAGAATTTAATTTTGATTTTTCATAAAACCGGAGCTTACTTAAGAGGCTGGAGTCATTTGAAGAACAGCGCTAACATAATATGTAGGCCATTAATTATTGCCAATCATGTGGGCTCCATGGATGGTTCTATCAGAGACCAACGTCTTTGGTCATTCACTCATTCATGGTGGGTGCATCTTGCATCTTGCATCCAAAAAAAAGGGGTTGTTGAGAAGGTTTTTTTTTTTTTTTTCCCTATTATTGTTGTTTTTAGCTGTTTAAATTTATGACCATGCATTCTTCAATTTACAAGGTTTCAGTTGTCAAACTCGTCACCGAAAAATGCAGTCCTTATCCAATAGACGATTAAGTAGCTATCAGCCACTAACCTCATTTCTTTTTGGTAGTTAGCATGTTAATTGCAGAAGAATCGTTGCCTCGATTTGTCAATTGAATTGAAAATTTCGGCCTTTCCTTGGGTTGAAATTCAAAGAGATCTTTCATATATATATATATATATATATATATATATATATATATATATATATATATTCTCTTTTGTTGCTCAATGGCATTTGTTGCTCATGGCCTCAAGAGTTCCGAGTCATGGAGTGTGGTAGGTTAATATGCCACGTCGAATCGAGCTGGAGCCGCCCGTTTCGCCTGGCTGCGGTGCACGAAAGTCTCCCTAACCCCCCAACGAATAAGATTTTTCCTCCTATGGCATGCAATGATGCATGCGTTGTTGTGTGATTTGGACGGGAAAAGAAAATATAAACGCGGAAAGACGAATTCATTTCGTGCACAAAAATCACTGTTGGGATTCAACAAATTTTCATCGTCGGATAGTTCTCGTGACAGATGACATGTCGGTCGAGTGATGAACACATGCCACGTGGTCATACATACGTGATCTTAGGGGCTGAAAAATTCGTAGATTGGACCACCAAAAGCGTGGGTGGGCCAGGCATACTATAAAGAATCCAATAAAGAGCCGTACGGCCTCCCCCTCGTGGCCCCCAAATCTCGATCCTTGATCATGTTGCAGGTGGTACGTGGCCCACTACCCCTGCCATTCGAGGTTGACTCGCTAACTACCATACCTACCCTCCGTTACACCTCATTCATTCATGTTTCCATACTTTTTCCGAGCAAGACATGTGGGTGGCCACGTCTTCCCACTTTTTCCGTCCTTGGTAACTGCCAGCACCAACATGGCCTGCTCTCAATGGTAGTAGAGACTTTCAAAAAGCTGAATTTTAGAGTTCGAATTAAAATTTTTATTAGGTGATTGCAGCCACCCAATTAAGATTGAGAGATTGGATTAAAATTATTCAGAGGCGGGTGGAGCCATCTTACTTGAGAAAAAGGTCATCTTTGGGTGCTTACCCTCAAAGGCAGGGTACTGATATGCACTCAAGGCTAAGATTTTCTTGTCTGATCGTATTAGCTCCAGGGCCCCCTACACGCGCCTCATTGCGGCAAACTTCGGCCAATCTGAGCCGTTCATCGTTTTTTTCTTTTCCCTTTTAAATTTGTTTCATCATGTTTCTCTACCTCTGGATGACGGCAAGCTTAAAAAAAAAAAAAAAAAAAAAATGACCCATTTTTCTGAGGCAAGGATATCATCTTTCAACCTCCCTGATTTTTTTTTTTTTATATCCAACGGCCCTGATTGTTCGTTATTGGAAAATCCGACGGTGCAAAGACGTTCGGAATGTTTGTTGCGAGTTTGTGTCAGTACGTTTGGGCGGGAGGTACGATGGATGGCTGGCTCGCAAACCCCATCCACGAGAAAATGTTATATATACATACACACACACAAACCCAGAGAATATTTTACGTCCACGTCGCACATCTTCCGGCCATTTGCTTGGGTTCATGCCTCGATTTCGGTATTTGGTAGGCATAACCGCTTAAGATGAGGCGAAAATTGCTATGCTTCCATGAAGTCGTTGGATCTACACAGAAACAGATCAACGGTCGAGATCATCATTTCGCATCGATTCTGTTAGGATTGTTTATATCAACGGTTGGGATGATGCCTGAGGACGGCGGGCTTTCCTGAGGCGAAGGGGGACCCACGAGGGTGAGATCGATGTATCGTGCGTGAACGCGTCTGGTGCATGTGAAGTCATGTCTGGTAGGCCGACAGCGTACGTGCGTCCGCCAGGCTTTGATGTGGGCACGGGGCGAGGTGGATACGATACACACCGCACCCCCGGCGGCCATGTGGTTAGATGCGGGAGGCCTAGGAATCCTTCCACGAGTCGGCATGCGGGCCTTGTCTCTGCACCCAACAAGAGATACTCTGGGCGGGTGGACTACTCCATGCTCGGCCACGTTTGGGTTTCCCCATGTCGGCCTGTCAAAATAAATAATTCACTTGATTAAAAAAAATTTTCTGTCGGTACTTGATTAAAAAATTTAAATATAAAGAAAATATTATTATCAGGATAAATAAGCGGAGGCATAGAAAATAATAAAATAAAAAAGAAATTATTCTCTTTCTTTTCCACGCCACTAGACAAGCCTTGCGTGCATTATCCATAAATAGTGACTCGTGGCAACCTGGTAACTGGCGCATTTCATATATTGACATTATCCGCTTCTTCTAAAATAATAATAATAATAATAAATCACGGGAGTTGCGTGTTGGACATGAACGGGTGCTGCTAGCGTATGAACCGGCTAGCGCCGCCGGAACACGAAATAACCACCTCCGGTTGAATGGGGCGGAAAGCGAAGAGGAGGGGTGGGGCCCAGGAGTTAGGTGATGTCATTTTCTGCTTTTTTTGGGGAGTGGACCGCATTTCAGGTTCGTAGATACCAATACCCAAACAACAAATAGTGGCAGTGCAAGCAGAGCAAGTGGCCGGGCCAAGTTGCAAAACGCTTCGTCTTCAAATGGGTTGGTTGGGCTTTTATTGCGGTCCCTGCGGATTTTTATCTACGATCCCCACCTCCAGTTTTTATTTTTATTTTTCTTTCTTTCCACGCATAAGAATTTGCAATTTGCTGCCATTTTTGGACCCTACGTATTTATGTGTTTGTTCGTTTTCTTAGTTTCCCTTTTCTTCATGCATATTATTTTAATATTAAATTTAGGCAAATTTCATAAATACCAACGAATTTTATCCCTAATTCCATTTATACTCGTAAATTTTCAAAAATTACTTTTATACCCACAAAATTTCATCTTAATTCCACTTATACCCACGCAGTTAGGGATGTGTTAAATGGGACGTTAGCCCCCTTGTAAAATGATGAATATGCCCAAGCTCTAATATAATCTAAAGTTATTTTACTTAATGTTAAAGATTCATATTCAAATAATATATTATTTTATAATTGTAAAATTACTAAAAATTTATTATAACATTGATTTTTAGCAATAAAATTATAACTAGTGATGGGCATATTCGTCATTTTCTAAAGAGTTGATGACATTTTTAACGGATTTTTAACGGCGTGGGTATAAGTGGAATTATGATAAAAATTAACAGGTATGAGATGAATTTTTAAAAATTCGTAGGCATAACTGGAATTAAAAATAAAATTCATGGGTACATAAAGAATTGGTCTGACAGATTTTGTTTGGAAACATTGACATAGTGGTTTCTGTAAATGCATGGTGGATGGCAGACACCCCACCCAACATTGCTACCCACAGAGAAATGTACGTGCAGAGTACGTGGATGACTTTTGCAGGCGAGTGGATTTCGTACCCATTTGCGTATCCACGCCAACACAAGGAACAGCCTCTTTTTAATTAGTTGTATTCCTCCCTACGCGTGGGAAACCGCTTGGTTGAAGCTGAATTTCAGCGGTTTTGGCAACAGTCGTTCTGACACTTTCCTAGCACCAGCAGCTTTCTAGAAAGCTCAATTCAGGCTCCAACCGACTTTTTTGCAAGCCTTGAAAACTAAAATTGCATGGTATTTACTTGGTGGTGTACTGTTGCCCCAACCAAACGAAACTTGACGTTGCATTTTAAAGCCCGAGCAGCCCCATTACTTGTGGTTTATGAGACATAATTGCTGTGTGGTTTAATGGGACCAAGGGAGCAACGGTTACACAGAAAAGCATAAAAGCTTAAACAGATTTGGTCTTTTGACATCTGTCATTTCTTCCAAGTTCCACCGCACAAGCTACACAAACGTGATTCAAGAGGATGCTTGTCAACACAGAATTCTTGGAATAGGAGGTCCGGAAAGCATTTGCATCACCCGACTGAACCGGCTGTCAAATGGGACATGGTTAGTTACAATCACGCCATAAGCACCTGCCACGTGGGTTGACAACCAGAGACGGTTCAGGCCACGCATTTCATCATTTTAGGCAGGCCAACCTTATCCACTTGCATCATCTTCTTGGACCCATTTTCATCAGCTTATCCACAATTTTACACACACACGCACACACACCCCCTTGATTCATGGAACTGACATGGAAAAATCTTCACACATCAACACTTCCATTCCATGAGATTTACGTTGACAAAGATAATCTGCGCTCATCTATTGGCTGCTGAAATATAAAAGACACCCAAATCGATAATTGAGAATGGTTGTACGATGATGCACGTGGTGGATGGTCGTTGTGAGTTCCATGGGCTTTGTATACGATCAGTTACTTCTGCGTGGAAAGGATATAAACAAGATTCCCCACAGGAATTGGGCAACAGACCTCAGTGGGACCGGCCAAAGGCACGTACTGAATGATGGTGGTCTAGTCATATTAGCAAACTTCAAGACCATGAGCACCGATCAAACCAGGAGAACCAGAGCTGGTTTACCATATTTTGGCATGCCTGGCTCAAGTCTCTAATTTCAGATGTTTTTTTATGGAATTTCCAGTGCAGGCTAGACAGCAGCAGAAGGGACTCCGTAGGATGACGACGGAAATCTGGAAATTCAATGCTTGGACTTGTGCATGTGAATAAATGGAGTTGCAACTTCCCCCAAGAGCGGATAAGAAATCTGGAAAATCTTCACTGGCGCTTTAGATGTCTTGACTCATTTCAAGGGTCTAACCCTGGAAGGACGTTCAGTTGCCATACCTATTCCTATAGTGGAAAAACGCAGTGATGATCTTAGATGTATTTATTTGCGTCATAACGCATTGTGGTATAATGAATTACCATGAGAATTGATGGCATTTGGATCATATTCCGTCAGAAAATTGTGGCTAATTATACACCTAAGAGCATGTAGACGGCTTAATCGTCTTATTTCAAGGGCCTGTTTGGCTATATGCCGGGGGTGTCGCCACCAGCGGTTTCACTAGGACAGCGTTCGTACTTTAGATGCCATCAGGGGATCTTAATATCATGTTAATGCACCCATCAAAAAAACCGTCGCGGTCAGCTATTGGAGAGAGCTGCTTCATCCCAGGCATCGCGATAGAAAAATTACTACACGCGGAAGCTTAACCAAATAGACCTTTTCTTGAAAATTAATAATAATAATAAGATAGGCCTAATTCATCCTTGGAAATCAAACTTTCATACGTTTGTTCTTTATAAATACATAAACAATTTTATAAGCCTTCGGTTGAAATAAATATAAATATTTAAGAAATAGTATTAACTTGATAATTGTTACGAATTTTTCTTGGCTGTGACCCTAATTCTAACCTTACTTATAAAACCGAAACCCTAACCCTATCTATGCAAATGGAGTTCCAATTGGAAGTTGACATTCAGCTTAGGAATTTTTTTTCTTTTCATTGGAGTTAAGAGTGAGAAGCTTAAATTTTCAGATAAATATACAAAAAGTCTATGACAGCAAATATATAAGCAAAATAATTTTTAAAAATTAACCTATCTAAATTCTTTAAAAAATGGTAACTTATAATATGGAATGCAGACTCCGTACTACAACAACAACAACAAAAAAACCATCAAAATATCATTGGCGAGAAACTACCGAATAATGCCGTCACATCCAAGAAAAATCAGCTCTCATGAACATATGCTACATCTGGAAAATACAATACAAACAAACCATCAATCCTCTCGACCAAGTTGCATGAACCCGCGTCAATTAGACCCCAAAGGGAGAAAGATTAAAAAAATAATAAAAAATAGAGAGGCCAAAATATCTATTGTCTAATGAGCCACATCATGAGCAGCAGCTGCAGCAGCTGCAGCCGCTGGAGCCATTGCAGGTAGTTCTCTTGTTGGAGATCCAAGTGGATCAGTTGCAGGAGCAAGTTTGTCATCCCCGAGGGTGGGTTTGTTGCTCACTGTTGCATCTCCACTCTCCTCCTTTCGTGGCACTTCAGTATCAGTTACTGGAAGAGCTTGAGCATCGGACACTGGTGGAACTTGAGCATCGGACACTGGTGGAGCTTGAGCATCAGTCTCTGCTGGAACTTGTGCATCACTAGCCGTTGAAGGTGGAGCTTGTGAATCTGTAACTGGAGTAACAGAAGCTCCTTCTGGTGTTAGCATCGGACCAGTAGCAGATAGCATAGTACTAACTGCAGGTGTACCAGAAGGTGCTGCTGCTAACAGCAATGGCTTGCCCGGCTGCTGTTGGGAGCTCTGTGCAGCTGGATTAGGTTTCTTCTGGATGGTGATTGGAGGTGCTGACAGAGATGTCATTCCTGGTGGAAGGATTTCAATTGGCGGTTTCTTTCCAGCCTCAGCCAGGCTAGTTAGTTTTGGTTCTTCTAAAGAAGCCAAGAATGCAGCTGTTGCATCTGTCTTAACCGATGGGGTGTGCTCAAGCTCCTTCTGCAGAGTTTTGTTCCAAGCCTGAACCAAACTTCTCAATGTTGGACGCCCATGAGCCTGTAAAGTGCATACACAGTCAATGATTGTATATGAAAATTAGTAACAGATGCAGCAGACCTTGAGAAAATACGTCTGAAGTCCTGTAGCAAATAATAAGTCAACATGAAGATGACAAATTAACCCAGAACTGTGTTCAAATCACTTTGGGAACCTTTTTCCCATTCTCAATCTAAATGACATGCCTAAAATATGAAGATGACAGTGCACACATTCATTCATTGCAGCAGGCAGTCTTGTAGCAATAAGTATATCTAATCCATCGACACCTGTAATTTCAATATATGTAGGCCTTAGTTTTTTAGTTAAGGAGTAAGGTAATCACATGGGCATGCAGTACAGCCTCTGCCAACATTCCAGTGTCCTGCCAGGCCTTCTCCATCAGAGCATTGTCTCCCAAAACCGCTGCTGAAAATGCTGCTTCACGGCCTTGCCCGGTTGCGATTAGATTGTTCACCAAGGTCTGGAAAATATTGGAACTCCATTATATAAGCATTCATGTGATCTGTTTATAGATTCAGTATCCAACATAATTAGACAATGATAAAACCAGACTTCAGATTTTCATCAAATATGTCTAGACACACAACTATGCCTAAAGGCATAAGCAGTAAATTAAGCAATTCAAGCATTGGAACATACACCCAACCGCGTCAGCTCTCCATGATTAGCAAGACGCAAAGCAACTCCTCTCAACTCCTGACCCCGTAAAGCTCCTTTGACGGCACCTGTAGCAGCTAGCCTCTTAAGAGCTTCCCGAGCAATATCAGACTGTCCTGTAGCATCGGCAGCATCAATAAGATCCATAAATTCCTTCGCAAATTTCACTATCCCTTGGACGGCATCAACATTATTTTCTTGTTTGGCTGCTAAACTCAGAATTTCAGTCACATCTATGCCTGCATTTTCATTGCCAATATCTTTGCTGTTGCTCATAGTCAAAAGGCACTGAAGTGCCCTTTTCAAATCATTGCTCTTCATTGCCAAATCAAACTCCAACCTGTGAAACACCAAGAAAGGGAAAGCTGGATGAAAATAAAGGTATGAAAACATGAATATAATTACACAAATAATAGTAAACTATCCACTCCCCAGTCACAGCCATAAGAGATTAATTGATCAGGAAAGAGGGGTTTTGGGGAGTCCTCATCCAAAGCAAGTCCATAAAAGAGAATGTGTGACATCCAAAAGAGAATTTGTTCCATTGAAGCCATTTCATAAAACCAAGAAATGCTCGCAAGCAATGAATTCCATGGTTCAACACTTGATTCCATGACACAGAAATCATAATAGTTCAAGATTCAATGTTCAAACCTCTTTGATATGCCAGGCAAGTGAAGGGCCTCAGTTGCATAGCCCATGCCAAGCAAGAACTGTGCCAAATCATCATGATGCTCCCTGCCAAGTCTACTGGCCCTGTACATTTCAAAGTTGAAGTTAACTACTACTTGTAAGAGGAGAATTATTTAGATAACATACTGGATGTACCATTTGACTGCACTAACTGCATCACCATAGGCAGCAAGACACCGGCAGCGAATACCAGGATGGCTTAGTGATAATGCATGGGCACACATGTACCTAAGTCAAAGGAAGCAGAGGATCAGAATGCATTTCAAATAATTTAGCACAAATTTTCAGAGAGAGAGAGAGAGGTCAATTGCGGAAATCTCAAGTAGACAAGAAATTTTTCAAGTGAGTAAAATTTTACTTGTGTTTATCCAACAGTTTGATGTGATGAATCAAATTTATGTAGAGGACCCATTCCTGATCCTTGTATGCTTGAAATCAATATAATGCAATTGTCACTGCAACCAGTTGCTTTTTCTATTTTAAAATACGTACTTTTTACACCCAAACCATTTATGTTCTTCATCCACATGTATTTATTTATATCCTATGACACCAAAAACCATTTTTATTGGAAATTTTATATGCTATCTATTCCTTTTTCTAAGTCTGAACCATTTATGTTTATCATCCATATGCACCAACCAATGAAGCCAAAAATCACTTTGGTTAGAAACTCTAATATGCTATATATTCGTTTTCAAAATTTGATAGTTATAAAGCCACTCTAAAATTATATTAAATTTTTAGAACAGAAAAATTCAAATCAAAGTGATTTTTCACATCATAAATGAATATACATAGATGAATAATTAAATGGTTTAGATGTAGTGTGTGTTTGGTAAACAAATATGCATAGATGAATAATTAAATGGCTTAGATGCAGGGTGTGTTTGGTAAACCAAAAAAAAAATTCCACAACTTTTCAATGCAACTACCTTACTTTTTAATCATTTATACACATCTTTCTATACAATTACCCTACTTTTCAATCATTTCTACACATTCTTCCATGCCACTACCCTATACTCCTGATTACTATCCCTATCTTATCACACCTCTCCCAACTTTTTCCCACAACAATTTTCCATATTTTTTCCAGATTACAAAGCACACCCATAAAAAATATATATTTTGAACTACAAAAAGCAACTGGTTGCACCAACATTGCATTAGATCAGTAACCTCAATTAGATTTGTTATGCCCCATCATGTTTTGCTTGTGTCCTGTAATGGTAGAATAGGATGACAAGATTGAATGAAATAGTATTGTTATGCATTTGCGATGTGCGAAATTATATTGGGAAAGGAAAAAGTAGTATTGGAAATTGCAAAAGCAAGGTTATGTATTGAAATAGGAATTTTTTTTAGAACGAAATATCTCATCCCATCCTTTTCCCATCCCATTCATCTTGAACAAGCCTCGGACTGTAATAACATCACAGATGTGCATTAATCTGAATTATGAAATAAGCATAATTTTATATTAAAATCCACAGAAAATAAAAGTTAGAAAAGCATGTGCTAGTATACATATTTAAAAAAAAAAAAATCATAACAGGCACATTCAGAAAAAAATAACTGAAACCACTATAAGCATAATGGATTCGTTTGGATGGGATTATGGGAAACTCTTACCAGGAGTGTAAACTAGCCTATGTGAGTTTTCTGATAATAATGGAACTGGTTTGAGCCTACCTTGTCAAATTGTAAGTTCAACCCTGCCTTTGTAAGCTTTAGCCCCAAAACATTACATAAGCAGCCTAAAACCTAGCTTGTTTCATTGAAACTGAACACAATCTGGGATTACAGCGGTTCATTTACATCACAAAATGTATGCTATTTAAAGGGATATATAATGGTGCACCATGTAGCATCCTTGTTAAGGTGCACCATGATTAAATGGGGCTCATCTTAGTAATGAAATTCAAATCAACTTCACCCATGCTATTTAAAATCATTTATCTAACAACATATCGAGTTTCATCAAAACATATATATTTGGGACCCATCTAAAAAAGGTAAAATTTCAATGTTATAAAATCATATGATTTAAATATCAATATCAAAGCTATATTTTTCAACATCTAAACCGTCAAACATATCATGCCTATGGGGACTGATGATTCTACAAAGTATTATTAATTTCTAATGCATATATTAATGGATTTGGGATGACCTGAAGCTGGATGCAGCTACGGTGACCGTCTCCAACAACAATTGCCGACTTAAATAACAATCTACGAATGGAAACAAGAAAAGGAAACTAAGGAATTGAAAGAATGAAGGAATTTGATTGATTCTTGCTCTCTTCCTCTGTTACAGATCGCATCCCTTATTTAATAGGGCTTGCACACATGGCATAACTGCCATTACATCCACGTGTTACAACTCATACATGTGTACTGGGATTGTATGTGTTTTATCATAATTTAAACACGATTGTATACATTTTGAAGCGGATACGGCACGCTCTACACTGATTGAAATGATTTTTATTCACATGATAAAGCAAATGCGTGGGCAATGGTTGAATTTTGATTTCATCAACAAGGTGGGTGCCATTTTCATCAATAGCGCAGACTATCATATCCCTAAAAATATGTAAATAATGATTAAACTACTATAAACTAAACAGAATAAATAAATAACCCAAGCTTGAGCTCAGATCAAACTCAGCTCACCAAGGTCTGAGCTAGAGTTGTCTACAAGACAAGCTTAATATCAACCTAGAGATACTCTTGCAAGAATATAACTCAATGAACCACATTTGAAACCGTATGAATAGTCAGAAATGATAGACACAGGAATCTCTGAAAATGATAAAGAAATTCTTTATAGCATCCCTATATCTGATCACAGAGACCATTGAATATGCATTTTTAAATATTATGTTGATGCATAGTATACACTACCTGTCAACAAGCCAAAGGACTCCATCTCTCACACCAATCACAACCAGAGGTCCTACAGGGCGTTTCTGTTCTGTAGGGAAACGAGTGACTGCAACAGACACCCCTCCACCACCAACAGCAACCTCACTAGCTCTTCTCTCTTCTGTCTCTTTTGCCACAACGGAATCATCCCCATCCACTCTAGATAGTTTGGGCAGTGACAAAAATGGTGGCACAGAAGGCGCATGCTGAAAGGAAGCTAACCGTACCACCTGTGGAGAAGTATAATCTTCAGCTTGAGGAACATTCATAATTGGATAAACATGAGCTTAGGAGAGCAGCATGTGATTATGTGAAGAGGTCTCAAAGAAAGCGATAAACTGGGGGTAAATACTAGTAAAAAGGTAATGACATGTAGAATAACACCAAGTTTCCCTGAAAATCTGATCATTGACGGACGGTCATTGACAGATGGTCTAATTTAACCATATATTCAACTCTCTCATAGTAGTTACAAATCCTTAGAATTAGGACACGGCTATAGTACCATAGTTGTGATTATGTTCTAACGAGTAAGCTTTTCACCAGAGACTCTCATTGTGGACTGCAAAAGAGAGTTAAAAGTAAATTCAACATTCACTGTTTCTCAAGAGTACTTTGTTATGGGAGGTCCAATGTTTCACCAGAGACTCTCATTGTGGACTGCAAAAGAGAGTTAAAAGTAAATTCAACATTCACTGTTTCTCAAGAGTACTTTGTTATGGGAGGTCCAATGGTAACCTAGTCTTTCCACTGAGATATGCCATCACATTATAACCACACTGAGAAATCATCTGAAATTCAATTGCCAATCAATGCTTTATTTTCAAATTTTGTTTTTGTCCTTGCATAATCCGAGGCATACTCCAGCTAGATGTATTAATTACCAAGTCAACATGATGCCTAGAGAATGACCAAACCAATCTTTAGGGAGGTCATTTATCTAGAACTTCAAAACACCAATACAACAAACACGGTAAACATGAGAAGGAACCCGCATGAAAAGAGGCAAATCTTCAGCATTTCATCTACATAATCCAATTGCATTTCTGCTGGCAAAAGAGATCATTCAACAACATTGAAATATTCTAAATCACCAGTAAAAATAATCAGAACAAAATTAGGAACAATTTTGGTGCAGGGAAACATTATAAATACTGGCAAGGGAATGAATCCACTGTGCTAAGAAAACTTCTTTATGAGACAAGAAATGGGATAAGACAGTTTTGACTAAACAAAATCCAACCAAACAGGAATTTAGTGGGAACAAAAAGAAAGAATTTATAATGTGTCCAAGAAGAACCAATCAGTCATCAATAGTCATCACTGAATAGGATGTCAATTCAACATGACCTCATATACAATAGCACAACAGAAAATCAACACCTATTATTCCCTTCTGTGCTAATGCTGATGGCAAAATTTCTAACTAATTAATTCTCTCATAAGATTAATCAAAGGGAAATATTCAAAAACAGCTTTTCATTAAAAGATGTTGGAATGCCAAAAACTTCAGAAATGTACAGGAAGTGCACAAGGTTGAAGTTCTCAGTTACTTATCATTGTCATTATCATATGCTAATTCCTGCCATTAGGATCCTTTATATAGATCTTGTTGTGCAATTTTTGTTGATATTGGCTATGTCCTCAGAAAACAATGTAAATTCATAGCCTTCTTAAGAAAGTAGTGCATCCATGTTCCTTTTACATTCCTCTGGTTCTCTTCTGGCCTTCTAATTGGATAACTCAATCCTACCTAGTTTTGTAGTTCCTGGTCTCTATGCACATAAGAAAACCACTTAACTGCAGGTGGTCTCTAAAGCCAGCTATTATCCTTTTTCTATATTAAATAATTAAAAAAAATCATGTCGCCCGCCTTGGATGACCAAGCAACTAATCAAGAACAACTTTAGGGGAGGGTTAACAATGCAAATGCCTCTACCCAACTTCCAACTCTAAACCTCTTAACCCTACACACCCTTAACTAACTCACATAAACCACTTGATCATCCAATCCTATGTTAAATTTAATAAAAAAATTAACATCCAGCTCCCATTTTTTGGACCAGAAATTTAGTCGCCTTCCACATTTTTTATTTAGATATTGAGTGGCTGCTGTGTTAACAGCTGCTGGCCTTCCCAATTCAGTTCTGTCCAGACCATTTAAATGAGATTATTAGCTCTTGACCAAGTAAGCAAAGATCCAAAAGAACTGTTTTGACCAAGTCAATTTGTTAAGGCTTGTACCCAGCTTGTTCAGAAGTATGACCTTCACCAATCAGAGGCAAAACGTAATTTTTTGTTTTGGATAAACATAAATTTAAATGAGTTAAAACTTGAAGCCATTTAGGCAAAGTAATAAAAAAACAAAAAATAATATCAGAAATCTCTCAAATGAACCAACTATAGATACCTGAAGCATTGGGGGCCGCAAGGAGATCCTCTCATTGGTGGCAACTTGTGGGCCATCAACTGTGATTAGTGCTAATTCCCCATGCTCGACGATAGCTCTAGATTGTGCTTCTTTTGCTTTCATTTCTTCCTTTCTCCTTTTTGTTTCTAGATCGACAGGTGCAACTCCAGCATCCACAAAGACACACCTAGGAGATAAAATACAGTTTAGCTTACAAATAAGCATCCATGCCAACAACGTTCTACGGTCCCATTTGACAAAATGACAAAAGGCTAATCAACTACTTAATACAATGCACTCACTCAAGGGTGTGGCAGGAACTCTAGGTGTTCAAGCCATAACCCAAAAAGCACCCTAGAAGTAAATTGAATCACAATAAATCCATACCCAAAAAACCTTGCATCCATCATTATTCCTAGAACAAGATAGATGTAGTCAATTCAACCATCATGTCATCGGAAATATAAAGAAACAAATAATATTGATACGCATGAAGGAAATTGTTGTTAAGAAAATACAACATATTGATGAATAATGTTGAAGTTAGAAGAAATATAAAAAACAAATATTCAACACGTTCATGCACCAGGCGTGCAGCATACATACATATCATGACTGCTGTTTAGGTACAGGAAACGCCAATTACATGTTACGGGGATGAGGCAGCCAATGAAGGAAAATATTCATGCATCAGGTCTGAATGTGCTGTATGGGTAATATAGGCCACGTAAGAAAAGTGCAGTAGTAGTATTCCTTTTCCAAACTCAAACAGGCAGATTCATCTTGCATTTTTTTTCCTGATTTAACGTGAAACGCATGCATGTGTTATATCTTTCTTAATGTCTAATCGATCATAATACAATTAACATAGTGTGCTTCATAGTGTCATTTAGATCTATATTTTATAATCCTCGAGTTGGATAACTGTTGACTTCTATGCATGAGTAATTGAGACTACTTTTCCAGAAAGGCAACAATTGGTAATATGTGGATTTCACATGTTCCCGCCATTGCTTTGAGTTCAAATTCTCTTTTCATCAGTACAGTGTGAGTAATCAGTTGTGAAATATGCTTTCTATATGACTTACCAAACACAATTTGATCCTCCACATAATGCAAAATAATAACATATGCAAAGTTCCATAGAAGTCATGCATCAGCCAGAAAAGGTTATAGCAACCACCATAATTTCCAGGACAGTTTCTTACTCAATAGTAGTTGGAGTTGCAACAAATAGCTGTCTCCGATGCCAAACACCACCAGTTGCAGCAGGAATTGCAACATCGCCAAGATATCTATATTGAGGGCGTAACGAGGATATGACAATGTATTGTTGATAAGCAAAGGCACAATATTCAACTGTCTGATCCCAAGCAGTCCATTCTGGCTGGGAAAGGAGACCACTTACAGGTTGAAAAGTTTCCCAACTGCAAGATATGAAATCTAATTAATATCAGAACTAACTTCATAGAACATAATAAATCACGATAGGAAGTAGAATGATGCATATCTCATAAATTATACACGGATATAATGGAGATATTAATCCAAAAAAGAAAAAGAAGAATGCTCTACATCTGCCAACTAAGAGAGCATTTGGTAATCAGTAATTTCGTAAGAATGGAAAAGTGGGAACGGGATAAATTTTGAAAAGTGAGAGTGAAGTGATATGATAGGGGTTAAGTGGGAATAAAGTGAAAGAGATAGGGTAGTTGTATGGAAAGATATAAGGGTAAAAATGGAAAAAAAAAAAAAAAAAGTAGGGTAGTTAAGTGGTTAAAATGTCAAACCATGGCAAAAGGTAGGCAGGAAGAAGTGGGAAAAATCCATTACCAATAATTACACATTACCAAACACTTCCTAACATTCAATAAGGGGAATATAAATTATTCAACTAGCAGAAAAACAAAAAGAATTTTATGGCAATAATATCAATTGTTATCAATTGTTCACCATTAATCAAGTGAAATGACCTGCAGCAAATGCCTACTATGGAGGATATCCTACAACTCAGAGATCAACCAAGGAAAAAGTTCTGCACCTGTATAACTGAAAATTTTGAGAAGTAGCAGAGGAATATGCATCGTCAGCTTCTCCATAGCCCGACAGTGGCTGAACTGTAGAAATAGCCGTTGCTGCCACAGGGCTAATCCTTCGTGCTGTTCTATATGCAACACCGAGTAAAGCACCACCATGCAAGCCAATAACCTAAAAGGTTTGCGAGGACATGCATAAAATTCAGACTATATTCAAACAAACATTTATGATAGACAAAAAGGCAAAAATCAGCCAACCATTCTGCAAAAGGGTAAAATCTCCTTGCAAGTAGTTCCACAAATCTTAGCCAAGCATCCAAAGAAAACAAGGAAACTGAGGTATCTTTCCCCTCTGGATATGCCGTCAAATATAAAATTTGTAATGTGCAAAGTTAAGAAGTCAAAAGATGTATAGAATACAGCAGGGAAGTGCTCATCAAACTCGGCAGCACAATGTGGTAAGAATACTACTACCAAGAAATGAGATAGCGAATGGCAACAGAAAAGAGATCCTAGACTGCAAAACAGAGCCAAACATGAGGCATATAATACCATATAAAACAAACTCTGGCAAGAAAGGTTAATCACACTGATGCCAATACCTCTTGTACAAGGATTCTCCTATACAGCAATGAAAACTAGAACAATTAAATTTAGAAAGCTAGAAAGAATATAGTTTCCTTTTTTTTCTTTCTCCCTTTTCCTCTTTTTCTTTTTTAATTTTTTTTTTCCATTTTTTTTATGTTGGAGTCCACATATGACCTTTCCAAGTATCTCTCTATGGAGAGAGCAAATAGCAATCAATCTCCAAGAAGTGAAAAAATTGAAATAGTTTCTGAAAGATGAAATTGACCAAAAGGCAAAAATCAGACAACCCATCTTTTTTTTTATGTTTGTGTAGAAACTATAACATTCTAACTGGGTTGAAAAGTCCGTACTGGTTCACTGCGGCCATCAATAGACCTTGTTAAAACATGTGAAGTTCCATCATCCAGCAAGATACGGACTTGCACAGTGGCTGAAGAAGCTGCACTAGCAGCAGCTGCAGCAGCTTGAGCTGCTGCTGCTGCCGCCTCTTTTGCTTTTCGAGACGAACCCCCTTTGTGAATGATTGGAATTCTGGGGGGTAACACAGTCTCTAGCAAAGCAAATCTGTCCCGGCATGTGTCCCAAGCCAGAAGCCTTCCAGTCCCTGAATCAACAACTGACCAATCCTTAACCTGGTAGATTGAGAAATAACAAATATCTGGCCATACAACGGCAATATACCTGCAACAAATCACCATAATGACAAAGTCATTAGAAATAACTAAAATTTTAAACAATGCTCCCAGGATCAAGAGTACTCTAAAACAAAGTGACAAAAAATTAAAAAAACAGCAGCAGCAGCTAACTTCCTACCCCATCACAAATGTCATGCACCAGTCACAATGTCACAATTCATCAAGGACAAAATAGATCGTCACATTTAAAAGGCAAAACATAATCAGAATTCATACACGTTCTCCAGGCCTATGCGTCATGATTCATGCAGGTCATCCATTCAAGATAACATACATTAATTACAGAGAAACAGGAGCAAACAAACACACAAATACAACAGTGCACATGCAATGAATCATCCATTTGTAGGAAGAGTAGGGCAGTAGGCCAATAATACAGAAGCACATAAACGAAAATAGAATCAATTAAGGATGTGTTTGGGAAGTGATAAAACTTTTGATGAAAAGTTTTTGAATTGGTAGAAAATGATGTGATATGATAGGGGTAATGATGAGGAGTAAAGAGAATAAAGTTAAAATAGATAGGTTGGTTATATAGATAGTCGTGTAGAAATGATTGAAAATTAAGGTGAGGAGTTGTATAGGTAGATGTGAAGAAATGATTAAAAAATAGGGTAGTTGTAGAAAGTGAAAAGTTTTAGATTGAAAAAGATTAGTTGGAAAAGTTTCAGAGTTTGCCAAACATGCCCTAACAGTGAAGAACCATTGGTCAATTGTTTGTTGTCACACCATAATGAAAAACATGAACTTAGAACTCCTAGGGTGGTGTCCCATGTTTGGCCATAGCTGATAAACTCTCAAAAGCTTGATACTTGTAAATCATCCCTTATGAAATTCCTAAAGTAGAGGGCGGACTTTGTGCATAAAAACTCTACAGGTGGAAAAACACCTTGAACCTTTCGAAGTTAAATATATCCCTCTCTCCATTTTTATCGCTTTTAGTATTCTTATCTTCCAATACAATTTCTTCATGAGCAGAAATAACTGTTGTTTTTTGATTGGTCGCTCACATTGGATGACCGAGTATCTGATGGAGGTGTACTCCAGGAAAAGGGTAATGAGGCCACTGCCTTTACCCAACTTCGAACCTTGGACCTCCCTACTCTAACACCCTATATACACTCAGGTTAACCAAGTGGTGACAATCAGAAATACCTATTGATGAAACTCTGTTCAAGTAGAATGCCATGCATCTTAAAATACAAGAAAAAAAACTAACAAGCAAATGGCACCAAATTGTAAACAGTGACAACAACTAGTTAGATTGATAAAAACAGGAGACGTCAATTGCTTACTTGCCAGAACTGCTCACAGAAAGAACAGAGTATGAATCGTGTGGAAGGGGTGTGCTTATGTGTTTCCTTGTCTGCTTGACATGTAATGGCTCCAATGAGTCTCCCCTTGGCCTCCCAGTTTCAGGTATAGAACCAGTAGTTCCAAGAGAGGGATTCGCTACATTGGATAACTGAAAGTTCAACAACCTTAGTTCCCTGTCAACCACATACACAGCAGAGTGCTCTCTACTGCCAGGATGTGTTGGTAAAGGAGCCACTGCTGGAAGAGATCTTGGATCAAACTCACTGAGAATGACACCAATATTGGTGCCAGTTGCAACAAGGTGTGGTTGTAAAGGATGTGCAATCATGCAGTAGACCTGTTATAAGAATCAAAACTTCCTCTCTTAATGTGTTATGCAAAAGGTAAACACAGGTATAGGTACAAAAAATAACAGACAGTTTCAACAAATGTGGTAAAAATGTAAAAGCGAACCCTTAATTTCTTGTTTGGCGCTAGAACTTGTGGAGGAACAAGTGAAGATAGTTCACACAGTGGCCTCGTCAGAGCAGAATAGGTTGGGTTTTCAATAGCCCTGAAGAAGGGGAAGTCTTAATAGCCCTATAAATCAAGCAAAAAACCAAAGCATATACTTTGATGGCATTGAATTTTTCTACTATCATTCACAAGGGCATTGTAATTATATGAACATTTCACATACCAGATATGAGAATCCTTAACACAAGTTAGAATGTCAAGATTTGGGGCCCGAGGATGGCACCAAGATGCCACACTATGGCAAGCAAGCCTTGGAACAGGCTTAATGCGCCGCAGCTCCTGAACATAAACATAGATTGCAAGTCAAAGAAGCCATTAGTGCAATCACGAATTCTTCACATCAAATCAGGCATCGCACCTTAAATAAGATGGTGTCCCAAATGGCTAGTGTTTTATCAGCTCCGATTGTAATCAACTGGGGGGCACCTCCCAGTACTCTAGAAAGCTCGACAGCCACAACTCCGCCATCATGTGCCTAAAAGATTCACATAGGCATACTGTGTTATAATTCCTAGACTAGAAAGAATTGTACTCAAATGTGTTGGAGGTCATCCAAAAAACAGGTAGCTTCCAAATCAATGAGTAAAGAAGAAGTCCTTTGGAAACAAGCTGAGGATAACAAGATATAAAGCAGGAAACAAAAATAAAAAATAAAAAAATAATGAAAACAATATCTTCCTGCAGGTAATAACATCCCGGTAAATGATAAATCGGGAGTAGAAGACATTTGGAAGATCAACAGTGATCCATCCGGTTGGCGAAAGTACATGCAAGCATATTTAAATTTTAAACACACACGCTGGTATGTGTAATGCTAGAATAGGAATATGTCACCTTCATACTCAACTTGGGCACAAGTTCACGTGACTCTTGAGCATGGTCAGCACTCCACATTACAAGTGATCCATCGCTAGCACCAGAAACTAGAAGTGCCTGTGGAAGCAAGCAAGGAGAACATATAAAAACAACTTTTTTTAGACTATCTTTAAAAAAAATTTACTGTTTGTGAATTGTTCATTAGACTAAGATTTAGTTAAAAAATTGAATCATAAAAAATAAAACACCTGAAACACTCATAAAATCCTATTCAATAGCTCCATCAATCACATCTGAATCAATTGTCCGCAGTAGTGTCTGTACAAGTATGTAGATTATCTATAACAGAGGTCATTTCCCTGGGGCCCATTTGAAAATTGGGAAAAGAGATGGATTAAAGAAAGGAAAAGGTGAAAATATTTGAGTCAAGGTAAAAAATAAAAATAAAAAGGAAATGAAGTGACAAGACAGGAATCATGACTGAAAATAAGGTGATTAATCTTAAAACAGAAATTTTCTAGATGAAAGTGGAGGAAAAGGGAGGTGATGTGACATGATAGATGATCATAATTGAAAATAAAGGAAATAAACATGAAATAAGTAAAATTTCTAGATGAAAACATTGGGAGTAAATATTCAAAATATAGGCGGCAATGAGGAAAAAGTAATGTTTTAAAATAAAAAGGAGAACTCTTCCAACCCTTTTCCCAATTCCCAAACAGGCCCTTAGAGTTTCTCATATATACATAATGACTCCCTGCATTTTAATTTACTTTTCCATATTCAACTGTCTCCTCCTCCTTTCCCTACCAAACAAAGCCATAGTCATTTTCAAATAAACAACTCTATCAGTCAATTTACCTTCAGGAGGATAAGTATAGGTGCAGCTGCCGCGCAGCATAGCTTCAAGGTTTCTCTAGGAATTTCTCTTTTATAATGGGATATTTCGCATAACTGCGACCATATGCATTTAGGTTTTGCTTTGGATCTTTGGTCTTGTTCCCTACTTACAACTTAACTTTTATGGAGGGTGGCTCTACAGCTCTGGCTCAGGTTTTGCATTCTTTTGGGCAGACATTGCCTTGATTCGCTTCTTGTAAAAAATTTTCATCACTCCTTTAATAATCTTTTTGGCATAACATTTTATTCGAAATAAAAAAAAATGCATGCATTAGCATCACAATTGTAGGATTTTAATATGCGTGCATATAAAGTGCTGACCTAGCGCATGGAGCTCCTGTCCATTCTGGGGTCTGGGGAAGGATGTCTATGTACACAGCCTTACCCTTACATTTAAAACACACACACACACACACACATTTACAGGGATCAGTAAATCCATAATGATGCCTAATTTCAAACAACGATAGAGATTATGTATTCTATTATGCTTGTTTTCAAAACGAAGAAAAGTCTTCTGACAATTGAAAATTACCTCACCAGAAGCAGCCATGAATGTCATCAAGCAAGATATAGATCCTTTGTGACCTCCAGTATACCTTCGGACAAGCTGTGGTGAAAAGCATCAACAGCCACTTTATATACTTATAAACCAGAACATAAAAAGAAAATTCAACACGAAACCACTCACACCTTCCATGAAATCATTGAAAGAACTCTAATTACACCATCAGAGCCACCAAAAGCAACAAGAGGGCCATCACCTGCAGAAGATTTGGCCAGAAACTCCATGCTGCAATTGCAAGACAGATAGGCATTGTTAGATTTAGTCGATAGCCTATTGGAAACTAAAAGTTCGAAGACCATTTTGTTATTTATTACCCTTTGTAAAAAAAAGAAAAACAGAACAAAACAAAACAAAACAAAAACTGAACAGAATAACTTTGCAATTAGTGGTTACAGGCACAAATGGCACTTTATATTTCATAGCCGATTTGATACGCCACATGGATTGAAAATTTCTGCCAAACAATGTCATCTCCAAACTATTATCTATAATTAATCACATCTGCTTTTTTTATTATTAAAAAAAAATTCCTGCCTGCTTAGTGTCTTCAAAGAGACTGATTAAAAGGGGGGGAGCAATAAAGGACAAAGTCAAATCATCTGAATCATGTGGTCTGGGTTTCTTCAAATTGACCTTTTCATTTTTCTCATTTTCTTTTGCAGTTGTCATTCTCAAAAGTTCTCTTACGTTTTCTTTCATGCAGACACACTATAGCATCTGCCATTTGAAGCTAATATAGTTTCAATGGATGAGAACAGAGATGACATAAATTTAAAGTTAAAGAATAGTGAGATGTCTTACAATCCAAAAGATTTAGAACTAGCTAAACGAAAACTGAATTTGGCATGCAACTTTAACAGAAATAAGAAAATAAACGAAGTCACTCAACATTTCAGCTCAAGTGATACTATGACCATTTAGGCATATAAAGATGTGATAATGGAAAAAAAAAAATGTTTTGTACTCCAGAAAATTATCGCAATTATCATGTACTAATTGAATTAAAACAAATTTTCAGCACTGGATATGCTTAACAAAGTACAAAGTTGGGCAATTAAAAAACAATATTCTCAATGAGTACCGCAGAACTGAAATGTTGAGAAATGATTGACAGAAGAAGAGAAGATAAAATTAAATATAGTAATTCAAGATCTTCTAAAAGTAGATCCAAAGGTCATAAAATAAGGCAATGGATGCTTAGCAGCTTAGGAGTTCTGATCGTGTTGAATGGGGATCAGAATATCAACCAGGAGAAATGAATTTATTAATGCAATATAACCTGAGAGAACTAAAGGATAAAAAGAACCTGTTCAGAAACACCATTAAGAAACATTTTTTAAAATTGACTGGGCTGACCAGCCCAAATTGACAGGATCTATGTAGCTGGCCCACTCCACTTAGAAAGAAAACAATATAATGACTTATTATTTCAACATGTTTCGGTTTCATGAGAATGCCACTAATCAATTAGATTCCTCATTATTATAAAAAACTCAATGTTGAACAGGATTGTGATTTTTAAGATCCACAGTTGTTTGTAAATTGGCCCTGAGTTTGTATATATCACCTCAATCTCTTAACATAGTGTTCGCAACACTCTACATAACCAAATACCATTGAGGACCACTCCATTTTGCTTCCAAAGTTTTTAGATAACTAATGGATCTTTGCGAGCATCCTGAAGGTAGGGCTAAGGAGCTTGGCAATGACAGAATGGATAAGGTGAATGATAAGAGAGACAGAAACCAAAGATTGTGTTGTCCTCACCTTTGAACATAAAAATTTTGAACTTAAATGTGGGGGAAAACCCAGATAGAACAAGTACTTGCCAGAGAAGGGATTTATTGTCAAGTTCCTGCTTAGGTACATCACGCCCACGCATTGTCACCAAGTCCAGGAATACAGCTTTGTTTTCACAGCAGATCACAAGAAAATGCCTTCCTCTAGTAGATGGAGCAGGCAAAGCAAAGGCAGAGGAATGTTGATGTACTGCTGCAGGAGCCTCAGCAGCCGCAGAACGGTTACGCCAAAGTTGCCAAAATCTCACATCATCATCATAAAAGCTAACCTGCTTAACACTTAATGAATTCGTGCATAACATCAGCTTTTGGAAAACGTACCAAAAAGCAAATCATTGAATGGTGTGACGAGATCAATTACCTCCCTCCTCGCATTGCCTCTGTAGGTTTTCCTCTGGGTTCTATAAAAGACAAGGAGGCAAAAGAAATAAGTGAGAAAAAAAAAACCAACAAGTAGTTTATTGAGCCTTTTCCAGTTAAATAAACCACAAGGGTTCCTGAGCGATATACAAAACGCCCAAAACAAGCGAATGATGGTGATTATTTTTAGCTGGTGTGGGCAACACGCATGAGTTACGTATTGCAGAAATTACCCACATGGAGAAATTCCGCCGTAATCTGTGGAAATTAAGTGAAGCAACACAAATATGGTGCAGTCAATTCACATTAATAAAGATACGGAGAGAGAGGGAGGGAGGGAGAGGGAGAGTAAAAACGCATATATCCTCCACTTCTTTGAATGGCTTGGCTAAATCCAGAAGTTCTTTGAAACTCGAAGTTTCAGCGATCCCTGTTGGAATGTTTGTTAAAGATTTCTGCGTTTCTTTCATTGCGATGATCTCGTCGCACGCTATCAAAACGCCCTAAATCTAAACGTGAAACCTAAATCACCCAACTCGACGGACGCAATCAGGTCCTAAATCTACCGGTGAAACTCAATCAGCCAAACGCACGTAGAGTCGTAGCTAAGAAAATCAGAAACATACCCACTTCGCCCTCAGCGAGTTTCTCCAACTTCGCTCCAACCAAGCGCCTCTCATCTACACCGCCAGCTTTTAGCTCATAGATCACCTAAAAAAAGAAAAGAATCAGGCTGGGAATCAACAGTGGGCGAATAATCAAATTAACATTTTCGAAAATGAACAAGAGACCTGTCTATGTTCCCAATTCCAGACGGCAACATGATCCGATGCGTCTGCTGTTACGAGCCATGGATGCGTTGGGTGGAGCTGGATCCGCACGATCTTGTCGCCCGTTGGACGGAAAGCCCTCAAACGCAGCATCTCGCGAGGGATGCGCTCTCTCGATCAGAAGCAGCAGAATCAGAATGGAAGAGTAAAAATAAACACGAGGGTTCAAGAATGTAGAAAATCAGATCAGAGCTGCGGTTGCTCATGGGAGGTTGTCAGGATCTCCCATCGAAAAGAAAAACAGAAATGGCACTGAGGGATGGAACCGCAGTGGGTGGACTCCGGTGGAGGCATCAGCCCCTTGCTGAGTTCGACTGCCCAGTCAGACAAGAAGCACGAAGGGGCCCGATTCTGACGTTCTGCGTTTTCTTCTTTTTTTTTTTTTTTTTTTTCTGGATTTAAGACGTTTTGCATTTCACGTTGCTTGCGTAATACTAATACGCTGCAAATTGTGCCCCGTTTTTGCGTTTCCCCAGTGTGGCCCGGAAAGGAGGTGCCCACTGTTCCCTTGCGACCATTGCGACAGTGGTCGTAAGGTCTGATTCTGGGTGGGAAGTGAAAGTAGCGTCGGGTAATGGGTGTTCAAATTTGGAAAAAGTTTTCGATGTAAAAAAATTAAGAAATAAAAGAAATTCGGACAAAACTATATTATAAATTAAAAAATAGGTTATTATTGTTTTGAAAATAACAAAAAGGTAAATATTTCTTTGAAACCGAGTTTCATATAAGTAATTTCGTGAAACTCTTTTTCATTTTTGAAATGTTAATCCTTGATAGAAAATTCAATCCATTCATTGTATTTAACATCATTTGTTTAACTATAAGTCCAAGTTTCATCTCAATCCAATATGTGAAGTATTTGCTTAAAAATAAGTGTATTCATGTGTAAATTATGGAAAATGCTTAGATCCATGCGCACATGTATTAGAATGTAACAATATTTTATAAGATCATTCATCTTTGTACTATTGATATTTTAGATGGTTTAGAGGTTGAAAAAACCACTAGAAAGTTTATATTTTAATATTAAATTATTTTATTATGTTGACTTTACACATTTATAGATAAGACCTGAAATTAAAAAATAAAAGGACTATCATGATATTATAAATAATGTTAAATACAGTAAATGAAATGAATTTTCTATCAATCATTGAAATTTTAAAAATAAAAAATGATTCGTTTTAAAAATAAAAATGATTCGCAGAAGAAGAGTTTTATAAAACCATCCGGTAACAAAAATATTTTTGAGAGCTTTGTAAATTTCATTCCGTTCTCATCAAGTGTTACATAGTTAAGCAATCGTTACTTATTTGTTGTCGTCTATTTTAAACCATTTTTTTTATTTTTCATCATAATGACTTATTGCATAATGTGATGTTCGGTTAGTTTAGAATGGAATTTAAGTAGGGGTGCAACTTGGGTTGGGTAGGTCCGGGTACGGATGGAATCTACCCTTACCCGTTTTGTAAAAATTTATACCCTGCCCTATTTTAAACCGAGTCGGTCTAAAGTCTATCCTACCCAATTTTCTCAAGAGCGGGTCGGTTCCGGTTCGGTTCCAAATCGGTTCCTATGACATTTTCAATGTCAAATGGCTTATCCTCATCTAGAACAAAATAATTAACATGACTACAAATATTGCATACCAATTTCAACTACAAAAATGTCTAGTATTATGGGTCTCTCACATTTTTCTTTAATCATTGTTTTGCACCAATATCACTAATAAATTTGTTTTATTTTTTCTAATTTGGATTCACCTCTCGGGGTTATGATCTTGCCCTGTAAATGTTGCTTATGCGCTTACAAAATTTTGTTTATAAGACAAATTATCTCAAATCCATGTGAACTTTTGTGCGTCTACTTATCATTTTCCAGTCATCTTGCAGTCCATACTGTTCTGTTCTGCATATCGAACATTAGTAAACACAAAATAAAATCATTCAGAACATTACATGTTTAAAATTATTAATTATTCCGTTCTTTTTTTATTTCATATATCATGTTATCTCAACTTGATATTATAATCGGACTCCAAGACATTTTTTACAATTTTTCCACCAATATTCTATAAATATTCAATCGTCGCTAATTTTTTATAACAACTTTTCCTAAATACCTATTTGGTGGCTGAACGCCGAACGCTGGACGATGGACGATTGTCGATTGGGCGACGAGGGGCGGCTAGGTGGACTGGAGAAGACAGATCTGGAGTAGAGCAACCAAGCAAGGGCGACGACAAAGGGCGATTCCAATTTCTGAACGACGAAGGGCAACGACGAACTCTGTCTCACGGGCTACGGCTCTACCTCTCTTGAGTCTGGAGTCTGGTCTGGACGGGAGCAGATGTTGGAGCCTAGACAGGAGCAGGAGCGGATGCTGGACAGGAGCAAATGACTAAGTGAGTTGTGACTCTGTCAGCAACCAAGAAGCATGCAAGGCAGCACGGGGAACCGGGGAGGAAGGCTGGAAGGGCTCATAGAGCCTGGAGATGGGAGGCTACGTCACACAATAATGGTCGTCGTTCTTCTTCAACTCCAAATGGGGAAGCCGCTAGTAGTCAATACGGGAGATTGAAGTCGAAGAGCAAGGGGGGCTAGAGCATCGGGTGTTTTCCGTCTTCATGGGGATAGATCTCCGGTCGTTCTTCTCCGACTACGATGTCTGGAGAGAGGGATGCATTAGCGTAATGGGATGGGTCTCGCCGTCTTGGGAGCGAATGATTTTTTGGGGTTTTTTGAAAAATGTTTTTCCCCTTCAACCCATTCAAGCAAGCCTACAAGGCTGCAACTTTGCGTGCGTCAGGGGACAGGCAGGCGCAAGCGAGACTCGAGAGGCGACAGGTGACAGGTGTTAAAGTGAATAATATATATTTATATTTATTATAATAATAATATATAAAATTCAGTTCGGTTCCGGGTACTCGTTACTTGGAACCGACCCTACCCAAATTTTTCCCAGGTATTTTTTACCCGGAACCGAACCGACCCTATTTAAGGTACCCATCGGGTTGACCCATGGGTACTCGACCCAAGTTGCACCCCTAAATTTGAGTGGCGCTGTAGATTGGAAAAATATATGTATTATATAATTAAAACATGTAAATTAAGGGTGTATTTGAAAAGTGATAAAATTTTATGACTGATCGTTTTTGCATGCTAAAATTTTCAACTGAGAAAAAATAATATAATATAATCGTGGTAATGACAATGAGTAAAAATAACGAAGTTAAAATAGATAGATTAGTCATATAGGTAGTTTTGTAAAATTGATTGAAATGTATGACAATAATTCTGCATGAATATTTAAAAACTAATAAAAAATTATATTAAACAAACATCCACTACAAAAATCAAGTCACGTGATGTCCAATGAGATTATAATTAAATGAAATTATAGAGTGAAAAAAATACCAAAATGTTAAAAAAGATAAGATATGTTTGGAAATGGTATGTTTTAGAATTAACAAAACTTTGGATGGTATATTTTTAGCATAGAAATTTTCAAAATGTGATAAGATGATGTGTTGTGATATACGTAATAATAATAAGCAAATATGATAAATTAGATGTATGGATAGTTGTGTATAAATTATTAAAAAGCAATGTAGTTGTATGCGAACAAGTGAATAAATAATTAAAAAAAAGATGGTAATTGTTGATAATTTTCAAGTTTGAAAAGTTTTTTTAGTAGACAAATACTCTCCAAATAAGCAAGATAGTTATATGTGAAGAGAAGAATAATTCAAATATATAAATATAGATAAAAAATATGATAATTAAATAATTAATTACATTAACTTTTTGCATTTCAAATTCAATATACCAAGCACTCCCTAAAGGTTTGTTAGGCATTCCGTATAAAAAAAAACTTTATCCTACACACATTTTAATATAATTTGTAACTCTGATTGCTTAATTAGCCTATTTTTGTTATTATCACCACTATATTCAAATTTTTACAATGCAATTACCCTATTTAATTTTTAAATGTTTTCTTATTCACAATCATCACCTCGGTCACATTTCATAACCCATTCTTTGAGGACGTTTAAGAATTGAAATTTTTATATGATTGTGGGATAGGGTAAAAAATATAAATGGAATATTTTATAAATTGTGTGATTGATAGATAATGATAAAACCAAAGTTTGAATAATATGTTTGATATAAGTAGTTGGTAATAAAAAATGATTGGAGGGTTAGGGTAAAAGTGAAAAAAATATCATTATTTGTGTAGCAAATATTGTCTTGTAAAATGAATTCTCATTATCTCTCAATTTCATGAAATGCAAAACATTCCCTTACTTTGTTTCATCTTCATACTAACCCAAAACATATCAAGCATTTGCTTGGTTCAGAAAAAAAAATGGCAACTAAAATTTGTTAATCAACAATTTTCCACTCTAAATGATTAATTTTTTTTTCACATTTTTTATACAAATTATTATATTTTTTAATTATTTATATACAACTACCTATACAACTAACATATTTATTTTAGTTTTAATTTTTTTTACATGTAATCATTACTTATATCATATCACATTATTTTTTTTTCAATCTGACAATTTCTAAAAAAAAAAAAATTCATTAAAAATGTTTACCCTCAACCAAACACATACCAAAATTGCATAACAATGTTCAATACAATTTTGCATAAACAGTAGATTACTGAACAAAGATAGATATTCTCACGAATCTTAGGCTAAAAAGATGAATTATGGTTGAAGAAATGTTTGTTCTCATTAAAAACTTTTTAAAATCAAACTTTTAATTCTCAGCAATTATTATATTTTTTTACGTGTAGCTACTATAACTTTCAACCATTTATACACAATTAGTCACGCATGGGGTTTGCTGATTTTAATATTATTATCATTATCCATGTCACATTACATTACTGGTAATTTATTATCCAATGGGCCTCATATCATACCAACATTTAACCAGATAAAACTCGGCGCCTCACTGAAACAGAGTTTTAAACACACCTATATCTTCATCCGTGCTACTTAGTTCCATGATTGGCAAGCGTGCGTATAAAATTTCCATGAACCCTTAAGCATGTACCTTCAATTAAAATTTCATCGTGTTCAACGGAAATTTCACGAAATTACAAAAAAATTCTTACCTAATTGAAATGAAGAAATAGCCTTACGCTATTAAAACGACTAAATATGCTCATGTCCACGTCCTTTTGCAATGATATTAAAATAAATATATTTGTCATCTAGAATAATTTTATTAAAATCACAACAAAACAGTTATTGTGAATAATTTGTACTGTTTTTAATATCTAAAAATATGCGGATAAAGATATTTTCGTCATTTACAGCAAAATATTAACAAAATCCTGGGAAACCACAAGAGGAGATATATCGCGCAACAACAAATTAATAAAGGCACGTTTATTAATTTGTCAAATTAAGGAACACATACGGAACATGGGTGTAATTTTACAAGCATATCTGTCCCGACCTCAAAATAGGAGATAAATCAATGACTAACTAATATCATTTTTTACTTATTTTTTAAAAAATATATACGTAACTTAAACTTATTTAAATGGACCGAGTTGCAGCAAGCTCGCAGCCATACGGTGTGTTGAAAAAAAATTTAAATTCTTGAATCAAATATTTATTACCATATTCAATATAACTTTTTATACTCAAAATACAACTTTATCCATTCTCAATACATGTGATTCTATTTTCATAAATTTTTTTAATTTTATTTAAGTTTTCATTTTATTTAAGTTTCTTAACCAACCGATCTCGACTAATAAAAGTGATCTCCTAGCTCATTTATGTTTTTAATAGGGGTGCAACTTGGGCCGGGTTGAACCCGAACTCAGTCTGGCGGATCCGATTTTCAACAATATTAAAACTTACTTTTTTTACAACCTAAACCGAAGAACCTGAATCCAATAAATCTAATTTATAAATATATAAAGTTAGGGTTCTAGTGAACTCAAATCCAAGTCCAATTTCTTATTTTATATTTATTATAAAATATATTACATACATTATATCTAAACAATAATTTTTATATTTTGTATATTTTATATTATTTATATCTATATTGGAATACATATTTGACATATTATAATTATACTATAAATAAAATATATTATTTTTATTTTTGTTTTTATTTATCTTTTATTTCCATCATTTACTTTTATCTCCATTAATTTTATTCATTTATCTAGTTTTTGACATTAAATTTTATTCTAGAATTTTTTTTTATATTGCTATATGTTTTTAAAATTTTTAATTTGACTATATATTATTATTTTTACTAATATAATATAATTTATTATTATTATATACTTATATGAAATTCCAAACTTATCGATTTTAAATAAAATGTAAATGCATTAACCTAAATTTCAATCAAAATTCGAGTTAGATTTTAGATTTTACAAATAAAATAGAATTAAAGTTAATATTAATATTTTTATAAATAGGTTGGAGTTAGGATTAAAAATGAACCAGAGTTATATGAGCTAAGCACATAATTTTAGATATCAGATTCGGCGTGTCCCGGCCCAAGAGGACAGAGTTGTCGCCTTGACGGGCCAGGCCCATTCATTTGTGCAGGGAAAGAGAATCCGGTTCGCCCGTTCATGCTGTCTTTCCCGGTCAATCCAGCAGATCGTGGGCCATGACTGGGGAGGGCTGACTGTTGAGCGCTGAGGTATTCAGGCGAACGACTTGCCCACCTGCGCCCCGGACAGCACCGATCTGAAGTTCTTCCGGGACTTCCGAAATGCTTCCAAGATTAGCATCTCTTTCGTTTATAGGGCTGGCGGCAGCCGTAGCTATCGCTGCCGCTCTCTTTCTCCGCCTGTCAACGAAAACGCCGACCCAAGAAGTAAGCAGTCTTCGATTACATTTCCAGATAGGATCGAACTTGTTCCCCATCCTTCATCGTCTTCAATTTCCAAATCCTGCTTCTCTAGATCCCTTTTGAAGTGCTGCGAAATTGTCACTGCTCAGAGGAAACTTGCTTCCTGACGTTATTAAACTAGAATGCGTATCCAGGTTTAAAAATGGGTCCAGGACAACTCAGAGATGTTGTTCATATCATGGGTTAAAATTGCATTCTTGTCGTACAGAAAGCATAATAGTCGATGCAGCAGCAGATTTTTTGGGCTGACTCTAAAATCTATATTAATGAAACATTTGTGATTTATCCAACTTCCGTTAAGTCGTACTTTCCATGTCTGGTGCAATCTATGATAATATGCATTGTCGAAGTAGCATCCAAGATGGAAAATTCAGCAGTAGCTCATCGGAACAGTAGATTGCTTTTATGTCAAATGCAAGGTTATACATTATGCCAAGTAACATGCCTGAACAGTACCATTAGAATCTATCCTATTGCAACTCGCGGCAGTGTTGTGTGGATCTTGAATGATTTTTACCCTGTAATGGACAGTAGCAAAATGCACTTATTTTTTGCTTTCTCTAGAAATATAAGTTTTACTATTTGCATTTCTTATAAATCTTGTGCGCGGATTTCTTGATGACTTTTACCTTTTTATTAGCTGAAGCTATGGACCTCGGAAGAATTGGCTATGTACAATGGGACTGATGATAAGTTGCCCATTCTTCTAGGGATTCTTGGGTACCCTTTGATCACAGTTTCATTGTATCTGTGCATGAATTGATTGAACGTTTCCTTTTTCCTGATTTGAATACTTTTGCAACTGCAGGTCTGTATTTGATGTTACAAAAGGCAAAACTCATTATGGCCTAGGAGGGGGTTACAATCATTTTGCTGGGAGGTTGTTTATTTATTTTTTCTCTTTTTATTTTCATGTCCAGAAAAATATTCCTGCTGCATTTGTTTAGAATCTCAATTTTAAGTTTCCATGTGCAACCCATGCTAGATTCTTCTTCGTGGCTTGAGATTCAGGTCAACATTGAATTTGTCACTCAGAATGTATATGGAAACCTACCAATTTGAACTGGAAATGAATTTGTGCTATTGTATTCTAACAAATTTGGTTTTAGAGTAATTGACTATTTGTGCTTCTCATGGATCTTCTTGTTAGATAAGTAAGCTGAAAGGTAATATTTACAAAGCAAAACATCCTCATTAGCTGCATTTATTATTTAAAAATATGCTATTGCTGATTCCATTTGCAGCCCAACTGATTCAACTGGTTAGTCTAATTGTTTCGACTGGTTTATTTATTTTGAAAATAATATAATGTGAATGTAGAATTCTGACTGTAGACGTTTGTGTAAAAACTTGATTCTTTTACTTCTATGGCGCAACTTTTAGTTGTCCTTTCCTGTGGTACTGCTATGAGTAAAAAAATAAGAAAAGGTTGAACTTAACCATGAATGCATTGGACCAGGCATCATGTGATTCATGGTTGTGAACAGTTTGGACTAGCTGATCTGGTTGGTTTTTTCAAAACACTGGGTTTGTTTGGCATTTGATAAAATTTTGAAAGATAGGGTGTATTTGGTTTTAAATAAAACTTTTCATCTAACATTTTCCACTCTCCACAACTATCCAAAATTTTAAATTATTTCTTCACATCTTCCTATACAAACTATTCTACTTTTCAATTATTTCCACGCAATTATCTATACAACTAACTTATCTATTTTAACTTTAAGGTGTGTTTGGTAAATAATAAAAATGTCAGGCTAGAACTTTTTAATCTAAATTTTTTCACTATTTGTAACTATTTATCATACTTTTCAATCATTTTCACACAATTAACCTATCTATTTTAACTTCATTCTCTTTATTCATTATTATCCTTACCATATTACATGTTTTTTTTTTTTTTTCAATTTGACAACTTTTAAACAAAAAATTTTTCATCCAAAAGTTTTACAACTTCCTAAACACACCCTTATTCTCTTTATTCCTCATCATTACCCCTATCATAAAAGTTCTATCACTTCCCAAATATACTCACAAGTTTTTGGTATAAAATTTTTTGAAATGGGAGAAATGAGGAGTAAAGAGAATAGAATTAAAATAGATAGAGTAATTATTTAAGTAGTTGTGGAGAAATGATTGAAAAGTATAGTGGTTGTGTACGAAGATGTAAAAAAGTAATTAAAAAATAGGATAGTTCTGAAGAGTGAAAAGTTTTAGATTGACAATTTTTCATGATTGTCAAACACACCCACTGATTGGAAAGAGAGTTCAAACTTCAAAGCATTTAGAATAGAAACCAGAAAATTGCAGAAGATTCTGATAGGATTTGGAAGCCACTCTTGCCTTCTAGCTAGGGCTGCATCCTCTGATAGCTACCTGAAGTTGAACTAAGTTACAATCACCAGCAACTGTGGGATGTTTCTGTCAGTTGAAGACCAACGAATGGTAGTTGCTCCATTTATTAACTTTTCAACAATTGTGATTTTGTTATTGCAGTCCAAATAATCCAAGTGGTAGCATGGCTGTTGGTGTTGATTTATCAATAAAAATTTGTATGGAGTTCCTTCTGTCCTTGCATAATTTGTTGTAGCAGCTGCATGACTAAAGTATTCAATGCATTAAGGGGCTGACTGGTTGTGGATGATTTGCTGCATACTTTTTGTTTCTTTTTACTTAAGTTACACACAATCCAATTGTAATCTCATGAGTTTAATTATTTCCTTGATGATTTTTACTTGCTTCCTCTAACCAGTCTTGCTTTGGATTTTAGGGATGCCTCTCGTGCATTTGTTTCAGGAAACTTTACAGGTAACCGAAAGGTATATTTGACACATGTCCCATTTTTAGTGCTAATGATGAAATAAATTTTGTTAGATGTCTTAAATTTCAATATTTTATGTCCATTCGAATCTGCAAATAATTTACAAGCAAATTATCAGACAGCATGAGTGCCCAAACTTGAGGTTTTTTCTTCATGAATGTCAGTTTCAGGCCATGGATGGACAATGTGAGTCTATGATCATCTAATTAAGGTGGTTCTTAGAGCATAGGCTATTGAAGAATGGTCATTCATGATCCGATTAATCTGTTTTGTAAGGCATCAGTTTGATGACAAGGAATTCATAGTTGATTCACATATTCGCTTCAATACATTATTTTGCTAAGAAAGTGTCCTGTGATGTCTCATTAATCATAATTTTAAGTTTATTTTCCAGGTTCTTGTTGATCTGGTATTAATTAGTTCAAGTTGACCTGCTATAGTTCTTTGCTTTTTAGTTTCAGTTCTCTGATTGTTGTGAGTTAATTATTTTACTGTTCTCTTGGTGATCCTGTGTCATATACTGTAACTTGAAAGACTTGGGCTCATGCATGAATGGTTCATCATAGTCTACCATGTTGTCTGTGTTGTCCTTAAATGCATATCCTAGGAAAGCAGAATTTTTAAGTAAATGGTTTGCCAAGGAATCCTGGTTGAACCTTTAGTTTTTTTCAAGCAAACCAAAACTAGTACTAAGTTCCTAATATTAGGGAGAATTTCTAGACCATTGTAGACCATGCCTAATAAGAATCTCTGGGGAACAGAATGCAAGGCCAGCCCCAAGTATCAGGGAGAATGCTATGAACTGATGGCACTTATAGCAGTGACAATCAGTGCAATTCCCACTGTTTCATTTCCATTAGTTTAAATCTTGATTGGCTTATCCTGTTGACACAGGGGATGGATTAACAGACTCATTACAAGGCTTATCTAGCTCAGAGGTAACATATTTTTTATGCTTTAGTTCCAGTTGTAACTTGTGACTGACAGATTAATGCCTATTGTCCTTAGAAATCTTGCTGTTTGTTCTTCTGGCATTCTTTGAACAGTAATTAGGAAGATACAAGCTGGTTTATTTCATGAATTCTGAGATCCATGGAGAAATCTTGCATCTTCTTCTTCACATCTTCTCTGAAGTTCGAATAACGTTTGGAAATAATATAAACAGGCTTATTTCATGAATTTCAAGTGTCCTAAGGAAAGATTTCTTGTGAATTCTATGCTCTTAAGGAAAACTTGCAACTTCCTTCTCCTCTTCTCTTTGATTTAAGCAGGTTAATTTTGTGAATTTCCTCTCTTCTTTTCACTACGTCAGATCTCCTGTGAATGGTATCGAGGAATGATAATAAGAGGTTCATTTCATGATTAGCCAGTGGCAATTGGTTCCCAGTTGCCTCCATCTAAGGAACTGTTTTGAGAAGTTACTTAAAAGACGGATTTTTGTGCAATTATTGGATATCTAAAATGCATATGTAGTAGGACAAATCTTATGTCTAGTTCAATGCAATAACCTAAGCAAGATTCTACACCAGATGTTACTGTAGCTGTTGTAAATTAAATTGACATGGTATTGCAATTATCTTCATGTTTTTTTTTCATGGTTGTTTTTCAGGTTAAAAGTGTGGTTGATTGGCGTGATTTCTATGTCAGAAGCTACACGTAAGCTACAGAGTGCTCTTTTATGCTTTTCATTGTCGTACCTGTATGTCACATGATGACAAGTGGAACATATCTATAGCATAGGAATTAGCTCTTTATCTGTTTCAGGATTTTTAATATGCTTTTGATGAGATAAGGTCTCCAGAAAGCCAATCTTATTTATTTATTATTTTTTTGCTGAAAACCTTCAAATTAAATATTAAAAAAGTTCATTAGATGTGTTTTGGGCATTTGCATAGAAGTGGAAACCACATAATTATACACTATGAAGGATCCGCAATCCTCTTACAAGGTATTTTGTTTTATGTAAAAGCTAAGGAAATAGAAAGGTAATGTAAATGATGTTAGCATATGGAGAGTGATGGTGGATACGTCATCAGATAAAGATAGAGGAATTAAATGATGACAAAATTGTGTGGTGCCTCTAGAAAAGCTAGGGTTTATTGGACAAGGTGTTCTTCTGTGGTACAAATAGGTTGACCAAATGAGCTTTTACTTGGTTTAATCAAATAAGAGGAGAGAAAAGCAAGCAAAATTTTGCTCCTCTTTGTTACCCAACCAAACACCCCCTTGATGGCATAGCATGGGAAACTCATTTCTGTGGTTACCACAAAAGTTTTTGTTATGCAGAACACTACATTATTCTGGGTGGACTACCTATGATGCAGTCAACTCTACCCCACCTATCATTTTGGCCCTCCTTTGGTCTTTATGTTATGTAGCCAGACTATGCTTGCAGTGTGTGCTATCCATCTTTTGGGATACACAGTTTGCCTGTGGCTTACCCCTCTAATCGGTTTTTGTATTCACATCAATGTTCTGTCCCATGTAGGTAGATGTTAAGGTATCTGCTATGCATTCAATAGTCAAACAACACTAGAAAATCAAATCCTAATACCTGCTTCTGCACCATACCTTTGCATGGAAGCTGGGGCCAAACGATGTGTCTATGGAATCAAGATTGTGAATCTAGTGAGCACCCTTATATAAAGCATGCCATACATCCAAATTATTTTCATTATTGATTTAGACTTCCCCAATAGGCTTTCCTTAATGGGTATCCAATTTCTGCTTAATTTACAACTATGACCATGCATTTGATTTGGATCTTCGTTTTGAGAAAACATTCTAGATAATTGAGAAGAGAATGGGAGCAAGCTAGGAAGATGGTTTCCAATATTGTAATTTACTTTTTGGTTGTCAGGTTTGCTGGTAAATTAGTAGGTCGGTACTATGATAGCCACAGTAACCCGACCAAGTATTTGAAGGGAGTTGAAGCTAAAGCTGCTAGAGGAGCCCAGCTTCTAGAGAAACAGAAGAAAGAAGAAGCTAAATTGCCAACATGTAATTCGAGATGGAGCCAGGATGAGGGAGGAGAGGTAAGAGGTTCATTTCCCACATTAGTACATGCTAGTATTCAGAAGCTGTTCGTCTTTCATAATACTTTGCAACCAGACGATCATGGAGGATGCTGCCATCCTTTTATATTGCTTTGAAAAATGAAAATGACAAACATGCGATGATGCATTTTCCTTGTTGAAAAGAATGTGTTGTTACTATACATCAGTGACTACACAGTTCTCTGGCATCAGGCATTTCATAATCTATGCCAAACAATTGGTTTGATGGATTGCTAAGTGGAAGTGGTATGATTCTTCTGAAAGACCATATGCTGTGCTCTATTTCATAAGCTGTTTGGGAGGAAATATGGCAGTCTACATCCAATGGAAAACAGTCTAAGAGTGAACATGGGGATTTTCCACTCATCAGAGACCTCTGTACCTCGTCGGGAGGTACTCTCTGTCACGAGTTGTATTAGACCAATTTTTGTCATCAAGATTACTGAATCATAGGCCCACATTTTCTGGATGAGGATGGATGTTGTCCGTGTCATTGGCCTGCCTGGGTGTTCTGCTAATGGGCAGATCTGTCACGTACATGGACCTAGCAAGTAAAAAAGATCACTCAGTAATTCAGTAGGAAATTTCATTAAGCAGGGTATTGAGCTTAAGCTTCACTTCTTGTTCTTAAAAGGATAATCTTAGACCTTAACACGATGCTTCTCTCACGGTTAATTTAATATATTGGAAGAGTTCTGAACCCCTGTTACTGTTATTCTGATGCATGTCCACTTTTTGGTTAGGTGTGGTGTGATGTTGGCTATCCAAGGTTAGTGCAGAGACCTTTGGAAATCGCTCTTACTGGTAAAATGAGCCGGCGCTGTGCATGTTTAAAGGAGGAAGAACTGGATCAACCAGGCCTTGAGATGTATGAAGGATGTGAGCGTTTATCACAGAAATGCCCTGTTTGAAATACTCAAACTGATCTAACTATGAACATGTATATTTTCTATTTCCTCTACTTTCTTTGCTGAATTAAGAGCAAGTACACGTAACTTAAAACGGATTCCGGGATCAACTGTTCATGGGTTCGATTAATTTTTTTTTTAATTTTTTATAAATAAAGTTTCTTATATGTCACATGACTTTGTTCTTTGGGCTGCTTATAAGCGAAATGGGTATATTTTTTTCGACAAACAGTCACAAGGAAATTTCTTTTTCATTTAGAAATGTCAAATGGTCCAAGCATTAAACAGGTGGGCATTTGTTTGTTGAGAAAAGACAAACGTTAACTTCCGTTCGCTGGCGTACAATAAATGTCCACCGTTTGCCAGGTGGGGATATCCCAGTTGCTGGCAGCCTTGCTTATCATGATGTCCAGACGTGGGCACGTGTAACGCTTTGTTTTTAGATATACTCTATAACTAGTCAATGAGTATTATAAAACTTAAGAAAAATTCAGCAACATATAAAACTTAAGAAAAATTCAACAACATTTCTCCATAATATATAAGGGGTGATATGGAATATACAACCTGATATTCATAAACATTTCAATTTTATTTTAAAATGTAACATTTAATTCTATATTTATACACTTGTATCTTCATATAATAAGGACATTCATATAAAAGGAAAATCATTGAATTTTATCTTTTCACAACAAGCAAACTAAATAATTATATACATATGCATCCACAGAGATTATAATTCAATTCAAAATACCAAATACAATATGTTTATTAAAGTGAATCTGACTCAGTGATCGTCTACATATACTAATACCAAAAGAGCATAAATTCTAAAATAACTGTAATTAAAGATATTGTGCTAATGACCTCCAAGATTTGTTCTTTCACTTATCCCATCTTGAGGTTTCCTACCTGACCTGTGATCCAAAAGGCAAAATAACAAACTATATGAGTCTAAATAGACTCAATAAGTAGATAGTGGTTAGCACAAAATGGAAATAAGTAAAGTTCTAGATGCACATGTTATGATCAAGATAAGACATATGGGTCCAATACCCACTCCCAAGATCATATGTATATAACTACGTATAAATAGAAGGACACGAACAATCATTTACTTATGTCTATCAAAAGCCACGAACAACCCTCTCCTCATGTCAATCAGGGACCATGAACAACCCTTTTACAACCAACCATTTTAAATAACATGTCATACATAACAGACAAGGATAAATGTCTCAAACCACATATATAACATCAACAAGGTTTACTTTAAATTAAATATATAAAACTGTCACATAAGCATTTTACCAAACATATGATAGGTGTAAAAAAAAGGAACATTTAGTTCATACTCTCGTTTGAGCCGAATCGACTAACTCACATTTTAATAATATAAAAACTGCTAACGAGTCATTTACTTCATAAAAATCGCACATTCATAGCAAATTTCTCATGAATCCCGCTTTCCCTAACTGTTACGAACCCTACGCCCCATACTATGAAGTTGTTGGGCACTACACATTTCCACCAGTCTTATATCATGTTTAACATGAAATTTCATCACTAAATCAAGAAGGGGCGACATCTACTTACCTTGATCGTGATTTCTCCCAAAAACAGCGACTCTAGACTTGACTTGGTGAGATTTGGAGATTTCTTGATGGGAATCAATAATCTTCAAGGAAATCGATAGAGTTTCCTTGAAGAGATTCACGGCTAGATCGAACCGAACAGAAAGAAAAAAAAAAGAAGCAGAGCACGGGAAGAGGAGAAAAGGGAAAGGTAGTCGGGTGCAAATGAAGCCCTAGCGCGCGGGCTCCCCTTTAAATTGAACCCCCATCGAGTCGGGTCGGGTTGGAGCATGGGTCAAGTCTAATCACAATTAGTAATTTGCTTTCCCACTCCTACGATCATAATACATGCATATACGCACTATACGTCCCCTAGATGTCATGTCCATATATGTTATGTATTCATTATCATCATAAATTCATAGTAGCATGTTAATAAATTACCTTATAAATAGGGAATGATTATAATGAAAATAAAATAAAATACATGTTCCTCACAACACGAAATTTTATACTCTTTTGCATTGTTCTCCTAATGATGAGAGTATTTACATTTGTTAATTCTGAGTGTAAGAGTATTTACAACATATCCTTTCATGATACAAATCAGATGTAAGAGTATATATAGGGTGTGCTTGGCAATTAATAAAAAATATCAAGTTAAAACTTTTTAATCTAAAACTTTTCATTCTCCACAACTATCATATTTTTAATCATTTTTTCACATTTTCCTATACAACTACCCTACCTTACAATCATTTCTACACAACTATCCACACAACTAACCTATCTATTTTAACTTTATCATCTTTACTACTCATCATTACTCCTATCATATCACATCATTTGACAACTTTTATTCTCCAAAATTTTTCATCAAAAGTTTTATTCATTTCCGAACACAATCATAATATTAAAAAAAAAAGTTCGTAGTCGATAGTGGTATAGATACCCGATTTTATTATGGTCCCAAAGCGCATACCTTTTGGGTCTCGCCTATTGATTTGGACGGTTCAACTTGAGCCGCAACCCCCAAGTAACAACCTACACTAATGACGTACTTTGTTGAGATTTCATGACTTCTATAGTTTTATGACTTTTATCGATGAGATTTTGGGCTGTGGAGAGACTGGTCATGTAGATTTGTTATTTCCGTTACATTAACTTTCAAGACAAGGCTCTCATAAAAAAAAAAAAAATTAATTCAAAACAAGGTTAGACGTTCATCTGGTCGATTAACAAAAAAAAAATACGTTGCGGGTATGCTGATCATGCATGAAACATACGACAAGCACTGGGCCTGCCGCCATGCATAAACCTCCGTGTCAGTCAGCCGGGTACAGTCGATTCACGCAACTTTTCACGGGTGCTGTCGTCTCTGATAGAGCTGAGAACTGATCGATTGGATATTTGGCTTGCTGCTTAAGATAATATATAATTTATTAAAATAATCCTTACCTAGGGCTAGCAGTCTAGCACTAGCCATATTATTAATATGATACCGTTTAACTTTCAGACTTTCTCCATGTCGCACGTAATGCTGGCCAAGTCGTGTGCGAGATAGTCAAAATATAAATAACGTATGATGATGTTAGTTGGGGCTAACCAAATAGGTTACTTAGCTTATTTTTTAAAAAATATTTAAATTATTTTTTATTTTTCTTTTATACATTTGTTTATCTAAATGTATTTAATATATAAACTAATTTTTAGATATGTATATAGATATATATATTTTGAGATTTTTAAATATAGGGGTATTTTAAATACATATATATATGTAGATGTTTAAAAATCTTTAAAAAATATATACACATATTCAAAAATGGTAAAACTTAATTTATATTTTAAATACGCTTAGATAAACAGATGCATGAAGAAAAAATAAAAAAAAGTATTTTAAAAAGATTTTTTAAGGTTGGCTAAGCGAACCATTTGCTTAACTCACTAATAGAATCACTTTTCAATATACATGCCCACGCGATTCGGATCAAAGTGTTCCAACATATGTAAAGAGAGGTTTGGTAATATAAATATTTGTGGGATTTTGGTATGGGATGAGAATTAGAAAAGTGAATATTTTAAGAATTATGTGATTGATATAAAATATATGGGTAAATTTGGAATAAATTCGATAGTTGAAAGGATAAATGATTGGATTATAAAAGTAAAATCGAAAAAATAAGATTGTTGAGTTATTAAATCAGTAGTTGGAAAATGTAAAAGGAGATGCATTTCCCCTGAAATCCCACACCATCCCACCTATGTTCATTACCAAATGTCCCCTTAAGATAGGTATGAAATGAAGCCTATATAATAAAGATAGAGCCAGAATAAAATAAAAATAAATATAATAGTTATGTGGAAAGATATAAAAAGATGTTTCAAAAAGAATTTATCCTATTTCAAAAGATAGCATAAGGAGATGCGCTTGTTGTTCTTGAGTTTGAATCCCATATGTGGTGATTTTAGTCCGATTTTCAAATGAGAATATTTGGTTTTCCTTAAAAATAGACGGAACCATTTGGTCTCCATTCATAATAGATAAAAGCTTACTGTCTCCTTTTAAATAGTTGAGAGCTTGTAGTTTTCAAGTGAATAGGCTTGGTATGTAATATCATATATCGGAATGTATAGTGCTATTAAAAAATGAGATAGGACACGGAAAAACAATATAATAGATCATCTCTCTTTCAAATATATGAATAAAATAAGAAAGAAAAGCGATCTGGTGCACCTAGGTGCACTTAGCTTTAATGCACCTCCGTGCAAAAACTTATATTTTTATTTTTTGAATTTTTTATACAAGTGTTAATCTAAGTCTATTTAGTATACATATCGATTTTTACCAAACTTGGATATTTTTATATTTTTTAAAATCAATGGTAGTTTTATAAATTATGAAATTGCCACTGATTTTAAAAAATCAAAAGATAGTAAAAATCGATATGTATGTCAAATGCACATAGATTAACACTTTTATAAAAAAAATATAAAAAATGGGTTAAATATACCTGAATGCACTGAAGCTAAGTGCACTAAGGTGCATTGAAAAATATCCCAAAAGGAAAAGAATAAAATACCTACATAATCCATACTCAAACTTTTTCATCACTACCCATTATATTTCCACCTATCCAAATAGTTATTGTAGACAACTAAGCGAAGGACCCCGGCCCGGTGGTGTTGGGTTCCAAAAGCTCCGCGGGAGCTGGGCACGTTGCCGAACCCAGACATTTTCGTCTTCAGATGCTGGGGTCAGATGCTGGGGAAACGAGAATTTCGTTACAATCACTGCTTAGAAGGGTTTTCTGCATATAAGTCCCTTGAATCTGCGAAAGTTTACATCTTTTTGACTTCTTAGTTCTATATTTACAATAGACAACTTTATAAATTTCAAAAATTTGTAGCTACAATCTATCTAGTTAAGTGAATTCTTTGTTAACTTGTAACAGAAAATGACGAAAATGCATGTCTGTCTAATACTTAAGATGAATATCTTCAATTTATTCATTTAAAGTTTAAAATATCCATTTATGATAAGCGGTCCGTTTAAAAAAGAGTGCACAAAAATCGAACCAAATAATGCTTCCACTCGGGTTAAGAAGGGATTTTAGTCATTTGATATTATAACTTAACAGTTTTATCACCTTTGTTGCAAAAATTTAAAACTTAAAAGCATCTGTTGCAAATATAAAGCTCAAGGGTCAAAACTATGATATTTACAGTAAAAACCCGCTCATAGGACAAAAAAACCCATGATGGACTGTGGACACGTGATTTAATATCCCTTAGTGTTACAGGAATAATATATGCGTGATAAAAATAGGAGACTGATGGGCCCCGAAGGAGCTTCTCGGCTTAAATTTTGTTTGTATAAGGGGATGTTTAGAAAGTTTTGATGAAAAATTTCTGATGTAACAATTTTAAAATGAGAGAAAATGATATGATATGATAGAAGTGAAGATGCATAGTGAATATATAAGATTAGATGTACGAGTAGTTGTGTAAAAATGATTAAAAATAATATATTTGTACAGAAAAAATGAAAAATAATTAAAAAATATGATAATTGTAGAGAGTGAAAAATTTTAAATTGAAAATATTTTTCACTCTTCACAACTACCTAAATTTGTAATTATTTTTTTACATTTTTCTATGCAAACTTCTCTACTTTTCAACCGTTTCTACATAACTATATGCACTACTAACTTATCTATTTTAAATTTATTTTTTTACTTCTCATCATTACCCTTATTATATCACATTAATTTTTCTCATTTCAACAACTTTACACAACAAAATTTTATTGAAAAGTTTTATTACTTTCTAAACACACAAGTAAACCATCCCTACAATATCTCCAAAATAAACTTGAGGATGCTTGGCTATGGACAGCGAAAATCGTCAACCACCGCGTGCTTGCATGGGCCTCACATTAATTCGCGTTGTCGGCAGGGGCCTTTTAGGTAACTTGCATTTATAATACACGTGGTGCTAACCAATCAACTGCTTTGCAACAACCACAGATTCGCCCTTTTTTTTTTGCCCCCTAGTACCCCAGAAAGCGTGCTTAGAAATTCAATCCAATCCGTTCATCAAAAAGACAATGGGATACGATATTTACATATTATGCGCCACAAATCCATGCGATAGGGGGTGTCCAAATGGCACCATCTAAGTTCTAACTAGCAAGTCAAGCTTATTTATTTATGTATTTTTGATAGCAAAGTCAAGCTTATTTAATTTTTCAAGCAAGGTAAAAATATGTGGACGACCAATCAGAAACTCGTGGAGATTCTGACGAAGGTAGTACTGTGTCTCCGCGACCCTAACTTAATAATGAGACATTAATGGCATGCCATGCGTTCCCGGTGCCGCGCGTCCACCTCCAATTCCATGCATGTTCCAAATTAGAATCCAGTATCATCTTACGAATGAGATGGGATTCAAATGAGGAATGATTTTCCTGTATTGGAAAATAAAAATTTATACTGATAATAAGAAAAATTGTATTAAAAATAAAAAAGTAAAGTTATTATGTATTGAAAATAAATTTTTTTGCTAAAATCCAGTCTTATTCTCGTCTCATTTCATCCAATTACATAATTCCAAACACACCACAAGCTTTTTCCATTATATTCACCACTGCATTGTGAATTTTGAGTGAATTTTGATTTAAAAATATGAATGCCGAAGTAGACCAGTGTTAAATTATATAATCGAAGAATGTAAAATGTAATTAATAATATAATAAATGATAATGAATCACAAGATTGTTGCATATTGAAACATAGGGGACTGTATAGGAAAAGAAAAATAATTTTTTAAAAAATCGAATAGTTTAAAGATTGAAATACCAAATATTGGGTAGCCACAATCATGAAAAGTTTAATATATGTGCAAGAAAATTAATCGCACGACAGTCCTTAATTTATTAAGATGATTAAAACATTAATCTATTCAAACTGTCGTAATGAATATAATCCTAAAATAATAAGTAAATAAAAAAGCAAGAAGTAAACGACCATAACAGATGGTATTGAATGATAACTAAGTGTAATACTTATACCTACGTTACACGTCTGCTAATAACGTATATGTCGGTCTCGAGTGTCGTGAGAGGTTGTAACGTCCTTATCATAACTATGTACGAGTAATAAAAATGAGTATCCTTTTGTAAATACTTCAGTTTTATGTGCTCTCATTCATTTTTCACATTTGTGAGCGATGAAAATTTCATTTTATTTATTCTATTTAGAATTATTTATGTTATCATCATGATTGCATCATTTATCTTGTATTATTGTGCATGACCTCATTTAAAAATATATAAAATTAACAAAATAAAATAATATGACATTGAATATTGATTTCAAAGTTACGTTTTAATGTTTTAATTGTCTAAAATATCATTATTTTGTGAATAAATAATTCTATAAATTATTGTTATATTCTAATGCATATATAAATATAACTATGTATTTTTCATAAATTATGCATGAATATATTCTTTAAGCCAATGTGGCCCATCCATATCCTTATTTTGGATGAAACTCATTTGGATAAAGTCAAAACTTTTCGTCCGAAAATTTTTTAATATAAAAATTTTCACTTTTCACAACTAGCTTATTTTTTCATTATTTCTTTATATCTTTTTATACAACTATCCTTATTTTGGATGAAACTTAGGTGCATTTGGATAAAGTCAAAACTTTTCATACCATAAATTTTTAATATAAAATTTTTCACTTTCTACAACTATATATATTTTTTCATTATTTCTTCGTATTTTCCATACAATTATTATACTTTTTAATTATTTCTCTACAACTATTCATATAACTAATTTATTTATTTTAATTTTGTTCTCTTTATTCTTCATCATTACTTATACAATATCATATCGTTTTATATTATTTTAAAACTTTTGCGTCAACAACTTTTCATAAAAAAGTTTTATCATTTTCAAAACACACTTTTGTTTTTTTGTAAGCAAATAATGTTAAATACTATAGATTAAGGGTGCATTTGTTAAAACACAAAACTTTTCAGATTGGAACTTTTCACTTTCTACAATTACTTTATTTTTAAATTATTTCTTCACTTCTTTGTATACAACTATACTACTTTTCAATCATTTCTACGCAACTCTCTATACATTTAACTTATTTATTTTAACTTTATTCTTTTTATTCATCGCCATTACTCCTATCATATCACCTCATTTTTTCATATTTCAAAAACTTTTATACTAAATTTTTTTTTGTCAAAAGGTGTGTTTGGCAATCGATAAAAAATATCAAGTTAAAATTTTTCAATTTAAAACTTTTCACTATCCACAACTATCATATTTTTTAATTATTTTTCACATTTTTCTATACAACTACCCTACTTTTCAATCGTTTCTACACAATTATATACATAACTAATCTATTTATTTTAATTTTATCCTCTTTACTACTCATCATTACCCCTGTCAAATCACATCATTTGACAACTTTTACTCTTAAAAAATTTTCATCAAAAGTTTTATTCATTACCAAACACACCCAAAATTTTATTCCTTTCAAAACATACCCCATGTGTATTTTTCATCTATCATTAAACCAATAAAAATAGATGAAATTACATGAAATCACTTCTAAATAAAGCTATGAAAATTTTTTAATGACTAAATAGAACTATCAAATTAGAACTAATGCTATAAGTAAAAGCTTATGGTTGATTTATCTTAGGCTGGCGGGTATGTACCGAATTTGTACCCTTACACAGGCCGTGGGGTATAAACTCGCAACGAGACAGCCACACAACAATTTCACATCCAGCCAAATTAACAGGCACCGCACATGCAAGCGGGTTGGCTTTGGAATTGTCCAACAAAAAGGGAAAAAAAAAAAAAAAAATCCCCCCCAAATGCCCGAGTTTTCGTCACCGACCTCCTATTGTCCTACTGAATTGTTTTAGCTTTTGCCAATTACAGTCTTCGAAAACAGATATGCATGCCTCGTGAAATCAGGTTGGCCTTTGAAACGAGCCAACTCCCCCCACCCCATCTTGACTTTTATGCTGGCGCAGTGCATTTGTTTTAATTTGTTGCACCAATCTCTCTTAAATTAATACCACATCAGTGGGATGAGTTGTCAGAATTTTCGGTGCCAATTACGAATATCGGCGATACGGAATTTTTTGGTGGCCATCTAGAGAATTAGAGATTGAGTGGGTGCATATTCGCACACAGACAACCTGGTGGGTCAACCAAGCTCCTTTTTCATTGCATTTTATATCATGTGCTGAATTGTTAAAGTAGCTTATCTGTTCCCCCACTATTAAAATATTATACTCACTTAAATGAGCCATGAGCAAATCTGAACCCAATTAGTTTTATTACTAAAATTATTTATTTATCATGGTTCTAAAAATCATTTTAATCAAAACCTTAGATAAGCCATACCAGATTTTAAAATATTTAATTATATATAAATTATAAAAATGTTGAAATTCATTAACGAATGCGTTAGAATGTAACAATGATATTTTAGACAATTCAGAGGTCAAAACTATAACTTTAAAGTTGATTTTTTTTATGAGATGAAGTTGATATTTAAGTCAAATAATTTTATTATATTGATTTTATACTTTCTAAAGAGTAGCATATACATATCTAATTTGTACAAAACTTAATATGCTGTTGCAATAAATGGTTTTACATGTGATGAGAGAACTAAATTTTGATTTAAAGTGGGATCCATTTTAAATTTGAAGCAGACCAAGTAAAGTGTTGCTAGCTATGCCCTAGTATACCCTTTAAATCAATTATCTATATAATAGAATGTTTTAAAATTTACAGATATTTAATTAAAATTATTGGTATAGAAAGCACACAAATCAATATATAAATATTAAGAAAAAAGTTCTCTCATGCTTTTAACATTTGTTTCTAATTCTTAATGTTTCCATAATGTTTTAAAAAATCATTTTATAGTCATAACATTTTACTTTAAATTCTTATCATACACACTCAGTCGAAATAATTGTTATCTACTTGATTAAAAAGACAATTTTGCCCTTTAAAATACTTCTCAGTTGAAAAGATTCGACTTTAATATGATATTTCAATCACTTGACATTTAAAATTATGGTTTAATTGAGTCATATTATGATTAAATAGTTTCAATTAAGAAATCGCGGAGAGAGAAAATCATTATTTCAGTGAGGTAGTTAACGGTTATTTTAATTGCATATGAATGATGAGAATTTAGGATGAAATATTATGGATATAAAAGAAAATTTTAAAATGTAACAAAAATTATAGGCAAATGTTGTAAGTATAAGATTAAATTTTCCTAATATTAATTGTTAAATAATAAAAACTTATGTAATTTTTCAATGAATTTATATTCTTAACTAAAAACAAATAACATGAGTGTAAATGCGCAATAGTCGGATTAGATTTTTATTTGATCATTAAAATGGCCCAAGCCATTTTTCCAATTCTATTTGGAGTTGCATGTGGATTGGGATCCTATTTTAAATAGCACTATGAAATATGGCGACTTTTTCACACGTTGTCTTCAGTTTGTGTACTTAAAAATTTGAATTGGGCTTGATGCGTCTGAGTGCTAACATTTTCCCTAGGATTTAACAACAATTTTTTAAGATTCTCATGCACGGTTGCCGATGAAAATGAGTGCTCCTCATTTGACCTGGATCAATAAGCATGAATTGCAAAAAAAAAAAAAAAAAACTGGTTTAAATCGTCGTCTACGATGCGAAGTTCTGGAGAAAAATGAAAGAAATGCTGGCACAACCAATTAGAATATTCCTGTGCTAGAATTCTTTAGTAAGGGTATAAATGATATAAGATTCTTAGGTGGTAATTAGGTGGTATGTATAGGATGAGGATGTAATGATGTGTATTGAAAAAAAATGTTAAAAATATAAAATATTATATTAAAAATTAAAAAACTTTCTTAAAAATAAAAAATGTCAATATTAATATAAATTTTATTCAAAAATCTTATTTCCTTAAAAATGTCAATAAGAAGAATAATTGCTCGACAGGACGAGTGCTCCGCTACAGTATGGTCTTTCATATTCGTTACCCGATGCTTTCTCAGTTTCTCGACTGACTTGATAATAATAATTTTTTATTTATCAAAAAAAAATATTGATTTTTTTCTAGTATATCATAAGCTACACGTGCTGTCATCATATTGCTTCATCAACCCTACGGCCATCTTCGATCTTTACGACTGGTCATAATACTCTTTTTAAATTTTTTGAATTTTTTTTAATAAAATTATTAATTTAAGTATGTATTATCTATAATTCAAGTTTTATGAATTTTCGAGATATGTATATATTTATTTTATATTTTTAAACGCAATGTGTATCACAGTCATTTTCACCCGTATGAAAATGACCATAATATTAATAAAACTTGAATGATAGATAATAAAACTTTAGATTAATATTTTATTAAAAATTTTTAAAAGATAAAAAATAAGTACTATGATTGGTCGCAGATCATAAGTGTGCGTTCGTGCCGTTAAGTGACAAATAATTAATAAATGCATTTTTTCGACTGCAAATAGAACCTTAATTTCAGTGCATGATGTGCAAAAACATGCAGTTATATCCGACGTAATGCACACTCCACTAGACTATGAAATATTTATTTCTTGTGCTCCGTTTTCCACCGGCGTCGGGTGGTCCTAGTGAATTCGCGTCCAAAAGGAAATAGTCGGGCCACCAAACTATCAACCTGCATATGATTGACTAGTTCAATCTCCGATTTTCATGATTTTTTTTTCCAGTTTCTTAATGATTAATGCTTGTTAATTAATAATGGGGATCTTAGATTCTCGATTTTTTAGTTTTTAAACTTTAGTTTCTTTTAAATACTAAAAAACTCCAAATTTTCACTAAAGGCGTATTTGGTAATGAATAAAAGTTTTCACACTAAAGCTTTTCAATTAAAATTTTTTTAACGTTCCATAATTATCTTATTTTTTAATCCTTTTTAACATTTTCTTATACAACTACTTTATTTTTTAAATCATTTTTACATAATTACTCATCCAACTAACATATACTATTTTAACTTTATTCTCTTTACTCCTCATTATTACTGCTATCATATCATAGCATTTTATTTCATTTAAAAAATTTGTACATAAAAATTTTTTTTATTCAAAAGTTTTATTACTTCTCAAACACATCCTAAATTAGTATTTCAAGTTAACGAAGATCATAATTAGATATTAAAACCGACAAGATGACATTCTTGCAAAGGATTAGTTAGAGAAAAAAAAAGTTTCAAAGGATATTGTTACGGATGAATTTAGTTATAACCAAAGAAATATTTTAAAGTACAACGCAAAAAAAAGTAGTTATATACGGTTAACTCTTTACAGCAAAATTTAAATTTACTCGCATGTGATATTAAATATAGCCAAAGTAAATATTACTTGCAGCCAAAAAAATGTTTCTTTATTGTTTGATCAGCAAAAATATTTTTATTTATAGTTAAATGTAAACTGTCATATTAAGTGTGTTTGGTAAGCGATACAACTTTTGATAAAAAAATTTTAGCATAAAAGTTATTGAAAGAGAAGAAAATGATGTGATATAATAGAGTTAATATAAGGAGTAAGAGAATAAAATTAAAATAGATAAATTAGATATATAGGTAGTAGTGTAAAAATGATTGAAAAATATGATAGTTGTATAGAAATATTTTTATTCGTAGTTAAATGTAAACTGTCATTTTAAGTGTGTGTTTGGTAAGTGATACAACTTTTGATGAAAATTTTTAGTATAAAGTTCTTGAAAAGGAAAAAAAATAATGTGATATAATAGGGTTAATGATAAGGAATAAGAGAATAAAATTTAAATAAATAAATTAGACGTGCATGTAGTCCTGTAAAAATGATTGAAAAAATAATAATTGTATAGAGAGAAATGAAAAAAATGACTAAAAATAAGATAATTGTAGCAAGTGGAAAGTTTTAGTTTGTAATATTTTTGGTGTAAACAAACACCCCTCATATATTATTTTTAGTTGCCTTTAATAATATTAGTCGTAGTATAATTATTAAAAAAAAATTTTACAAACGGCAATTGGCCCCAATTAGGTGACGTGGCTTCCAAGTGTGCCCACTGAAGGCTTTTTCAGGGCATTGCCACGCTTCCATGTAAGGTTGAAGCTTCCCCTTTTGTATCAAACGTACCGACATCTGATCATGCCAGTGAAAACTCAAATATTTTCAGGCCGATTAGTTAAAAAGTAAATCTAAAATAAAATATAATTTTATAAAAGGAAAAAATAATTTTTTTTTTTTTTTTTACAAAACAAGAAAATAATTTTAAAAAATAAATTCTGAATTCGAACCCTTACCTTTCCTGGATAGGGAAATATAAATTAAAATATCTGATATTAATTTCATTTATATCCAAAACTGATTTTATTTTAATCTTTATCGACTTCTTTTCTGATCTTATGTTGATTTTATCGTAAGATACGCATCGGAAAATCGCCACCGTCAAATCCATCTTGCCGTCCGTTCTCAAGAATCTCACATTTCGTTTACAGAAAAAAAAAAAAAAAAAAAAAAAAGCGGAGTTGTTGAGTTGATACCTTTCTCCGTCCACTCATTTTTCTGTGCCAATGCTAACGCATTAAATCTTCAAGGATCTCTCTCTCTGCTTTTCCTCAAGAACACCCACCCTCACTTCCCACTAGGCGGGACACTTGGGAGCTGCAATGGCCGTCAAATACAAAACTTCCCCGAAAGACAAAGAAACCCTCCTTTCCGCTTCCTCAAAATACCCTTCCTACGTCTTCTTGTTCGTCTTCACGTGGCTTCTTCTTCTCTTCTATTGCTTCCCTCCCAAAAGAACTGCCGAGGGACTTTCCACGTCCGAAGCGGCGCGGGATCTGGAGCTGAATCTACCCCACCAACGCCAATGTGATGTCGGGTCGTTGATTTACGTCTACGACCTGCCGGAGAAGTTCAACGCCGGCCTGCTCCGCAACTGCCGCAACCTCAGCATCTACACGGACATGTGCCCCCACGTGTCAAACCGCGGGCTCGGGCGGCCCGTCTCTGATATCGGCTCCGGCAGCTGGTACGCCACTCACCAGTTCATCGCTGAGATGATCTTCCACGCGCGCGTGGAGAACCATCCCTGCCGGACGAGGGACCCGGCCGCGGCGGAGCTCTTTTACGTCCCCTTCTACGGCGGGCTCTATGCGTCCAGCAGGTTCTCGGAGCCGGACTTGCACGCTCGCGACGCGCTGGCGGAGGAGCTCGCGGAGTATCTGAGTCAGCAACCAGCATGGCGGAAGAACAAGGGCGCGGACCACTTCCTCGTCATCGGGCGGACGGCGTGGGATTTCATGCGAACCGACGACGGGGTAGACTTCGGCGCCAATCGCCTCCTTCGGCTGCCACATGTCACGAACATGACCGTCCTGACGGTGGAGCGGCACCCTTGGGAAGGCTCCAATCAGTATGGCATTCCCTACGCCTCGTACTTCCATCCGTCAGAGCCGGACGAGATGGAGACGTGGCAGACTCGCATGCGTACGATCCCGCGACCGCACTTCTTCTCGTTTGTTGCCGGTCCACGCAAGGGCGTCGAGAAGGCGGCGGTTCGGGACGTGATCTTCCGCCACTGCGCGGCGTCGGCTCGGTGCCGCCACGTGAAATGCGCGCCTGGCGCCGAGGAGTGCCACGAGCCGAGCCGAGTACTGCACGTGCTGAGCCAGTCGAATTTCTGCATGCAGCCGCCAGGCGACTCATTTACTCGGCGATCCGTGTTCGACTCCGTGCTCGCAGGGTGCATCCCGGTGTTTTTCTCTCCTCACACAGCCTACACGCAGTACGCGTGGTTTCTACCGTCCGATCACGCACAGTACTCGGTCTACATTCCGGAAGAGAAGGCGGACCAAATCGAAGATGAGCTGGCGAAGATCCCAGCCGTTGAGGTGGAGCGAATGCGTGCGACTGTGATTGACTTGATCCCGCAGCTGACGTACGCGCACCCGGACGCTACCGCCGTGGGATTCAAGGACGCCGTCGATGTGGCACTGGAGAATCTGGCGAGGCACGTGCGGTCGAGATTGCGATTGGGGCCGGTTTGAATCCTGGGGTAGTGAAGTTTTGTGGGTACATTTGGGTGGCCGGCAACGTTTGCCTAGCTATTAAATTTTTTCAATTAAATGCGTTGTACATTGTATTCATGTGTGCAGATTATTGAAAAGGATGGAACCTGCCTGGGCATGAGACAACAGGAATATGTTGAGACTCGAGAGTCGTCGTGAGCTGGGCTTTGTCGGTCCGCTCCTTTGGGTTGGGTCAGAAATTCATTTATGGGCTGTGCTTGGTGGTTAAGTTAATAGTCGGATGATCTCTCCGTTTAAGCTGATGGGCATCTGATATGGTGTCAATTTGACTTCTTCGCCAGGACCATGGAACTGAACACCAAACCTCAAAAGCACCCATGATAGAAAAACTAGAAGGTCCAGTCTCCATTTTGGGCCATCATTGTTAGACATCCATTCTGATTTCGTTGAATGCACGCCAACAAAAAGAGTAGGGTGCACAAAAGAATAATTCAGATACGCGCAGTCCTGAAAAGCATTACAAGACGCATCTATGGCAAGGATGGGACCCGAAATGTATGTATGGCAGGATGCAATCCACAATCGAAAGTAGATTTCGGTTCGGTGTCAAATCAGAGCTAGTAGTGTAAATGGAGCGCTGTTGAGATAAAAAGAACCCGCGATTTTATAATTATTAAAACATTATCCAAGAAAATAAAATATGTTCGCCATTTGGGCAATAAAGTAGGAAATTCACTATGGGTGTGTTTGATTGGAGGTAAAACTTTTTTATGAAAACTTTTCAAAGTAGAAGTTATCAAGTTGATAGAAAATGGTATGATATGATTGGGATAATAACGAGGTGTAAAGAGAATAAATTTAAAATAGATAGGGTAGTTGTATGAGTATTTGTGTGGAAATGATTGAAAAGTAGGGTTGTTTATATAGGAAAATGTAAAAAAATAATTAAAAAATAAAGTAATTATGGAAAGTGAAAAGTTTTTGATTGAAAAGTTTTTATTGACATATTTTGTGTGTAACCAAACATACTCAGTATAACAAAGAGATCTGATGCGCATTGAAATTTCAATGCGTCTGCCCCCACATCGCTATCCACGTGTGCAAGCCTGCGTGTGGAGCATCCATTCAAAAGCGTTGAGAATTTTGCTGTTTCATCCATCTACTTTTTACAGTCTCACCCCTTATGCTAAAACAGAAAAAAAGTGGGCATCGAAAGTGAGAGAGGGAGAGCAGCAGGGGGAGAGAGAGGAGAAAGGGTATTGAAGTGGGAAGTTGGAGATCCCGGTCAGGGACTCTCGGAGGCGTAAGGGAAGATCGACGAATCGACTGTCGGCGGCTCTCAGCGACGAAAGGAAAGTTGGAGATCCTTGCATTTTTACCATTTCAATCCAGTTTCTTTGGTAAATCCCCTTCTTCTTCTTTCTATTCCCATTTTTTTTAAAATTTCGACAATGCAACAAATCCCTCCTCATTATTTTTTTAATTCCGATTTCGATGAGTCTCCTTATTCCTTCATCACACGGCATTTAGAACTACTTTTGTTTGGGAGCTCAAATAAGGATTTCGTAGATCTCATTTTTCTATTCCCATTTTTTAAAAAATTCTACTACTCATTATTTTTTTAAATTCTGATTTCATTGCTGGAATTATGGATTCCAACTTCTATAACTCCATAGAAAGTCGAAAAAAGGAACGAGGCACGATTTATTCAAATGATAAGAGCTCAAAGCTTCCAAGGTATTGTTTTGAAAGCATTTTACCCTATTTTTAGCATTATTACAGTTGGTTTTTTCCCTCCATCTACATGGAACAAACATGCTATTTTCACAATTGTTTTTTTCGGCTAGATGGAATTTACCTGATGAATTCTGTTATTTGGGAGGATCTTCTTATTCAGATTTTTCTTCTTGGAAGGATGGTCCTGTTTGGGAAGATGATCCTGCTCAAATTTTGCTCTTTGGATGGATGGACTTTATTGTTTTTATGTTGTCTCAATTATTTAGAATTGTGATGATAGATTTCAGGTTATGTTATGTAATTTAATTTTGGTATGTTATTGCTACCTCTTGATTTGTAGTTTTTAAGTTGTTTAGTGGTTCATAATTGTGATGATAACTGCGCTTTGCAATTTCTCTCTTGAATCATTCTTGCAAGTTTATCAAGCTTGTTTGTCCAGATGTTAGGACCATTAAACAGATTGATGTCAACATTCTATTGATGTTCCTAACGCTTTGACAAGCCTGTGATCATCCACTTTTGGTTTGGGGCAATAAATCCGTTATTAAATCTCTTTAAATGCTATTCTGTATTTGTTAATTTCCGGTGCTTTATTAATTGGAAAAGTGATCTTATTTGCTGGTGATGGTCAAATTCAATGTGGTTGATGACTTTTGAGATTGTGATGATTGAAATGCATGTGGTTGCTAGCAAAAAATTTGGAGAATTCATGCTTTGAGCTTTGAGCCAACGAAGATAAGAGGATGAAAGCTCTTCATTTTGTAGTTGATGGTGGAGGGCCAACCCAAGTGTAATTTCATTTAGAGTTGTATGATTTCAAATGTAATGTCCATCTGCCATTGTAAATGTAGAAACTGTCAAGCCATGTTGTCAATTATGAGTTGTTGTTCATGATGGGTTTTTTACTTGTAATGTTGATGGTGAATTTGTGTAGGCACTATGTGATGTAAATTGACATTCTAGGATGAATAAGATCAATTGCGTTTTAGTGATTTGGTCATTGCCTATATAATGCAAATTAAGCAATCTATCACATTCTTATGAATTAGATCGATTGCAGTTTAAAATTTAGTCATTACCTATATAATGCAAATATAAGCGATTTGTTACATTCTTGGATGAATTACATCAGTTGCATTTTGGTAATTTGGTCCTTACCTATATAACGCAAATGTAAGCATATATTGGTACCCATACACTATCACAAACTAGCCCCAAAAATAGCAAAAAAATACAATGTTTGACCAACACAAAATTTTGATTTCGGGATGCAACCAAATCAGAAAGCTTATATAATTCAAATACATGATATGATGGCAAGAACCATCCAACTTCAAGTCTAGTACAACCTGCACATGCCTCTTACATATAACTGAAATCTAGTGGAATTTGTAAATGTCTCCTACATTCAAAATAACAACTAATGGTTTCTTACAAGTACCCACATTTAGTTCGAAAATGCCTTCGAGTTGAACAAGGCAAACAACACAAACAGGAGAATGATGAACATGTTATACTTTCTCTCCAACGCAAGCTGCTTTCCTTCCAAAGCACTTATCTTGATGTCCTTTTTCTAATAAACTTGTTTCCACCTTTTAGAATCTCGAATATGAATTTCTTTCAATTTAGTAACACATTGCAAAAGCTCCTCAAAATCAACCTTTAATTCCACACATTCATCACAATGATCAGAAGCACCTATCATGCTCACTTCATGATAGGCAGTTGGCACAAATCCTTGGTCCAACCATCTAAAGAACTTACTATCCTTAGAAACGTCTTGCAAAAAAGAAAGATGAAGGGAGGAACACACATTATGAGCAATATAAAGAATACTTCTTGGAAGGGTAAAAACGGATAAAAATGAATAAAGAGTATAAGAACGAAATTACATTGTAAAATGGACATCTTAAAAAATGTCTCCCAAGATTGAGTTGAGTTCTAGAAGTCAGTAATACAACTGGTTGCATGTAAAAACATATAGGATTATCGCTTCAGGTACTTGAATTAACACTACACGATGTCATTTTTGTGTTTGGATTGGATGCACCTACAAAATAATACAAGTTAGATCAAATAAGTAAATATGAAAGAAGTTAGACCAAACATGCATAAAAGAAGAAATGCTATAATGATATAGATTGGATGCATGTATATTGAAATTGTAAAGCACCTCAATGACCGTGACCCTTGCCTCTACTAGCAATGATAACACCCACATCTTTAGCACAAGTGGTTGAGGTAAGCTCTTTAAATGCAGGGCAAGTCCTTTTGTGATGCCCCACCACCTTCTTGTTACATCCACGACATAGTTTACTAGAACGTAACTGCTAGAGAGCACTTTTCAATCGTTTGGTTGTTCTTCTTTTCCTTTGATGAATATGTGGGTCAGATATGCTTGGAGCTTGGGAGGTTTCAGATGCTAGTGTTGCACTTGAAACTCTATGTGTAATAGGATATAGCACCTCTTGTGTTTCATCAATGCAATTGAAGTTGTCGGCTTCGTCGTTGACTTGATCGATCTTTGCCCCATCTTCCTTACTCACTTCACTATCTCTTTTTAACCATGTCATGGACTAAATTTCTCAAAACTTGCAAATTCTCTTTCACCATCTCATAAACTTGTTCGTTTTTTAATGCTTCTAGCCAAATATAGCACATTGCACGTGAGATAACATGATTACGTAGAACAAGTCATTGCTTTTTTGTTCTTGTTCCAATACTACTCACTTCATTAGCTTGAGTTTTAGCATTTCGTGTCTAACGCGTTAGCACATGTGCTGGAGGCGTGGAGACTATTCCCTTGAAATGAAGCAAGGTAAATATATGTTGGCATTCGGCATATAATGCCAATAAACGGAAATTTCTTACATGTACATGAAGCCTTTGCTTCTTCCATATTCCAGACTACTGTTTTGTGCTTTGCAACATTTGTCACATTGGGTTTATAAACTTGCCAAGTTTCTATTCCACCCGCTTCTTTGATCTTTGGTACTATAAGATAGATGCTCTCCTCAACCTCCTCTTGAAATGTTTAAAATGCCTTTAATGTGTACACTGTCGCCATTTCGGCTTCAAGTTCATAGCTTGTCTTCAAGAATGGATGCCCATTTACACATTCAAATTTTGCAGTGCATTTGGCATGCCTTCTTCTCTCAATGGCCTTTCCATTGCAACTTGCAAAGCTAAGTAGATTACATTTGTGGCTGACAAATCCATCAAAGAATGCATTCATGCTCTCACTTCTTCCCGTACTGCGCATAGCAGCTCTAAATATATGTGATGTGAAAACAAGAATCCACTTATTTCGAATCTCATATAGGCTTTGAATTCAAGAATGTTCATGTAATTCAAATATGTCAACCATTCAAATTCTTCAATTGTCTATACCCCATATAAGAAAGGTTCCAGGCTAACTTAAATGATGGGTGCTTCTGATAGATATGCGACAACTTCTCAGGAATTTTTTTGCAAATATGCCATAAGCATAAAATTTGATCACTATTTGGGAAAACTTGTGCAATTGCTTGTTTGATGGCTGCATCTTGGTCGGTGATGATTGTCTTTGGATGAATGTCCCTCATTGCACTTAACCATGTTTGAAATAACCACTTAAAGTCCTCAATAGTTTCTCTAAAAAGCAATCCTGCACCAAATAACACTGTTTGCTTATGATGGTTGACATCGACGAAGGCCCCAAATGGCATGTCGTATTCATTAGTTTTGAATGTTGTGTTAAAACAAACAATATCATTGAATGCAATATAATCCACCTTCGATTGCCCATCCACCCAAAAACATGAAGTGAGCCTCATGTCCTCATCAACTTGAATCTTATATGTGAATTCAAGATCATCTCCACTTTTTTACTTTGGAAATGACTTAGTAGTGCATTTTCATCAAACTTGTACATTGCTTGGCACTTTCGTCGCAATGCATTTCTCATGTCCCTTTCCATCCATCCAAGCTCACTATGACCTCCAACTTCAGTAGACATAAAATCAATGGATTTGGCTACCACGATACCAGATGATTTCGTACTTGAAGTCATACTTAATTGTTCTCTGTGACCTTCTTATGCGATTGCAAGCAATGTCTCTTCCTCGGAGTACAAAGAACATGGTTGTGTGATTCCACAAATTGAGTGACTTGAAATATAGGTCGTTCAGATTTGAAACTCATAACAAAGTTTGTTGGACAATCACAATGAGACAGAGCACGAGCCTTCCATTTCCTGTTGGGGAGCTCTTTCCATTTTTGATCTCAAATGCCTGCCTTAGAACATTTCATAATTTTCTTAGCATTTCGGACTTTGTAGTTCGAGTTTGATCCTTTCTAATACTAAAACCACTACACCATGCATACTCATTATAAAACTTGTACCCATCTTCTAGTGAAGCAAACTCCATTCCAATAACGGGTCTCAATTTAGGACGACCAATAGGAATACAACCGACACTTACATTTTGTGGCTCTGATGAGTTTAAATCACATGTATTGATAACACCTACATCAGATGCATCTATCCCAACTTCATCTAAATCATGTTGTGGTCTAGCAACTTCACTTACCTTGTTAGATTGATCTATCAGAACTCCACCAGCCATTGACTCGGTTACTACAAGGTTACCCACAAATTGATCTACCTAAACTCCACCCATGGATGAATCCACCAGAACTCCACTCATAAAATGATCGACTACAACATCATTCACATGCGCATCCATAATCAAACAAGTACACCTGACATTGGTAATTAAATTTAAAGAACAACAAAATAACAAACGGAAAAACATAATAACCAAAAATCTATGTATATGAAAAAGTAAAAAAATTAACAGCATCCGTAAGAAGGGTTTTCCCTAAGAGTATTTGTTGGTTAAATTTTTTAAATTTCCAAAATAACTAGGTGTGAAGCTTGAGCTATTACATTCTAGCATGGGGCATAGACATCAAGCAACTAAAACACAAGTTAGAAGTAGCTGGATATTCTTACAATTCTAAAAATCAACGTGATTGAAATTAAAAAAAATGCTCAAGTAAGCATAACTTGAATAGAAGACAAGGAAATTTTATAAACATCAGATTCAATGCTCTAGTGAAAAATGTATAAAGCATCAATGGATTACAGTAGCCTATTAATCAAAATAATAAGCAGAAGAGTTGGAGAAACTTTTTTTTAAAAAAGAAAATAAATAGAGAAAAAGGAGATCTACCAAATCCTTGTTTGAGCTCCCAAACAAAAGTAGCTCTAATATCGTGCGATGAGGGAATGAGGAGATTTGTCAAAATTGGAATTAAAAAAATAATGAGCAGAAATTTGTTGCATTGCAGAAATTTTAAAAAAATGGAAACAGAAAGAAGAGGAAGGGATCTACTGAAGAAATTGGATAGAAATGGTAAAAATGTAGGGATCTCCAACTTCCCTTTCGTTGCCGAGAGCCGTTGATAACCGGTCCGCCGATCTTCTCTTACGCCGCTGAGAGTCGCTGACCAGGATCTCCAATTTCCCACTTCAATGCCCTATCTCCTCTCTCTACCCCCGCTGCTCTCCCTTTCTCACTTTCTATGCCTGCTTTTTTTTTTTTTTTCTGTTTTAGCATAAGGGGTGAAACTGTATAAAGTAGATGGACGAAATAGCAAAATTCGCTACGCTTTTGAATAGATGCTCCAAATGAAGGCTAGCACACGTGGACGGCGATGCAGGACGGTCGCATTGAAATTTCAGATCTCCATAAATTATGCTATTATCAATGAGTTTCTTCCTGTGTAACTGACTTACATAAAAGTTATTTCTTATAATTCCCTCTATTTTAAAATGTTGATAATTAATGTAAAAATTCAATTTATTCATTATATTTAATATCATTTGTTTAGTTAGAAAACCAAGTTTCATCTAAATCAAATATATTCATGCGTAAATTAGAAAAAATACTTACATCCATTAACATATGTTTTAGAATATAACAATAATTTTATAAAATCATATATTTACATATTAGTCATATTTTAGATGGCTTATATATTAAAAATAATTTTAATATTAAATCAATTTATTATGTCAGTTTTACACGTTTATTGATAGGGCCTATATACAGTGATAATAGAAAAATGATAGGATTTCAGTAAAAATATAAATAATGCTAAATATAATAGATGAAGTGAATTTTTCATGGACGATTAAGATATTAAAAAAATGAAAAGATTACATAGAAGAGTGGTTTTATAAAAGTGGAGCCTACTATCAATTTTATAAAAAATATATATCTTATATTTATTTAATTAATTACCCTAGTAAAATACCAAAAATTATAAATAGTAATGTTTAGAATACTGAAACCCATATATATTCATTAGTATAATTTTTAGTACAATAAATTTACTTAATGCAACTAATTTTTAGTTGCATATAATGTGTATTTAGTTGTATAAGATATATTTTTGGCTAGAAGTAAATATTTTATTACAAATAATAGTTTGCTTTAGAGCGGTAATATTTTATAAAATGTAGTCATTTTTTACATCAAATGCAACCAAAAAATAACATTAGTATGATTATCAAAATTTGACTGCAAATAATAATAAAACTTTGGCTACAATCAATATACTATTTGACTGCATTTGATTAAAAGTAACCAAATCCTTTACTGCATTTAATCGAACATAGCTAAATTAAAAACTTACGTTGAATGGTTGACCACATATACTACTTTTTGATTACTGTTTGTATCAAAGATGATAGAGCTATATGGTTAAAACTTGTTGTCTTTGAAACGAGGAGATCCATTTGAAGTCCTTTCGCTGTCAATGTAGGATGACATCAATCGGCTCACCAAAGAAGCAAATACATATACAATATAGAGTATAGAAAAGAAAGAAAGTTAATGATAAGAATCAATACATTCGTCAGTCATCCTTGTGACTATGCAGAAATTTCAATTAATTGATGTATAGCTACAAGATAGAAATACATGCTTCATATCTATGCCAATATGAGAAGGGAAATCCCAAATAGGGGTGGCATTATGAAGTGTATACGGGCAGCAGAATTCAGAAGACAAGAACCCCCCACATTTAGGAATAATAAAGACTGGCAATGATTAATTATTTTGAAAATTTCTGAAGACGATCAGCTGAATAGCCCAGATGATAAAATGGCAATCTGTAGACTGAGGAGACAGCTGCGTTCGGGGCTTGAGATGAAGATGCCATCTTGCTTTGGGAGAGTTGTTCTAAGCACTGATGGGATGCTAATAGCTTGTCTAGAAAAGACCAATCTCCAGTACCGAACCTCCGTTCTTCTTGCATGATTTGGCCTGATGATCCGCGTTGGGGAAACGGGGATGTCGTCAGCCTCATCAGGTTGTGAGAGCACTCAATGTCCATGCTTTTCAAAGAGAGATGCTGTGGTAAGAATGGCGATGCGGTGGGGGTGGGTTCTGTGCTCAGCAGCTGTGGAAGGTGAATCGAGGAGGTATTGAGCATGCCGTGATTATATGGTGCCTGGAACTTTTGTTCGTGTAGCCCACTTGCCTGATTTTGGTTGGACAGATGATGGGCGTCTTCTACTACTGATGATACTGCTTGGAAAGCGTTGGGATGGTTCTTCTTCTTGAATACTCTACAGACCACCCATCCATCTTCCTAGAAATTTAAATAGAGCAAGATATAATCATATGATGAGATTTTATGATATATTAAACCCATATTCCATCTAAGGCTTTGATCTTATTATCTGGGTTTTAAAATAGGTCAGATCTAGATGGGATACATAGATTGATACCTGAGCTTCGACATGATCATCTTCAAGCCTGTACTCATGCATAATCCAATCAGTCTTTTGGCCATGAGGGGCTCGGCCGGTGTAGAAAACCAGTGTCTTTCTCATGCCTATCCGCTTGAAATTGCTGAGGTGGATGGCTTTGTCTCTTCCTGTCGCCTTCCAGAATCCAGCACTCGTTGCCCTGTTGGTCCGGGTCCCAGTCGGATACTTCTTGTCCTTGTGGCTGAAGAAATACCACTCCGTCTGAGGGACTGACCCAATCGTACACTTCTCTGCATGAATCGCAGCAAGTTAAATACTACTGACGTTTTTCTTTCAATTCCAAAGCCCAACAAAACTGCATTGTTCAGTCTCCAAAGTTCACACATTAATACATGCTTGCTCATGATGATCCATCCTTGCATCCTCCACATATGTGCCGAAAATGTAATTTGCCCAATTGTCACTTGGCTATGTAAATATCTTTATATGGGAAGAATTAACAAGACCATTTTGGCTTTTGGGTTTTGAACACCAGTTCAACCAACAGAAATCAGCAATGAAAACATTACTAACTATATAATAATTGACTTATCAGAAGAACTATACAATAATTGCTAATATAAACGGGTTATCAGTTGCCCCTGCAGAGATTTGTTACCAAGGATGGGGCCAACAAGCAGCTGTCGCCTGTCAACTGAACAGCTGTGCCGTTGTCAAGGAAAGAAAGAAAATAGAAAAAGAATAATCGACATACAACCTAGTTTGTGGACTAGCTATAAGGTAAATTTTGAAATTCTATCTTTTCATAAAGCACCACATAATGAAAGATCCTTAAATAGGTCTTCTTTTTCATCCTTTTTTTTTTTGTTTTGATAGTACCTTCTTTTTCATCCTTGAACGTGAAAGTAATTCAATTTTTTTTAGAGGCAACATACAAAGAAGAAGTTAGGAGGCAAAAGAAGAAGAATGCTGGGGGTTGATTTCTTTGAAACAACGAAGCGAGAAAGAAAGAACAGCAACAAACCTTTGAGATCCCAAGGTTCAAGTTTGTTAAGGTCCACATCTCTTATGACATCAAGGTCAATGGCTTCGTAAGCCACCTTCTTCCTCAAGTAATAGTACAGCAGCTCTTCATCTGTTGGATGGAAACGGAAACCCGGAGGAACTGACGCTGGTGCATTTCCCGCCATCGTTCCCACCTGTGCATGTGTAATTTGAATAGGAGAAATCATGAATTGACTCAAATGAGAAAAGAAAAGAGAGCATCGAATTCATTTTCTGGCGCCTCCTATTGTTCTTGCTTGCAAATACTCGGGAAAATCCTATCTAGAAAGAAAAAGAGGACCCCGCAAATCCTATTTTCCCATATCATTATTGCTCGTAAATGGAAACCCTAATGCGAAAAAAATGCAGCCACAGAGAAGAATTATACACATTCCAGTAGTTTTGTGTCTGTGGTTACAGCATGCATTGCAAAATTTTGTTATGACCCGTAAACTAAAAGAAAAGACAACCATCAGAACCCAAAAGCTTTGGAAAGAAATGAAATGAAATGGAAAATCTACTTCCCCTTCACTGGCAAAAAAAAAAAAAAAAGAAAGAAAAAAATCACTCGAGAAAACGGTGAATTTAAGAAAAACTCTATAAATTCAGAGGCTAGAAAGGAAAACCTTTCAAAGTTAGAAAGCCTTTATGATCTCCAAGTTGGAAAAACGAAATATTCGTTGAACTGCTCCGCTTCAATGCATGAACTGAAATGGCAGGTCCCAAGGGCGAGAAGTGAAGGTGAAGCGAAACCCTTAAAATCATTTGTCAAAAGAAAAGAAAAATCATTAAAAATAAGGTAGATAGCTGGAAACGCTGTTCGTTACTGATTATAATAAGGATAAGGTCGTTTTTCTCTCACTCTCTCTCTCTCTCAAGAAGCTCATATTGTCCTTTGAATGGGGGACCTCCCATAAAAACAAATCGCCTCAAACAACGAAGAAATATTCATATCTAGATACATCCATCAATTCCCATTCCCTATTGATTGGTCAGAGGAATAAACGAATTCAAACCTCTCACTCTATTCCAGCCTCTGGCACCGTCGGACAGAATTAAAAAATTCGTTACTTTCTTCATGTATAGACTATAGACTATATATTATTGTCCGCATTAACGATCTAATGACTCGATTAATTACGTATCATCTCGATTAATTATTTTAATTAGCTAAGTGGACTATATCTGCGATATCGATGTTTTCGTAAGTAGTTATATATAGTTGTCTAAGAGCATTGGATCCACTAATTATAATTAGCTTACGACTTTGAGGATGAAACTATTAATTAATTTATGGCGTTCTTCACGATACTCGGACTTTGATTTGCATTGCTGTGGAAGAGCCCAACAGCCCTTTTTCAAATTAACGTGACATAAATTCATTCATTCATCCTTCCCTTTACTAATATTCCGTAATTGAAATAAGAAGAAAAGATTTTTATATAAAATTTTTTAAAATAAAAGAAAATAATATAATATGATATAAGTGATAATTAGAAAATAGGATAGTTATATAAAAGTTGAATAAATGATTGAAAAGTATGATAATAATATAGAAAAATACAATGAAATTATTTAAAGTATGATAATTATGGAAAGAGAAAAATTTTAATTTTATAAACTTTTACTGTAAACAAATACATGATATAATGTAGAGCGCTTTGGCACATATGGGGTGATGATAATTTCGTGGGCTGATTTGTGCACGTGACCCTCATGTTCTGTGTTGAAAGCAAAATCCTCAAAATCCGCGGGGAATGCACGCGAGATCCCTACAGCTCCACTAGATCACAGTCTTCGGCGTGTGTACACTTCGAATTCCCTCTGCTCTCTAATGGCGTGTATAAAAAAATTAATATTCTTGTTTTCTATAAAAAATTTATTATGTAAAATATATCAGGTCTCTGTTCATCCATTTTTTAGATGCTAAATATATAATTTTAATAGTTTTTAAGGTTGGAAAAGTAATGCTTGTCATTTTTATGAGGTAATTAAACAATTTCATAATTTTTTTTTTTTTGAGATCATACTACTAGTTAATATGTAGTACTTTTATCGTGAATATTTCAAAGTATATTTTAAAGAAAAATGCTTTTATGAAACCTTTTTTGTATGTAACTTTCTTTATTTTGTATTATTTGGATGACAGATAGAAAACCTATTTTATCTATTATATTTAGCATTATTTATATTATTATAAAAAAATTTCAGATTTTCTTATATCGTTTTGCATTGGCTTTATCTATAAATGTACAAAATCAACATAAAAAATAATTTAATAAGAAATATCAATTTTAAAATAGTATTTTCAATATTTAAATTATCTAGAATATTAGTACTATATAAATAAATGATTTTATAGTCTTATCACATTCTAATGCATATGTAAATTTACATATGAATATATTTATTTTTTAAACAAATGTTGCTCGTGCACATATTTGATTCAAATAAAATTTAGTTTCGGAACAAAATAAATGATGTTTAATATAATAAATAAATTAAAATTTACATTAATTATTAATATATTAAAAATAGAAGAGTTTACACTTAATTATACAGAAGTGGAGCCTTATTTTAAATCACCTGTGCAGCTAAAAATTTTAAATAAACGAAAATATTAAGGAAGATGGCCCTAACTGTTTATTCGGCGTCTATCGAAAAAAAAAAAAAAAACTGTTTATTCGGCGCGGCGGCCTTTATTTTTGACTCGAGGCCTTCCCCGCCACAATGCCACCTACCCAATCGATAGGGATTCCCGTTCCTGGTCAAAAACGGAGATTGGACTCTTAGTTCCTACGTACTCATTCTGCTTTTACCGTATTGCCCATCCACCACAGCAAATGAAGCGGGTGTTGACATGTTTATGAACATGTCCGAAGGGTGTTGTGGTAATTTTGTATTGCCCCCGTGGAATGTAGGAGCCCGTATGCACCCGGGTGAGATTGGAGAGCTTGGGTGGATTGCAGCCAGCAGCTAAAAGGTTAGAAACGGTCAGGGGCACTCTTTCCAGCTTCTCCTACATTTCTGTGCCACGTACCTTTAAATATCTTTATTAATAGATTAGAGATAAGATGGTGGAGGATGCAGAGGTGCGAAGGTGGAAATTCGAGGCCGGTTGCATCTCCCCCAAGCAACGCGCTTGCACCGCTAGCTAGCTACCTCTTCCACAGTTCCACTAGACTTGGGAACTGGTAATTTGATGAGAATAAAAAACTGACAATCAGGTAAATTTTAAAAAGAGATAATAATGCTATATGATCAGAGTGAAACATTGAATAAATTGAAAATAGACACAATAATTATATAGAAATAAATAAAAAATTTGAAATATAAAGGTAGAAAAGCAACGAAATAAGATAGTTAATCAATTAACATGAGTAAGGACTAAACACTTCCTGCAATAAAAAAAAACCATAAGTAACAATTATTAAGTAGCGAATGAATAGTTATCGCATATAATATTATGAGTAGCAAATATTTATTATATAAGATTTGTATATATAATTAATTAATACTAATTTTAATTGCATATTATTTGTTGCAATAGATATATATATCGTCAATTTATTATACATATGATAGCAAAATGTTTGTTGCTTATAACTATAAGTAATAATTTTTTATATGCAACAAATTTTGTTGTTGCATATATTATTTTTTATAGTGTGATTAAATTAAAAATCCAATTATTTATAATTATATCTGAAATAAAAAATTATTTTAATCCATCATGTATTTATTAGAGTATTATAATAAATTTCGCGATGGTTCATCTATATATGAAGAATGTTTTAGATGGTATATATGTTGAATTAATAATCTTAAAACAAATACATAAATCAAATAATTGTATTGTGTTAATTTATTATTTTTATCAATGGATCCCGTAAAAATATTTGAAGTTGATGAAACTTAATGTTTAGATAAACAAGTAACTTTAAATAAAATACGTGGATTCTTTATTACATCAATATTTTATTTAATCAACAAAATATGCCAAAATGGGACGGCAACACTAAAAATTTTAATCGTATCGTTGCATAAAAGTCTTTTTTTTTTTTTTTAAATTCCAATTTATATGCCGTCTGTGATGCATATGGATCTGGGATCCGGGAGCAGTGTCCAAAGCTCCGAGGCTAGAACTTTTTTCTCTTCAATGGCAAACGAATGCTCGGGGCGAAAATATTCTCAAATTTCTTACTTTATATTTTATATATCCGCATTACAAAACCTGCACGAACGTAACATTCCTTAATTTGTCCAACCATAAAAATTGGGTTGGTTTTTTTGTGCTGAATTTAAATGAGTGAACTTTTTCTGGGCGCTTTTATAAAACAGATCCTCCATTGGTCTGATTCTGGGCCACTTTCGCAGGTCGATTGTTTTAGCTATACTTGGATTTTTCATCCGGGCTTTTTCCCTTTTATTTTTTTTTCCCCCTGATCAAGTGCCATTTTATTCTTTAATCTATCCGTTGCATGTTTGAATACACGCGTGCATCATTATCTGATGTGATCATCTTCACGTGTGAGTAGGGGTGCACATGGGTTGGGTTGGAAGCTAACCCAAATCAACCGATTCCAACCCATTTTCATCCGTACTCAACCCAAACCTAATTCATCCAAACCCAACCTGGCCCTACCCAATCCAACTATAAACACACTTTTTCAACCTAAGTTGTCAGAATTACAAATAAATTCAAAAAAATTTCAATAAAATATTGCAATTGTTTATTGAATTAAAATTACATTTATAAATTGCCAATTAAAATTATATTTATAGATAAATTTTAAAACATATTCGGTAATCATAATTTACTGCTTTGCCTACATATACAAATAGCATTTTCAATCAAATTTAACTAAAAAATTTAGTTTTTAAATGATGTGATAATTATTTGTATTTTAAACTAGTACTTTCTCTTTTAACTATACAAAATTAAAATATATTTTAAAATTTTCAAAATCGTTATAATTCAATAAAATGATGTACTTCAATAATGCTTGCATAAATAACTTGGGAATAATTTTTAGCCCATTGAAAATAAATGGCAGGATTTCACGATAATTAAAGGATATAGATTTCCCAATCACGAGGCCGCATGTGTACAAGGCTACATGGGCCATTGGAGCACCAAGACCGGTGTTCCATCATCCCCAAAACAACATCCGCTCGTGACTGGTTCTTGGCCGAAGATTTCCACGACGCAACGATCGAGCGATCATTATCGATGATGCAGATCTAGGTGGTCTGTGAAGATGGATTCCGATGGGGTTGCCGGATTTGACAGAGAACGACGGCCAGGAGCGGTGGCTACGACAGAGAGAAAGAAGATGACTATGGAGCTACGCCGGCAGTGAGGAAGAAGGCACAGGAACCGGCGGAACCGACAGATCCGGGCATGGCGGACGGTTGCTGGTCGATGGCGAACGACAGTCGATGATGGGTTTTACTGGAGGAGAGGATTCGGATACGGTGGTAGTGCGTGATGGGTTCGGTCATTGGACCTACAGTTGCCGCTAATGGGGGATGAGAAGCAGCAGCAATGAATGCATACGGTGGCACGACTGCTGTGTACTGTGTAGATGGCGTGAAGTTGTCAGCTGGTCGAAGCACCCAGCCAAAGTGGAATGTGATCCCATGCCCATGCCACAGGACTCGTGGGTGCATATATCTATTTTTTAATTTATTTTAAAATTTTTATATAAAATTATTATTTTAAATATATTTAACATGTGTATTAAATTTTATCATTTAAAAAAATTTAAATATTTTTTAAAATTTTTTAAAAATCAGTGGTAATTTGGTAATTTAAAAATCAAAAAATTTATTTAAAAATCTTCAAAAATGTTAAAAATTACACTTATATTAACATTTGTGTAAATTTTTCTTTTTAAAAATAGATATATGCATCTTGGAGCACAGGATCATATTCGACTAAACTGAAGAGGACAACTTTTCCAAAATGGATTCTACTTAACCAAACTTTCCCAACTCCAATCCAACCCAATTTATAATCGAGTTGAACCCAACCGCTATTTCTTAACTCATATGTCAACTCAACCTAACCCAACTCGGTTTGAATAGGTTGAGTTCAATAGGTTGCAGGTTGAACCCAACCCACGTCCACCTCTACATGTGAATTCTACGACATTTAGATGTCGTGAAATCATCTAAATACACAAATGGATGCAATTGCTTCACCGGATGTTGCGCTCCGAGAGGCAGAAGACTCAGCGACACTAACGATTCTTGGACGCTCTTTTAATTTTATCATTTTCTTTAAATATAATAATACAATTAGGGTAGATTTGGGAAGCGATAAAATTTTTAATGAATTTTTTTTTGAATTGATAGAGAATAATATGATGTGATAAAAATAATGGTGAGGAGTAAAAGATAATAAAATTAAAATAGATAAGTCGATTTTATAAGTAGTTACGTAGTAATGAATGAAAAATATGATAATTGTATGAGAAGATAAAAAGAAACGATTAAAAAATATGATAATTATAAAAAATAAAAATAGATTAAAAAAATTTTAAAATGCTAATTTTAGAGATTTGATGGGATACGAATAGGATGAGTATTATCAGAATATAGGATGGAAGTGTATTAAGAATGGTAAAAAATGTATTGAGATTAAGGAAAATTGTATTGGAAATGAAAAATAAGATGCTATTTTTTGAGAATAGACAAAAATAGTTTTGAAAAATAAGAGATTCTATTGTAGCATCATTCCGTCCTAGCCATGAACAAAATAAAATCGCATTCTTCGACGGATAACATCTAAGATTAACATAGAAGGGCGCCGACCATCGTAAAAAACCGAGCGCTCGCAGCCCGCAAGATCGGCCCATCCAAGCTAACATAATAATAATAATATCATATGGCGGGGTTGGGCTGGTCTGGGATGGGCTGCACAGCTCAAACCTCCCTGACGTTTAGCTTGGATTTCTATGGATATGACATATGAGTCCTTGACGATAATTACTGATCTTTATACTGTGGATGCTCTGGCCCAAATGTTCGCTTGGGCCGGAGTTTTTGCAAATCTAACCCTCTAATTTAAATTTTTGTGTATTCTCCCCTGGGGTTTGAATATTTGCAAAATTTACCCTCCGAGATTGAGAGTTTTACAAATATAACCCCAAGGAAAAAGTCTCACTATAAGATTTTGTTTTGACGAGTTTCCCGTCTCATTTTATTTTATTTTGTAGAATTTACCTTAAAATTTCGAGTTTCAAAACTAACATTCTGATTTTTATAAAATTACAAATTTACCCCTTTACAAAAAATTTAATGTTCATAATTTTTTGTTTAGGAAAATTATTTCACTTTTTAAAAAACCCTTAAGTCAAGGAGATAATTCTATAAATATTTAAATAAATTTTTATGAATATTCATTATGCTAATAACTTGAATTTAGTTTGTTGTCTTCTAAATTTTACAATTAATATTATTATATTAGAATATAAATTATAAAAAATAATCAGTAAAAATTAAAGATTTTTTTAAAATGCCTAAAAAAGAAATTTATATGTTATTTCTACTAAAAAATAAAAAAAATTAAAGGTGTATTTGGTAATAAAGAAAAAGTAGAGAAAATTATAGGGAAAAACTTTGAAAAATGTAGAATAATTAATTTTCCGTAACAAATGTAGTAAAATTAATTCTGAAACTTATTTTTGAATTGGGAATTTACAAAATTTAAAATTATTTGACATTTTCATATATTTTCTATTGTAACATAGTACCAAAAAATGAGAAAATTATTTATGAATGGGAATTCACAAAATATAAAAGATGGAAAACTAAATTATTTGATAATTTTAGAATTATTTTATATTTTAAGTTATTTTTGTTTCATTTTATTTTATAAAAATATTTTTGTTTAAATAGTCATAAAATTAGCCTCCTTGCTTTAAAGTTTTTTCAAAAAAGAGATAATTTTTTCAAATAAAAGTTACAAATAGTACAAATTTTAAACAAGGTTTAGATTTACAAAATTCTTAAAACTTAAAGAGTTAGTTTTACAAACTTGAAAGTTTAAGGGTCAATTCCATAAATCAAATAAAACAGAGGCAATCTCATCAAATTAAGAATTTATAACAGCTATTTTTTTTCTTGAAGTTTAGATTTGCAAAATTTTCAAACTCGAAGGATTAGTTTTGTGAATAATCAAGCCTCAAGGGTTAATATGCAAAATTGTAAACTTAAGAGGCTTAGACTTACAATAACTCCTCCTAACCCTCACAAACATATTAAATACAGTGCATCTTCATTTAGTTTCATTGGCGTAGTACCTTTTAGTTACCTCCAAATTAAACGTATTGTTCATTTGATTAGAAGGTAAAATTTCAACATATCTATTATGAGCAAAATTATTATGCCATTGTGTTTTGGAGAGCTTACATTTATCCAAAATATGATTATTATTGTAATTGCTTAATGATATATTCTCAGATTTTAGCTTTTGCAGCTTTTATACTTTTAATTGTATTTTAATATAAAAAGTGAATATATAATAATAATAATAATAATAATAATAATAATAAAGAATTGAAACTCTTTTCATGTACGGCCATACGTATATAAAATTAAAATTAAAAAAAGTGAGCTGAAATTCCATTTTCTTTCTGCCTAGTAAGCAAACAGTATTGTTTTCTAGGTCGAACATCTTCATTCAAGTCGCCAAGTTCCCTCTTTTCGACTCAAGAAAACCGTCAGTGGCCCTTTTTGGCTGCAAGAAAACTTGGAATACTAGAGCTGCAAGATTTGCAGTGGACCTAGTGCTAGACTTTGTTCTCAGCTTTCCACAACGTGGTTCGACTACCAACCATACGTCGACATCTCGTACTGGCACGGGCATGTTTGGTAATCCACGGGGTGGTTTCCCACTAAAAATTACTGTTTCTCTTCTTCTACCTATTATTCCATAAATAATTTAATTCATTAACAACTATACTTTTTTATATTTATCAGACTTTGGAAATATTTATGATAAATCATTTAAAATATTTTTAAAATTACAATAGAAAATACCTTAATTTTCTATTATAATAATAGACAATAAATTTTTAAAATGATTTATCATGATAATTTTCAAAAGCTAACAGATACGAATCAATCTATTTAATGTGGAACTGTTTTTTAAAATATAAAGTATTTTTTTTTCTGTTATAACATTACAAAATAAAAATTTGAAATTATTTATCATTAGAGTTGGAAAAATCTAGCAAAATTAAGGCTCACGTGGGTTAGCCTGATCCTTATTAATTATTTTAAAAAATAATAAATTAATTGTTCGAAATAGGTTGATCAAACAATTACATCCATTGACTCAAATTAGTCAATTCGCCCATAGGATCATCGATTTGGTTTTGAGAACACTGAGTTACAGACACTAATACTTTTTTTTTTTGCTATTTTTGTCCTTAAAATTAAGATTATGGGCTCATCTGAATTGTACCCTTACAAAATTAGGCGGTTTTAATATTTTGAAATTTTATTTTTGAAAATAAAAAGTCATGGATACAATTTTTTATTTAAAAAAATCACTGAAGAATTGTCAAATTTCATAAGAGGTAAATCTGGCTTGGTATTATATTGAAACTGGTATTACTTAGTTGTTATTTGTTGAAAGATGAATGATTGTATTTAAAATAAGAATATTTATTTTTTTTAAAAAATTTTTTCTCGTCATTTGATTGGATGATCCTAGTCAGGCATTGGCTAGCTCCATAGCAACATGCAACTTGCTTCCGATTGGGCCCATCCCTTGCAAGCTGTACCCTCTGGGACAGGTCAGTCAGCAGAATGATCACTTGAGCAGTCTACTACGTACATTTTCCTAACCATGGTACGGTTATATGAGTAGGGTTAGTTCTCTTGTCATCGATCCGAAAAGATTTCCTTTGACTATTATATGCGATTAAATCCGTCACCTTTTATACATTTAGTTCTAATTATTATGTCAAAATCAAAAGTCATCTTCATCCAACACGTGCATGGAATGCATTAAAATTTTCTAATCTATTTTAATTACAAAATATCAAAAAGTATTAAATGTCTATTTCGTCTAAACTATTTTTCTTAACTAAAACAGCCAAAGTAATTAAATGTCTATTTCGCCAAAACTATTTTTCTTACCAAAGACAGCGATAATGCAATAGAAAGCCGGTTTTAAAACTTAAACAAGCAACTCTAAACGATTTGCAACGGTGGATTCATCTTCTTATTCCATTCTCAATAGAATGATTTATTTTATAAGCCGGTGCGAAAATTTGCTTGAATAAAATTAATGATGACTGTGAAAACTAACGTTAAATGGATTAAACAAAAGAGGTTAAAATGATCTCCGCATGCTTTAATATCTTAATTATAAAAAACGAAGCTCTACAAGCACTATAATTAAATGCTCTTCGGTTATCTATTCTTTTTTTAATTGTTAAGTATATTTTTCCTTTTGTTTCTATTTAACCAAGTAATATATAAATGGTTTTATGTAATTTTTTTATTTTTAATATTTTGATAATCGATAGAAAATCAAGTTTGCAGCATCATTTATTTATTTAAGAGATAAAGTTTAATCAAAATCAAAGATACATATGAATCACTTTTGCTTAAAAATATATATGTGTAAATTATAAAAAATTGCTTAGAACCATTCATATATGCATTAAAATATAACAATATTTTATAGATATACTTATCCATATATTAATGATATTTTAAATCATTTAGATATTGAAAATAAACTTTAAAAATAATATTTAATATGAAACTATAGTATGATAATGATTTACATGTTTTTATCTGCGACCTCTGAACAATAATGCTAAAAAGTGTCAACTACTTGTTGCTTGATTAACAATGCTGGGTGTAGGCACTATTGGCACGAGATTGACTCCTACAAGAGGGACTTTGCATCTCGTGGTGGGAGCAGTTGCCTCTTAGGTGGGGAGCGCGTATTTTGTTGTTTTGCAGATGGTAGAAAAAATTGTAAGGATATTTGGGATTAATCTATAATATGAAATGAGAGAAGATGTAAGGACTCTTAAGCTTGATTTGTAATATGAGTTAAGATGAAATATAATCTTGTAAATACTGATCAAATTATAGTAGAAAAATTAAAAACTTCATAGAATGATATATAAATGATGTCAAACAAAAAATAAAGTGGATATGCCATTAATTATCAATGGTATAAAAATAAATAATATTACGTAAAAGTGAGGCTTCACAGAAATAAAACACATTTTTTTCATCATCATCTTTAAGGGTGCGTTTGGCAATTAATAAAACATGTCAAGTTAAAACTTTTCAATCTAAAACTTTTCATTTTCTATAACTATCATATTTTTTAATCATTTTTTCACATTTTCCTATACAACTATCATACTTTTCAATCATTTCTACACAACTATCCACACAACTATCCACACAACTAATCTATCTATTTTAACTTTATCCTATTTACTACTCATCATTACCTCTATCATATCACATCATTTGACAATTTTTACTTTCCAAAACTTTTCACCAAAAGTTTTATTTATTACCAAACACAACTAATTATCTTGATTCATAATCTGAAAGTTATTTTGTCTACTTGGGGCATGCAGTTTCACGCTCAAGAAATCGAATACAGACATATATCCGCCAATCAAGCAGTTGATATGGATGCATGTCTTCCAGACCATACATGGTAAATAGTTTTTCCCCTAGAATAATCCCCACAGTTAATGCGGAACTTGCCACCCCGACAGAAACACTCAGAATACTGAACCGGTGCTTTGCCTGGTTATCAAGAAATATTATATGGCCTTTTCTCAAAAAAAAGAAAAGAAATATTATATGGCCTTGTAGATGAACGGTCGCGATTACGTGGGCCCTGATAAGCTGGAACCTTCGGTGGGTTTTCCTTTTTCCCGACACGTGCTGTTTACATATTTGCAGTCTTCATAGACAGCTGACGAACCAGAGATTTTTACGATTACACCTTGACTCCTAACGGTCAACTAACACACTCTCCTCCCACCTTCCTTTTTCTCGCTGGTATAAAATCCTGCCAAAACAGCATCAATTTGAAAAACCGGATCGCAAGCCTTTCGGAAACAAAAAGAGGGGAAGATTTCCTTCTTTTCTTTCTCTTTCTTATTTCCTCTAGATATATATTATACATCGATCATGACAACGAAGAGAGGAAAGGACGGAATGAAGGTGAAAATCATCGAGACGCAGTTCGTAAAAACGGACCTCTTCAGCTTCAAGTCCGTTGTCCAGAGCCTCACAGGAAAAGACTCGACTATGGGGGAGAAGACGGTAGCAACGGCAGAGGAGAGAGTGAAGATTGAAACAAAGGAGCTGAATGGTGGAGCGTCGTGTGGAATGAATTTGCAGTTGGAAGAGTTGGAAAGAATGGTGGTGGAGCTGCAAAAATCGGAGGATTTTCGGGATTTGTGGGCATACTGAATTTTGGTGAATTGAATGTGCAACCAAAGCCAACCATTTTTGTTGTGGGTGGGATGCGATGTTGTATGTAAAGTGCAAGGAAGAATAATATTGCTCTCTATCTCTCTCTCACAGTTTTCATCATCATGCTCATGATGGGATATGTATATCTATCTTTTGCAATAAGAAATTCTCGGTGGAACAAGATACATAGCTAAAATATTCTCTAAAGATGGTTATTATTATTATTATTGATAATTTAAAGATGATTATTATTAAGTAACTCATGTGTGCTAGATACATTTCATTTAAATCAAATATGTGTGCATGCCACATCTATTGAAAAATATGTATTCATGTGTAAATTAGTAAAAGCGCTTAGATTTATATATATTAGAATGTAATAATATTTTATAGAATCATTTATTTATGTAATATAATATTGTAGATGGTTTAAAGGTGGAAAATAAAATTTTAAAATTGATATTTAATATAAATTTTTTTATTATATTGATTTTATATATTTATAAATAGAGCCTATACACAATGATACTAAACAAATAAAATATTTCAATAATAATATAAATAATATTAAATACAATCGATGAAGTAGATTTTTCATTAAGTATCAAGATATTAAAAATGAAAAAATTATATAAAAGATAAATTTTTATAGAAGCAAAGCATTAATAATATAACCCATATATAACCAATTCCAAATGGAATCATATATAATTGATTTTTAGTATACTTAACCTAATTCAAAATTTAACTTCTAAACTTGAAAAATAGTCTAAATTCTCATCACAAAGTCAATTCAAAATTTTTCATTGATATTAATTAAGTTAGACTACTATTTTATAAAAGCAAAATAATGTCAAGTGGGCAACTATATATATACATATTCAAGTGTAGTTAACTATCAATTAGTTATGGTAAAGTTGTCACAAAATGGGCCTACGTGATAATAATAGTAGTAATAATAATAATAATAATAATAATCTACTTCATCCATCACATTAAAAATTAGTTATTTACTAATATACTAAGTTTTATCTAAATTGAATATGTGTATGGGTCCCGCTAAAAATGGTATAAATTGAATGTAATAAAATAGTTTGATGCAAATAATAATTTTAAAGTTATTATATATATAGGTATTGACAGAAAATATAATTCATTTATTGTATTTAATATAATTTCTTTATCCAAAAAACTAAGTTTTATCTAAATCAAATATATGCATGGGTTACATTTGCTCAAAAATAAATATATTCATATGTAAATAAGAAAATATTTAGATTTATTCATATGTATTACAATATAATAATACTTTATATAATTATTTATCTATATAGAAATGACATTTTAGATAGTTTAGATATTGAAAGTACAACTTTAAAATTGATATTTAATATTAAATTATTTTATTATGTTGATTTTATACATTTATAGACAGAGCACTTTCATAGTGATAGTAAGCAAATGGAAGGATTTTTAAATTACTATAAACCATGTTAAATATAATAGACGGAGTAGATTTTCATTAATTGTAAAAAATATTCAAAATGAAAGAGGTTACGTAAAAGAATTTCGCAAAAGCATTTCCTATGTACGTATATATTTTCTTATATATATATACGAGCTGTTCTGGTGCAGCACGGCTGCACCAGAACAACGGTATATTTGATCAAAAGTGGACCACACACACATTAGAATGCAATGAAACTTTATAGAATCATTTATCCATATATGAATTTTATAGCAAATGGTTTATATATTGAAAAAATCACCTTAAAATTTTTATTTACATCAAACTATTTTATTATATTGAATTTGTATCATTTTCAGATGGGGCCCATATACATATCTAATTTGGATGAAAATTGGTAGAATAATAGAATACATTGTTCTAAATATAATGAGTGGAGTAGATTATGATTTGATGATCATGTGGGGCCCATTTCAACGATGCTCACCGGAATGCTACACCTGAATATTTTTGTGTGTGTATATATATATATATATATATAGGGAAATGATCCAGTGCATGCGACTGCACCGTGCAGTTCATGCACTGTGGGCCCCACCTGATCATTTCCCATAAATCCACCCCACCCATTGTATTTAGAATTGTTCACTTTATTACCATACCAATTTTCATCCAAATCCAACATGTGTGTAGTCTCCATCTTAAAATGGTGCAAAATCAACGTAATAAAATAGTTTAATGTAAATATCAAGTTTAAAGTGGTTTTTTCAACATCTAAACCGTCTAAAGTATGATTTATATATGGATAAATGAGTGTATAAAGTTTCATTACAATCTAATATGTGTGGGGTCCATTTTACAGCGGACTGCACCGTAATTACGGTGCTGTCCGACTGCACAGGATCGGTTCCCATATATATATATATATATATATATATATATATATATTTCAAGGACGACCACGGAATATGAATCAGACTAAAACATGGGATTATTGATTCTGGTAAACACAAACGATAATGATTCCTAACAGAATTTTGCCCCACCAAGACAGGCGATTACTGATTCTGGAAGACACAAATGATAATGATCCCTAACAGACAATTTGCCCACATTGAATACGACTGGGTTGATGGGGGGAGCTAGAATCTAATAAGGTGGGCGACGGGGCGGCCATTTGTTTAGGTTCAATCTGTACATATATGTATATATTATATGGGCGGCAATAATTCAATGTTTACATAAGCATATGGCACGAAGGCACCATGGCCACCATGGCTTAATGGTTATCCTCAATTTTTTGGGATTTTTAAAAGTAACGCTATCAAAAATAATTTTCATTTGAAAGTTATATCAGACAAAAAATAAAATATTTTAAACTCGAATATATAATTATTATTATTTTAAATAAATATACATGGATAAATAGAATGATAGTTTAGAATTGTAAAAATTATTTTAAAAATAAAAAATAGAGAATAAACGTGAAGCCTCCACGTTGAATCATTACCGTAAATCCATGTTGCCATGTTGTTCGCCCACAGAGTTTCTGGGCGCGTTCCCAGCAAGCACGCCAGTCTAGCTCCCAGAAGAAATTGTATAATGGCTCTGGCTAGCTACAGGACAACTCTGCATTCAATTCGCAATTGCATCGTACCGCACGGAACCCTAGCAAGCCGCAGCATAAGCATGCACGATGGCTAACGGGTGTGTGGCTTGTAATCTCTCTGTCTACACAAAAAACTCCGGTATATGTCATTCATTTATTTGTTTAATACAAAAAAAATAAAGTCAAATAAAGCAAGCGGAGGATAGATTTTTTTAAATTTTATTCCATATATGTTATATCATTTCAACTGATATATAATTGGACTATTAAGACAATCTTGAGTGAACAACTCACGTAAACTCCACGTAAACTCGGGAAGAACAAATACTAAGGGTGTGTTTGGTTGGAGGTAAAACTTTTGATGAAAAGTTTTTTGAGTAGAAGTTGTCAAATCAATAGAAAGTGATGTGATATAATAGAAGTAATGATGAGGAGTAAAGAGAATAAAGTTAAAATAGATAGGTTAGTTGTATGGGTAGTTGTGTAGAAATGATTGAAAAGTAGGGTAGTTTGTATATAAAAATGTGAAAAAATAATTAAAAAATAGAGTAATTATGGAGAGTGAAAAGTTTTAGATTAAAAAGTTTTAGTTGATACTTTTTTACCCTAAACAAACACACCCTAAATGCTAAAGTTACTTCCATGTGCGGATGACAAACTTGGAACAAGAGACGCCAAAACAATAGGTCAAGTCTTCTGACTGTTAAGGCAACACTTAGTGGCAAGCCCAGTATAGATGAAGATAGAATATATAGTGAAAATTGATGACTGTTTGGGAGAGACATTTTGTTTTTTTATTTATTAGCTATTAATATATTATATGAACAAATTATGTTGAAAGTATTTTAATTAGTTGGCAAAGTAAACGGGCTGTCCACTGCCTCTAAGCTTAAGGAAAATTACAGATGATATGACCGTTAATTAATTCCAAAAACAAAACGAAAACAAACAAAAGATGAAAAACCAAAATAAGGTCAGTAACGGAGAATAATAATAGTATTGTTATAGTAACTATATCATATCATCCCCTTAAATATGAGATTTTCTTAAAATGATAAATATATTTTCATTTCTATCTTTGGAACATATAATAAGTAGAGATGACATTTCAAAAGACTTTTAAAAGAATGTATTGACATGGTAAAAAAAAAATTATTAGAAGGGCTTTTCTCCAATGACGTTGAGTCCAAAGTGCACTTTCTTGGTTTCATTATTTTTATTTTTTTAGTTATACAAGCCATGCATTGTTTTAAGGACATTTATTTAACTTAAAATTTTATGTTTATAAAAGTCTATTTGGTAAGATGTTAAAGAAAAACTTACTTATTTCTTCACACATATCTTTTGATATGATTTAACATAGACTTATTCCATAATATGTAAAGAACTAGAATGACATGCAATTTCTTATTTTTAGACAAAGTTTTTTATTTTCAATAATAATAATTTGTTTTTCTTATTTTAAATATTATTTTTAATTCTAGTATAATTTTTCATTTTCATACATGATCTCTCTTCATTTAACCTCTTCATCTCATTTACATCTTATTCATTCCTTTGTATATTTTTTTATTAGTATTCCTTTGTATATTTTTGAACACACCTTAACTACCCGTTGTATATTTTTGAAAACTCTTTAACTATCTAATTACTCTTTTTTTTTTACCATTAGCTTTATATTCTAATATTTCTTGCGTCTTTATTATTTTCTTTACTCATAATCATTACCTTTATTATATCGCATTATTTTCACTTTTTTGTAATTTTTTCTCATTCTGATTTTTTTTTTTTTTACTTTTTTCAAACAAACACTAATATAAAAAATATAATTATAAAGAATCTTATATATTTGCTCTTGTTATGTATTCTGTCATATCATACGAATATCCACCGAGAAGAATAGGATGGATGACTTAGATAATTTTTTAAAAATAAAAAATAAAAATACACAAAAATGGGTGCGTATTGCACCCGGCTTCACCAAGAAAAGCCCTTGCTAAAGATAGTTAATATGTTGTATCAGTACGTTCACAGGGAGTGTGTCCATTCAAAAAAAAAAAAAAAAAGGTAAGTGCGGAAATGCAACCACTTCCAAAATACCCACTCGCTCCAATATTAATTATGGGCGGATTGCATGATCTGAATGTTAGAAATATTGTGGCACTTAAAAGGCTCGAGCAACCATAAATTAGTAATTTCCGGCGTTTAATAAATGGAGATGCATGCTCTCGTATCTGCTTTGGGTCTAGGGGTGTAAATAGGGTTGGGTTCAACCCGAGCCCGCATCAACCCGAACCGATTTATACCATGGTTGGGTTGAGGTTTTGGAAATTTAGTTTTTAAAAAATGGGTTCAACCCGACCCGATTTTAAAAATGGGTTGGGTTGGGTTAGGGGTCGGTCAACCCGACCCGACCCGATTTCATAAGATATGTATTTACATATATTTATGAGAGTGTATTTCATTCATATTGCTTAGATATTTAAATAAAATTGTGTTGAGTTTGGAAATTTGTTTGACTATTTGGTTGTCAAATGTTATTTGAATTTATTTGGTTTGGAAATATATTTGGTTAATTAGTTGTGAAATTGTGTTTGGATTATTTGGTTATATTGCATCGTAAATATGTTGTTTAGATATTTGCTCGCATTGGTGATTTAGAATAACATAACAGGTCAACTGAGAACTTAAGATGTTTGTAGCTTTGATTGGAAGCCAACTAAGAAGGTAAGTAAGACTATAATATTCATTTTTCTATTTTGCATAATTTACTGTAATAATTTTACTTGGCTTTCACTTTTTGACTTGTAGAAGATATCGATTGCTCAAAAATACAAAAACAAAAAAACGAATCAATTACTAAACTTATCCTCCACTTTTGAGCTATGTAGAACTTTTATTGGTACTTATTGTTTTTATAATTATAATTATTTTTATTATTTTAGAAATTCAGGTGAACAAAACTTTAACTAGCATTGATAACATGTGTAATCTATTAGCCCGATTTCTAACCCGAACTGAACCGATTTGAGGTGGGTTGAAATAGGGTTGGGTTAAGATGTGAAAAGTAGGGTTGAAAGTAGGGTTGGGTTGTGATTTTACAAGGTGGGTTAGGGTTGTATTTGTGCCAACCCGAGTCAACCCGACCCGATTTACACCCCTATTTGGGTCCCCAAAAACATCTTTCGGGCCGGGCTCGGTGAAATTTTCATGCGGTTCGTCATCCATGCAAGGGCTCCTTGCTCCAAAAAGTCTTTAGCCCGTACCCAAGGAATGCGGAGTATCCATCCGTACGCTCACGAACTTTGCCTTGGAGAATGTTTCCGTACCCTTTTCATCATCACGTGACATTTTAGTATTCTCCAGCTTGTTGAGAAGGAGCCAGTGACCTCCAATGGGGGGATGTATGATAGGAATGGAAAAAATTATATCGAAAATTTTAAAATTTATGTTAAAATTTAAAAAATATCCTGGGAGTGAGTGTACACATTCTATTAAGTATTGTAAAATTTTTAGAAACCTTACATTTTCATTTTTTTTAGATAACTAATTTATCCATTTCAAATACCAACGAGGCTTCTTTGGTTGCTTCCGTGCTAACTACAGTGCTGTGGAAGTTCAAAACTTGGTGGCGTCATTTCCTCCTAAAGTTAGTTGGAAGGTCCACCAATAGGAAGAATTTTAGGAATCTTGTTAGGAGAATAAATGGGATATTATTAGATGTTTGTAAAATAATGTAAAAAATTGTAAGAATGTCTTAAAGCCTGATTATAATATATGGGTTGAGATGATTATAATATAGAAACTATTAAAAAAATTTATCCATTTTAATTTTATTAATTTACTATTAATTATTATCCCTCTCATATCATATCACTTTTTTTAAAAAAAAATTCCTCTATTTTTTCCCAATACTAAAAGCACACAGGGGTGCCGCAATACATGCAAATATATGGACAAATTTTCCTTCTTTTAAGCCTTCTTTTTTTTTTTTTTTCTCCTCAACTTTGCATTTAGTTCCCACTAATGGATGAAATTCATTTTTTTTTAAAAAACATGGATAAGAAGCTTTTAAAATCTTTGGCACAAATAAAAATAATTTTTTTTTTGCTGGTATAAAAGTTAATGCCACTATTTTTAATAAATTTAGGTTAATTTTTCAACAACACCTGTTATTGTTGCCGGAACATTTCACTGTAATGAAATTTAGCAATGCAGCGAAAGTTTTTTTTTTTTATGAAAATTTAGCGAAAGTTTTAATTTGACTATATTTGACCAAATTTTTATAATTACATTAAATGCTATTTTTCGTTGCAATTAATATAAAGACAACTATATTTAACCAAATATCATCACTCAAAAGCAACCAATTATCTATAGTTTAAACAATCATTTGTAATGAACATATATCTAATGCAACTCAATATATATTATGCATAGACAAAAAATTAACTAGATTAAATGAATCCATTATAGTAATATTTAATATAAAATGCTGGAGCTAGTCTTTTTAATTGTGCTAAAACATTGAGTGACTTAATTAATGGCCATATTTCTAATATCATTTAGTATAAAAATGCTGTAGCTATTCCTTTTTAATTAAGGTTAAAAATGAATTCTAAAAATCATTTTCTTTTCTTTTGGATTAGGATTGAATGGAACCGCAAGATATATATACATACGTACACATATTTCTTGAACTACCAGCAAATAAACTTTTAGCGATAGGTATGAAAGCAGCACAGCTCAACATTTCTATTTGAAGCTTTCTCAATGCATGCTTATCCCAACCTTTTCACATATTTTAACTGAAATTTTTTTGTGTAAATTAAAACGGAGCCAAACTCCCATTTAAGGCGAATAGAATTCTATGCTTATGTATTTCAAAATGCAGGACTAAATAGGCCTTAAAACTTGGCTAAATGCGTAGAATTATGATGCTAAAAAGCCCGATGCAAGGGAGCAATCCTTCACTCGACCCGAAAATATATATTTTTTAATTTTTCTTTCCATAAACCATTCTTCTAAGCATGTTTAACCTATATAGTAAGGTTTGCAATTTTTGGAGACATGCATATAAATTTTTTTTGAGTTTCGAATATAGAAATTTTTAAATGGCCAAAATACGTTCATGTTTGAAGTTCAAAAAAATATGTACGTATCTTCAAAAATAATAAAACTTTTTATATGAATTAAATATATCTGAAGCAACAGTCTAATGAAAAGAAAATTTAAAAAAATTAAAAATACATGTTTTTGAGCTAGTTGTACATATAGCTGCTCCCACACATCCAGCTTTACAAAATCAGCCCTCATATATGTACCCTAAAACTTGTCAATATATGTATCAATTGATATAATAGCGTTGTTATAATAAAATTACTGTAAGTATATTATAAAAGGCTTTCGCGACAAATTTTTTCATTAAAAATCATCCTTCTGGGGCAATTTTTGTCACCAAAAAATTACTTTTTTACGACATATATTAAATTATTGTTAGCTTGTTCCTGACGGCTATTTTTTAGCTGTAATAATTATTTATATCAGTAAATATCATTTTTTGAATAAAAATGCTAAGAGACGCTAAAAATATGGAACGTTATGGAATGTCATAGCTGAGAAGTTTCGTCATTAATTATTCTCGGGATCTTCGGAAATTTGGGGAGGGATTGTAACTTCCAACACTGTCTATTTTGACTACTATAAATATGATAATCTAAATTAAGGAAAAGAAGTTGTACTCAAAGTCGAGCTCGGTTCGAATCCAAGCGCAATCGAGTCAGGTTGGCCAATCAGATCGATGGCCGCATGCAAAGGCTAAAGGGTCGATGAAGTTATCGCCAGCAGATGGAGGAGAAAGTAGAACTCCGTGAATGTTGGACTTTGAATGCATGAATCTTCCCCTTAACTACAGAGAAAATATGCTGCTAAAAGCTAATCTAATTGGCTAGTTAGCGCATATATGCATGTGCGGTCAAAGAAATTTAGGTTAATCAGTGACAGTGACTCGAAAGAAATTATAGTATAGATCTATTGCGGTATTTTACATAAAGTAGCCGTCTTGGATATTATCCTGGGGATTCAAGCCGCCAGCCATGTGAATTCAGACAGACAGCTCAGAACTAGAATTCAGAAGAACCGCACTGCGTGCAACGACGCCTTTTTCTTGCATGCGTCTCTGTCTCCACCGTTTTCCTCGTTTTAAATTCCTGCATTAGTTCCGTGTCGAACTGAAAGGTCAGCCTGGCTGGCCTGGCATGTTGGTATTGTCAAATCCTTCCCAGGCTACATTCAACCAGATCCAAAACTACGTACTTTGTTTGTTGCTACTCGGGCCGGCACCAAGAGCGACACCTCATACGCAGATGAATTACTTAGCAAATAAGTAACCAAATTCATGAACTGTGCGAAATAGTAACTTCCACTTATCTGTATTCATATCTTTTCCCCGAAAAACAAAAAAGCTTAAAGAATCACCGATTCATTAGAGTAGCTGGATCAATTAAAATAACCAATGGGGATTGTTTTTGCTTGACAGTGAGGATCCTTTCTTAACGTATAACAGTTGAAAAAAATCCACTCACCCCCAGTCCCTACCCATCTTTTTATATCATTTGATATCTTAATTATCAACCCTTTTTATTATTATACATATATTTCATTCATTTTATCTATTTTAACTTCATTCTTTTTACTCTTGATTATTAAACAATGATTCAGTACTCATTAGATATATAAGCATTGGACCTTCATGCTCACAGTAATTATTAGTTTTATCACATCACATTATTATATCAATTTTTATACTTTTTTCATTTCCAATTTACTAATTTTACATCTTCCCAACCGAACATCATCAATATGCTCATGAACATCAAATAACAGCTAGCACTTGAGGCTTAAGAAGACAGGAAAATTAATTAGTAGTTTTCTCTCCCAGTCAGGGTTTGTCTTGTACGCGTCATGTCGATGTGGACGGTACTTTTACATGTTTGTCATGGAAATTGGATAGCGTGGAGTTGGTGACGTTCGTGAGGTGGAAAGTTGCCCTTTTAAACCATATTCACTGTGCCTGCTGATCATACGACCAACGAAAAGGTTTCTTCCCAAATCCCTTTTCTTTTGATCCACCAACCAAATTAAAAGACCAGATAGCAAACTTTTAGAAGTGTTTCAATGGGTGGTAATGGTTTTGGGAGTGATTTCACAGCCAAAGAAAACCTACTTCAGCACTTTAAATAAGAGATATTAAAACAACGAATAGATTAGATTTTAAATCAATCATCAATATCTTAAAATTAAGAAAATTATATAGCGGACCCTTAATTTTATATATGGTTTCATTTCCATGTAATCCCTCTATTTTTAAAATGTTGGTAATTAGTATAAAATTCAATTTATTTATTATATTTAACGTAATTTGTTTAGCAAGAAATCAAGTTTTATCAAATCAAATGTGTGAATGTGTTATGTTTCCTAAAAAATAGACATATTTATGTGTAAATTAAGAAAAATACTGAAATCTATTTATATGTGTATTAAAATATAATAATACTTAATGAAATCATTTATCTGCATAGTAATGACATTTTAAATGATTTGAATGTTGAAAATACTACTTAAAAATTAATTCTTAATATTAAATTATTTTATTATAGTGACTTTATACATTTATAGATAGAGCCTATATATAATGATGCTAAACAAATGAGATAATTTTTGTGATAATATAAATAATGATAAATACAATAGATATAGTGAATTTTTCATAGACAATCGAAATGTTAAAAATAAAAAGGATTACATGGAAGAGAGGTTTCCTAGAAAATGAGCCTAATATATATATATATATATATATTATGATGAATGAAAAGACACATGATGCTCCTTTTGGCCTTGTTGGGATGACATGTGAAGGAGATTTATCATAGTGTGCTCCATTGACAAGTCATAGTAGCAAATTTTTATTTCATATAACCAATTTTTTACTCATATATCATATATATTTGACTGTATTTGATGTATTTTGGTTGCAATTGATTATTTAAATAAAATTTTAATTATTTTCAAGTTATGACTTTTAATTAAATATATATTTTTAACATTAAATGCAAGCCTAAAAGTAATTTTTAATGCAATTACAAAAAAATGGAAACAGTAATTAAATTTTGGCTATGATTAAGATAATACTTAGCTACATTTGATACTAAATGCAGCCATTCACATGTTATAAAATTTATAGTGTGTCAAATCCCCAGTAAATCAGAAAGATCTTTTTCTTTATTTGCAAAAAAAAAAAAGACATTCCATTCACTTATCTGGTTGAATAAAAATCCATTGAGCATAAATATACTTGTTTAATTCCCACATTCAATAGATGTCTTGGATTGAACTTTTGTTGAGACCCCACCTTAGCTTTTCAGCTCGAATACCAAGCTTAATTAGCTGACGCCAGTTGAGCATAGTAGCCTGAATATATGGTATTAAAAACCACAAGAGTATATCTAAATCTGCAAATATTCCTAGCTAAAGTGCACTTATCCGATCATCATCACCGAAATCAGGTTCCAACTGGGTGACAAAGATGCACTGGACGTATGCGAGACTGCTTTATCTTTTTTCTTCTTTCGTTGCATGTACAGACACATGCTTTCTGTCATGAACCTTCGCGCAAAGCAGGCGCGGAAATCGGACTTTTCTGATGCGTTGCTTGCGTAGCATTCACTATAAGGAATTTTTGGGCGAGTTTGGCAATGTGTAGAAAAAGTAAGTTAAAATTTTTCATTCTAAGGGTGTGTTTGGTTGGAGGTAAAACTTTTGATGAAAAGTTTTAGAGGTAGAAGTTGTCAAATTGATAGAAAATGATGTGATATAATAGGGGTAATGATGAGGAGTAAAGAGAATAAAGTTAAAATAGATAGGTTAGTTGTATGGGTAGTTGTGTAGAAATGATTGAAAAGTAGGGTAGTTTGTATAGAAAAATGTGAAAAAATAATTAAAAAATAGATTAGTTATGAAAAGTGAAAAGTTTTGGGTTGAAAAGTTTTAATTGACAAGTTTTGGCCCAAACAAACACACCCTAAAACTTTTCACTCTCCATGACTACCATATTTTTTAATTATTTTTTCACATTTTTCTATACAACTACGTTACTTTTCAATCATTTCTACACAACTACCAACACAACTAACCTATCTATTTTAACTTTATCTTTTTTACTCCTTATCATTACCTCTATTATATCACATAATTTGACAACTTTTACTCTCTAAAACTATTCATCAAAAGTTCTATTCATTCCCAAACACACCCTTTGTATGTAACTATGCATTTGCACTCAAATACAAATCTGGCTAAAAATAATGGTAAAAGCAGATAACTTAGAGATAATTGTAATAAACTCTTAATAGTATTTAAAGCTAAATAAAAATAACTGCATATAACGTTGTGTCTAACCAAATTTTTTTTGGCTATGCAGCCAAGTTTTAAATGATGACAACATATCCTGTGCAGCTAAATATACAACCAATTTGTTTACTGTATCTACTTATTAGCAGCAAAATGCTAGCAAATAAATCAGTATTTATATTATATTTAACTAAGCTAAGGGTACGTTAGTTTGACACAAAAATTATTCAATCCAAAACTTTTCACTATTTACAAATACCTTATTTATAATAATTTTTTATATTTTTCTATACAATTATCATATCTTTCAATCATTTCTGTCAAACTACTTATATAACTAACATATTTGTTTTAATTTTATTATCTTTACTCCTCATTATTATCTTTATTATATTACATCATTTTCTCCTAATTCAAAAACTTACACTGAGAACTTTTCATCTATAAATTTTCTTTCTTCCCAAACACAACCTAAGTGCTGCATCTAAGTTTTTTTTTTTTTTTTTTGAACTAATGCATTTTCACACCATACGATATGTATCCTCCCGTAAGTGGATCATAAATTAATCAATCCAGAAGAAAGTACCACTCGCACGTAGGCTTCACGAAGATCACTAATCATCGTGATTAATTTTATTTTTATCGACCTTTGGAAAATATATGTGATAATTAAAGGGGCTTAATTAGAGTAGATAAAACTGTCACTTGAACGCCCTGAAAAGGCGATAACATGTGGGGATGTTTTTGGAACTGGATGGTCCAAGAGAAGTGGCCTTTATTTTGCTGTAAAAGCGAGTATGGATAAGGAGAGAGACGTCCCGTCACCATGCCATAATGAAATGCAAATATACAGTGCATTCGTTATCCTCTCCTGAAAATTGCAGACTTTTGTTTAGATTATCAGGCCATCCACGACCGTCAGATAAAGCTGCAACTCGGTTTGTGTTTTTTCAAAACCTACTTACGAAATGGTTTGAAAGTGGTACCTACAGAAGCATGCATATAGACATAGTGCGCTCTGACGTTACAACGGTGGTCCACACATTTCAAAAAGTCCAAGTCGACATCGCGAGGACAATGTCACGTTCGGCAATGGGCTTGTACCCAAACCATCCAAATGCAGCCATCCAGCAATCGCCGTGGCTGGTAAAGAAAGTCTGCTCTATTTTCATTTATTTATTTCGAAATCCGCCAAGTTTTTGGTAATTATGTGATGGTTAACTAATTTTCTATAAGTATATTTCGGTCGGATATAAGAGTTTCACTGTAATAAAACTTGTTATACATGGCCTCCTTTCTACCTTCAATTTTCAATTTTACTTGCTTTTGGTTGTAAGTAGCCAAATTTTAATATTACTTTTAGTCAAATAATTATTATTATAATGACTATAATGATATTTGATTACAGCTACTCTGAAAATTGGTCGCATTTGACCACATAAGACCGCTTTTTAAGTGCCTAAGTATTTGCAAATAAATAAATATTTTGCAGCCTTTCATAAAAAAATAATAAATATTTGCAGCCAAGTCAAGATATTTGTGCCTCGTTCAAAACAACATATCCTTATGCTTCAAAGCCCTTCAGTCCAAGTACTTTCCAAAAGGGAACTTATGGGACGGCTAAATGAAACCAACAACATCTTATACATGGAATTGCATCCTGAAAGCGAGAATCGTCATCGAAGAGGGAGGTAGATGGAGATTGGGGAATGGCAAGGAGATTAGATTTTTTTAATGACAAATGGTTAGACAAGATGATAACAAGAAGGGAACCACTACTTGAAGGAATATCAGATGGGCAGAAGGTATGTACATTCATTAAACAGCAAAACAGGACTTGGAAGAAGGACTTGATCTTGGTAACTACAGAGGAGTAAGCGTGGACGAAATAAGCCTGATACCTATTCCACCCAATAACACAACTGATGGCTGGTATTGGACCCAAGAAGCAAATGGAAATTTTATTGTAAAAATAGCCTACGGGCTGATAATCTCTAACAATCTTTATTTTGCAAGAAACTCTTGGGGAAGAAAAGATCAATGTGAACCTCAAGTAAGAAGAATGCTTATGCAGACATGGAGAACACAACTACCAAACAGGATCAAGATTTTTGGATAGAGATTACTCCAAAACGCTCTACCTATGGAGAGAAACCTTAATAAGAGAGGCTTGGGGGTTGATCCTAATTGTCTGTTATGCAAGAAGAGGTATGAGGATACCAACCACCAGTTTGTTTTTTGTGAAAAGATTAGCCTTACTAGAAGGAAGCTATTCCCAGACAAAAATCCATGGACTCTAAAGGGAAGTAGTGAAGTATATTCTCAACCAATTAACCCAGTTCACATAAAAAAAAGATCTAGCCATATTCATTTTGATTTACTGGAGAGCATGGTACCTCAAAAATAAGTGCAGATCGCAACAGGAAATGCCAGAGGATAGTGCTGCAATTATTGGGAGAGCCTCAATACAGCTAGACTGTTTGAGGGGAGGAGGGGACTAAGCACCATTGACAAGCAGTTAAACCCAAAGTGGACAAAACCTCCAAATGGCTACTACAAAGTGAATGTCGATGGAAGGAGAAACCATAACGGGGAGTGCATGGGAGTAGGAGTAATCATGAGAGACTCTAAGGGACATTTTTTTTGGTAGCTTCGGGAAAGAAATTGAAAGGTGCTATGGATAACCTCAATATGGAGACACTAGCAATACTTGAGGGACTAAAGTGGGCAACAGAAATGGGACTGCAAAATGTGATAATGGAGACGAATTTCTTAGTATTGGTGAGTTTCATACACAATGGAGGCCCCATTTTGTCCATTGTAGGCCTTCTAATTTAGGAGATCTTAGCTCTGTCTCAGTCTTTTCAATTTGCAATACTTGGACAAGTATTGAGAACTGAAAATGGTTGTACTCAGAAAATTGCTGAGTTAGCTGCTAGGGGTAAAGAGGCCAAACTGTTGTGGTGGGGAAACTCACGAAATGCTATTGTAAATCCATTATGGATGTGTTTGGGAATTGATAAAACTTTTGATGAAAAGTTATAGAGATGAGTAGTTGTCAAATGATGTGATATGATAGAGGTAATGATGAGAAATAAATAGAACAAAGTTGAAATAGATAGATTAGTTGTGTTGGTAGTTATGTAGAAATGATTGAAAAGTAGGGTAGTTGTATAGAAAAATATGAAGAAATGATTAAAAAATAAGATAGTTGTGGAGAGTGAAAAGTTTTAGATTGAAAAGTTTTAACTTAACAACTTTTTGTTGTTACCAAACACATTCTATATATGGATCTTCTGTGCTCTTGCTAAGTGTTAATATATAGACAGCATATTGCAAAAAAAAGTCAATATATTTCCGACCAATTATAATTATATGTAGTTAAGAAAAATGACTGCACTTAATAACATTTGTTGCGACGTTGGAAGAAACTAAAAAAAATTATAAAAATGTCTCAAAAAATATTAAACAGCTGAAAATGAGACTCAGGGTAATATTAATGTAGAGAGGAGTAAGTCAAATTGTATTAAAAAGCAGCCAACATTTGAGCCAATTCACTGAACATGACGTGTGTATGACTGGTATCACAAAAAAGTCATGAGTCGGACAGAAAAGACGCCGTATGTGACCGATATACTAACCTGCACAATGTACAATGCATACAAGTCAGGTAGTTGAAAACATCAAAAGTATATACGAACTTTTTGTCATCATCCCGGAGATCTGTTGTCTGCTATATAAAAGCGAATTATCATCTCCAAATTCTCAGTAATAATCGTTCAATTGCAATCAATTACACGCCAATATTGCTGTCATATCAGTATAAAAGAATAATTAACTTTAATATCTTATTGGAATTCCCACCACCAATCCCTGCAATAATAACAACATTGAATTGGTGGTAACCTTTTTTTTTTCTAAAGTCCGTGGCATTAAATAATTTCATATTTTTAGCTCCACTTGGAAGCTAAGTTTCAATAATGGTGGCTGGCAAATCAAGCTTGTCTACTCATGATGGGGCCGGCCGGTCGACCAGAATTCAGACTATAAAAATTGAAATAGATGAATTTAACTGTCCAAACTACGGCCCTTTCATACATGAATTTAACATGTCATGTATGCATCCGACCATCACATCGAGTCCCACAAAACCATTCGTAGCTGTGTGACCTGTGTCCAGAAAAATGATGGATGCGTAATGATTGGGTCCGCCACAGAGTAGCCAAAAATGATTCACACGGAATTCCTAGCGGCGCCCACGCCCCAAAAAGAGGGGAAATGCAGTTTCTGCAGTTTTCTTTCAACACATAAGCTGCGGCTGCCGACGAGACCTTGCGGTCAAACGAGCGGAACGTTCAGACAAGAAAAGAGAAAAGGACTGAAACCATCCTTTTCCTAGCGCGCGCTCTCTATATATATCATCAGAAGTATCTGTAAACATGCTAAAGAAGCAAAGCTTTGAAGTGCCTGTTGCAGGGGAGGCAGAATCGAGAGAGGAGGGAAAACACAACTCTATATATATATACTCCGTTCTCCAGGGATTCAAACGTCAGCCTCTTCTCATGGCTGTCTCTACCTCCTTTGCTGCTCTAATTTCTATTTCCCTTCTCTTTTCTCTCATTTCATCAGGTATAAATATATATATGTATAATCTCTCTTTAATTTCTACATTTTACTTCCTTTTCCTTGGTTTTATTTTTTTAAAAAATAAAGATTCCATTTAACCGTCGACTTTTTTCACTTGTAGAGTTCGGTTCTATACAAGGAGTTGCAGCTCTGGGTATCAACTATGGTCAAGTAGCCAACAACCTGCCCTCTCCGGAACAAGTTGTCTCCCTCCTCACCTCTCTAAAGATAAACAAGGCGAGAATCTATGACACCAACCCTCAAGTTCTGAAAGCATTCGCCAACTCCGGCATCAGCCTCATCGTCACCGTCCCCGACAACCAGATCTCCACCGTCATAGACCCCACGCAAGCCCTCCTCTGGGTTAACACCAATGTGAAACCGTATTTTCCAGCTACCAACATCACCGGCATCGACGTCGGCAATGAGGTCTTCTCCAGCGAAGACAAGGCTATGATGTCCAATCTAGTCCCGGCCATGACCAGCATCCACAATGCCCTCGTCCAGCTGGGCCTCGCCTCCTACATGCATGTTTCAACAGCTAACTCACTGGCGGTGCTTGCGGCGTCATCTCCACCGTCGTCCGGGGCCTTCCGTGAGGACCTCGCCGGCGTGATGAAGCCCTTACTCAAGTTCTTGCATGACACTGGTGGCCCATTTTGGATCAATGCTTACCCCTATTTCGCATATAAAAACAACCCAGAGGGATTCCCTCTAGACTACGCTCTTTTCAATCCCAATTCCGGAGCGTTGGACCCTTACACTAGGCTACACTACGACAACATGCTCTATGCAATGGTGGATGCGGTCGCCTTTGCAATCTCCAAAATGGGTTTTAATGATCTGGATGTGAAGGTGTCCGAGACGGGGTGGCCATCAAAAGGTGACCTAGATGAGACGGGTGCAACCATAGAAAATGCTAGGATTTACAACAAGAACATGGTGCAAAGGCAGTTGGTGAACGAGGGGACCCCACTCAGGCCTCACAAAAGCTTAGAGATCTACGTCTTTGCATTGTTTAACGAGGATATGAAACCGGGGGCCACTTCAGAAAGGAATTTTGGACTGTACCAGCCTGATGGAACAACGGCTTATAACGTCGGCCTCACCGAATTATCGGACACTGCTGCTCAGGCCACTGCTGTTTCTCTTGCCACTGATGCCAGTGAGGTATAGTACCACCTTGGATTTCTTCCTTTTACTTTTTTCTTATTATTATTTTTCCGTTCATAATTATAAAATGGTAATAACATTGTGCATTTTTAGTTTAACTTTTCCTCATTTCATGTTGTTTCTAAGTAACGGTATGTACGAAATTAAGTTGCATACGAAATACTTAGATTATGCCTTAATTACTTAGATTTATTAATATGCCTTAATAAATTCCTACAAAATTTATTATTAATAAAGACATTCGCTGTAATATGTTTACCAGAAATATATGTCACAACATGTGGTATAGATATTGCAACGAACTTTAATGATAATAATAATATTCGCCGGAGGGATATTATTAAATATGATGGATCTATACCAAAACGAATAGTCAATTTTACAATTATTCTTAAATGTGTAAAACAAAATACAGTCAAAATCTTTAGTCAATATGAGATTTATGGCCGCATCGACAGAAGCTGTAGCAACCGGTGTTACTTTATATTTCTTTCCTCATTTGTCCTACAGTCAATAGTCTGTGAATCCAACTGAACTTTGTAGGAGAATTTTTCTATGCTCTACTTTTTATTAGTGGTAGATCTTTCTCTGATGTTATTTCCATATGAAAACAGGCAGCTAGGGACACAATTGGAATGGGTTATTGGCTTTCGGTGTGCCTGTTTATTCTCCTGGCTCTAGGAAGCTGGCCCTTCTAGCTAGCTAAAAGAAGTGATTCTTGCAGAACCTTTCGGCAACACGAATGTGCAAAAGGTGGCATTTTTTCAACAAATGTCACTGCACACGAAAATGCCAAAGACTTGAGCCAATGTAGCCAATCAGGTGCATACATTTATCTTTCTTGGGCGATGGATCACCTTTTATTTGAAGATAACGCATGCCAGCCGTTGGAATTAATTGGCGCTCTTTTCGAATATTGGCATTTGGCAGGCAAGGGCTCTTTGCTTCATGTAGAGGTGGAGGCAGCGGCACTGCTCTTACTGAAATCAACGGCTAGGATTCGATGTTCTTCTCCCCCTGTTGATCACTTGAGAAAAAATATTCATGAATGTGAACCATTAAAATCATGGGCCAAAACCCATTTAACTATTTTCTAAAATTTTCATTACATATAATTGCGATCAATGAGATTCATGTTTGGATGGCTAAGAATGATTGTGTACGTGCATGCGGATTAAAAAATTTTCAGGAAAGGCTAATTTCGCATGGCCCATCAATTATTTTTCTATGTTGTTTATTGTTATTCTTCTCCTTTTTCTTCTTTTTTCTGTCATCTGGGCTTCTCACGAGAAATGGAAAGGAAAGAGAAAATCAGTCAATCGGATGTATAAAAGTTCGGGCTTTTGTTGTGATCCTTTTTGCAATATGAAGAGCAGCTCAGCTTTATTCCCTCAGCAAAACCGTCCACTTTTGTGATGGCCTTTCGCTTTGTGACTTTGATGTGAGATGGTCCCCTACTTTTTCAACCATTTGATAGTTTTTCTACACCATTAACTTTCGTCATAGAAAACAGCTTGAATGGACATGAAGGAGCTTAGGAGTTAATTGTTCACATTATGGATGGGATAGGACGGAGTGTCGTGGAATCTTTCATTTTCCAATTTTTTTTTTCATTTTCAACAATAATAATTTATTTTTTCATTTTTAGTACAACTTTTCCAATCATAATATACCTTTTTCCATTCCTATCCTACAGCAACATGCTTTTAATTCCACATTCTCATCCAAGTTATGAAATCTGTTTAAAGCTTAGATGGGATGAGAATAAGAGATGAAAAAAATATTGTTGTATATTAATGATGAGAAAAAGTATATTTAAATTAGAAAAAATTATATTAAAAAATATATTATTATTTTTGAAAATGAAAAAAGTGTTTTAGGAAATAAAAGGGTCTATTCCATCCTAATCTCATGCTAATTTCATCTGAACAGTGAATAAATCCGAAGAAGTATTTGTACATATGACAATTTCATTACATGGGCGCTAAAACCTGAATTTGTTCCCCCTTTCTCCTCATTTCCCGTTTCCATTACTGCTAAAAATAATAATTTTGGCAATAAATCTGGCTGAAATAAAATTTTCTTGATCTTTGGTAAGGATAAATTTGGAAAATCATATTTTGAACGGCCGTTTGGTGTAGAGCTAAAAGTGTGTTCATATTTGGTATTTTAAAAATCGCATTTGTAAATATAATTACGATTTATGGTCATATATATGTGTATGTGAAGCGTAATCCCATGCGTCCGACTGTGGTACCCCCTCGTAATTATTTTTTAATTTTTTTATAAATATAAAAAGTTAGTTGTGCTTAATCTATAAACTAAGTTTTAGTAATTCTGATTGTGTTTAAGTATTTTTTATTTTGAAATATAGTGGTACTTTAGTAATTTTCTGCTTATGAAAATCACAAAAATGTCATTGTATTTATAAATAAAAACACTTAAACACATCTAATAAAACTTGGTTTATAGATTAAGCACAATTAACTTTACGTGTTTATAAAAATAATAAAAAATCCTGGTCGAACACATGAGGGGTCCCATGTAGCAGATCAGGCCTCTATATATATGGTCCAATTTATGAAGTCACGTGCATTGTTAAACAAGAATTGTATTCAAACAAGAATTACTCATTGAGTTTCACAATTCAGTCATTTTGCTGCTTGCAAACTGGCTAGTCTTTTATACATGATATATATTATCTAATGTCTTTACATTACCGGGAAATTACTTCAAGAAAATTAACATTTTGCAAAGTAATTTTAGCGACATTTAGCATTTTTGTTGACACATTTTGCTCAAAATAGGACCCACACGATCATTAAATTATGAACTATGCTGCCTATTACATTCAAAATTATTTATTTAATAAGCATATCAAATTTCATCTAAATTGAATATGTGCACGGGCCCCATCTGAAAATGATGTAAATTTAACATAATAAAATAATTTAATGTAAATAACAATTTCGAAGTTATTTTTTCAATGTATAAATTATCTAAAACATAGTTTATATGTGAATAAATAATCGTGTAAAGTATTAATATATTTAAGTGAATATATGACCTATTTTGAGCCATACACACCGAAACTTATAATACATGTAAACATAAATTATCGTCTTTCTTTATTGTCAAAGATATTATTTAACGATATAAACAATTATTGTTGCTAAAATTTAAATTTTAAATTGTTGTTAAATTTTTCGAGAAATACTTAAAGTAACTTAAAGTCGAAACATTAGATAATATAAAATAATGCATGTGGTGACAAAGTTTAACAATGTTAAAAGTTTATTTACTTGTGTAAATGATTACATACATCAGGGTACATTAAGCTTCGACGCATCTAAGTACAAAAATCCATTTTTAATATTTATTTTTGAAATTTTTTATACAACTATTCATATAAGCGTATTTAACATGTATATTAAGTTTTACCATTTTAGGAGATTTGTAGATTTTTTTTGAATTTTTTAAAATCAGCGGTATTTTATAATTTATTCAAAATTATGAAAATACTACTGATTTTAAAAAATTCAAGAAAATATCTAGAAATCTTTTAACATAGTAAAACTTGATAGTCATGATAAATACGTTTATATGAATAGTTGCATAAAAATTTTCAAAAATAAATTTTTGCACTTGGGTGCACCTGGGTGTACCAGATAACATCTCATTTACTTGTAGTGGATATTTAGGATCCTGATATAGCGCACTTGGATATACTTAGCCTCAGTGCACCTGGGTGCTTTAATCTTTTTTATTTTTTTGAAATTTTTTTATACAATCAATAATTTAAGTGTATTTAACATGTATATTAAATTTACTATTTTTGGAGATTTTTAGATTTTTTATTTTTGAAAATCAGTGACATTTTTAGTGATTTTCGCTAATTTTCAAGAACAAAAATATCTAAAAATCTCTAAAAAAATTATAAAACTTGATAAATTATTAAAAATTCCACTGATTTTCAAAAATAAAAATATTTAAAAATCTTCAAAAATTATAAAACTTGATACACATGTTAAATACGCTTAAGTTAACAGTTGTATAAATTTTTTTTAAAAAAACTAAATAAGAGGTTAAATGCACCCGGGTGCACGCCTCCACTGAAATATTCTGCCTTTGAGTAATTAGTTACCTTGATAAATATTACTTGAATTAGACCAAGCAGCTAACCAAAATGCCCACTAGCTCTTAGTTTTTTCCGATTTAACGGCCGGTTTTGAGTAGTAAATTGGGTATGACCGATTGAGCAGCCGGGCCAATCTGCTCGGTTCTAACTTTTATTGGTTCTGATCACTATTATAAAAAAAATCTTTTGAAAATTTAAAAAATGTTTAAAAAGATATTTTAATTTTACGTGGTTGCTAAAAAACTCCGTAAATTTTTAAAACATATTCAGAAGTATGCTTTACTCGCTGCACCGAAAGGTCTGGCTCCGCCAATGGCTCTAATTGATTCCGCAGCAGCATGGGCATCTAAGAAGCTTCCTATTAGTTTCTTGGTGATTTTTTTTCTGTTTCACCATTCAATTGTCAAAACTAAACGTGTATCTTCAATCACTGTTGATTCAAATCTAAGTTCACACAATTGATGGTGACTGCAGATGCAGTTGGAGAAACTGATTTCATGGAATCAAAGCTTCTAATTGATTTCGTACAGACAGATGTTTTTATTCGAGTAGAAGTCCATGGTGGCACCCTTGAATCGATCTCAGAAATCCACCATCAAAGCGGTACTATAGCATTTAAAGAGAATTATTTTAGTAGAAGGCTCAAAACCATAATGGGAAGAACCCATGATGGGTATTATCTTCCCTTTGTAATTTTCAAGTGTAGCGCTACTGCACCGTAAATACGAATTACGGTGCAGTGGCGCTAAAATAGGTCTCACATGATTATCAAATTATAATCTACTCCACCAATTGTATTTAGAATAATGTATTCTATTAACATATCAATTTTCATCCCAATTAGACATGTGTATAGACCCCATCTGAAAATGATACAAATTCAACGTAATAAAATAGTTTGATATAAATAAAAAATTTGAAGTAGTTTTTTCAAAATCTAAACCATCTAAAGTATGATTTATATATAAATAAATGATTGAATAAAGTTTCATTGCGTTTTACTATGTGTGAGACCCATTTTTGGACAACTGCACCACTATTCCGGTGAAGTGATGCTGCACCGGAACAACTCTCTCTCTATATATATAGCTGCATTAATTTTTACTATTCGTGTATGCATGGTACATTAAAACCTGTTTGTAAAATCAAAACTGGAATCAGAAATCGTGACAAAGAAGATTGTAATTAATGGATTGTGGGTAACACGCAATTAAGCAGGTGCAAATGATTGGCCATCATTCATTCATCTCCCTATATTTCATACAAAGCTAGCTTTGGAAGTTACTTCATAAAGGCAATCATCTTAGCCCATTATCATTTTAGTTAATCAATGGCCATCACAATCATTACCATGCTTCTTTCATAAACCTGCACTCCTTAAAAGACAAATGTCGGAGAGGTCCTGTCAACCACTAAGAAAGAAAAGAGCTACCCTGCTTATGCTAAATACAGCAGTAGAGAACGATATAGACAGTTCTCACGTCATATTTTCTCACTGCTCACCATAATACTCAGTAATCATTCTCCGGCGCAGCTGGTTAATCATGCGCATAATGGGTGGATTAATGGTCTGAATTTCCGCTTGAATCATATAATGCGTAGGAATTTTTATCAGCACATAGACATATCTAAAATGCCATTGGACCGTCACTGAATAAAGAAATGCAGCATTATGTCTACTTTTAGTCATTTATAGTGATTCAGAAGGTGATCGTAAAATGGTAGGCCCCCCCATCTCCAGCTTTCATTTTGTAAACTCACCAAGATAACGTGCTCCTGCAAGCAAACGTTATTGTTACTACATTGTTTTGGGCTTTTAGCAACCATTTGTTTCAAAAGATACCAATTAAAGACACTAATAATTATTGGAAATTTTAATTTTTAGTGAAAACGAAAAACATATTATCACTAAGTACAACTTAACAATAATTTAATAAAAAATGTTGCTGAAACCTTTTTTTTTTTTTTTTTTTTCAAATTGCTAGTTGGAGAAATCTGTGTGAGATATCCACCGTCAATTGAGGTTTTTGACATGAGGCAGCGTTAGTAGTTCCAACTTTAGCTTTTTTAAAACAATTCGAATAAGATAGGACGGCGCCTGCAATCAAAGAGGCAGTGGCCCTGGACAACGAATCCCGTGAAAATGCAGAGCGACAATCAAAAGATGCTAACAAATCCATGTTTTTTTTAATACGGAATACAAGATTTGACTGTCACTTTATTCTCCAGGCTTGCACAGGAGAAGGCAAAAGTGGCCACAACATTCTCAATTCCAATTAATGGATTCCAGTTTCACCATGAAATGAAGAACAAAAAAAAAAAAAAACAGTATCATTACTTGACAGTTCGTAGTCAAAGGTGTTAGGCCTCTTTGGCCGCGCCTTACACGGACGGATACACGGACGAAAAGTCATTTTTCCAGATTTATTGAGGCGTTTGGCAATCCAAAAGAAACAAAATTTTAAGTGCGTCAGTGAAAAATAAGCATAGCTAAACAAAGCCTTAAGCTGTTAAATTAAGTTATGCTTTAGTCATTTTAGAAATTATTATGTGGCTTGAATTGTATCTAAGCCACACCAGCCTATTCAATCCTTTCGAAACAGTACCGACAATTTCAAAATAGTCTGCCCGGGATGGCGGGCGCGTCAAGACGGGAAAAAAGAGTAAAAACAAAGATCTACAGTCCACGATAGACAAAATGGATGAATGAATTTTATAAACATTTATGGTTAAGATATTATATTCCATAAATTTTTTCGGTCAAGATATTATGCCTATTATTAGAGGTATGTAATTTTCTTTATAAAAAGTTTTAACACATCAATAACAAATGATGTATGATTTAGATCCATTCCTGTGCAAGTTGCAAGATAATAACCATCTTGCAAGAAAAATAAATGATTTGAAATGGCTTCCGCAGTTCTTCTATTGCAAATTGGCAGTTCCATTGCCCGCACTGACGCCTTTTATCTCCCGAAATGCTCCCAACAGCGGATAGCCCCACCTAAAGTGCTCATTTCAACATTGAGAATTTTAAACACTAATCTAGCTAAAATCATCAACATTGTAAGACAAATTCACCCAACAATCTGCGGTTTTCCAGTTCCATAATGCGTTTACAAGCATGCAACCATTTCCACATGCGTTTCATGGGTAAAAAAGGACGCAAGCCAGAAGGAAAATGGGTTCATAAATTAGAATTTGGGAAAAACAAAAAAAATGGAATGACCCTCGTTGCCGACAGAGAAAGTCCTACAATTCCAAATAAGCTTCATGGACCTAACGGCAGAGCTTACCAGAATACGAAGGGTGTAATGTAATAAACTCAGTTGCCTTAGCCGATCACGTCCATCCAAAAAACATCCCTAACAAAAAAATATCAATAGCTACACAGAACATCTTACCTACATACAGTTGAAGAAAATGGGCGTGGGAAACGGATGAGCCGGTCATGGGTCAAGTTCAGTTGCAGAAAAACGTCTTGCCAACCAAAGAAGATGGTACGTGTTGAAAATATTAGCCTTTGACACTCCATTCAACACAGCGACGTGAGTAAGTAATAAAACAAATCATGCAGGATCCTTGGCAGATCTCAAGTTAGTGAAACGTTCCCCCGTGGCATGCGAGGCCTAACAGGTGTCTTTGATGGGCTCACCCTAGACAAAGCATGAAAGTTCAGAATGTCAAAAAATAAAGTATTAAAACATGCTCAGTATAATCATCCTGAATTAGGAGGCATACCTAATAAGTAGAGATCCCAAAGCCATCCCACTGCAGTTCAGTGCAATAATGGCACTCTCTGCCTGCCAAGACAGTAGAAGAAAATACCAGTATGTGAGGAATTTCAAAAGGCAACATTCTATGATAGCCTCATGATCTGAAAATGGTGCAGAAGGCATGCTATTGTTGTGTGGCTATCCAAATCAATCCCTATATATCAGTCCTAGAGTAATAGCAGAATTTGCAATTTGTACAAAGAAATCTAAGCCACCAAATTGATTGAAATCTATTGATTTTTAAAACACTAGACAGCTGTCCAAATTCAAAAATATCATATCCTAAAGATCCTTTTCACCGGAGTTATTTTTGTTTGCACTTTGCAGCCCAAATTTAAAGGGAAAACAATGTTTAGTTTGCAATGAAACTATCCGACATGAATCTCTAAAGACTCAAGTCACTCAACTCTTTCTGTTAATCACACGCCCACATCTGTCCATGAAATGAACTTACATGCATCAGGTGTTAAAAAAAATAATAAACAAACTTACCCACTCTTTTAATATGATTTGATTTTTTAACTACTCAATTACTTTACTTCTTAATTATCACATCTACATTCTAATCATTTTTTCACATATCTATACAACTTCCTATTATTTTATCTTTATTCCCTTTACTCTTACTCATACCCCAATCATATCTGACTCGATTTTTTCGAAATATTTCCCACAAATTTTCCCTATTTTTTTTAAATACAAAATTTTCCATTGGCACTTAAAAGACTTTGAAGACTCTTGCCAGGTCAAAAATGTACCAAGAGTGTGTTTGGTTAGAGATAAAACTTTTTGATGAAAAGTATTCAGGGTAAAACTTGTCAAGTTGATAGAAAATGATGTGATATGATATGAATAATGATGAGGTGTAAAGAGAATAAAGTTAAAATAGATAAGTTAGTTATATGAGTAGCTGTGTGGAAATGATTGAAAAGTAGGGTTGTTTGTATAATAAAATATGAAAAAATAATTAAAAAACATGATAGTTATGGAGAGTGAAAAATTTTAGATTGAAAGGTTTTGGTTGACATTTTTTATTTCCAACCAAACACACCTCAAGTTGTATCCGAAGCTGAGATCAGCAATGAAGCAGTGAATTGACATATCTAAGTGAACACAAAGCTAATAGATGACACAAAATACTGAGTCACTTACATTCAATGACAAAACTAGATTCTTAGATTTTCCGACAGATCAAAACTGTAAAAATTCAGAAATTGGTGGATTTATTTACACAAGCAGAGAGGGTTTTGGCCAAGTCATTTGATAATCACAGCTTAGAGGTGCATGCTTGCAATCTTAAGATGGCTATTTAGGGAGATGCATGCTTGGGATTGGGCTGAAACTGAGAATGGGAATGGGTAGACCAAAGTCAAAATTCTGAATGGACCCAGCTATGGAAAGAAGACATTCCTTCCAAGAAAAAGCTACTGCAGTAATATATCCATCATTAGTACAAACACATACCCCAACAAACTCCACAAATGCAATGCGTGTTGAATGTAAATGATCCCCAAGTAGCCTTAGCCGAGAAACCTGTACAGCACAAATTACTCTTTTGACTACAAGGTGACAAAACATAGAGAAGCCACATTCAGAAACGGGTGAAATGCCAATTTTCTCACCTCGCCACAATATGTTTCAAAAAAGTTCTTTACATCTGCTTGAGAAACCTGAGAGAAAAAACTGAACATCTGAACTTCAAAAATCATAAAAATTAAATATTGGTGGTGCGAGCCATTAAAGTGCACTCAGAAGAACCTCCCAGAAAGTCAGCTGGATGTTTTGACTCCAGTCCAACACTGATCACAACGGGTAAAAGCTACAAACAAAGAAATTCCAGGGCAGAAGCTCACCGGAAATATGCTAGACCATTTGGGTTCTTATTGTCATCAAGCATTCACCCAAAAAAGGTCAAGACATAAATGTGACCAATATGAAAAAACTTTGTCAAAGTTCCATAAGCAATCTTACGAGCACACCTTAAACTATCAACAAAAGAGAAAATAATGTTCTACCTTCTTATCAATGTTAGTGCAATAAACCGTCCTGGCACACATTTCTCGCTCATCGGCTGACTGCAATAAAGTATGAAACAGTTTAGTAGAATAAAATATCCTCAAATGTGGTCAGAAATGATTGACTAATCATGGATATTAAAAATCTAGAGGTCCATATTATGACTGCCATCAAGGAAAAAAGTTTAAAATGCTGAAAATTACAGAAGCCCACCCTTGGAAGAAATGTGGGATTGACAGGTAAGATTGCAGTCTTGGAAGGCAAAACTCTGACAGGATAGAAGCCTAACATAGTCCCAGAAAGGCTCAAGGCTGCGGCTGCACCTTCTGTAACAAAAAATTCCAACAATGATTCATAGAATATGCAAAAAATTGCACAAGAAGTGTTCAGCTTTAGCATAAACTAATATATTTTTGTGTCACAATCGACTTACGCTCATCAGTGAACTCCACAAATGCAAATCGCAGAACTGAATGGGGATCACCACAGATACGGCAGTCAAGTACCTACAGTTTTGAATGACTTAGAGACGTTGCAGATGCATAATCAACAGCCAAACAGCATAATTACAGCATCCTTCATAACTTTCATCTCAATCTAAATTATCGACCCAACTATGTGAAAAGCTATCCTTGAGAAGGGGAAAATACAGAACAGAGCCCAACTATACAACATGCAGAGGAAGAAGAGTTCATGCAACATTTGAGAGGACAACAACTACAACTGCAAAGGTATTATCCAAATATTTATGTCCCGGGATCCAAAATTTCAATAACGAGATGAATACTACTATAGCCTGTAGTGACATGGTAGTCCATTTTGTGAACAAAAAGGAATGCTATGCAGATGTCTATTTGAACTTCCAGCAGATAAGTCCCACTATAAGATGGTGCACAGTTGTCAATGCTTTGCTGGAAATTATCTACAATGACATAAGATTATACAAGTCCAGTAGTCGACACTAAAGTAAGCTGGCCATCTGCTGTATACTTCCATGGTTTCAACATTGAATTTGACAATGTTTCATATACTAAAAACACTCTAGTGCACTTCACATGAAAAAATAGCACTATGATATGTAAGTGACCATCAGATTCTGATTATTCATGTGCTTCTTGCTATGTCACCATCTATTTGAGAGCACAAGAAACACAAAGTTGATGACAGACTTCCAATACCATCCCATGGATAAAAGGGAAAAGGAGTATCCTAATGCAAACTAACATCAAGAATATGATTCTTAGAATCAAACCACGCAATGATATAGATGCAGGAAGTGAAAATGCGTGAAGATCGATCAATCATCAATGGACATCCAATCACATCAGGGGTGGACATTGGGATGCAAGGAAATTAAATTTTTCAATAACTAGTGCAAAATGATTGCCTAATGTCCCTCTCAATTTCATTTCCCCTGCCTGCCTCTCTTCAATTATGATGATTAAGTCATCTCTAATTTGCATTAATTAATGATGATTCCCTTCATCTGCCTTTTGTAGTTATGATATTTTTTTCATCACGAACATGAACAATCAATCCTTGTTTCCTGAATTCTTTATTCCCTAAAATTTCTCCAGCAAAATCAACTTGACAATTTTCTCTAAACATAAAAGCAAGAATGCAAAAGGAATAAACAAAACCAGAATGAAAAGAAAAAGGCATCTATTGTCTAGATAGGACAAAGATCCTACAAAACCTCTACTAAAGGTTGAAACACTGAAATACGCAGTGTTTCTATATATTCACATGGAACTAATTACCTAGTAAAATGCACTGTTGGAAATGTGGGAAACAGCCAGTGCAAGTTTCATTTCCTTCCTACTACATGCAAACAGATCTAGTGCAAGGCAATCAACAGCAGAAACGAATCATCGCAATCAAATAAGAAATGAAATTATACAAGATGAATATAGCAGTGAATGATTAAAATAAGTTTAGGGGCTTCACACAGCTGGAAACCCTGAATGGTCCAACATGCAAAGAGTCATATATATAACATGCAGAATTCTCATCAACACAAATTATCTGAATCCCAAGTAATCTCATTGGAGAAAATTTTGCGTTTTCAGCTGCAGACAACCAATAGAATTTCAAATAGGTATAAAGCCTCAACATCTTCTATCATAGCAAGGTATACAGAACATAATTTTTGGTCAGGCAGGTTTCATCCAACTAATGAAACAACAAACCATGATTAAAATGATGATGATGCATCAAAGCTTCTAAAAATAACACTCGAATAATTCCAAAAGCAAAAAACAGTCTCAAGCATGCACATTTTATTGACCATCATTATTCTGCTGCGACACCAAGGTAAATCTGGGTCAGCACTATGATCATATATCAAATCGGCCACTAAAGTTCATAACATTCAAGCTTTCAAGTTGAAACAAAAAAGCAATGCCATCTGTTACTAAAGAAAAACCCGCCTCGATATCACTAAACAAAACTGACACAGTTGCAACTAAGGCTTCTAGATGAAAATCCACCTAGAAACAAAAAGATTATCACTATCAGCCTCATCAACTCCCTTCCATAAAACAACTAAAAAACAAATCTAGCCAAAACCATTGGCAGAGAGACCATATATTTGCATTGCAGAAAAGCCCAGCAATGAGATTACTTACTTGTCCACAGTGAGAAAACAGAGTAGCAAGCTGCTCTTCAGTCACCTGCTTTGGCCAGACCGAGGTTCAGTTTCAATTTGGTCACTCTAACAATCAAAGGGACTTCAAAATTCAACTCAGGTAACTTCTATTCTCCTTTTCACTTACATGCTGATCAATCTCCGCAACATACACCGTCCTCCGAATGCTATCTTCCCTTTGAGCTCTCAGACCCCTCCCATTCAACCGCCTCCTCCACTGATTGTAATTGGTCTTCCTCTGATGAAACCCCAGAAAAGCAGATAAGAATATGCGAGTCAGGTGCTACGCTCAAAACAAAAGTACGTTACAAAATTCAAAACCAGGAAATGAGAAAAAAGAAAGAGAAGGAGAAAATTTTTACCGTTCTCTACAGAAAGATAAATAAAATAAAACAAATATCAAAACAGATTTAGGGACAGGATTTGTACTATTGTTTTGCTAGCAATTTACACCAATGCATCATCCAATAACTAAAACGGGTGTGCATATCACCCAACTGGATGACTGGATGCAAATATCAATTATGACACTGATCCGTATCAGAGACATTGATCATATACATTCCACCAAAAACCATCGTCGGGAATGAAAAGGTACCACATTTCCTCTCAAACCCCATCAAGAACTCGACGACAACAAACCAGATGAAATGGAAGAGGGAAAAAGCTGATTTTTCTAATACCCTCCTAGCATTGGACGATCCGTCACTGCTGGAATCCTTAGACTGTGCCCGATTCTCGGCTTGGTACGAAGCGGGGAAAAATTCCTTTGCTGACGGATTCAATTTCGACAACAAATCGACGAGCTTCCGGACATCGCGCTGAAATTCAGCTTTCGAATCGTCGGCAGCTGGAGTGGAAGGACGATGGATGAACTGATCGTCGGAGGCGATCGTGTTCTCTGCAACAGCAGCCATTGACAACGAAAATTCCTGCCACTTCGTCAACAAATTCTCTCTCGGTCTCTCCCTGCAGAGATTCCGTGAAAGAGAGAAAATGCTAGGGTTTTAAAGGATTTTACGAGGAGTGAGAGGCGATTTTTTATCGTGATATCGATTGAATTTCGATGTCTAGAAATAGAGCTGCATTTTTTCTTCTTCTTCTTCTTCTTTTTTTTTTCGCAGACAAAATCGAGTGTCTTGAGTATTAAGTACTAACGCAGGAGAGCGTTCGGGGCCTATTGGAGAATTTTATTTCCTCTTCTCTTCTCAGGTGAGCGCGTTGAAAATGGCGAGCGTGTCAAACGTTCGCACAGAAATTCTCGGTACTCTTGCTATCACCATGGATTCATATTCACTCACCTAAACATCCAAAAAGGACTACACTACTCTAAGCCCCGGATAATCTCATTAATTTATGCCGCTCGATTATAATTTCCAGAGAAGATCTGAGGGACGATATTTTCTGAGTTACTTGGATTTTGGACTGATTTTGAGCTTATATCGGCCTACGAATTTTTCCACTCTAATTAGTCTGACTCCCCCGTGTTGAGCGGTGAAATGAAGCGCACGGGATGTAACAGTAGCAGATGTTAGGATTACTCAGTCAAATAAAACTGTCCATAAATAAAAAATTGAAGTAATTAGTTTTATTGGCGACGGCTGCAAATTTACGGTGGCGTTCGTAATTGGCAACCGCCCGTGTATCACGCGTCGTCATCGGCAGAGTATGGAATTCAGTGCTTTGGACTAGCAACTCTTGCGGATGACGTGGGCAAAATGGTTGTTGCTTTTGCAGCAAGCAATATGTCTTGAGTAACAGCTCGCGGAGGATTTGTTGGGATCGGGATTTTGCCAGATAATAATATAGACGGTTACAGAGAGACGAACAGATTTCATGGCTGACAAAAGAAAACCCGGCATTGGCGTTGGGGATAAAAAGCACCGGAGCTGTCTGAATTTTTTCTCGGTTTCAAAGATGGAATTGGGATTGGCGAAAGGTGGATTTTTCTTATCATGGTTTAGAGCTTGGAGCATCATGATGTAATAAGATGTGTTCGGATGACGCCCCTACCATAATGGCGATGCGGGGCAAAATTATTGCGGTCGGGGCCCACTGCGGCCATCCATATGGCAGCAACTGCTTTTGTCCGCATCTGCGGGAGGTGGGCCCCACGGATTGTGCCACAGCGGGCCTGTTGGCCGTTGCACCTCCCGAGGAGGGTTAGGCCGCTGCTCTGCGTTCTTGCGCCTCCCCCCGCACGACGTGAGATTCTCGCTCGTTTCTGCGCTGCTTTGATCCGCCGCATGTGTACCTCGTTGCCACGTGTTTTTTTTCTTTTTACCGAAGCTCTCCTCCATCCATGATGTGTGGAGTGTGGACCGTCCAAATACCTCTAGCGCATCTCTTGACATCCGATACACGTGCCGCATGGATTAATAATAATTCAATGCTCAAGCTGCTAGGATGCCATTTATTATTATTATTGTTAGCAGCGTTGTTGTTGTGATGGTGGTGGCAGCGATGGTGGTGTTATGTCTCGGTTGTATTCGTTCTATTGGCATATCTCTCGTGAAATGGCTGACTTTTCTTCAAAAAACTTCATTATGAAATCTAGACTTAAAGTCGTGAATTTATAAAATGCAATTCAATGATCTTATTTAAGAATATTTAATCAGGTAATTTTAATTTATTGAGAGACTTAAGTGGGCTACTTAGCAATGGAAGAATTTCAATGGATGCATGCAACTGTCACACCAGTAATAAACTTTTAGTGGGACACGATCATATAATATGATCATACTACACCATAATTATAATTATAGTGTAATCGCTTGCAAAAGAGGATTTGGACTGGCCAATATACAGCCGTTTTGAACCAAAATTTTTAGTTAATAGAATGGCTAGGATAAATTGGGATTTTATGATTTTATAGGGCCATTTGTAGTGGACTTTACCGTGCAGGTAACTTCAATGGATCAATTTCCGTTTGTAGTTGATAAACTATTTAATTGATGTAGTTTAGAGGAGGGCGTGTGGTCCAACTAGATATCCATACAACTGTGTAATTATCCAAACACATCCATTTTAAGTGGGTTATCTAATTGGATAGTGCAAATTTTCCAAGCCTGAAGGTAGAATGAAGTTAAAAATGGCGGGCCGTGGCTCTCACCTCATCATTCATTATCTTAATATAAATTCATCAATTTTCACGAGATCCTTTATAATAATTCCGCAGGTATTGGTCCGCCCGCATGCCGCAACTGACGTATTTTTATTTATGGACCGATGCGTCCTCAATATGATGCATGTTTTTCCATCTGGAAACTAGCCTTGATTTCATGCTAAAAGCATTTAATATATTAAGTAGTTGCTTAGTAGTCGTCCAAATATTTTTTAAAAAATGGTAGCCACAGATCTAGGACGGTGTTATCTTTGATAAAGTTAGTACAGCTTTTAATAGCCTGTCCAAAACACAGCCTTACCTGCTGTGGGATGTCCACCATCCAAACAGCATTAGGTGCTCCGTCTTTTAGTTTAGAGGGAAGTCAAAAACAATAATAATAATAATAATCAATTTCAAATATAACTAATCGCCTCTTGCAAATGGTGTTTTGCCAATGTCACTGAAATCGGTCAACTGACCCCGATCGGTTCGATTCTATAGTTTAGCATTGCAAATTAGTTCATTGTTTTAATATTATTTACTCAAGAAACGTGTGTATTTTATTATAGAAAAGAAAGGTGTGTATTAAGGAAGATAATTGATTGGTGTACTCTTTATTCTTTAATATTATAATATACGATTCGAAATTTAAAACTCTTGTCATACTTTGGTAGAATTATTTTAGAATCATGTGCGATTACCTTTCTCTTTTCTTGTTATTTCCATCAAATAGTCTAAAATCAAGATGCAACTCGGTGAAACACTGATCCTATGAATCATTGGAGAGATAATACCCGATCGAAAAGCCTTAACATTATCAAATGATTAGATATTTATTCGGCCGTTTAGAACCTAAACCTAATCATCTGTCCTCAATGTTTCCAAGCTTTGTCTCCCTCACCCGAATTACTTTGTCCTTCTCAAGGAAAGGAGAGACATTGCACATGTCACTTCAAAAGCAAGCCAAAACAGCCTAATTTCCTTTTCTGCTCGAAGCATAATTTCCTTTCTTTTTTTCTATTCCTGCTTTGTTGGGAATCCATCACGACTGCATCCAAGCATGGGTTTTTTGCATTTTAATCTTTCTAACTATGTGTATTTGCTTTTTAATCTACGAGTTTTCTGCATTTACTTATTAAACATTATAATTTTACTCTATTTGCATTTTAGTCTCTGTCGTTTACTGCATGTATGAGTTAACGGCAAGATTAGTTGACTCATGCTCATAAGACGACTTATGATCAATTCATGTTCATTAGTTGACTTATATATGCAATTAACAGCAAAGTTTTAACAGCATAAACTAAAAATGAAAAGAGGATAAATTTACAAAGTTTAAAAAGCAAATATGTGTAATTCGTGGATTAAAAAATAAATACACATGGTTAAAAAGATTAAAATGCAAATAGCCCTCCAAGCATCCAACCCTTTTCGTGGATGGCATCGACGCTGCTGTTAGAAAACGTGGATCTCGAAATCCAAGTTCCCAAACCCAAGCAACGGAACGGCCCATCATCTACTACTAAATGGACGAAACCCAACAGCACACGAGACGCATAACTCACAGGGGTATACCGGATGCCTACATTTTGTCAGGGGCAGTGCTTTAATGTGTCGCCGAAATATTTTGGTGTTGCTCTCCATTTTGGCAAGTTTTGATGTTTAAATCAACATTCAATTCATTGATTGCATTTCAAATTACGTGCTTTAACGAAATCAAATTTAATACAAATAAAAAATATGCATTAGCCTTGTCTAATAAAGATATAAAACCAACATAATAAAATTATTTAATTTATCTTTTAATTTTAAAGTTATTAATCTAAATCATCTAAAATACCATTATTGTATAAATAAATAATTTTATAAAATATTTTAACATTACAACACAAGTGATCATTATATTTATCATGTTTGGGCCCAATCTCAATGATTTTATAAAATTTAATCCATTGATTATATAGCTATTTAATTTAATGAAGGTATAAAAATAATTTGAATCGGAATCCTATGTGGCCACAAGTTTAGAAAATGTATAATTTTTTAAATTCGTTTGAATCTATCGACTATAGTATTAAAATATTATAAAATTTTATCCGTGTTTTAGTTAGGAGAGATGAAACACTTTAGGATGTTTAGATGTTTGATATATAATATGAAGAGTGTGTTTGGGAATGGATAAAACTTTTGATGAAAAGTTGTAGAGAGTAGAAGTTGTCAAATGATGTGATATGATAGAAGTAATGATGAAGAGTAAATAGGATAAAATTGAAATAGATAGGTTGGTTGTGTTGGTAGTCGTGTAGAAATGATTGAAAAGTAGGGTAGTTGTATAGAAAAATATAAAGAAATGATTAAAAAATAGGATAGTTGTGGAGAGTAAAAAGTTTTAACACGACAATTTTTACTTATTACCAAACACACCCAAAATGTTTCTAGAAAATAAACAATTTTAATGAGTTAAAATTTTACATTTCAAATGAGTTTTACTTTTTAGCCATGGAAAATCTTTGATTAATTTGGTTTCTAATGTATACATTACGGCATAAGTATTTTTCTACTTTAAAAATGAAATATGCTAAAGTGCACTATGTTGCATCCAAGTGAGGGTCTACTATGATGAAATTAGGCTCGCCTTAACAAAAAAAAAATCAAGATCTCTAATTTGCGTTTTCGATTATTTATTTAACTAATCAGTTAAATTTCATCCAAACCTACGATGTGCGGGACTCATTTTATAAAGTTATAAAATCAATATAATAAAATTATTTAACCTATATATTAATTTTAAACATGTTACATTGATATAAAACTATCTAGAACATAACTTCTATGTAGATAGATGTTTTTAGAGTGTATTTTGATATTCTAATGCATCTATAAAAAAGTTAGTATTTTGATATTTTCTACTTAATTATATATATTTTTTAAGCAAGCAATTGTCATCTATTTAAGACCTTGATTGAGATGATTTTTTATATCATAATAAAATGACAGATGTTAAATAATGTAATAGGTTGTTTTTTTTTTTTTTTTGACAAGTGTAATAGGTTGGTTTTAGTTTCAGCATTACTGTAGGCCCTGTTTTCACCATAGAACAGTAACTCTAACTAGTACACAATATCGTATACCATGGTAAATCTACTTTAAAATATATTTTAAATTTATAAAAATACAAATACTTTTCCTCTATGCTATTGTATGCTGCAGGTTTTTTGTATTTTAAAACCTCATTTTGCCTATTTGTATTTTAAACTTTAAAGTTTGGCCATTTGCATTTTAAATCCTATAAATTTTGATTTTTTTGCATTTTAAACTTGACCCGGTATTAAAAACTAAAGTTAATCCATACAAATGACATAAATACCCTTCAATATTTTAAAAAAATATATGTTTTAAACTTAATTATTAGACATTTTTATTTTGTTCTCGGAGACTCCACCAACATCTTCACCTTTAATATAGATCTAGGTTTTCTCTAAAAAAACATATTCGAGGGTATTCACGTCATTTGTATGAATTAACGGTAGTTATTAACAGCGTTATGGATCAAAGTTTAAAATGCAAAAGAATCAAAGGTGATAGGGTTTAAAATGCAATTGGTCAAACTTCGGAATTTAAAATACAAATAAGCAAAGTTAAAGAGTTTTAAATGCAGAAAACCATACGCTGCTCCTTAATCCTTACCCATTCTTCATATTAAGTGGATTTCCTGATATTCTAATTATCACTATTGAATTTATTTTAACGTAGGTATATATTGAAATTTGAAATGTATAAAAAAAACTAACAATAATGAAAGTAACAAAATCTTTCATTCATGTTCCCATAGGCCTGCCAAAAAGGCGCTGCCCATTGCTTACATCCTGTGGCTACCATTTAGCTGTGTGTTCGAATAGAAGCTTTATCTCTTCAATTACTAGGTGATAGTTTCTCTTTAAATTCGAATGGAGGTGAATGTAAAGAGGAATGATTTTGTTAGTCTAAGTTAAGCAAAATGTCATGCTTAACTTATCTCAAAAAATTCATTTACAATATTCTTTTTATAATTCCTCTATACACTTGTTTATCTAAATTTATTTAACATATAAATCAAAATTTACCATTTTTGGATATGTGCGTATATTTTTTGAAATTTTTCAACATTTATGTGTATATATGTTTTGAGAATACCCTTATCTTTAAAAATCTCACAAAATATATACACATATCCAAAAACCATAAATTTTAGTTTTATGTTAAATCACTAAGATAAACAAGTGTATAACGAAAAAGTAAAAAAAAAGTATTACAAATAGGTTTTTCTAATGTAAGCTGAGCGAGATATTTACTTAGCCCGAACTAATAAAATCATTTCCCGAATGTAAATGTACCTCAATCAAAAAAATTTCCCATCGGCCTTGATGTGCTGAGTAGATTTGGTTGGAATGGAATATATATATATATATATATATATATATATATATATAAAAATGTATATAGGTAATCCATATGAAAAAGGGTGGAGTGAGGATGAGCTGTGAACACTTTTTTATTTTCCATAAAATTTTCCCATTTAAATACATAGTATTCTTATTTTTTAAATTTTAAATACTAAAATTTTTACATATACAAATGGAATTTGGCCTAAATTTCTTGTATATTTACAATTTTCCAAAAATTCTTCCCCTATTCATAATCATCATGAACGCACACACTTAATACGGTAAGGTAAGTTTAAATTCTCGATTATTATTATTTTTTTTATTAGTTTCAAAATGTCCAAATCACCTGCTACTATATCTTGTGTATAGGTTTTTTGCATATCATGTGTATAGGTATTTTGCATATCTTGAAGGAACCCAATCTAGTGCTCCCGGGTGCATATACATATTTTTTTAATTTTTTTGAAACTTTTTTACACGAATGTTAATTTACGTGTATTTAACATGTATATCAAATTTTATCATTTTTGGAGATTTTTAGATTTTTTCAGATTTTAAAAAATCAGTGGCATTTTAGTAATTTAAAATTACTATAATAAATTACAAAAATGTCACTGATTTTTTAAAATATGGAAAAAATCAAAAAATCTCCAAAAATGATAAAAATTGATACGTGTTAAATATACTTAGATTAACTGTTTCATAAAAAAATTTCAAAAAAAAATTTCAAAAAAAAATTTCAAAAATGCGTATATGAGAGCATTGATGAGCATTGGATTGGGTTCCATCGCAGAAGCACCGTTTTGGTGCTCCATCGTCTTTCCCCTCTCCTGTTTCGTCTGTAATCTATACATTTGGCATCTCCATCACCCCCAGGCCCCATTCCAGTAGCCTGGCAACGCTCCGATTTTCCGTCTCAAGTTCTTCAGCCAGAACTCAGTGGGCCCCATCAAAATTCAGCGCCAAAACACCTCTGTTGACTCGTCATGCCCCTCTGCAACAGCTACACGAGATCATATCCATCTGCCATGGCCGAAACAGGGCAGTATCTTCTTCTTCAAGGCCGGCTAGCCGCCGCATCTAGATCTGAGCCGTATATCATCTGCACGCCTCCTCTATTATTCTTAGCAGAGCTGCGACTCGACCGGCGACGACCCCACCCTCTGCAAAATCCGACGCTGAGCCCTTCCAAAATCTGGCAGACTAGCAGAAAACTGCACCCCTCATCCCCTTCAATATCCGGCAATGTCTTCCCTTGAATCCAACCACCGAAAGCAGCTTCCCTCCCATCCAAAAGTTTCCATTGCAATCCAAAGCGATCATCAATAACAGGTCCTCTCCTCTACGATCCGACGTCGATTATTTTCAGTGCGCGAAGCATGCTGGGACCTTTTTACAGCCAATCACGGCCCGAACTGATTATTTTCAATGGATTAATTGTCTAGGAAATATCCGACAATCACTGCCACCAGTAACTAGCTTCTACTTCACTTCCTCGGTGTCCATCGTTGTATAATCAACAAACCAACATCAAATGCAACTGAAATTTCCTGAAAATTGATTTCTTGGAGTAGCAAGCAAGGCATTGAAGCTCTTTTGCCCGCTGCGCCCATTTAGCTCCGTGGATATCAAGTACTTCTTCAGTACACATGTATGGTGTAAATTTCTTAGTTTTTTGCAGGGCCCACCACTCGCTTGTTTCCCTTTGTTTTTGCTTAAAATAGGAAAATTGTTCGCATCACAAAAAAAAGAAAGTTGTCTATGTGAATGTGAATTTTCAGGTACCGGAGAGAAGAGCCAAAAGGGTATATTCAGGGTAAGGGTGGGAATCGGGACGGGTCAGGGTGTGCTCAACCCTAATCCTATTTTTCAAAAATCTTGTTTGACTCTTATTTTTATACCGCGTCGAGACAAAGTCGGTTTGACCTTTTTTTTTATTATTATTAAGTCTTGGGGCAAAATTCGGGTCGATATCGAGTCAACGAGTCGGGTAAAACTGCGGGTCAGGTAAGAAGTTTTTAAAAAGTTATAAACCTATCAAGTATAAAGATAAATTTATATTAAATTTAACTACTATATGCTTAAATCTATTACTAATTAGTCAAAGTAAAATATAAATAATTAAATAAAGTATGAATATTAGTATTGAATGAGGTTTTTTTTTAATGTGAAAGATAAGAAAAAAGGTCAGCAGGTAGGTCCGCCCCGACCTGCCCCGTCATCCTTTAAAAAACCAAAATTAGACCCGCCCCGCCCCGCCATTCTTAAAAAACGTCAAAAATCCTCCCCGCCCCACCCCTAATTCAGGGCCTGTTTGGCTCCGCTGATATACGCATTAAGAGCCCTGTGACTCAAAAAATGCGCATGGATTTCAAAAAGAAGTGTTTGACAATTGCATATAAACGTGAATTGTGATTATTTATTAGCCTAAAAGCAGAAGTAAACTTTTTTTCAAAGAAAATTAGGGCGGCCAAACCATTTTTATTTTTATACCATTATATAAATAAGGATGAAATAAATTGCTGCTCCGTTTTCACTGTAGCTAGAACAAAAATATTCACAGCATGGGCCTATAAGGAAGTGGGACGCAATATTGTGGTTGCCCCGGGAATTTCCAAATAATTTGGATACAAAAAGTGATATTGGCTTTTGCAGGTATGCGAGAATTTTCAGTAAAATAACCGTTGATCGGTACACGTTGCATTACCAGAAGTTCCCGCCGCATGCGCACCGTATAAGAAGTATCAGCTCCTTCCCCATTACAAAAATCCTTCCACGACTCGTCAATGGCGCTGCCGTCTGCATTTCAAGAAAGACTGCGGCAAATGGAAGAAACTAGAAATCAGCGGCTCTCTCTCCTTCAAGTTGAGAGCCCTAATCTCTGCTCCTCTCAGAACCTAGCATTTTTCATTGATCTTCTCTTTTCTTCGATGGCAGGCGGAGAGAGATTTACAGAGCCAACGATCTCTGCAGTTGTCAGCAAGGCTCTCAAACCTTCGGCGGTTGGAGCAGCGCTGCCTCGTCCTCGATCAGAAGAATGCCGCGCTGAGCTTTCAGATCCTGGACAAGAAGTCCGAAATCGACGTTGTCAATGCCGAATACCAGACTATAACTCAGCAGATTAGGTCTTTTTTGGTTCCCCTTTGAATTGAATTGCTTGTCGAGTTTCTGGCTTGCACTGACATTTATGTGAGCTGGAGGGCGATTTGGTGTATTAGGAACATGAAGAGAGAGACCAGCGAGCTTGAGGAGGTGGAGAAAAAGAGGCAGAGGTTTTATGATGAAAAAACGTTAGAAATGAAGGAATTCGAGGATGAGTTGCGGAGATCTGTTTCAACATCGACTTTGGAAGTGAAGAAGTTGAGGAAGGACGTAGATGATGTACGATTTCTTGTGCCTCTGCGATTATTGCATTTCCCAAATGTGATCTGGATTGGGTCTATGCCATTATCATCCATGATAAAATTGCATCATAACTAGGTTAGGCGTATCAAGGATCTTCTACCACATATCGAATTCAGTTTTTATATGTGGAAGCCTGCGATTTTTGAACACTGACGAGAGTGAATGTTGTGGTTTTAACAAAAAAAAAGTGATCCCTTCTGATAATCGGGGTCCAATCTAATGTTGGAAGAAAACATATATTGCACAGCGACACTTTACATTTCAAATGACAGTATACCACGACCTTATTAGATCAGAGGAGAAAAGCTCTCATTAAAAAGAAAGGAGAATGCTACCATTACGCGGGATCAAGTCTCGACAAGAGGCTGAACTGGTCTTGTGAAGGTAGTCTAGATTGATTAAATTTCAATTCAAACGTACACGTAGTTTTGTTTTATAAAATTCAAAGTTGCAGCAGCTTTTGGTTACCAATAAGCTAAAGAATACCTCGTAGCTGTAATGAACAACATAAAGCATTCATGTTACGGACTTTTATTAGAATATTTTAATACCTTGAAGCGAGAAAGTCCGCTTCTGGAACTCAAGAGGTTTTTATCTGTAAAACCGGTTTAGGTTGCTGTACGAATTGTGGGGAGAATTAGGGAGCAGGAACTGAGATTATTGTTATTTTTTACTTCTGATTGCATGCAGACACGGGCGTGATAGGTCTTGAGTTTGCTTTTGTCTTTTTGACCACCTGTAATTGACAACAAAACTGAAGACATAAGCTAGGTCCATGTTTTCCTATTTCTCCCTTTGAGGAGCCATTTTTTCTACTAATCTCAGCTTTTTTAATGTCATTATTCTCATGGATTATGTACATCAAGCGCAATATGAAGGAAAGAGTTTGGATGTTCTGGTTAAAATTCGTTATTTTGCTTATAAGTGAGGCTATAGAAATGCATGTGCGCTACCCAGGTTATCATTCAATTAGACAACCTTCTGTGACAAATTGCCCTTCTCTGTTATGGGCCTGAATTTCTGATTAGAAACTTCTTTCCCAGCATGTGACATATCCATGTCATGGTTACAGGACTAGCCTCCCAAGAATGTTGGTGTTTGTCATGTATTGATTATTGTTAAATCAAGCTAGGCAGGAAATTAATATCATTCATCTTTTCTGTTTTTCATGATTACATTGGATTTCATTAAGCTAAACATTTCTTTTGTTACTCTTACCTTATATGATCATTCTGTGCCCCGTGCCTTGAAGATAACAAACTGATTTTGCTGATGTTTGCCTCAGCTCAAATCAAAACTTGATGGACTTAAATTCCAGGATGGATATATGAGTAATTCAGAGATTGCTGCGGCTGAGGCGAGGAAGGGTGAACTATCGGCTCAGAAAATGAAGTTGGACCAAATTGTGGCTTCTAATTACCAACTAAGAGCACTACTGCAGAAACAGCTCCAACATATTTTAAGATCAAGAGAAGTTCTTCAAATTAGAAGCAATGAAGAGGAGGTCCAAAACAGCAACGTTAAAGGTTGAAATGAAGAACCTGACAGTCAATGTGGCATCCATGTACTGGGTAGGTGAATTTCTTTGATCATAACCTCATGTCAACCGTCTTTGTGACTATTAGCAATTCGTTAGGTTCTGGGACCTACACTGGATTGTTTCATTCTAATCTACGACCCAGGGAGATTCGGTTTTGTAAAAATTTTATCCATTCCTCCAAACGGATCTCATTACAACTAATATTCAATCATAAAATTTCACTACTCAACAGACTTGAGAGAAATCCCTGTTGGGTAGGATTTGGCTACTCCCCTCTAGGTGTAGGACGGTTGAATTCTTAGTTTCGTTCATTACTTTCTTTTCTACATTTATGCCAATGCTATCTACCTCAAAACAATTCCCTAACCACGACAGAATTGTAAAAAGTACACAGTCGGCTAACCAACCATCAGTCCAGTGCAACATTATACCAGGTTCAGCCGTGTCATTTGATACTCGGGCATACTTTGATGCACTGCATCACAACGCAATCCGCGCTCATCCGAATTCCATTGCGTCCTCTGGGTTCTCAAATTATAAATATGGTCAATCCTATGAAACCACAACAACTGTGTTTTAGTTCAGTTTCCAGATCATTTTCTTATGTAGACATTAATTTGTGAAAATAGATTCAAGAGAAACCATTCTCTTGTAACTTAAAAAGAACCTAAGGGTATTTTGGTAATTTTGAGTAATAATATAAGACATTCGGAGTTTCATTATCGACTTATATTTTAAGTTCTCAACCGTTTAGATTTACATCGTTTTTTGTATAACATATAAATTTTATAATTTTTGAAAATATCTATATATTTTCAACTAATATTGTGGAAGCTTCGCGTAAATAAGAAAAGAAAAAAAAAAAAAAAGCCGCTAGTTCGGATACTCTTTCTTCAACAAACACGGTCATTACTCATTTTGGGAGCTGCAAGTAAAATTCCAGCTCATTAAAATGGTTTGCTCATATGCGCGGTTACAGCAATAGCCGGCCCGTGAGTAAACTGCCAACAAGTGGCAGTGCAAGTGACAAATGAGTAATCAAAACAGAGCTAAGATCTGGCCGTTCCAAACTTCTCTTTTAATAAATATAGATACACACACATATAAACCATAAAATTATGATTCAGAATACAGGTTTCTGATGTACCCCAGTAACTCCACGACTTTAATGCATGTAACTTGACCGAGCTAAGCTACGCTTGGCTTCGTTGAATCTGAATCTCTCGACTCCTGAGCAATCAATACTCTGAACAGAAACATGAGGTTTCCCAACCTTCGTTCCGATAGCAGATATCTGTGGATGCTTCGCCAACGTGGTGTTTGCGATCAGGTGGGCCACTGATTCAGGAAGATTATGAGTTGGCCCCTCTACAACCTCCTAGACAATTCTGCCACTCAGCAGTAGAAAATTTGTCTGCTTCTGTTCGTAACCAGCAAAGACAACGACCATACATGAATAACAAGAGAAGCTCGTTGCAGTTTATTTTTAACCGCTTAGAAATTTTCGTAGGCATCAAATTCAGATGTTATTCACTGACTGCTGCAAACTTGCAACTGTTTGGGCTCACTTCGTCCTGTTCGGTACGCATACCCATCACCGACAACCCTGTCTGCACATGCATCTATGCATTTTTACCAGTTAACCATGCACTGTGTATTCCAATGTGCATTATGAAACAAAACTTCTGCAGGCCCACTTCTATATAATCGCATTATATAAAAGTGGTTCCGTATAATCCTTTCAAAATTAAAATTTTTTTGCTTAATCAAAAATTTAATTCATTTATTATATTTAACATAATTTGTTTAGCTAAAAAATCAATTTTATATGTACATGGGCCACATTTGCTCAAAAATAGGTATATTAATATATAAATTGGGAAAATTCTTAGATTTATCCACATATATATTAGAATACAATAACACTTAATAATACTTTGTAAAATCATTTATCCACACAGAAATGATATTTTAGACGGTTTAGATGTTGAAAATATAATTTTAAAATTGATATTTAACATTAAATTGTTTTGTTCCGTTGATCTTAGACATTTGTGGATGAAGCTCATGCATAGTGATACTAGATAAGTGAATGAATTTCTAAGATACTATAAATGATGCTTAATACAATAAATTGAATAAATCTTTCATCAACTATCAAAACATTTAAAATGAAAACTTTATATAGAAAAAATTTCACTAAGCATTCCTGAAACTTCTGAAACTTACAAAAGCAATGGAAGTTGACTTCCACAATAAGTTACTCTCTAATTTATTCCTTATTTAAGCAACTAGTAGTGATATCTTACTATCTTATTGTGTGAAGGAAAAAGAATCATTTAGATTTGCTCACTAGAAGTTATGAATGGTATGGGAAGTGGCAAAATGAGAAATTTTGAGCTTAATTCTTTCATACAAATTTGGGGCCAACAACTAAATTATTACCTATAGATATCAGTGTAATTAAGAGCGTCTTCCATGCAATCAGTCTTGCCAACTCAACCGAGATCCAACCACACATTTACATCCACCAAAAATATTTGCCCTAGCTTCTTCTCTTCTTGCTTTACCCTATGAAATCTATGGAACTTCAGTCCTCTCAATATGAGCTTGTCTCCTCTTGGCAAATCATAGCGACCCATGGCAGCACTTAATAGTTTTAATGATCATGGTCAATTCATCAACACACTCATTCAAAAATTTTTAAATAAATGAGTTTGATCCGCCAACTCATTTAACCATTTAATTAAATAAATGGATTAGAGTTAAGATTTTATAACCCGTCAACCCGTTTCGCAACTCTCTCAACCTGTTTAATCCGTTCAATCCATTTAACTTGTTCGACTCATTAAAGTTATATATATAAATATAAACCCTTTAATTATTTGTCTCCATTAAGTCTTCCACTTGCCACCTAATTTTTATTTTTTCACTACTTCCATAATTTTATTTTTTCATTACTGCCCTATTGTTATTTCTCATGCACCAAAAATATTCTCATGTCTCTTCCTGCGAGATCATCATCTGTCAGAGTGTAGGCCTTCAGGTTGTCTGCTATACAACTCATTAACAACTCGCTAACTCGTTTATTAAATGAGTTGTAAATAGGTTAGAGCTAAAATTTTTAAATGGATTAGGATTAGACTCCAACGAGATCCGTTAACACCCATAGAGTAACACCTAGATTGAAATTTCCATTTTGCAATGTGAGGTGAAAGCTAATAGAGCAACGAATTGGTTACTTCATTTATCATTGCAAATAATTTGCAGCACCCCAATTCATGCCAATGGGATCCTGGTTCACGACTAACTCACTAATAAACAACGTGAATCCAGAATTCAATCAGCAGATTCTGCCCAAGAATCCAAACACGCTGCCAAATTTCCAAGGGCATATTTTTCACAGATGAGCTCAAGAAGGCCCAAGTGCCGTGGTTGATCTCAAGGGACATTTTTTTAAGCGTTCAAGTTATAATTTTCGTATTTAGAGATGTTAATAATAGTGACAACAACGCCAAAGACAATGACAATGCTATAGATTACCGCACAGTAAAAATAATAAAGATGTTTGATCATCCACCACCAATAATTTCTGTTTTATTATCCACCACCAATAATTTCGCAACCCACTTTCACACACTATCAGTCCATAACCCCCCATTCAACAAAATACCAACATCTGAATTGGTACATCACCGTATTCAAGATTCAATAGCAAAGGCATGAATCTCAAATCTCAGGAAAATGACACGCCAAAAGTATATATTTGCAGATTCACAGTATTATCACATAGTAATTCAGAAAAATGGGAATGTTAAATCATACTAGCACCCGCCGCGAGTGCTACGATGGGCTCGGAATGGTTTTCCGCGCCTTGAAAATCTGAATCGTATTGAATGGGTTTTCAACGTCTCCGAGGCAGCAGCGTGGGCTTAGTTTTCCTGCATCCACATGGGGTAAAACGCGTTAGGCTTCACGTTTTTTTAAAAAGGTTGGCATATAGGTGTTTTCTCGTGGATTTGGCAGCATAACGGCTAAAACGGGGCTTTCCGTACACGGATCAAGTCACAAATCCGGTAGCATAACGGCAGCGTATTATGCTGGAATCCGTGGACCCGCATGCACCCGCCTTGCCGGGGCGTTAACTCAAACACGCACGCAAAAATAAAGAAAAAAACGGAGTCGCCACTGATATTTAAAGGGAGATCAGCCCCTGTTTAATGAAATAAGGCACTAATCGTCAGAGTCTGGGTTCCGACCTTCGGATTGAAGCAAATATTGCAAAATCTGCCAACCCGAGGCGGTTTACACGGCGTGAAAGGGGAAAAATGAAAGACTTGAGAGAATGGGAGAGATGGAAAGGGGGGCGTGGAAGAGAAGCTCGTAGCTTGGAGAGCATGAAAAGCGGGATGCCGGGGCTTTGCTGCAGACTCTCATCTTCCCCTATGGGATGCCTCTCCAAGTGTGTCTTGAGGAGGAGGGGGGCACCTCCTTTTATAGGTGTTGAAGTAGGCTTTTGGCCACTTGAGTTGTTGGACTTGGTCCATGGGCTTGAGCTTGAAGTGGGAGCATAGGCCTTGGGCCACTTGAAGTGTTGGACTTGGTCCATAGGTTTGAGCTTGGTGGGCTAGAGCTTGGTTAAACCCGTTGTTTTGGGTGGGCCGTTGTAGAGGCCTAAAGTTGTAGAAAAGCCTGCTTCTGAGGCTTGGTGGGTTGGATCTGGCGGGCTAGAGCTTGGCTAAACCCGTTTGTTGAGCCTGGGCTGCATTGTGGAACCCGTTGAGGTGGCCTGTAGGAGCTTTGCTCTTATGGGCCGGGTCTGGTTTGTTGAAAAGCCTGCTTCGAGGCTTGGTGGAGCTTTGCTCCCGTTGGCTGAGTTCAGATGGGCCCGCTTAGCTCGCTTGAACTTCCTTTTGCCTTGAATTTGCTTGAGCTTGGAATTCATTTCAGTTTATCCATCTTTGGGCCAAAGGGTGGGGTGTCAACACATACCTGAGTATCTCATCAAAAATAAATAAATAAATAAATAATACCTGAGTTCTGCCGTCCTTTTTAGTGGCTGGAAGTCGGTTTTTTTTGTGGTAGATGAAGATGAAATGAGGTTTGGATGGCGTGGATTGCTGGATTCGTTGAACCGTGTCGTCGCCGGCCGCCGAACAGGCCAAGACTGGTAATTTTTATGCTCTGAGTGAGGTGGTTAGACATAGAGAGAAAAGACCAGAAAGGGGTATTTTAGTCTTTTAAAAATAACTAAAATACATCTCTATTTAAAATTCTAAAAAATATACACATCACCGAAAATAATAAACTTAGTATATACAATAAATACAGAGATTAATCGTTTTATAAAAATAAATAAAATACCATTTCATGTGGCCCGCCCCTATGTATTAAGCAACGGCAAAAAGTTGCGTTTAGCCTTGATGCATATATTTAATCAATTTTTTGATGCACCTGGGTGCATTTAAACCATTTTTTATTTTTAAAATAATTGAAAGTAATAACAATAATGATAAAATAAATAGATTAGTTTGATGAAAAATGAAAAAAATAATTATAATGCAAATAGTATTATTGGTCCATAAAACTAGTATTATTATTAAGTCTGTGTAACCTTCTTGATGTTTTGAAATTTAATAATGTATGTTAGGCCCTACTAGCACGCATGGTATACCTCCCCATGAATAATTTGGGTCTACATCATTTGAAATGTAGCCGACTGGTGGGTGTGCCAAAGGAACAGTGCATCTCTCAAATGAGAGAGATGAGAAGATTGAATCAGAGAAAATTATCTTGTTGTGGGATGTAGAAATTATGCTACGAATGCGAAGGTTAATATGAGAAATGGAAAAAGTAAATCATTATACACTGAAAATGAAAAATATTTTTTTCTAGAATTAAATGAGAAATTCCATCCCAGTACACATCCTTAATATGTCCTTAATTTGTCATCCTTTACTACCGGTCAGATGCTTGCAATACATTCCAAGTATTTCTTTCTTCCTTTCTTCCGGCAACCAGCATTTCTTTTGCTTTTGTTTTTTAAAATTCAGGATAAAGTCATCGGCGTAACATTTTTTTATTAATTCCTTTGGTTGCATCCTTGAAATATGTTGGCCATCTCATTCCGGCCAAGAAAGCCACTGTTATAATTCAACGGGGGTTTGATCGGGAACCAATTTTTGCACGGCTCAGATATGCATGACATTTTTGGCTTTGAAAAAAAGAAGAAGCAATACATTGTGTTCAAGAAATCAACTTCAGCAAGATATCGAGGCATTAAATAATTCATAATTCTGGCGAAAGACCTGATCAGATTCGATTCTTGTTGACGACTGTTCCTCTAAAGTGGATAGGTTTGGCCTGGTAGTTTAGCCTTCTTCTAACAAATGCTTCCTGCATGCGTTATCTTTAGCAGACAAAAATGCTCCCTCCCCAACATATCATCTCATGCATTGCACGCGGGGGATTCGCGTAGAATTAGTAGCTCAAGGCCATCTACTACTACATGCATGAATTTGTCTAAAAGAGAGAAAAAATAATAATAATAAAATGTATAGAATACAATAGAGAATCATTTGCTTAACATAATGGATAAAATTAGAATAAGTAGTTTTTTAGAAAATACAAGAACAAATAAACATTGCACAATGTAGAAAAATGTTAAATGGGAGATTAGGGCCATAACTCTATATATAATTACCCGAAGACAAATTAAACGAATTTAATTGCATATTATACATCTTTTTACAAACTAGCTCCACTAATTTTGCCACATCCTCCATACAATAAACTAAAAGGACGTTTTGTAATATGCTGGAATGTAGATTCCTAAAGTAGGATGGAATTTTAGTACGGTGGTGATAATAAATATCTATGATGTGGAGGCTAGAACTTCCACGGTTTCCTATCTCATCTCATTCATCAACGTTACTGTACATCACCTAAGTTGTCCCTCATTTGTGAATCTGGGTTTAGCCCGATGGTTGTACATGATAGCATGTATGCCATAGGTTGAGAGGGTTCTACCATTCCTAACACCAATGTAATAATAATAATAAAAAGTTGTCCCTTGTTTGAATAGAATGAAATCAAATTTCATTGGAAAATTAAAATTTTATTGTAAAAATTTTTTCCTTCTTGTTAAGTATGCCCCATGATTCTGTAAAGCCGGCCTAAGTAAATGTTACTTTAGTCGGCCTAAAAAACATATTTTGAGGCATTTTCTTTAGTTTTTTCATAAACATGTTAAGCAAGGTGTATTGAATATATAAACGAAGTTTTATCGTTTTTGGATTTTTTAAGTATTTATTTTTTATTTTTAACAATTGTATATTCAATTAGGAGTGGGAATCGGGGCGGGTCAGGGTGTGCCCAACCCTGACCCTCCTTTTTAAAAATCTTGTTTGACCCTTATTTTTATACCGGGTCGGGGCAAAATCGGTTTGACCCTTACTTTTTTCTACTAGGTCTCGAGACAAAATTCGGTCGGTATCGGGTCAACGGGTTGAGTAAAAATTGCGGGTCAAGTAAGAAGTTTTTAAAAATTTATAAAACTATTAAGTATAAAGACAAATTTATATTAAATTTAATTACTATATGCTTGAATCTATTACTAATCAGTCAAAGTAAAATATAAATAATTAAATAAAACATGAATATTAACATTGAATGAGGTTTTTCTTTTTAATGTGAAATATAAGAAAATGGGTCAGCATGTCGACCCGCCCCGCCATCCTTTTAAAAACCAAAATCTGACCCGCCCCGACCCGCATTTCTTTAAAAACATCAAAAACCGACCCGCCCCGGTATTAAATAGGGTCGGGGCAGGGCGGGGTGGGTCACGGGTCGACCCGCCCCGATTCCCACCCCTATATTCAATACATCTAGCTTAACATATTTATAAAGAAAATTAAAAAAAAAGCCTCAAAACATGTTTTTTAGGCTAGCCTAAATAAGTCTTTAAGTATAGAGTATAAACAAAAACATACGACTTGGAATGATATTATAAAAAGAAATTTAAATTTCTCGCTGATAGCACTCAATACTTCCCATCTTATCGTGAAAGCCGTGGACAAACGTCAAATTTCTTGTAGAAGAATTTTTATCAGTAAAAAATAATATAAGAATAAAACAAGCACATGAAGGTGGGTAGGACAATATTTTTATAAAGTATGAAAATAATGTAATATCATGATGATAAAATAAAAATAAATAAGATAATTGGTTAAGAAAATAATTAAAATATAAGTAAAAAAGAAAAATATAATTATTAAATAGTTAAAATTTTAAATTATTTTTTAAAATGTGTGCAAACTGCAAAAGAGTTTGCTTTACACCTCTACCCTTGCCAAACGGAGCCACATTTCTCATGATTTGCTATCATTTGATTTTTAATATACTATTTCAAATGATATGAGATTTTTGGATATAATCTGTAACTGAGGTGAAAATATAATGATATGTTTTGAAAATAGAAAAAATTATATAAAAAATTGTAAAACAAATTTTTCATTTTCTTATACCCACAATATTTATCTAATATTGCTTTTGTACTCACAATATTTTTAAATTTTTTCGGGCATTCATAACATTTTACCCCTCATTCATCAGAGACGAATGCCCTCGCCATCACATTCTATGATTCTATCAGTCAGGGTTAATGGACCTGGGGATACATGCGTGTTTTTCTTGCTAATTCCAAAATTGCCCAAAATGGAGTGTAATTCAAACGTTGAAATCCCCAGACCAAAACCTCCAATCCCTCTGTCCTTTCCTCCTCTCTTCATTGCAGACATTTCTGCTGCTGCTTTTCTTCTACTCCTGCACGCTGGTCGGATTCCCACGACGTTTGCTGCCTTCTTGCGATATGTCGAAAACTAATTAATCGCCGATTTTTTACGATTATCACCACGATCTCATCAGCACCGGAAGAGAAACGTCATCTCGTATGAAGCAGCAGTCGTACCTAAACAAGGTTGAGTTGGGCCCGACGAGGCTGAAACTTGCTGGGTACATGGCAGTCTGCGACGAGAGCTTGGCGAAAGGAATCGGAGCCCCCGACGATAATGGGGAGATGGGCGCAAGAGAGTATCTTGGTAGCCGTGGATGCGGTGGTGGAGCGATAACGAAGGGCAGATATCTGCTGTGGGATTGATCGAAATCGCCAAGGAGATGGTGGGGGACTGCTTGTGCTTACTGTACTCACCACAATCACTGTGCTCGCGTCTAACTTTGTCGATAGCTATGAACAGACAGCCTTCAATTTTCCAGACGATGCGTCAATAGGATTTGGAGCAGGTGCAACCAATTGAGCAGGAGCGGATAGGGGCGGGTAGCAGAAATTAGGCAAAGTAGCAAATAGGGATGACCAACGGAGAAGGTAGGGACGACTGAATTTGAACGTAAGCGGCAAACTACAGCAGAAATTTTCAAACATAGCAGCGAGATTCTAGCTGGAGGTATTTGAGAATTTTGGAAACGGGCTTCCAACAAAGGGATTCTGTTTGGAATCTTAGATCACGGAGGCTATTGCTGTTGGTGCAAAATTGTCATGTGTTCATGCAATTGACGTTCGTTGGGGGTGAGAGTGAGGGCAGAGGCACCGGAGGAACTAGCGGTGAAATACTGTGGGTGGGAAGAAAAATTTTGAAATATTGTTAATACGAAAGAAATATTAGGTAAATATTGTGAATACGAGAGGAGTTTTCTTAAAAATTATATTAAAAATTAAAAAATCCGTCTTCAAAATTAAAAATCTATTTTAAGAATGATACAGATTCATATGAGAATCTTATGTCATCTGAAACAAGCACTAAATTCCCAGCCTTCATGTTTGGACTTTGGACGATACTATCTGCTGGCCCACCTTGTGGAAAATCCTTTCTGCCACGTTGCATAACTCGATAGCGTGTACGTAAAGCCAATTGCCCATGCGTGTAGGATTTGTAAAGGACTTCTTCGGAGTTCGAAGTTCAGACGCCCCATCCTGGCATCCTGGTGCTTGGAAATGTGACATTTTTGTGCCAACAACTGAATGAACGTTTGATCAGAACCGTCGTCGTTCAACGTATATTTAAATCAATAAAAGTTTTTGACGTAGAAATTTTTATAGAAAATTATGTAATATGTAAAGGTAATAATGAAAATTAAAGATAATGTTAAAATAGATAAATTAATTGTATAAGCAATTGTGTAGAAATAATTAAAAAATAAAATAGTAGTAAAAGTTAAAAATTTTAAATTAAAAAGTTTTTGTTTGATTTTTTCTTTTTTCTTACCACACACCCCCACAATATGATCTCTGAAGTTATACATTTTCTGACGTATGAGCTTTTAATATATTGCGGATATACCGTTTTCCACGTGATGAACGGTGCAGAAGCCATGGTAGCACCGCAACCCCATCAGTACAAGACACCGGCTACACACGATCTCAGCCGCCCATACACCGCTACTTGTCGAGCTTGAGAGCGTTGGGCGCAGCAATGATCAAGCGGGCGCACAGTGCATCGGCGGCCACATCAGAAGAAGTTATCGGCGCGAAGTTCGAGCCAGCGGCGATGCTTACTCAATCCAACGGCCCGGACGAAACCGTGGCCATCCAGCCGACTCAACCCACCACCGTTCATGTGCCTTCATTGCTGCTCTGACTGGGTTTCACGTCACCGCTCCCCATTCGGACGCTGGTTCAATGCGATAAGTTTTATCTTAATTTTTAAACTTTTTATATAATTTTTAATCTAAATATATTTAACATGTATTAAGTTATTTCATTTTTGAAGATTTGCATATTTTTTAAAATTTTTAATAATCAGTGACATTTTTTGTAATTTAAAATTACTAAAATATCACTGGTTTTAAAAATTTTGAAAAAAATCAATGAATCTCCCAAAATAGTAAAATTTAATAAACATGTTAAATATACTTAGATTAATGGTCGTATAAATTTTTTTTACCGAGAACGATTTTCTCCGCTATTCATTAAAGGGCGAATTTTGGTTGTACCTATGAATTTTTACCTATATTTATATTCATAAATTTTTAAAAATTAAAAAATACTTAAATATCGAATTAAAATTTCATTCATACTCCTATCGTATATGAAATAACAAATGTGCTCAAAATTTAGTTATGAACTTATGAATAAAAATTCACATTTAAATAATATACAATTTCCTTAAGGCAAAAGTAAAATCTTATAGTTGTAAAAGTCTTAAATTTTCATTTAAATATGATTTTTCATATTATTACAAAGGTGTACGTATAAATGGAATTTTAGGTAAAATACATGTGCATATGTAGATTCTTGAAAATTCGTAGTTATAAATGAAATTAAAGGTAAATTTTATAAAATATATGAAATTTACCTTTTATTATGTACCATTAATAATAATAAGTGGTCATTTAAAAAGTCATTGACTTATTTTTAAATATTACTCATATTTTGTTATAATTCATCTTATAATTTTCATCTTATATATTTCTTGTATTCATAACTATAACAATATATATCGGAAAAAATTGATGCTGCTCAAATGGAGACAGCAGGAATCGAAATCCCCACTACTTAGATACAAATCAGGACTTCTCCTAATTGATTTATCATGCTATGAATCTTGCGCCCGAAAAATTATGAATTGATATTTATTAATTATAAGGGCTATGTTTTTAACTTTTTATTGCATGTGCTATTATTAATGTAAATTTCCAACGTATTTACTTATGTTATGAATTATTTCCCAAAAAATATAGAATTAATATTTATTAATCGTACTGGATACGTTATTAGCAATTGATATTTATAAGAAATGGCGAAAATTCAGCAGGCATTTTCGTAATTTAAGACAACGGCAGCGATGTTTATGCTAACCACTAGTAAGTAAGCATCTCCCATTGCCGAGTCTATTCCCACTCTTTCCTCCTCGTCTACCGTCTCTTTCCAAAGCTTTATATATCTTCTTCCTTTTTTCCCCTCCCATCGTGCTTTCTATCTTTTTCTTTCTCCGTCTGTCTCGTTTAAAACCCTTCTTCTCTTCTTCCCAGAGAAGAAAAAGCCCTAGAATTTTCTTTTTCTTTTTCTTCTTTTCTCTCGACCTTACACGCATGATCTAGCTTATTTCCTCCAATTCTCATTCATCTTCTCATTTTTTCCTTCGCGAGCTCTCAGAATCCGGCGTTCTACGCGGATTGATTGAGAGTTCGAATGATGTTTTTCGGTTGAATTGGATACCCGAACTAGTTCTTGGCTGGTCTGTCTGCTCTGTAGTCCGGTTGAATTGGATGAGGATGAATTGCGATTTAATTGGATTGAAAGATTTCGCTGGGATTTGAGGAGTGTAGCGATGGGGAATAAACTGGGGAAGCGGCGGAATGTGATTGACGAGAAGTATACGCGGCCGCAGGGATTGTATGAGCACCGGGACGTCGATCACAAGAAACTCAGAAAGCTAATTCTCGACTCTAAGCTGGCGCCGTGCTATCCCGGCGATGACGAGTGCACCTTCGATCTCGAGGAATGCCCCATCTGCTTCTTGGTCAGTAATTCTAATTTGTTTTTCCTTGTTTTCCTTTTCTTTTCCCTTCTGTTTGTTATCGTGCTCTGTTTTGGATGTCTCTTCATATCTGTCTTTCGGTGCGAGTTTAGGTTTTGAGTTCTGATGAGCAGGATCTGTTTTTCTGCAATTCAGACGGTTGTTAGTCTGTGCATCTTACAAACGCATTATTTTTTTACTTCTTTGCGTTTGAACTTTCTCTCTCTTCTCTCTCCTTTTACGATGCGGCAGAGCGTAGGGCTTAGGATTTTGTAAGGAGTGGGTTCTTGGGGGCGTTATACGATTCCATTCTGGCTTGAAACGATCCAAGTGCTGCTGACTTACCAAACGCTCGTGGCGTTTGTCCAAAGTCACAGGTTGGATCAACAAACAACGTATCAGCATTCAGCACTACATATTATCATTGTCCTGGATTTTCAGTTATTGCCACGGCTATCAGTGGCTTCACGTATACCATCACCGTCTTTCACTGGTATCGCAATTGTATCTATTATTGGTGATATCACCATTTTATCTTAATATCTGGCTTGTTCTTTGCGTTTACAAATATTGATAATATCACTATTTTTGTTTGACGCATGCTGCTTGACCATATATTATGCATTATTGTAATTTTCACATTGTCTTTTCTTGTCTAGGAACAATCGGATCTATAATTCAGTTTTAGTATATGCATTGTTGAATTTCTTAATTGTCTCAGTCTCTTTCTGCCTTGAAATTTTATTTTAATATCTGGAGAATGGGATAAACTATGCGATATTGTTGCATTAGAAGAAGTTTTCCTAATATCTTTCCTTTTTCTGGAAATTTCTTCAATCAGTACTATCCAAGTCTTAACCGCTCAAGATGTTGCGCGAAAGGCATATGTACAGGTTTGCATTGTGTTATTTGATGCAAGTTGTCTTTATATTTTAGTTTTAGGATGTCTTGAATCTCTTTCTTTGTTCTCTTCTTTTTCCATTTTCAATCGTGATGGGGAAACTATATTGACGGATTTAACTTTCTTTTTTTTCCCCAGAATGCTTTTTGCAGATGAAACCCCCTCATTCTGCTGGCCCAACTCAGTATCCTTTCTCTGTGGGTGAATCTTGTCCAATTAATTTCCACAACTTGGATCGTTGACCTCTTCTCTTATGTCTGAAAAAATTCTCCTTGTAACATTTTCTCTCTCTCTAGTTCACTTAACATAATAAGTTGCCCATTTTGCAAGACCTCAAATTATGCCGTGGAATATCGCGGTGCAAGGACGAAGGAGGAAAGGGGGATGGAACAAATTGTAAGATGTGGATGTGGTCCACAGTTGGTTGTTATTCAACTGTCATATGTGGCTGGGCTTTCTAATATTCATGTATGCCTGTTCTCTAGGAAGAGCAGAAGGTTATTGAAGCAAAAATAAGGATGCAGTTGCAGCAAGAGATTGAGGATGAAGAAGATATAATTCTGAAACAACAAAAGAGAATATCCACAACAAGATCTGTGACTACAGATGAAGTCGAACATCAGGATATCGCAAGTAGCTCACTTGCAGGTTTAGTAGCATTGTTAAAGCCACTTCTTGTCCATAATGGATCATCATTCAATTTATTGGTTTCTCATGTCAGATATTTGATTTGTCAGTGCCATCATTTAGTTTTCATGCGGAAAACCATGAGACCATGCCTTCTCCAGAGCTATGTGCTGCGTCTCCAATTAGAAATCCTTCATGCTCAAGGCAGAACAGGTTTGTGACGTTGAAACTAGCGTTGCTTTGCTCTCCACCTTTCATCTTTGGACAGAGCTCTTGGTGATCTCTCATTTCTTGTTGTTTTCATGCCTAAATCTGTTTAGAAGTGTCTTCTTGCACAGTTCATATTTAAAAATGGCAATCTTTAGTTGATAATTTGTTTAAGATCCATGAGATGTTGGGTTGGAATGGATGAGGACATAGCATTCATAGGAGTCCAGATCTCTATATGATGTTTGAAAGGCCAAAATTCTTTAGATGCAGAAAGCTTCTTTTCATAACTCATAATCAGCTGTCACAGGCTTGATGAAAAAAAATTTGAAACAAGGAAAAGATCACCAGTTCATGAAGCCCCATTTGTAGATAAATGAATAAAATAGAAATTATGTGACTCACTAGAGCCTCATTCAAGTAAGTTCTTGAGTTCACAAATCCATATGCTCTCTCTCTCTCTCTTACAGAAGCAATTTTTTAGGAGGCCTGCTCATCCATACAATGAATTCAGCTTTCTGAATATCAAGAGATGCCAATGCATTGTATAATATTCAGCAGGGGTTGTACAGTTACAAACCTAAGCAAGAGAGAGGGGATCATTGTTCCCTGTGTGCATTCACACTAAAATTCATGCTATAATTTATTTTTTTATAGAAAAAATTCTTATTCATCTCGTTACCTATGTTTGATCTGTCTGTGCTATATATGGTACGCTATGGATTCAGAACATCGGTTTACTCCTACAAAATGAAACATAGTTTTCTTGGCAGAAGTTGGGATTTTCATTATGTAATGTCATCTGCTAAGTTAACTATGTTTCATTATGTAATGCTCTTATTATACTCAGATGGTGAAACAATGTCCTGGTGTCAGAAATGACATTTACAATAATATTTTACATCTGAATACCCTTGCCTGGATCCTTCTAAATGTATTGATAATTTGGAACATTTGCTGGTGTCTGACATTCATTATGTCTATGCCTTGGACACTTCTATGATTTTCGTTACCTTTTCTTGTTATGCAATCACCTGGGTGACAGGACATGTTAAAAGATGTTTTCTTTTCTTTTCTTTTTTTTCTTTTTTTGGGGGATAAAAGTTAAAAGATGTTTTCTTAAGATAACCAGTGGATGACAATTTTATTAGATGGACTAGAATTAAAAATTGTTGTTGTTTGTAATTGGAACAACCAATTCTATTTCTTGATTGATGATACTTGGAAGTGGTCGGTTATACTGACACAGAATCTAGTATAGTCATAAGAAGTGGATAAGTGCCCCTTGGACTTGGAACTGCTGATGCTGATTTGTTGAAACTGGGGCTTGATAATGATGATAAGATGTTAGGATGTTAGATCGAATGCATCTAGTGCAAACTTTGTGTACAATCTTTCATTTACTCGTCATGCAACTGTCATTCTTGCCTCTTCTTAATAAAGCAGTCAAGCAGTGTAAATGGCTCAGAAAGATGGTTACAATTACAATGTGCACTTGTCATATGCTCTTATTGGGGTGTTGCAGTGTGATGTGCTCTGGGGATTAATGTTCAATTATAACTTCGGCCATACTACATATTATCTGCAAATGCATCTAATTTATTGCCATTCTGAGTCGATTGTGACACCTATTCTGAATCTGTCCTTGGAGTGCAGGGAAGATGGATTTGATATGGATCTGGAGGATATAATGGTCATGGAGGCAATATGGCTTTCCATCCAGGTGACTTTCTGACCAGAACAGATCAACCTTTTTTACAGAAATATAAGATATTGTTGTTAAGCAATTTCTTCACAAAACAAAGATGCCATCCAAACCCCACACTGCACAAAAGTAGATGAAATGCATCATTAGAACAAATACTGCTCTATTTATTCAATTGAACTTGGCGGACTATCCATTTGAACTTGGCAAAATTGACTATTCCCTGTTGTTTATTTGTAGAGAGCTATCTCTCAGCTATCACCCTGTATGCCCCTGCCATATTAGATTCGAGAACCCTTCTCTATTTGTTGCAAACAAAAGTAGGCCACATACGCACCATGAGATGTATTGAACCCCATGAGATGTAAAAGAAACATCAAGGCATTTCGAATTTTATTTCATTCTAATTGGAAGACTAATCTCGTATTGGCCAGCCTTAGGGTTAATTTTGTATCTTTCCTTGTGGAAAGTCACTGGATACTTGCAATGAACTGTATGATTTTCTTTTTAAATAAAGCATCAGGGTTTTGACCATAGCTATTTCAGCGTTACTCTCCAATAACCTGTTGTGTAAGTATTAAGGTTTTGCCTGGTGTAACTCCGCATAATCATATATGTGGCTTTTTCAAGTTCCTTGTTGCGAGTAAAAGAAAGCAAAACTGAACCTTCAGTATGCGCAACTTCATCATGTAGATAACTCGATGGAAGAAATCAATCCAGATGCTTCACTCTGCAAATTCAGGCATTGGGTGATATCTTTTTCCCTACCAATTGGCGACCATGCATGCTTTCCTTGCACTCCCTCTGAATTGTATAGATAAAAACTCAATGCAAGTCCATCAATTGTGACCTGCCGCCAGCCATTGCTTTCCTTGCACTTGGTCTGAAGTGTACGATGAAAACCAAATGCGAGTGCATCAACTGTAACCTGCTGTTGTCCCGGACTCCTTTCATTTTTTTGATGTGTAAAAAGTTGTTTGTTGTATTTTGTTCATTGAAGGAGCTGAGCTTGTCCAATAGGATATTGAATTGGCATTTGCTCCAGATAATTTGAGCTGTGTACTGATGATAATATTGTTTTCTTGAATTAAAGCTGTGGCAAATTGTGGCTACAGCTCTGTGATGATAAAGCCATGTTGTTCTTACAATTGCATTTCATCTGTAAGAACTTGGTCAATTGGCCCACTTTTTGCGTTTGGCAAGATGCCAAGTTCTTGAGCTTTGAGTTTGAAGGTAGATTGACGCATACTTGTTGAATGAGACGGTTCCTTTCTTTCTGCATCAATCCATAATTGCCTTTCTATTGGGGTATTATTCTACACTTTCTTTTGAAAAACTTACTCCCACTGTTTTTGTGCTTTACCAAATTCAAACAGGACCATGGCACATGCAGAAACTCATCTATTGATGAGGCTGCTTCATCTGAACCAGGTACTTCAGAAGGAAGATACCTCACTAGGGCTGCTACTCTTCCTGAATCATCATCCCCTTCTGGTGGTCTTGCATGTGCTATTGCTGCTTTGGCTGAGCGTCAACATATGGATGAGGAGACCTCTGCCCATTGCTCACAGAATGTGCCAGCGGACAGCATATTTCCTGAGTCCGGTACCGTAGGCAATAGGAGGGCTGATGAATGCTGGAATGAGGTCTCCTCGGACAGTGAGATGAGAGTGCCTGGGGAAGAAAGGGAGTCCGCAGCAGATGATGGATCTGTGGTGGCAGAAGCAGGAACCAGTTATGCCAGTTCAGATACTGCAGTGGAGGCAGGAGCTGGCATGCCAAATTGTAAAAACGTTGGAGACCATTTTCGTCCCTCTGTTGCTGGAGCTATTCTGCCAGACAGTTTTGAAGAGCAAATGATGCTGGCCATGGCCGTTTCTCTGGCAGAGGCAAGAGCAAAGCAGAACCCCCAAGGCTTGGCCTGGAATTAGAGTGGAGGTTTCTCTCCTCAAATCTTTGATGACAGTTGTATTGCTACCGTTTGTTATCCTAATACTATTGTCATCTTTACATTCGTTCAGTCGTCGCATACATATACATAGATGTGTAAAAGAAGGGGAAAGAAAAGAAAAAAAAGGTGTTCTGTTCCGGTAAAAAGACGCAGCAGATGACAGGGCTCTAGGAAAGAAACAGATTTTGCAATAATCGTAGCTTTCTTTACACAGATAGTGGTCTTGGCTGATGCAGTAAATTTGTGTTTTTAAAGCAATGCGAACTTTTAAAAAATAAATATTAAGCTACAAGTCATATAAAGATAATCTTTTCTACTTGAGGTTTTATACCCTTTTAAGAATGGAGTTTCCTTACGGTAATGGGAGGGATTTTTTTGTATAGACTGATTGAGAATAAATATGAGTGCCAGATCTTTCAGCAGACTGATTGAATAAAAATATGAGAGAGGGGTAGGTGTTACTGCCTGTGGCATCGAGCCGCTTCTCGCACGGCCTGCATGGGATTCTCCACTCGCTCGTGTAGGGGTGTAAATCGGGTCGGGTTGACTCGGGTTGACACAAATACAACCCTAACCCACCTTGTAAAATCACAACCCAACCCTACTTTCAATCCTACTTTTCACATCTTAACCCAACCCTATTTCAACCCACCTCAAATCGGTTCGGTTCGGGTTAGAAATCGGGCTAATAGATTACACATGTTATCAATGCTAGTTAAAGTTTTGTTCACCTGAATTTCTAAAATAATAAAAATAATGATAATTATAAAAACAATAAGTACCAATAAAAGTTCTACATAGCTCAAAAGTGGAAGATAAGTTTAGTAATTGATTCGTTTTTTTGTTTTTGTATTTTTGAGCAATCGATGTCTTCTGCAAGTCAAAAAGTGAAAGCTAAGTAAAATTATTACAGTAAATTATGCAAAATAGAAAAATAAATATTATAGTCTTACTTACCTTCTTAGTTGGCTTCCAATCAAAGCTACAAACATCTTAAGTTCTCAGTTGACCTGTTATGTTATTCTAAATCACCAATGCGAGCAAATATCTAAACAACCTATTTACGATGCAATATAACCAAATAATCCAAACACAATTTCACAACTAATTAACCAAATATATTTCCAAACCAAATAAATTCAAACAACATTTGACAACCAAATAGTCAAACAAATTTCCAAACTCAACACAATTTTATTTAAATATCTAAGCAATATAAATGAAATACACTCTCATAAATATATGTAAATACATATCTTATGAAATTGGGTCGGGTCGGGTCGACCGACACCTAACCCAACCCAACCCATTTTAAAAATCGGGTCGGGTTGAACCAATTTTTTAAAAACCAAATTTCCAAAACCTCAACCCAACCATGGTATAAATCGGTTCGGGTTGATGCGGGCTCGGGTTGAACCCAACCCTATTTACACCCCTACGCTCGTGTGCTAAACTGAGGTCGTGCCTCAGTGGTGCAGGACATGGCTTCACAAGTTGGTGGTCCTGGGTTCGAATCTCCCCGGCAACATTTCTGAAGTGGTGGCGTTGCAAGTCTCCCCAAGTTTGTGAGAGCCGTCCACCGGTGGAAAAGTTTAGAAATAGTGGATAATTATTAGCAAATTATAAGAATGTCTCAGAATTTAATTGTAATACCAGTTGAGATTGTAATGTATGAATACTCATCAAAAAAAAAAGGAAGCGGCAGTGGCGGCCACCAGCCAAGTTCAAAAAGAGTATTCCCTTAATCAAAATAAATAAATAAATATTCTTATATTCATCAAAATAATAATAATAATAATAATAATAATAATAATAATAATAATAATAATAATAAAAGATAAAAGAAAACACGAAGAGCATGCTTCGCTAGGACTTCTGCTATTTATTTCAATGTCCATGGACGATGTCTCATGCGGCCATAAACAGTGGAAGAAAAGCGCATGTATTATTTAGGGCAAATTATATATATACCTATGAATTTTATCCTTAATTTCACATGTACTCTATGAATTTTCAAAAAAATTTCACATATTCACGAATTTTTATCCTAATTCAACTAATAACCACGCCATTAGGAATTTGCTAAATGGGTCATTAGCCTTCTTATAAAACGAATAATATATCCAAGCTCTAATATAATTTAAAGTTGTTTTACTTAAAGTTAAAGATTTATTTTCAAATAATATATGATTTTATAATTGTAGAATTAATAAAAATTCATTATAATATGAGCACCTACCTTAGGGTAGTTGGTAGCTCATTCAAGCACAGTTGCCCATGGTTTGGGATCAAATCCCGTTGACCCACTTGCCATCAAGTGCCGGCTCTGGCCACTCAAAAAAAAATTCATTATAATATAAATTTTTAGCTATAAAATCATAATTAGTTATGAGCACATTTTTCATTTTCTAAAGAGTTAATGGTCTACTTAACAAATCCCTAATGGCGTGGGTATAAATGAAATTAGAATGAAAATTCATGAATATGATAAATTTTTAAAAATTCATGGGTATAAGTGAAATAAAAATAAAAATTCATGGATATGAGAGAATGTTTTAAAAATTTGTGGGTATAAGTGAAATTAGAATTAGAATAAAAATTCATGGTTATGAAAGTGTTTTAAAAATTCATGGGTATAAATGGAATTAGAATGAGAATTTATGGATATGAGAAAATTTTTAAAAAATTCATGGGTACAAGTGGAACTGAGGATAAAATTTGTATGTATACAAAGAATTCTCCGTCATTTATAATAAACTGTGGAAGAAAATTGCATGTGTTATTCATGTTAACGATGTCACTTCCTGCGCCTTCCATCTGATTAATTTTGAGCAACGTAAGTTCCGCCATCTGGACTGCCTCCTTGTGTCGACAGTCAACACAAATTAGAAACAAAACAACCCGGCTACAAGATATTTTCCATAAGAAATTAGAAAGCATGGGTAGGGGTGGAACCTACCCTTACCTATTTTTTAAAAATGTCTACCCTACCCTATTTTAGACCGGGTCGGTCCGAAACCTACCCTACCCAATTTTTTCAAGTGCGGGTCGATTCCGGTTCGGTTCCTAAAAACGTCATGCATCCAAATTGGCTCCAAATATAGAAATACTATATTTAGTTACATAAACCATCCACGTAAGCATAAGCAATGTTTGGTCATTTACCAACGAGCCCTCAAACGGCGTCAGTGCGATGGGCCTTGCCAGGGCAGCCTGCTTCCTGCGACCATTTTCCGGACGGGTTTTGCCAAATAATCCAGTTTCCATACTCATTCAGATCGCGTGGAAAATGACTTTTAAATTAACATATCTAGGAGAAACAATGTGATTTAAATATCACTTTTCCATTGGATTCATGCATTTATATATAATCTTGTAACATATTTCTTTGTAGTCGAAAAAGTTTTAAGAACATCTTTTTTTTTAAATCTTTGGTGTTTTTGCTCCTTTGGTAGGTGGAAGGTATGCTTTAGTTTAGTCTACCTTGGGCAAGGTAAAATTTTACATATCTAATCCGAACTAGGATTATTCAGTGTAGGACTTGGAGTCATTCCCACGCCAGGAAGGGTTAAGAAAACAAAACAAAACAAAGATACACACAAATGAAACCCATCCCGATTCGATTTCAACTGGTTCAAGACCGCGGAAGCAAATTACAGTCCTTTACATATAATTCATTTGATACATGCATATCCAGCGACCTAGAAAGTGAGTTACATGGACAGGCTTGGATAGAGGCACCATCAAGCCAAGCCGTGCAAAGAGTCTTTCAGCAGCAATTAGAAGAACACATTATCGGTTCCAATCAGTTTTCAATCTAAATTTTCAAAAACGTGCATCACTGCTTAGGCCATTTGCCCCATCCAATTTTCAAGCGATGATGCAGGACAACATAGGGAACAAAATCAAGACAATCAAGAAAATCAAATATGATGGTGTGTGCGTGAAAAGAAATAAGGGTGAAATCTCTTAGCCTTCACGCAATCTACCAAATGAAAAAAGTCGAGTCGCAAGCATTCTGCGATGCCATTGCATCTGCTCATTGGTTATTGCTAGATGTGGAGGGGAGCTATGCCGGCGGAGAGAGAGAGAGAGAGCTGTGCCGGATCGCTGCCCGCTACCACGATTTTTGCCGGCGTCGCTGCCACGATCAAAGACTACTGCCGTAGAGGAGAAAGAAATTGGGGAATGGGGATAGAGCTGGAGTATGTTGGGGGTCGTGGTTCACACAATTACCTTAAGTATATATATTATAATATATGAAATTCGGATCGGTTCCGGGTACCCAGAACCGGAACTGACCCCTACCCAAAATTAAACGAATATTTCACCCGAGGAACCGAACCGAACCTACTCTATTTAGGGTACCCGGTGGGTCGACCCGCGGTTACCCGGACCAACTTGCACCCCTAAGCATAGGTGGAATTAGGCTGAATCAGAGGTCGACTCATCTTCCTACCTCATCTTCCAACTCAACCCTGTACAGTATACTGGTCAAACAAAATTTACCCAAATTGACTCCACGTTTTTTGAAATCGGGTTAAACTATGTTGATCTTGACCTTGCAATCCAAGTTGGGCATTCAAGTCAATTTTGAAAAATTAGGATTCCAAACACTTAAAAAGTGTTCAGATTTAGTGCACCTGAATTCACTGTTGTGCATAACCACTTTCTTTTTTTTTCTGATTTCTTGGAATTAATGTAGGCCTAAACATGAAATTTTTTAATTATTTTTACTATTTTCTTAAATTTTCGGAAAAACTCGAGCTTATTTTTTTATTTTCAAAATTTTAAAAATACTAAAACAATAAAAAAATATAAAAATTATATGTATAAAGACTTCATGCTTGGGCTCCTATACGAATTCAAAAAATCCCAAAAAAATAAAAAAAAAATTGATACACCTAGGTGTACCAAAGTTCAGTTCACCTAAGCGCAATGGATCAGGCTTCATACTAAATTCAAGTCAATTATGAAAATTTTAGTATTTTAAATACATATTTAATTTAAAAACATTAAACTTACATGTTAACTATTACAAGGTATAATATTATAAACTATAACTATAATGTGGACATTTTAGAAGAAAATGAGAATAAGATAAAAATATGCTTCTAACATAAATATACGCAAATCAGGTTAGGTGTATTTGGGGTTGGCAAGGATCAGGAGTTTCAACCCATTTCTATTGAAGATTATGTAAATACTAGTTTGAGCTGGTCTGAACAGGTCAGATTAGGGGTGGGTCATTAGTTAAATTGACCCAACTCTAACTCCTATTAAAAAGGCAACGAAAAAAAAAAAAACGTTTATGGCTCCAGCCATGTGCTCAGAAACTAAGTTCATCTTCACAAATGCTAAACAAGTGATTTAAAAAAAATAGACAGAAAGATTACAAAGTTTTTCAGAATTTGCCTATCTGAACTTTACCCACTTCAAGCCAGATACTGGCATGATAAAAGAATGATAGAAATCGTTGCACTAACATCCTATTCCAAATGAGATTTCGAAAATCAAGAGTACCCAGTTCCATGGAACATGCATTGCCTTTCACCGTACAGTTTGACTACCGTAATCAGTATTAAACTTATCATAACGGTGAGCATAAAGATGAGCCGATGGTCGCGTGTTTCTCAATGCTAATTCAATGTCTTCAGGAGTGACTGGGCCGATTCCTGGAAGTTCTGCATGTTATGGAAGCAAAGAAGTAAGAAGAAATTTCTCTTTGGTCTTAGATACAGGTGACATAAGCCTACTACCATCTACCGGTAGCTAAGATTATTGTCATTGGAATCGTTTCAGAATCGATGGCTGATGCATGCTGTTGTGGATTGAAATGAAAACCATTTAATTTCTTCGCAGGAACTCCCACGTCTAGCATAACTATTGTCCAAACTCAGTTTTTTCTCCATTTGCAAGAAAATTTTTTAAGGAAAGAAACCACTAACAAACATAACACAAGAATGATCATCTTGCCTATCTCATTAAAATGATTTCAAATACAAAAGCAACGATGCCCACTTTACGCATGCTTCTTATCATGCAATAAAAAGAAGGATTTCTAAAATCTGAGCTTTTTAAAAAAAAAAAAAAAAATTTCCTTTGAGAATACCGAAATCTGAGCTTTATGCAGCATTCAATTTCTAACAGCTGTACAGTACTCCCACAACTGCATTTCTTTAACCTTAATTACTTTTCTGTGCCAGTTGCATTTTTTATGGATTATTCTAAAACAAGGGTAACGACATACCTTCATCAGGTAGCCTTTCTTGCTTTTCTTCCAAAAGGGCCATTAACCGCCTTAGCGGCTGCATGGCTGCTTCCTTGCACACTAAACGGATATCAGAGCCTGAATAACCATCTGTCTTTTCCACTAGCAAGTCATATGGGAGCTCGCCTTCCTCTGGTCTTGATGGCAGCAGCTCCTCAAACATAGCCCTTCTTGCATCAGGCTCAGGAAGAGGTACAAGGATCTTGTTGAGTCATTAAGGAAAGATATCATAAGGGCAAAGTGTACAACTTCATTGTATGATCTAATAATGTAACCATTCGTCCTTGCTACTGAAGTAAAGGTTTGATCAAACATAAATGACTGGTTGAATTATAAGAAATGAAGTTGCATGATAATTCAGCAGAGAGAATTGATAATTCAGCAGAGAGAATTCTAGTAAGTCAAAATAATTGTTAGCATTCGCTCTTTAATCAAGTATAGAGTTTGCTCATCTTTAAAAATTTCAACAACCATGCATTAGCCATCTCAAATAAGGGGCATGGCACATGCTGTGGATAAAATGGAGTTGCAATTGCAAATCTCAGTCTCAGTGATTTTGATCACATGATGTTATGTGCATTGCCAACATAAAGGATACTCGCTTCTCAAGGCGACGAAGCATAGCTGCATCAAGCTCCCAGGGTAAATTTGTTGCCGCTAGAACAAAGACAAGCTCATCTGTCCGCGTCAAACCATCCATCTGCAGTCTAATTCCAGTGATCAATTCTTGAATAATATGCATTTTCACAGCGCCCACCCCCCCAAAAAAAAAAAAAAAGTGACAACCATGGAATATCTAGAAAAAGGAAGTTTGCTATGAAGGAACAACGCATCTTCAATCTTTGCAAAGAGAAACTGTCAGATATAGAGATACACTTATTCTCAACTGAAGAAGAGGTCAACTAATTCCAAATTTTTTCAATAGTAATATATGCAGGTTTTGTCATTGTTGACCATGGTTACAAATATAAAGTTCCAGAAGGTGAGTGGTACCGCATTCATCATCAGATACCCACACGTTTTGTTACTATCGACCATGGTTACAGAAAACAAAGTTCCAAAAGGCAAGTGCTTATGCATCCATCATCTGGTACCTCAATGGAACTGACTAATTCAAAAAATGGTTTTACTATTCTTCAGTTTGGTTAGTGGTTGGATTTTATGAGGAAAAGATTTACAGTACCCTAAATTCTTTTTTCTAGTATCCTTCACACCACATTTGATTGAATCTAGGCTCGCCTAACTCCTTTTACTCCAGCTTATAGCATAACCTTATCAAAGGACTCCACAGCTAGGCAACACCGAATAAAAACATTAAGGTACCAACTGCACCCTCCTCTATAGTTCCACCCTGACCAAGGGTGTTTCTTTGTCAAACATTCCTTCTCCTCATGCTGCTCCGTTCTCCTGGAACATAACTAACTACCACATTTAGAACCTTGAACCTATACATCCAAACATTGAAGCGCCGTCACTCAGAACAGAGCTGCTGGACAAATGCCTTTTTGTTTTCCAAATGAATATCCAACAGAAGATGGGAATACCATCGGACCTTAGACTACCATGGTGGTTATTCTATTTTCATTAAGAGGTGATAGACAGTGCTTTTCTTTAAAAAGCTAAAAGATAAAAAGGAAATACTTCATGATATCATTCAACATATCATTGTCATTGCCATCCCATGACACAGATTAACGTCAGTGCCATTTTTTTATATGCATTACCTTCACCCATTTAAATAGTTGAAAATTACCTGTATCAGAAGTTCAGTCTTTAGGCGTCGACTGGCTTCATGCTCACTACGCCCTTCACCACGTTGGCTAATAATTGCATCAATCTCGTCAAGAAATATTGTTGATGGTGCATGATGCCGGGCAAGCTCAAATAAAGCTTTCACCAGCTTCTCTGAATCACCTGTAGCATCACAAGTAGTGTTTTGAAGTTGATCTAATTATCCCTCCAAATTAATTCTTCTTGACTAAAAACAATGATGAGGCATGCTGTCAGATTTAATTATGATTTGTAATGCCAATTCCTCTTTGCTCATGAAGCTAAGGATGCTTTGAATTCTTCCGGAGGGGCTTCTATGCCATCATGGAGCATTGGCAGTATCTACCCAATTTCCAAACTGTGATGTCATAAATAAGATTCTAGTCTGCGTAGAAGGTATGTGATAAATGACTGTAGTGTCAGTTCAAGAAATACCGCGCCATTTGCTGACAATAGATGATGCTGAGATATTGAAAAATGTGGTCTTGCACTCGGTTGCAACAGCCTTTGCAAGCATAGTCTGCAGGGAAGAACCATAAAAGCGAATCACATTATAAAAAGTGACTCTGTGCCAATACATAAATCATGAAGCAATGTAGACAGACAGGTAGCAATTAGCAAGCGCTGAAGGCAGTGCGAGATGTTCTAAAAGAACTACATATAAGATTTTTACAAAAATAGAAAAAGTAGCTAATAAGATGGAATTCATTTAGGCCAAGTACAAACCTTCCCCGTTCCTGGAGGACCAAAGAGAAGAATACCTTTCCATGGTGATAGAAGACCGGTGAAATATCTGAAAAAAATATAGTGTGAAGACTAAGAAAAGAATCAAGAATGGAAATAATAATGGAGAATATATAAATGGAGGGTGTACTGGTTACTTCATTTGGATAGAAATAATAGTGTAGCAGAGTAGACACACCTGTAACACATAATCTTACACCCAACCAAAAAAGTCAAAAACTGAAATAGGTTCACCCATTTGTTTTCTTCGAAGTCAAATGGACTTCTAGTGAGGTACATATTATCCGCATTTTTAGATGCATAAAACTTCTTATAAACGTGATTCAAAATAAAATAAAAAAAAGAACTTCTCATATACTAGTAGGATATAAACAATCTTCTTTGTTTGTAGAGGTTCATTGAAGAGTATATTAACAAGTCACAGGTAAACAAACAGTGCGAGTTTAAACAATTTCTAACAACTCCTGCACTTTGGAGCATTGCCATCATTTCTCTAACATCATAACACAGCAATATGAGCTGTAAGTTAAGATTTCAGAAGCAGTACTTGTTAAGAAAGTGAAACAAAGTTTGATCCAGAATGACATGTGGAAAGTATTACCTAACCAGCAAGTGCATCAACTTGGTGATTGATATCCTACCTAACATGAACATTTGATTTCATTATATATTATCTCAAGTAATAATTTTGATCAAAGTCAAAAATATATGATGCATGCTTTAGCTTGAGGGACTATCAAAGAGTCCATTACTCAACCAATATTAAATGGTGGAGCTTGAATTTCCCAAACACTCTTTCAACTTTTCAATCAGGACTTCAAACTCTTCAGGCTGAAACAATAGTTTCCATCCAATAACTGAGTTGTTTCAAGCTCCACAATAATTTCTACTTCTTGAATATGTGCAGGCTTCACTGCTTTAGCATCGTTACATACACATATAGTGAGTTCACAATACTGACCAATAAGAGTCGACTACATTTGCAGGGATAAAAACAAAAATAACGGGCTTCGAAAACTAACATACCATTAATCTAAAGAAAATATTCCAATTAACTCCAGCACATTTAACAAAGTAAATACTTAGGAAATAAGGGGCCAGTGCCCAGTGGGACCTACTTTGGGTACTTTATTGGCATGACAACTGCTTCTTTGAGAAGACGCTTTGCGTTCTCCAATCCCTTGATGCTTTCCCAGGTAACATCAGGGCTCCCACGAATGATATCCCTGAAAACCAAGAAATCGTTACAAAATAAGGTAATTAAAAACCCATAAGTGAGTGTTCTTTCCTTTGTTTTCCCTATTTTTCTTTTTCTTCTTGCTGACACTCTTAAGCCAGTTTCTCATCCACAACTGCATCCATCTGAAACCTAATATTACATATTGGAAAGTATAACTTATCTTGCACCATGGAATATACCTACTTAAACTCTCTGCTAAGGTGCGCATTTCTGCAGAATCAAAAGCAGGAAGTAGGGATCTTTGCCTGAAAAAATAAAACATTCATAAGTTTGGGGGCTTCCAACATAAAAACAAATCTGCATGCAGCTCTTGAAGGTCTCCTCATCAGGATGTGAGATTTTATCTTTCTACAAGTTAAAGAAAGTAAATAATGAAGAAACAAAGCATCACTAATTAAAAAAATAAAAAATCCCTTCCGCAATCCTCTATGACTGACCAACCAACCAACTCTCCCTCCTTTGGCCACTCTTTTCATCCTACCAGTAACTCAGAGGCGTTTGGGTGAAACCAGATTCAATTTTTGAGAATCATCACATTGCCTCTAGCAGACTAGGTGACTCTGATAAACAAGCTCCTGCCATTGAGGAGATGCTTTTTTTTTTGGGAGTAAAATGAGGGGATGCATGTGAATGTGATGGCATGTTGACGCTGGTTGGAACAAGCCAGACTAAATAGGTGATCAGGATAATATGGACAACGAATGGTAAAGAGAGCACATGATGCAGTAGCTATGCTGTCGAATCGGAAATCCAAAAACCTGTTCTCACATTAGGGAGAGGAGGCCTGATCAAGCATCAGCTGATCGTTAACAAATGGAGTAACAATATAAGGTTCCAATAATTTTTTCAGTAGTCTGCACTCGAAAGGGACTACATTATATTGCATTCATCTTCTAATATGCATTTTATTAGCCTATGGATACACATTACTCAACAACCATCAATATTGAAGTTGTACCAATCAGAATGAAAATAAAGTGCTACACGATAGCCAGCAAAGATTGAAGTTGGTTGATAAACTCACGGCCTGTCTTCAGTTCTCCCTGAAACAGATGTGGAGAGCTGTGTGGTGCCATTCCTTTCCTGAAACTGACAATAAATAGTCACAAAATATACGGCAGACATAGGGCTGCTAGTCCAAAAATGGAGAGTTGTATAGAGCATCATCTTATGCACAATCGATACACACCTGACTCTGGAACTGCTCAAAAATGGCCATATCGGATGTGCCTTTTATGTTTCCATTCCCATTCACAACTGCATTTGAAGAGTGCCCATTGGCAACTGATATATGAGCAGTTTGATTGGCTGACTGAACTTGCTTCTCTGTCTCCTGCTTTCTCCCAAACTTCACATCATAAAACAACTTAAAATCCTAAACAAACAGCAGAAAAGCATATGCACCGACGTCATTATGTGTGTCAAATGGAGTTAAGACTCAGTTGTGATAACATGAATGCAAATGAAAAGGCTTTCATTTAGGCAAGCTACAACTTAAGAGGGCAATTACAAAACTAACAAAAACACAAAAGAAGTAGATTGTAACTGCAGACTGTCCATCCATTTGACCAGATTGGAGGATAGAAGAAGACCAACAAATCAGTAAAAGGAAAGTCCCTCCATCATGTTCCAATCAAACAAAAAGGGGACCATTTTCATTATTTACATTCCATTCTTTCGCTTCAAGATCTAAGCATATGGCTATGATCTGATTCACATCTTATTCCATTGCCAACAATACATAAACAGATGGTCCCGGACAGATCCATTACTCCAATCTTCACAAACGAAATATGAGATCATCAGAGGCATTTGCAGCAAGTCAAGCTCAGCTATGCAGAATGTACAAATACACCAGACACCCAAGTCCTGCAGCTCAATTATAAAGGATACAAACCCCAGAAATTTGCAGAAGAATAAATGTAACTAAGCAATGACAACGACAGATAGATGGGACCACCAGTAAGCAAGACAGATCGAAATTCGGCAACTAGCGCTTTGCTGGAATAGAATAATAAGTTTACTCTCCTCATTGCACGCTAGTCTATGTGCAGGAAAGACACTGAAACCCAAGCATCCAGTGCCGATCAGGAACAGAACAGGTTGCTCACACATGCGCGAAACATATAATGGCAATAATTTTCAAAAATTTACTAGAATCATGCATAAGATCACGGAAACCCAACCAGAAAAAGCACACGGGACTGCAATTCAATCCACATACACAAACAATTGTCACCGATTTTGGAGGATCTCTCGTAACACAATTCCAATCCAAGGAAGATAAAACACTGAAGTTGCACAAGATTCAAGCCTAAAAAGGAAATGCAAGAGCTAGTTGAATAAAATCACAATTGTAGCAGCAGTAGCAGCAGCAGCAATAGCAATAGCAAAGAGATTCGAAGTTGATGACTTACAATAATGAGAACCCGAGACTTCCGATTTCCTAAGCTGATGCGGAATAAAATCGAAGAAAAATGCATAAATATCGAAGAAAATTGCTGAGACGAACCTCGAAAGACCAGCGAGTGAGAGAAGGCTCGTCTCCCATTTCTCCCCGTCGATTCCGAGAGACGCTGAAAACTACACAACTGCAGAGTAAGTGACTGCACGGCACCCTCCACCGCCTCCAGCGCTGTGCCCTGGGGCTGGGAGTGCCCAAAAGTGGAATGAAAAGGTAATACACTCCGCAGGACTACCGAACTAATTTACTACACTTTCAGGGCTCCCTATTGACTGGAAACGGGAATTTATGCGAACGTCTGAAATTACGGTGTGTTCTGTGATCTCGAAAAAATGTGTAAATTTTGTTACCGGAAAAAATTGTAAAAGGTAGGAGATTAATTTGATAAAATAGTAATAATGATTAAAAATAAATGGTAATTGTGTGAACAAAAAACGTGTGTAAATCAATGTTATCAGAACCGGACCGGACCGGGAACCGTTCCAGGTACCGGTTCAATTATATACGGTTCGGTCTGATAGGTAAAAATCGTGCGAACCGTCGAACCGCCGGTCGGACCGGACTTTTTGGTCGAACCGGATTCACCCGGTTCGCACGGTTTTCTCTTAAATAATATAAATATATTTTTAAAAAAAAAAACGAAAACGGAAAACCCTAACCCGCACGATGAGCAACAATGTCCTTTCCATTTCCGGCGACAAGCACAGCAGCAATGTCCATCGGAGCAGCGCCATCTCCAATTTCGGCGACTACACTAGTGCATTCTGGTCTAGGCGAATATGAAGGGGAATATCTAGCTGATCGATCTTTACCGAGACCCGTCAAAAATATATTTTTTTTGTTTTTTTTTTGAAAAATATTTTTATAAACATGTTAATATAGTTATATTTAATCTATAAAGTATAAATCAAGTTTTACTATTTTTGAATATATATATATTTATTTTGGATTTTTAAATACATGGGTATGCATTTAAAAATCCATATATATCCAAAAATGGTAAAACTTAGTTTATAAATTAAATATAATTAGATTGACATGTTTATAAAAATATTTTTCAAAAAAATTAAAAGATATATTTTTTGACAGGTTGGAAAGAATCAGTGCTCGGTTGATGTCTACTACATGCCAAATATGGAATACTAGCTAATAGGTTAGATATACTAAGAAATGTATGTTTAGAGAATTTTTAAATCTTGCTATTAATTTTTTCTGCAGGTCGGGACATAATCTAACATATATATTTAGGATTTATAAAAATATAATTTTATCAATATATTTATTTAAAATTTAAAATTAGTTTAATATTTATGACATCATAAATATGTCATGCTGACGTCACCGGTTCGAACCGGTTCGAACCAGACCAGTTCATTTTCTGGTTCAATCACCGGTTCGGTTCTGACAACATTGCTTCGTATTTAAATTATTGGTTTAACTTTCATATAAAAAATTACTTGTTTAATTTTTAAAATAAGCTTTATCCATATCAAAGATGCACATAATAAAATTTTCTTAAAATGCATATTTATGGGTGAATAATGAAAAATATTTAATATACATCCACGTAAATATAACAATATTTTATCATTGATTTATATAGTTTATATATTTTGGAAAGTTTATAAGTTGAAAATACACTTTAAAATTAATTGTAACCTTGGAATCAAACTATCTTTTTACAATAATTTTAAACATTTATGGATAGGATGCATGCACAATGATTGTTAGACAAAAAATGACAATTTGTATATTACTATAAATGATATTAAATGCGATGAAATATATTTTCTGTCAACCGTTATATTAAAGTAGAGTTTCATGGGAGTGAAACTCCAATAATATATCGAGAAAAAAATTATATAAAAAGTATTTACACATAAAAATAATATTTAATGATCTTATCAACATAAAAACGATTTTTTAAACCCATCCAGTTAAAATACATATACAAGGCTTCAGTATATAAATAATGTTATAAATGTTACTTATAATCTAAAACACATATATCATTAAAATACTTATATAGCAATTTATTAATAAAAACTATCTTATTTGTATGATTTTCATTGTCAGCAGTTAAATTTATATTTGAAATACAGCGTACCGTAAATTTCTGAAAAACAACCGAAAAACACATGGTTGGGATTAGTTTACATGTACTATCGAGAGAACTGGTTCTTCAGATGCGTCTCTGCCCAGCTTCTAAGGTGCTGCTGTTTTATTTTCTTTTCTTTGGGCAACGCAAAGCACGTGAGCGCTATTCCGTTCCGTTCGTCGTTCGATCGAGTTTAGTGCCCGTGCAGATCATTTGCATCGGTCACCACTTCGTGACGAAGAGTACCCAAGGGTGCATAGGATGGTAGGTTTAGGTTATCCTTCCCTTGGAGTGGTCTTCCATCAAAGAGAATGATATCGATTGGATGCAACACATGAGGCTGAGCCGCTGAGGAGATTGGATGAGAAAAAACTGTTGTGTATTTAGAAATAATAAATTATATTATAAATAAAAATAGTACTAAGAAAGAAAATTAAAGTTATTACAGGGACTGATAATTGGAGAAATTTGTTTACAGAAGATGAACTCGGACTTGGATCTACGTTCCGGATTCCCCCACAAGATTTGGAAACGATTCAGCTTTCGATGTTTTCCAGCGGCACAGTCGCACGCGACAAAGATAAATTGCTGGTCTCTTCGTAACAGATCATGAGCAAAGTTGCATGGTAATCTGCTATCCAACAAAAAAAAAAATTGCATGGTAATCCGTATAGGAACTAGGAAGTAGAAAACTAAAAATGGATCGATTTTTTCAGATTGGCATATCATCATCTGCTGCCTTCATTTACAAGTTGCAACTATCGATATCATAGGCGGCTAGGCCTAATCCATAACTATCAAAAACAAATTTTTGAGTTTTTTGGTATTTTTATTTTGGTGTTTCAAAATAAAAAGGCGTTGTTTGGCACGCATGTATCCATTTTTTATTTTTAAAAGATCAAAATAATATAGCAAATAAATTTTTATAAAACGTTAAATTTAATAAGAGAGAAAATGTAGTAGTCTGCAGTCTGCACATGTATACAATTTTTTTTTTTTTTTTTTAAAAAAAAGAACACTATTTCTAACGTATTGCTGGCGAATATGTTTTAGCCTGCCCCCGATCTACTGTTTGTTCGGATTTCGTACGCACATGCAGATCAGGACAACGACAAAGCCTACACGTTAGGTCCGCGAGGAACGACGATGCTATCAAATGACCGACTTCACAGATTCCGGCTCGCACGCGGTTTTTCCGCCAGTAGATACTTATTCGGCCTAAATTCAAATATCTCATGAGAAATTTGTAGGAAAAAAACGTTTTAACATTGAGGTGAAAATTTGAAAATACATGGTTTGAGCCCATCAATCCGTAAAAATTTAATTTCTTCATAGTGTTTAACTCTCCTAAGTTAGACAATTTAAAATTCATTTTCTTTTTGGAGGTTTGACTGGCCACAAATTATTGGAGTTTGAGCATGTTTATGTACAGGGCGTCGTTTGCTTGAAAATGATTAAAATAATCACTTTAATATTAAAAATAGTAAAACTTAATTTATAAATTAAATATATTTACAATAAGAATTTTATAAATAAATAAATGTGTATGTTTTCTGATATGTTGGAATGGTTGTCCTTTCCAAACCGGTCGGAACTCGGAAATGATCACCACACTGTGTGTACTTCTATTTCATTTATTTTATTTTTGAAATTAACTTATTTTATTCTTCTCTGAATTTTTCATCAATTTTTTTTTTGGCACTCCTTTCTATTTCGTTAGGTTCGGATACAATGGATTAATGGTACTTGATGCAAGGTTTCTGGCCGGTGATGCTCGGCGGTCCAGAAGATTTTCTCTCCGGTATGGTTTCCACGGGTCAGCAGTTTAGCACTTTTCAGCCCGCTCGTCTTCGGCTTATCTTTTGAGAGCCCAGTACACACTATTGTGTGGGCCGGGATAAAAGAAGATTGAGACCTGATCTTCTCATGTAGGGGTGCAACTTGGTACCCGGGTCGGTCCGAACCCGCCGACCCGACCCGGTATCAAAACCAAAAAATGGGTTTTATTTTTAAGATTTTTTCAAGATAGACCCGGTTTCAACCCGACCCGTAGAAACCCGAAACCAAAACCGGGTTCGTACCAACCCAGTACCAAAACCCGACCCGGTCCGAACCCGGTGTAGTTTATATAATTTTTTCATCAATTATACATATTTTTTTGTAATATTAATCTATATATATACATGTTTTAGGCATTACTAACTCTAATTTAGACAAATCACCTCTTTCTTCATTATCAAAGCATGCTTGAGGTAACTTGATTTCTAGGATGATTTTTTATGATTATTATCTTCTTATTGTTAATAGTTGCATGCATTTTTTTCGTCTAGGTTGATGCATATTATTTTCAAATATGTAAATCGAGGAGGAAGAACTTGACATTAGAAATGCAGATGAAAATCAAAAGAGAAATTACTTGGAAGTCTTCGAATAGTTTTTTAGTTTTTTTGGAAACTTTAGAGACATGAACTCATTTGAAATTTGAATTTGTTTAAAAGTAGATATAAACTTATTTAAACTTGAGATTTGTTTATATTTTCATTTTAAATTTGGATTGCACTTAAATTAGATTGGAATGTTGAACCATTATGCTTAATGTATTTAGATTTAGTTACTTTGAATAACTGTTATGGAGATTATGTTTGAATTTGAGTTGTTATGATAAATCTATTTCATATTATGCTTTCTATTAGCATGAGAAATCTGTTAGTTTGAATTTCAAATTGTAATATAAATTTAATTCATATTTTAAGTTTATTGGTATGACAAGTAGTCAATTTTTACTTTAGCAATTTATATGATAAATATTCAGTTTGAATTCAATTTCAGCAATTTGTATGATAATGTTTAGTTTCAACTACAAAGTTGGTATGATATGTTCATTTTCTATTTGGTATACTTGAGTCATTTCCATTAGTTATTAAATAAAAATGACCAACTAGTCATAAAACTAACTAATTTGTCATTTATTTGTGTCTATAGGGTGCTGAAAAATTGCTTGCAGAGTTCATTCAAAGAATATTGCAGAATTCAGCATGATGTTACAGAATTCTTTGAAAGTATGTTGCAGAATTCAGCGTGAGGCTTTACTTCATAAACACATATACGTATATTTCAATAATTTTTTTTTAAATTACAACTGAATTTGGAAAAAAAAATAGTTTATTGGTAACCCGAATTCTAACCCGAAACCAAACCAAAACCAATGCGAACCCGACCCGAACCCGGTCCGAACCCGAGTTACATTCTTAGGGTTTGGGTTTACTCCAACCCGGTTGGCTTAGGGTTTGGGTTCACTCCAACCCGGTATAACCCGACCCGAGTTGCACCCCTATTCTCATGCAAGATGAACGGCCTCCCCTGTGCATCCGGCTCAAAAATTTATTTATTTTTTATTTTTTTCATAGATAAGTAAATCTAGGTGTATTAAACTTATAAACCAAGTTTTACTATTTTTGAATTTTTTTTAAGTTTTTTTTTATTTTTAAACACAGTGACATTTCTGTAATTTTCTGATCTCAAGTGCCAAGAAGATTTTAAGCCAACTAAGGAAATAATATATAGGGGTCTTGCCTAAATGCACCGGGTGCACTCAGGCTCGCCGGTGCACCCTCGTGCAAATACTTATTTTTTATTTTTATATAATTTTTAATTTAAATGTACTTAACATGTGTATTAATTTTTACGATTTTTGGATATTTGTAGATTTCTTTTGGAATTTTTAAAATCAATGGTATTTTTAGTAATTTAAAATTACTAAATGTCCTATTAAAAATTACTAAAATGTCACTGATTTTAAAAAATTCAAAAAATATTTACAAATCTCAAAAGTGATAAAAATTGATACATACGTTAAATACTTTTAGATTAATAGTTGTGTACAAAAATTTTCAAAAAATAAAAAATGGTATATATACCCGTTTGCACCGAAGCTAAGTGCACCCAGATGAACAAGATCATGCTCCAGTATATATAATGACATGATCTTGTTAGGTCGGCATAAGTATAAAAAACATATTTTGAGCTGTTTTTAAAGTTTTTTTTTATAAACATGTTAAACTAGATGTATTGATTCTATAAACCGAATTTTACCATTTTTGGATATTTTTAAGTATTTTTTATTTTTAAACACAATAACATTCTTATAATTTTCAGAGGCCAGAAAATTACGAAAATGTCACTATGTTTAAAAACAAAAAATACTTTAAAATATTCAAAAATAGTAAAATCTAATTTATAGATTCAATACACCTTACTAAACATGTTTATAGAGAAAAATTAAAATGCCTTGAATATATTTTTTAAGCCAGCCTAAGTAAGGTACAGGATCATAACTCATCTATATATAAAGAAAAATATTCCAATGCACGTAAACACATCTTAACTTACAGTACATTTGGCCCAAAATAAGCCCTATATGATCATAAAATGTACATCTACTCTAGTCATTGTATTTATAATTATTTTTTACTAGTGCATTAATTTTCATCCAAATTGGATATATGTATAGGTCACATTTGAAAATAGTACAAAATTAACATAATAAAATGGTTTGATATAAATATTATTTTTAAAATCATTTCTTTAGCATATAAACTATCTAAGATATAATTTATATTTTGGCTTAAAATGAGCTCTACACGCATTTAAATACATTAATACTTTATACAATGATTTATCCATGCATAAATTATATCTAAGGTATAATTCATATTTTGGCTTAAAATGGGCTCCACAAGCATGTAAATGCGTTAAAACTTTATACAATCATTTATCCAAATATAAATTATATCTTAGATTGTTTACATATCGAAGAAATAACTTTAAAGCTGATACTTATGTTAAACTATTTTATCACGTTGATTTTATACCATTTTCAAATATGGCCTAACACATTCAATTTGGATGAAAATTGGTATGCTAATAAAAAACAATTCTAAATACAATGGGTGGAGTAGATATACATTTTATAATCATGTGGAACTTATTTTAAGCCGAATGCACCGACATTTACATGCCTTGTAATATTTTCCTATATATAGTCTGGCTTCCATACATCCAGATTTACAAATTTACTTTAGTATTATCGTCTAATTAAGGTCCTATCTTGATGATTTTATTAAATCTAATCTGTCTATTGTATTTAGTACTATTTATTTTATTTCGATATAAAAATTATCTTAATTCATAACTTGCATCATTCTCAAAATTAACAATCACTTAAGATAGACTTTAAATCCATTAAAAATGATTCGTTTATTATAAGGACCATGAGATTTCAATTTAATATTGAAAATATTTACAACATTTATCCTACTTAGATCAATGACTCTGTAGAATTTTATAATATTTCAAAACTTTGATATATCGATTAAAGTAATTTTTCTAAATTTGTATATATTTTTATACATTTGTAGAAGATGTGACATATACATACATCCAATTGATATGATTTTTAGTAATAAAATAAAATCAATAGTTTTAAATAAAATGATCGAATTTGATTAAATAAAATTATCAAGATAGGGCTTAAACTAGATGAGAGTAACGAAGTGAATTGGTATATTTAGATATATAGAAACAGGTCTCATATATATATAAGAAATATTCTTGTGCAGGTACGCACACCTTAAGTTACGGTGCAAATACCTCAAAATGGGCCCCACATAATCATTAACTATAATCCATTTCACCAATAGTATTTAAAATTATGTGTTCTATTACCATACCAATTTTTAACCAAATTGAAAATGTATATAGAACTCATTTGAAAATGGTACAAATTCAACGCACCAAATAGTTTGATGTAAGTAATAATTTTAAAATTATTTTTTCAACATGTAAACTATCTCAGATATAATTTGTATATGGGTAAATAATTGTATAAAGTATTAATACATTTAAGTGTATATAAAGTATTAATACATTTAAGTGTATGTGGGGCCCATTTTTGAGGTACCCGAATTGGAGTGAGTCTCTCTCTCTCTATATATATATATATGTTCCACTTCTATGTAACCAGGTTACATAGAAGCTGTCTCACGTAACCCCCTCAACTTTTAAGATATTAATTTTTGATAACAAATTCAATCCATTCATTATATTTAACATTATTATTTAGTTAGGAGACCAAGTTTCATCCAAATTAAGTACGTGTATGGGCCACATTTACTCAAATATATATATATATATATTCATGTGTAAATTATGAGAAACACTTAAATCTATTCACACATATATTTGAATATAACAATACTTCATAAGATCATTTATCCACATATTATTAATATTTTAAATAGTTTAGATGTTGAAAAAATTATTTTAAAGTTGACATTTTAACATTGAATTATTTTATTATGTTGATTTTACACTTTTATAGATGGAACTCATATACAGTGAAATTAAAAAAATAAAAGAATTTTCAGGACACTAGAAATGATGTTAAACACAATGGATTGAGTGAATTTTCCATCTACCATCAAGATTTTAAAAATAAATGGGGTTATATAGAAATGAGGTTTCATAGAAGCGGAACCGTGTATATATAGAGAAAGGAATATTCTAGTGCAGCACCACTACATCGTAATTACAGTGCAATCGCACCAAAATGAGCCCTACATAATCATAAAATTATAATCAACTCCACCTATTATATTTAGAATTGTGTATTCTATTACCATACTAATTTTCATCCTAATCGGATATGTGTATGGATCCCATCTGAAAATTGTACAAATTCAACATAATAAACTAGCTCGATATAGGGTGTGTTTGACAATGAGGAAAAAATGTCATCTTAAAACTTTTCAATCTAAAACTTTTCACTCTCTACAATTATCATATTTTTTAATCATTTTTTCACATTTTTCCATACAACTACCCTACTTTTCAATCATTTCTACACAACTACCTATACAATTAACCTATCTATTTTAACTTTATCATCTTTACTCCTCATCATTACCCCTATCATATCACATCATTTGACAACTTTTACTCTCCAAAACTTTTCATCAAAAGTTTTATTCATTCCCAAACACACCCATAAATAACAACTTTAAAGAGTTTCTTTCAACATGTAAACCATTTTCTATAAAATTTATACATGGATAAATTATTATATAAAGTGTTCTCGCATTCTAATATGTGCATGGTCCTTTTTTAGCAATTGCACCACTGTTCTGGTGTAGTTGCACTGCACCGGAACATGTCTCATATATATATATATATATATATATATATATATATATATATATTCAAGTGCAGCGCCACTACACCATAATTAAGGTGCAATGACGTCGAAATGGGCCCTCGCATGATGATAAAATTAAAATTTACTTCACTCATTGTATTTAAAATAATATATTCTATTACCATATTAATTTTTATCCCAATCAGATATGTATATGGACCTTATCTGAAAATGGTACAAACTCAATGTAATAAAATAGTTTGATGTAAATAACAACTTTAAATTGATTTTTTCATGGATAACTGATTATATAAAATTTCATTGCATTTTAATATATGTAGGGCCCTTTTTTGGGCAACTGCACTGCTGTTCTGATGCAATGAAGTTGCACTATAATTAATGGTGCATTTGGCCCAAAATAGGCCCTACATATACTTAAATATATTGATACTTTATACAATCATTTATCTATATATAAATTTTATAGCAAATGATTTACATATTGAAAAATAATTTAAAGTTGTTATTTACATTAAACTATTTTATTATGTTGAATTTGTACTATTTTCAGATGGAGTCCAATGATCATATGGAGCCCATTTTGAGGTAACTGCACCGTAATTGTGGTACAGTAAAGCTGCACTTGAATATTTCTTATATATATATAGAGAGAGAGTTGTTTCGGTGCAGCACAACTACACCGGAATAGTGGTACATTTGCTCAAAAAGGGCCTCACATGTATTAAAATGCAATGAAATTTTATATAATTATTTATCCATATATAAATTTTATAGAAAATGATTTATATATTGAAAAATCACTTTAAAGTTGTTATCTACATCAAACTATTTTATTACGTTGAATATATATATATATATATATGAGAAATATTCAAGTTTTAGCTTCACTGTACTACAATTATGAAGCAGTTACCTCAAAATGGGTCTTATATGAACATAAAATTATAATCTACTCCACCCATTGTATTTAAAATTATGCATTCTATTATCGTACCAATTTTCATCCTAATTAGATATGTGTATAGACCCCATCTGAAAATGGTATAAATTCAACGTATTAAAATAGTTTGATGTAAAAAAAAAACTTTAAAGTTATTTTTCAACATATAAATCATTTGCTATAAAATTATAGATGGATAAATGATTGTATAAAATATCAATACATTTAAGTACATGTGGAATGCATTTTGGGCCAAATGCATCGTTAATTATAATGCAGTTTCACTGCACACGAAAGATTATATATATATATATATATATATATATATATATCAGTTCCGCTTCTATAAAACTCCCTTTCTATGTAACCCCTTCTATTTTTAAAATCTTGATGGTTGATGGAAAATGCGCTCCATATATTATATTTAATATCATTTTTAGTATCCTGAAAACCCTTTTATTTTTTAAATTTCAATGTATATAGGTCTCATCTATAAAAGTGTAAAATCAACGTAATAAAATAGTTCAATATTAAAATACCAACTTTAAAGTAGTTTTTTAACATCTAAACCATCTAAAAATATCAATAATATGTGGATAAACGATCATATAAAGTATTACTACGTTCTAATACATGTTTAAATGAATATAAATATTTTTCATAATTTACACATGAATATATATTTTTTTGAGCAAATGTGGCCCATGCACATACTTAATTTACATGAAACTTGGTCTCCTAGCAAAATAAACGGTGTTAAATACAATGAATGGATTTGATTTTCCATAAAGAATCAATATCTTAAAATTTGAGAGGTTATATGAGACCGCTTCTATATAACTTGGTTATATAGAAGCGGAGCCCTATATATGTGTGTGTATACACGCAACACATACATACGCAGACAGTTTTGGGCTTATTTTAACCTTTAATCGTATCCCTTAAACAGTGACGTGCAACATTTTTTCTTCTAATATTAATTTTTGTTTGATGTTCTGATACTGCTAATTTTGTTTTTATATGTTTCTACTCCATCTTACATCGAACCCAGCAAACCGTCTAATGATCAAAATCTGATATAGCTCATCATCGGCCCAAGACCAATGCTTTGTCAAGACAATTAAAGCCCGGTATATGAAGCTTGCAATTTTGCATGAGAAGCCAATGGGCAGAATAAAGCTTAAGCTCCAAGTGTGAGCCCAAGAAACCGTTCCATTCTACTGAAAGCGTAAGCTTGGTTAACCAGTAGTCTAGTACGTTCAGATTATCATAGGATAAGGTTGTCACTACGTATGTTCAGGATTATTTTCATTTCTCTCCCCGTTGTTTGTGATTTTGTATTTCATTCTATAATTATTTCTCTTATCATGTGAGCTACCTTAGAGGACGAGGCAACCAATGAAGAAAAACTATAGGAGAGAGATAATGAGGTAGATGCCTCCGTCCAACTTCAAAAACTAGATCTCTCATCGTATAAATTTTTTTATTAAAACCATATAATTGTTAATTTTAGAAAATTCCCCACTTCATTACCGAAAACCCTAATCATAATAAAGTCCAAATTCCTTACTTCAAAAAATTGAGATTGAAATAAACCTAACAAATTCTATGGGTAATTTGTTGATATACCCATTTAGTTTGACGGTAATTGCTGATATACTCACATTGTTTCACAAATTGTATGTTACTCCCTTGAAGTTTCACGAAAATCTCTTGTGTACTCATGTTGACGGTAGACATTTAATGAATGTTGAATAACAAGTGTAATTTACCGATATATTCACTCACATTGACGCTAATTGCTGATATTCTTATATTGTTTTATGAATTGCATATTACTTCCATAAAATTTTACCAAAATTATTTGCATATTCATGTTAACTAGACGTGTTATCCCCTTAGGTAAACCCCTGATACCTGCACAATTGAGTGTTTTATAAATAGTAAGATTCTAACACAACTTTAAATAGGGTCATTTATATCATTATTCAAAATTTTCATGTAGTTTCTGATGACAAAGATGTGTCATGTGTATGCAAGCGATTTTAGTAAAATTTTGTAGGGTAATATATAATTTGTGAAACAATGTGGGTTTATCAGTAATTAACATCGAACTAAGTGGATACTCTGCAAATTACTCTTTTTACTTAACAACTCATATACTTCCATTAAATGTCAGTCATTAACACAGGTGCACAAACAATTTTAGTGAAACATTGTGGGGTAATATGCAATTCGTGAAACAATTTTAGTATCTTAGCAATTAACATCCAACTAAGTGAATCTATCAGAATTTCCAAATTTCATTTATGGCATGTTTAGCTACGCACAAAAGTTTTGAAATTAAAGTTTTTTACTCTCTAGAATTATCTTATTTTTAATTATTTCTTCATATCTTTTTACCAGATTTTTAACGATTTTTACACAACTACTAATGCAACAAATCTATCTATTTTAACTTTATTCTCTTTATAGATTATCATTACTCACATCATATTACTTCTTCGTTTTCTTCAATTTAAAAAATTTTTACACACAAATTTTTTTAACAAAAAGCTTTGTTGCTTACCAAACACACCCTTAGCCTTTTCAAATAAAAGTTTTTGAGTGGTTTCTAACGACACCACAGGTGAAGCATATGGAATTTGTGAACGTGCGTAGTGGTATCTCTTGTAACATCAGTTAATGCTGACTCTAAATAAAAGAATATCGGTTACATTCCTGATTCCTTTCTTCCTGTTTTGGGATGAAATTACATCAGGCCACACAAGAAAAAGGAAGCTCTGATTCGGATTGATCTCATACAGTTGGACAGCGTCTCCATGCAAGAAGAAAGAGAGAATTGGGTCCGACCGACCGCATCTCCAATTCTCCGTGCTTAAGGTTGCTTTCAGTCAGATATCATGCAAATCAGAAAAAATAGGATTCCTCTTACTTCTGCAAAGGAGAAAACAGATCAATCGAGATGCCGATGCTACTTTACAAACGCATGCATTGTCCCACCATCACCTCAATTCAAAGAGCGGCTATACTTATTCACTATGCATAACAACTCTCTTTTTTGTTTCCCTATTACTATTACTACTAATATTATTATTATTATTGTCATAAAAAATTTATTATTATTATTTTCCTCTTTCAAAAAATATTATTATTATTTTCAATACTTTTAAATTAAAATTTATTTCTTATTAATGATTCGTCTCTCTATATATTTATACTTTTAATCATTACCTTTATATTTTTTTTTATCATTACTCTATAATTTTAGCAATGTCTTGAGTTATTATAACTTTAATATTAGTATTCTATAGTAAGTACATTTCAGCAATAAATTTAATTTTTAAATTTCATATATGCCCTGACATTGTTATTTGAGGCAGTCACTTTACCAAACAATGTAAACCGATCCTTTAAAAAAATTGGATGGAGGTCGAACCCCATCCGTGATAGTGATGGAATGGGCTTAATAAATAGTTATGCATCTCATAAAAATTGCACAAAGGGCGAAAGGCAAACAGAAATTAGCTAGTCATGGCCACTTATTGAAATATTGAAAAAGATGGAAATCGACCAAAATAAATAACATCTTATCAAGGTGTGTTTGGGAAGTGATAAATATATGATAGGAGTAATGGGGAAGAATAAAGAAAATAAAGTTAAAATAAATATGTTAGATATATTGGTAATTATGTAGAAATAATTAAAAAGTAGAATAGTTGTATAAGAAGAGTGAAAAAATTAAAAAAGAATAATTCTGGAGAATGAAAAGTTTTATGATTACCAAATACCCTCCAAATTAATAAACATCTAACAATTAACTTTCTGAACCTTTTACAAACAAATTATGCCTTACAATCAACTTCAAACCGGCCATGCATGTGCTATTAACATAAATGCATATTATTGGCATATTAAAAGTGTTATAAAAAAATATGTTTGTTTATACTCAAAACTTTTTAAATAAAATTTTTCATTCTTCATAACTATTCTATTTTAAAATTATTTTTCACATCTTCCCATACAATTATCTTACTTTTCAATTAATTTTACACAACTATTCATACAATTAACCTATCTATTTTACCCAAAAAAAAACTATCTGTTTTAACTCTATTTACTTTATTACTTATCATTACTCCTATTATATCACATCGATTTCTTCTATTTCAAAAATTTTTACATAAAAAATTTTCATTAAAATTTTTATTACTTCCCGTATCCTAGTTATCCTAGTTACCAAATTGAAGAATATGCTTGTTCCACTTAGAAATCTTGTGGACTCGATCCTTCCTTATCCGAGAAAAGCGTTGGACACTTGCATCAGATTGGCATGTGATATCGATAAAAGCCATTTGCATTAACTAATTTTTATTCGATGGTGCAAAAAACTGTTGTGATCTCTCCAATTTCATAAATAAGTGCGGATGGTTACAGAGATCGGACATTCCAACACGGTTCACAAACTTCTACTGGTGGGAATCCCAGTGCAGATTTACACCAAAATATTAGGTGGGTGGGGCGGGGCATCGATCGAAATGTGGAGATGAACGTGAAGGGATCGTGACGCATATAGGCACGCAGAAGAATCTGCAGTAGTAATTAAAGAGGAAAGTTGGAGAGTGCTCTCCTTAATTTATGCAGTGAAAATGACATTAGTTAGGGCTAAGGAACATTCGACGTTAGTCCATGCTGTTTTAATTTGAGTGGAATGACACCATCGACACATCTTGTTCGCTAGAAGGGAATCAGAGCATGTGAAGTAGACCAGGCAGGCATTGATTCGACTGGCTTCGATGTGAAAGTTGGTGCAATAGGTCAACGCCAGCGTGTGTGCATCATCAGAACTGAAAAATCAAAACCCCTGTTTAGATTTGATTTTGGCATAGGAGATATTGTTTTACGTTTAAAAATACGATATTACATTAAAAATGTGTTTGTTTTCGCTAAAAACTTTTTCTTCTCCATAGATACTTCATTTTTAAACTATTTTTTCATATATTCTAGTATAAAAATTCTATTTTTCAATCATTTCTATACAACTAATCTATCTATTTTAACTTTATTATCTTTATTCTTCAACATTATTTCTATCATATTACATTATTTTTTCTCATTTCAAAAATTTTTATATAAATTTTTTTTTATTCCAATGTCTTATTACTTCCCAAACACATTCTAAGAAGGAAAAATTGCATTAAACATGAAAAACTAAATTTACTATGTAAGGATGGAAAACGGCGAGGAAAGTAACCTCAATACATTTTTTCACACATGGTTTAACGACCTAATAGTTCTTACTTTTCCAATTTTACTTACCCCTACACTGCAATCAAATGTTTTCTCAACTATCTTATTTATTTTAATTTTACAGATATTATTTTGTATAAATCACATAATTTTTAAAATATTTCATTTATCACTCTCCGTTCTATCCTCAAATATCTGCATTATCAATCGTCCCCCCACATCTAACTAGGTACAAAGAAGGTTAGCGTAGGATGATTTGTATATATTTGTCCGTCATTTTGGATGCCTTGTATGAAATGATTAACCTCAGTTATGCATACCGGACTGCGATGGGTTTGCGCATGTGAACTCATATAGGTGAAAATTATATATAAATATAAAAGAGAGCAAATGGAAATATGGAGTGGCTACGGGCCCATACATGCAATTGGAGTTATTAATTAAACTGCGAACATGATATTGAATCATTGGTACGTGCAAAGGAATATAGTGTTTATTCTTGATGCAACACGGTTACAAATTTCACAAGGTAGACATGCACGGAGAATAGCAAAAGCTGCAAAGCGGTCGGTCGTCGCAATTGCTGAAAGTTACAGGGATTGGAGAACTAGGACCACCTGATTATTTTGCATGTATCTCAACTGTTTTTTTACTTGAGGCCATCAATTTTGATATCCGCGCTAGTTAGGTCGATTCTCTCGCGGTTCGTTATCATCATCGTCGTTGTGGTGACCCACAATATCAATGGCCCTGATCATCACATACAAGTACCGGATAAGGACTCTGCACTCCGAATTATTATGTATCCTTTAAGGTGGCAAGTTGGCAAGGCAGCAAAACCAACAGATAAACTGATCGCCTACAGCCAAGTGCACTGTCAGTTCTCTTGTCCATACTCCGTGGCAGGTTTGCCATGACCTCCTTCCTCCAATTATTAAAGGCGTAGTTTTTTCAGCCTAGCTCTTCTCACGGTGCAATATATGTATTTGAAGCCCTGTTGGGGTGGAGCTGGAGCGGGCCCATGTGGACTGCACTATTTTATGGATTTTTTCTAGTATTGTAATAAACATTGGGAGTAATATTGTTTAACAAAATAAAAATAAAACGACTGTTTTTAGATATATAATTTACCTTCAAACCTATTCTTAATCACAGTATCGAGATCAACATTAGGAGTAATATAATTTTTCTTTCCTATATAGGTAGAAAAACATTGACACTTATTTTAAAATGATTTAGTTCAAAACAGTGCTATACTATTACATCTTCAATTTACATGTAGATAATTTTTTTGCTGCATATAATATATATTTGATTGCATTATATATTTTGGCTACCATTAATTCATTAGCTACAAATAATTGATTACTTTTGAGTAGTTACATTTGGTTAAATGCAGCTATTTTTTAGCTCAAATACAACTAAAAGTACATTTAAAGTAGTTATTAGAATCTAGCTGAAAATAATAAATTTTTTTATTATTGTTAACATAGGATCTAGCCGCACTTAATGAAACGGGGTCAAATTTTTTGCAAAAAGTTGGTCATGTAAACTGCATTCCCTTGTAGTGAATTATTTGCTCATTTCACATTTTTCTGGGAAAAATTACTACTTTTATATTTAAAAATATTACTTTCGATGAAAGAAATTTTCGGTAACATAATAAATAAAGTAAATAATTTAGATTTGAAAAGAAATAAGTCACAGCTGAAAAATAAAGGGTTGTGTGAACACTCCACTACAACCCTGTTGCGTTTAATCATTTTTCAAAACCAATATATGTAAAATCAATTCTATATAATCTTGCTTCATTTTCGCACCATTAACATATAAGGAATAAATATAAAAAAAAATTCTACGTAGTTTACCATACTTAACATCAGGCACCAAGAGGATATTTGGAATTGCCACTTGGGTTATAGCTCGGGTGGTCCAGGCTGTAGGCTGAAAATCAGGAGCAGTGGTTTTGAGTCTTGCTTCACGCGGGTTAATGTGTAGTCAATTTTCAATTTCCCTCTTTAGTTTGGGATTTATTATAATTTCCGCGGTTACAGAATTCTTCCCTGGCGTGAGAATGATTACATATAAAAATTTTCTTCATGGTGTGAGTGTGATAAACGTGCTTAATTATAATATCACTTGTCATATTATATAAATACATATACACACTAATAAAAAATAATATTTTGAATTATCTTATATGAGCCAGAAGCGGTCATATGTAACATTCTCAATTTTTAAGAAATTGATGATTAATTTAAAATTTAATGCATTCATGTATTTAATATTACTTTATTATTTATGAGACTAAGTTTCATTTAAATTAAGTATGTGCATAGCCACATTTGCTCAAATATATATATGTGTGTGTGTGTAAATCATGAAAAATGATGAGAACCATTTACACATATATTAGAATATAATACTTTAACGAATCATTTATGCACATAATAGGGATATTTTAGATGGTTTAAATATTGAAAAGACTATTTTAAAATTAATATTTTAGCATTAAACTATTTTATTATGTTGATTTTACACATTTATAGATAAGGCTCAAATACAGTAAAATTAAATAAATAAAAGAATTTTTAAAATATTATAAATAATACTAAACACAATTGATAGCCTAAAATTTTCATTACCTGTAAAATTTTTAAATACGGAGTAGATTGTATAAAAAGAAAAGGTTTTATCGAAACAGCGTCAATCATATATGTACTCGCCCCGACTTTTCTGTCAGCAGTCAGCATAACCACATGCAATAGCATTTAGCAAGTCTGGGCCGCGGGGTCCAATCAACTCAGCTACTTCCAAGACTGGTGCGTTATCCGGCAGAGCAGCAGTCGGCCACCTGACAATTTCTGATACACGCTGCTGCAATGCAATGCAGAAATCCACTTTTGGAGTTTTGAACCAGGCTAGCACACTGGCACCAGCTGCAATTATGGGAAGTATACCGCCGGATCATGCACCTTTGAAACGGTAAGCATGAAGTTGTATTTTACATCATTTATTTAGTTAGAAAATAAAATTTTATCAAAATTTAATAGGTGCATAGGACACATTTGCTTAAAAATAAATATATTTATGTGTAAATAAGTAAAAATATTTAAATCTATTCATATATGTATTAGAAAATAACAATATTTTATAGAATCATTTAACTTCATATCTATGATATTTTAGATGGTATAAATATTGAAAATATTACTTAAAAATTAATATTTAATATTAAATTAGTTTGTTATGTTGGTTTTACATGTTTTTAGATGAAAACCATATACAGTGATACTAGACAAATAAAAGTATTTTCATAATAATATAAATGATGCTAAATAAATGGATGAAATAGATTTTTTATCAACCATCTAAATGTTAAAAATGATAAGAGTTACACAAAGAGGGGGTTTCATAAAAGGGCTCCCGTAAAGATATATGTTTTGTGTGTTAGGGTGCAACATTAATGAAACAGGCCATGTGAATGATGAAAACAAAATACAACATGATTTCAAATAATTTGTTTATTATAATAACAAAAACGACTCAATCAAAATCTTTTATGGGTTTTAGTATTGTTACATACGTAAGGCTTGGTAGATTTATAAAAATTTTATTATTCACATTTTATTTTATGAGTCTCTTTTATTATCTACACTTTTATTTGCCATTATTTACCCATTTTATTTTTATTTACTTTATACAAGTTCCCACGTCATATGCTAACACCGTTTCATTTTCAAGATCATTAATGGTGAACGAAATTAAGATGAGGCCTTCATAACATGGGCAGTATTTTGTAACGCTGAAATGATCAGAACATTCACCTAACCATCAAGGTGGTGCTTGATTCCTAACAAATGCTTGTAATCCTTGTTTGCATATCTCCTTAGCAATGTTTGGAATGTAAAATTCGGAAAAGAAATATATATTTGTTATTGTGGCAGATGTAGAGATCAACTGTCAGTCGAGCAGATGGAAGTATATATGGGGCCCCGCTCTCCGTCGTTTTTGTTTCGTTTTCCAGTGTCCAAACATTTCAGACCTTCTTTCCCCGGGACACTTCAATGAAAGTCCTTTCTATGAAATCTTTTCTATTTTTAACATTTAAATAATTGATGAAAAATTCACTTAATTTATCATATTTAGCATTATTTATATTATCATATAGACCTTTTTATTTTTCTAGTATCAGTGTATACGAGCATCATCTATAAACATGTAGAATCAACATAATAAAATGATTTAATATAAAACGTTAAATTTTAAGTAGTATTTTTAACATTTAAACCATTTAAAATATCACTAGTGTGTGAATAAATGATTTTATAGAGTATTAATACATTTTATTATATATGCGAATGGATACTAATATGTGAATAAATGATTCTATAGAGTATTAATACATTTTATTATATATGAGAATGAATCTAAATATTTTTCTTAATTTACACATAAGTGTACTTATTTAAAGAACATGTAACCTATGCATGTATTACACATAATTATATATAATATTTAAGCATGCCCGACCTACACCTACCAATACTTGAACTAAAATGATTTTTGATATTATGATAAAACAAATAATTTTAAAAATGTTAACAGTTTAATTTTAATTTCATAATCCGAGTAATACCCGTTAGATAAATTTTCACAATTTTCGGTTTACTTTGGAGTGTGTACCCATTTTATGAAAATCATTTGTTCATCGTCCAGAGGAAAAAGTGAGAACTTTCTTTTTTGCATTTATCACGTTCCAAAGTTGTGTGCGCGCGCGCTTGATATCACGTTTCAAACTTTTAAATGATCTGGGAATTGGGAACCGTAGATAATTTTAGTGTTTGCTCGGCAGCTTTTGTGAGTTAAAGTTGAGTTGACATCGGTTACGGGTTAAAATCTAATGCAACGCTGCAGTCGATGACTTAATTCTCGTTTCTAAAATACGTTTGACTTTATAATCATTTATTTTGGCAAATTAAAGGCCTGTTAGTAAGAATTGAAGCGGCTTGAATGAAACGGATTAGGAATGAAAAAATTGAATTGAAAATTAAAAATTTATATTAGAAAATAGATAATTGAAAATTAAAATTTTATATTAGAAAATAAATATCTTATAGGATCCATTAAGACACCATTTAAAGGATTAATATATAAACCCCATGAATGAATTTGAATGGCAAATTATAAACGATTCCCTTTCAATTAATTATCAAGCTACAAATAATATTTCTCAATGTCATTAGGACTTTAAGAGAAATTTTATAATAGTTAAAATTTGTAATTTCGACTTCCATTACAACTATAAGCATTACCTTTCTAACATTTTAAATTTTTTTAATTTTTTTTAAAAATAATGCTATGATATTATTAGTATAAAATGATCTCAAAATTCTCCATTTATGACTTTTGAAATTAAGACAAACTTTTTTGACATTTTTATCTACATCATGTCATCTAGATATTATAATAAAACACATGTTTACTTTCACATCATGGAGAGGAATTTTTTCCGAAACTCGCATTACAAAATGAAATTGTAAAACCCCCACTACAGGGGACTAAACTGTAAAATTTCACTCATTATACCTGTAGCAAGCATGCATCGAACTCATGATCACACTCTTGTGTGACTAGCCAGTTTAATTACCATGAGACTACACCCTTGTGGCCGAATTAAAATAATTTATTCCATTTAAAATTATGTTTTCTATTTGCTTTTCTATTGAATGAAAATTTCTAAAATATTAGCTAAAGAAGTGATGCTTTTATTTTATACCAATAAAAAAAGGTGATGTGTACTATTCTATTTACTTGCAAATTTTAAGAATTTCGTTGGTTTTATAAATCACAATTTTTATTATTCGGACTTGCTTATAAACCAAATGCAATTATTCAGTATTGGGTTTGAATAGATGTAATTAAAGAATTGAATGAAAGGATAATTAGTAGATCAAACCGAGCAGTAAAGTTTACGGAAGACTAGGCTAATAGTAGGGTGGAGCTAGCCCAATATTAAAAATCTGTAACTTATTCGTAAGAAACATCATAGCTAGGTAGAATTTTCTTGCATGAGTACGAGCATCTCTACGAAAACACCTTCCTATATAATTCCAATGCTTTCCTAATACCATCTAACCGGAGTTAATCATTCTAAGTTTGACAGCAGTAGTAAAAAGTAAAACAAAGAAACCAATTGCATTTTACAACATGGGATTATCTAGGCCCCACTAAAATGACAGTAACGCTGCAGAACATACACGTGAGGAATACTTACATTTGGCCGATTTACCGTCACCGGCGGAGCAACGTGGCATGCATGCGGCCGATACCTGCCAACCTGGAAAGTTCTCAGGAAACCTGACTCAAGTTCATCAGCCCGGCTTTTCATCCCACAAAAAAAAAAAAAAAATAGTAATAAGAAAAAACAATAAAAGTTCATCTACCCGGCCCACCTTCAAATACTTGTTTGTTTTGTAAATCGATTTAAAATAGAAAAAGATAAATAACATAAAACAAATACGTTCTTTTTAGTGAAAGTGACAACAAAGTAGAATTATTAAAACGCATCAACAAAAATACAAATTTATTTCGTCAAAAAACTTTATTACTATTTTCCATTTTCCAATAAAATAAAATTGAATAAAATGATTGAAAACCCTGTATAAAATTACCTAATAAAAATACATTTTTTGATGAGAATAAGTTTTTTACTAATAGAAATAAAAAAGCGTATTGACTCTTATGTTCCCTTGCAGTCTTAAAATGTCAGATAATTATAATAATAAGTTAAAAAAAAAGGATTTTTTAATATCAATTAATCAAAGTTAAAGGGCAATAATAGTGATTAGAAAACTGGGTTAAAAGTACTAGGCACTATGATCCGAGAAACAAATTCAACCCATCCCAGAATCAAGTCTTGCCCTTGAGAAGGGGTTACCACGGACCCCCAGCAGCCTCTAGCCAAAATTATTTTGGGAATCTAAACGGTCCACCTATTAGCAGGTCCACATACGCCATTTGGGTAGTGATTTTTTTTTTCTTTTTTCAAAAAAAGGAAAAACTGTCTCATCAGTAATGTGATGACGAGAAATTGGTGCTTCTTTGGCAGGCGTTATGCTCAATATATACGTAGACGCACGATTAAAAAATATATACGTTGACGCGGAGAAGCCGTAGATACACCTTATCGAAATGGATTGTCATTTCGTGAAAAGCCTGGATTCCACGTAAAAAGCTGGCCAGTTGTTGGGACGTCTGCGTATTTTCTAAATTTGCACATTTCGACCCATAACTTTCATCAATGCATTTGGATGCATTGAAATTTTAGTGCATTTGACTGTGAAACTCATTTTTAGATTTTTAAATAAAATTATTAATCTAGGTGTATCTAATTATTGTATTTAAATTTTACAACTTTTGGAGACATATAAGTATATTTTATTTTTTAAAAATAAGAGCATTCTAGTGATTTAAAATGACAAAAATCTTCACATTTTTAATTAAATAAATAAATTCTCCTGTTTTATAAAATAGTAAATTTTTTAGTTTATAGATTAAATAAACATAAATTAATAGTTTTATTGAAAATTTTAAAAAATAAAAAAACGAGTTTTCCACATAGATGCATTACAAATTTCAACACATGCCAAACATTACACTAAAAAATATATATGCACCTCTTGCCGTTATCACCGTTAAAATTCAGGATGTGTTTAGGAAGTAATAAAATTTTTAAATGCAAATGCTTAGTATAAAAGTTTTTAAATTTGAAGAGAATAATGTGATACGGTAGGGATAATAGTGAAAAGTAAAAATAATAAAGTAAAAATAGATATGTTAGTTGTATGAATAGTTGTGTGGAAATAATTAAAAAGTAGAGTAGTTATTTATAAAGATATGAAAAAATGATTAAAAATACAATAAACATAAAGAGTGAAAATTTTTAGCTTGACAGTTTTATTGCCAAATACACCCTTAAAAGATTGTTAGGACTCCAAATAAAGCTAATGAACATTTTTATAGAATGATTTTTCATTTTAAAAAAAGGTATAGCATGATTTCTCAATTCTCACGTTTGTAATAATATTATTAGTTATATTTAATTGTACAATTTGTAATAATTTTTTTATTTCCCTCCGAAAGCCCATTTAACTTCGTTTAACTACCCAAAACGATATTACATATTATGGGTGTGTTTGGGAATTGATAAAACTTTTGATAAAAAGTTGTAGAGATGAAAAGTTGTCAAATGATGTGATATGATAGGATTAATGATGATGAATAAATAGGATAAAGTTGAAATAGATATATTTGTTGTGTTGGTAGTTGTGTAGAAATGATTGAAAAGTAGGGTAGTTGTATAGAAAAATGTGAAGAAATGATTAAAAAATAGGGTAGTTGTGGAGAGTGAAAAGTTTTAGATTGATATAAAAAAAATATTATCGTCGCATAACGAGGTTCTATCAAAAGTAAATAATTTTTATTAGTAAAATATTTATTGATATGAAAAAATCTATCATGTGAGTGCAGAGTCAATGTTGGTAGGAAATAATTAACGTTTATTATGTAATAAAAATAGTAACTTCCATAGATAACCTTCAATAATAACTTAACATGATTTTTTTGAAACATAAGCATATTTTTAATTGAAAATTACATTTAGAAAATATTTAATTATCATTATGAAAAGAATTAATCCTTGAAAGGTATAATTATTGCTATAAAAATAATCTTTAATAAAGGAATGGTGTAAAATGTATAACAGCAGAAGAAAAAAATTCTAAATGTTAAAACCTAAAATTAAAATCATAAAGCCAAGCTGAAAATACGAAAATCTCTTGCAGATGTAAATTATCAATCCTTGAAAGAAGTATAATTATTGCTAAAAAAAAGCAATCTTTAACAGGGAATAGTGATAATTTGTATAATAGTAGAAGAAACAAAATGCAATAAAACTATTATGTTATTAACTATTAATTATTTTGAATAAGAAAACCATATTTTCCAAGTTTAATTAATTATAATGAAACATTTTGATAAATGCTAGTTATTTTTTACATAACTATTTAAATTTATTATTAAAGTTTATTTCTTACAAAAATTATTTAGTGTGTATTAAAGGTTAATTACTTTGTGCCGACAGCCCGACATTGAATAATTTGCTCGCAGGTTGCAAGACTTAATTATTATATGTGTTAATAAATATTAATCTGGGTAGTGAATGGATGTTTGACAATAATAAAAACTTTTGGCACTAAAAATTTTCAACTATCTTATTTTTTAATCATTTCTTCACATTTTTCTATACAACTACCATAATTTTCAGTTATTTTTACACAACTCCCTATATAATTAACATATTTATTTTAACTTTAATCTCTTTACTTTACATCATTACCCCTATTATATCATATCTTTTATCCGAATTCAAAAAATTTTACATAAAAAAACGTTTCATTTAAAAGTTTTACCATTTCCTAAACACGGTAGCTAATAATAATTATGTGAAAAATAGATAATTATATGTAAGATATAAGTTTTCTTATCAAGAAAATAGAGTAGAGCATAAAATATATACGCTATGTTCGGTAAAGTTAAACAAAAAAAATTTCACCAAACTTTTCCACCCACTTTTCATTAAACTACCTCACTTTTTAATTATTTTTACATATCTTTTTATATAATTATTATATTTTTCAACCATATATACATATTCCTCCATACAACTACGCTCTTACTCCCCGTAATGCTAAGGGTTTTTGCCTGATTGTAATATCAGTTATTAGCTTGTATAAAATAAGGCAGGATCATCTAACAAGGCAGCCTCATCTGGACGAGTATTTAATGAAGGCAAAATGTGCACATGTTCTGAGCCACAAGTCATCCGTTGCAAATATGAAAAGTATGAGTCAAAAAGTACAAATTTGGGAAATTTGAGGCGCGAATATGCAAATGCCACCCTGTTGCTTCATGGCTGAAAGAACTGTTGACACATGTCTGTGCATGGGTGTTTGGTGGGCAGATACTCCAACAGATCATTGCTCTCCAGCCTCAGTTTATTGCATCTAAGACAAACCTATAAGTGATTATGCAGATCATCCATGAAAAATACGGCGGTCTATTACAGTTTTTTAAATATTTTTATTGATGAAGTTGAGCAGTTACACACGGGAAAAAAGGAAAAAAGGAACAAAATGAAAAACAACCTTTTCTTGTCCATGTTTGGTTAACTCGGTCAGCTTTTCCAACCTGGCTCGGCATACCCAAAGTCCTAAAAACTGAAAAACCAGTACATCAGCTGACACTTAAGCTGCCCCCTCTGTTTTCTCAAACGGCCGAAGCCTATTATCAGCAAGCCTTGACTCGTAGGCAGATCTTTTGTACTCGGACCATGTGAATTCCCTGTACAAGGTTTCACCCCCACCTTCCATCAGGACTGGAATGGGCTCTAGTCTCTCTTCTAACGCTGGAGCACCAAAATAGATCATGGAGACCCTCGATTTGGTGCTGTTTGCTAGCACCCTATGTTTCGCACTCTTAAACCTTCCATTTGTCATGACCTACAACCAAATCAACAATCGAACATTTAAATGGGTGAGTACAAAGCTATCCCATCTTCAACATGCCGAATATGTATCAATTTGCGTTGAAATTGGACGACCAGCCATTAACTTCCTGGTGGGGCCATCTTATTAAAAGAACCATGAATTTTATTGGGGAATTGTATTTATTTATTTTTTTTCCCTTTCAAAAAACGAAGTGACTCGAAATGATGGGGAATATTGCCAACAATACCTGCAAGGAATCACCAACGGCGACAAAGAAGGAAGTAGGGTCAGGTGGTACTGAAATCCAACTCCCATCCTTCAGAGAGATCTGCAGGCCGGATGTATTATTTGATCTTAGGATTGATACTATCTGAGGATCTGTGTGCTCTCCAAATCCAGTCAGGTTGCAGCCTGATGCTTCAAACTCATCAGGGCATGGAGGGTAGTGGTTGATCCTGAAAATAGAATCGCTCTCCTCATCCATCAGAAGCTTACTGAAAACATCTCTAGTTCGGATATTCAGTCCGTCTGCAAGCAGCTCAAGAATAACACAGGCTAACCTCCTCACGGCATTTATGTAATCATTCGCAGCAGAGCTGAAAGGAGAAAAGAAAACAGAACAGAATGCTAAGATAGGTTATGCATGCACGTGGATTTAACAGGAAGAGAATTTTGAAGCTGGCATCTTCTTACTAGAATTTTTCAGGATTTTCTCTAGAAATGGTCAAGGATTTTCGAGCAATTGATTCGGCATTGGTTTGCAACAGGAGATACTCAACCCAACCCATGTCTCCGTTGGGCCCAATGCTCTTGCTGCCGTACCCAAACGGATTGGCTGGGCCAGCTTGATCCTTCTCTGGCTGAGGCAGAGAGAAGAACATGACGGCTTCAGCTTCCAATCTCTCCATGTATTCCACTGGAATGCCGTGGTTGGCTACCTTGAAGAATCCCATCTCCTCGCAGGCTTTGACAAGCTGGGTTCTGGAGTCTGGGTCGGAGAGGTCTATGATGGGAATGCCAGGAAATGCGGTTGCTTTGTTGTTCTGTATCAGAGAAATCTGTTCTATTGCTGGCCTGGATAGCACCACCATGGCTCCTTTCTTTGCTCTCCTCGTCCAAGAGGGGACGAAAGGACGGAAGAAGAGAGGAGGGAGATTTCGGGGAGTGTGCGAAAGAAAGAGAGAGGTTTTGGGGGTGATGGTGGATGTGGGAAGATTGGAGAGTTTTAAAGGGAAGTGTGTGTGTGGTAATGCATGAGCGGAGTCGATGGAAACGATGGAAGCGTATGGAATCCTGCCTTGTGTCTATCTGCAATTTATAGTGCGGATCGAGGTAGCGGTGGCGATTTATAAATAGCCAGGAAAAATATCTTTAATCGCAATTTCCTTTGAAAGTGATATAATAGGCTTTTTCTACATTTTCGAGTAAATTTTGACTCTCTACATACATAACCTAAGCAACATGACTAGCATGGAATATGTTAAAAACATACAACATCAAGGTACCCATACGCGAACCTGGGTAGCTTCCCTTCTGCCTCATAATTAAAGCAAGCTATGTAACATGGACATTGAATTTATGCTCCCGAGTGAGTTTAGTTTCGGTGTACTCGCATGCAAATATTTATTTTTTATTTTTTTTTTAAATTTTATTAGGACTATTAATCTAAGTATATTTAACATCTGTATTAATTTTTACTCATTTTTAAAATAGCAAAAATTGATATACATGTTAAATACTATTACATTAACAGTCGTGTAAAAAAAATTCAAAAAAATAAAAATAAATTAAATATACTTAAGTGCACTAAAGATAAGTATACCTAGTGCATGAAATCAAGTCCCATGTAATATACTTAGTCTAGTTACGGAGCTTAATGTACATTTTCACGGGCAAAATTAAAGCGGGCTATGTAACATACCTTAGTCTAGCTATGGAGTTGATCTATGCATTTTACAGCAAAATTAAAGCAGGCTATCTAATATACCTTAATCTAGTTATGGATCTGACATTAATTGAAGCAGGGTACGTAATTTCCATCAATCTGGTTACGTAGCTGATGTAGGCATTTAGAGATTAAAAAAAAAATGGGATTTGAAGGAAAATATCCCTTAATAGCGCCTCAATCGAAACTGTTCACAAATGAGATGGGACAACCTCAAGAGAGAATTTCTCATTTAAAAAATATACGTTTTTCATCCTTAAAAAAAAATTATTTTTAAAATTTTCATACTTTTTTTTTTTCATTTTCAGTATAAAATAATACCTTTTTCATCCCATCCTGCCTCCCGTTTCATATTTCATCTCATCTCTCAACAGGTAAGTCGGTTTGTCTTTTTCTTTCCTCCTAAGGCATCGTGTCGGAGAAAGATAGACGGCTAAAAGTGAGAAAAATAAAGAACTACTCGAGTGTAATTTAAAGGTTTGATGAACTCTTATTAAAGGAAAATGTTTATTCATCCGGATGCATTTATTTAGCGCATATGGGTGTAAATTTTATTTTAAAATTTTTTTGTAATTTGTGTATTTAATTTATAAACTAACATTTACCATTTTTAAAGATATATATTTTTTATCATTAAAAATAAAATGTTTTTAGTCATTTTAAATGACTAAAATACTCATATTTTTTTAAAAATATATATTTATACATCTCCAAAAATGATAAAACTTAAAAAATACGTTAAATGCATATAAATTAATAATTTTATAAAAATTTCAAAAATAAAAATTAAGTTTTTACACATGGGCTTATTAAAATTTCAACACATTTGGATGCATTTAAACATGATCCTTTAATAAAATGATTAAATTTTAAGGAAGGTAAAATAAAATATTTTATAAATAAAAAAAATTCATTGAGATAATTGTCGCCTTGTAAATTTATGGTGATAATTGTCCTCGAACATGTGGGATTTTTCCGGTGGTTGAGACATGACAACATAAGGCTTAGGTTTCTTCGATGGAAGTACAACTAGATTTGCTCAAAATAGCGAGGGCCCACCCAAAAAACAGTTTCACCTAATCTTTTTAACCGAATAAATTTCAGAAGAATCAGGCCAGATATTGCAGGCAAATTCAAAGTATTTCGGGGGGGGCCTCCATCAGTAGTGGGGTCCACTTCTTCAACCAAAACAGGCTGTTTCTAGTAAACGTCCCAAAATTGCCAATTCAAGGAGATTCCCTTTGTTATTTCCACTCGAGGAAAGATAGAAAATGAGAAACAAGATGCATCCGTTATTTTTTTTCCGTCAAAAAAAGTTACATGGGTCTTTTTTTTTTTATTGAAAAAAAAAAAAGAGAGAGAGAGAAGGGCAGTCAGCGCGCCAACAGTATATCTTATCTTGGTGACTTGGCCTAGCTACTAACCGAGTAATTGAGGGTTTAGATCAAATGATATCAGAAGTGGCCCACCTTTTGCATGCAATGACCCAATCCGTACATCAGGCGAAGGCAGTGGCTGCAAGAGAACTTCGTTCTCTAGATAATAAGACAACGTGTCTGATTGCTTTGCTTTTGGTAAACAGCAAAACAGCTGTCCAATTTCAAAGCAAAGGGTCCTTTGGCTCTTTCAGGGAAATAAGTAATAGCGCCCTCTGAAGTCTGCTTTGTAATTGATAAGCTCCAGGTCCCTTAACGCTCCGAGCCTGTGGTATACCCATTCACGGAATAATAATAGGTGAGAATTCCATATCGGCAATGCTTACCTCGTCTGTTTCTAAAGTTTCTTTCACATTTCTGAGTAATAGCCTCTTTGCTTTTTCAGTCTGTACCTATTTATATTTAGCAAAAGGAAACTTTAGCCCAATGGTAAAAGTTATCATCGGTGTGCCCTGGAGTTTTAAAAGGTATAGCTGTATACTTCACTTTGCCTCAGCACACTTGAGTGTATTATTTTTTTTCTTTTAAATTTTTTGAAATTTATATATAGGATTAAGCTTGAGGTTTATATATATGTGTGTGTAGTTGTCATATTTTTTTATTTATTTTAACAGACACGAAAATGGGCTTATGTTTTATTTTGAAATTATAAAAAATAGTAAAACAAATCAAACAAATATAAAAAAGGTCATTCATCCACATACGCTAAGCTAAATGCACCCGATGCACTCAAACAAATTCCAAAAAAAGATCAGCAGTCATTCAAGCTTTTTCCATACATAACAAGAACTTAATGCACCTCGGAAGAGTTGTCCTGTTATCATCACATCCTGGCTTCCATGCTAGCCTCTTAGGATCAAACTCTATTGGAAGCATGTCTCCTCTCCCCCTCCTTCATTGTAACTAAAATTCTATTAAATATGTCACTCTTCAAGCCTAAATAGTTTCCTTGACCATTAAACCATTCGGTTTTATAACATTACTAGGTCTATTAACTTCTCTCAAAATTCGCTAGAATGTTAACTACTAAACTTGTCAACATCTGTTAAGCACTATCAACTTTGTCAAATGCGTTTAAACTCATTAAAGTCAACGCTAGTTGATATTACTCAAAAAATAGTCGTTGAATTTCAACAAGTATTAAAAACTTAAAATTATATAAATATTTTTAAAAATTATAAATTCTATATAGTATATTGTTCAAAGCTACATCTGCAACATAAACAATTGTGACTCTAAATATATAAGCTGAGAAGTACTTTCTCCAAAATTTAAAATGAAATTACTGCCAAAATATTTACAAGTTACTTCTAATTCTAAAAAGTAAGCAGTCAAGGTTGGATTCTTGCCAACTATACTAGTCGCGTGGTAGCTACTTTTTTCTTATTAATTATATACCATTCTACAATGTCTACTCCTGTTGCATTATCCATTTCACTTGCTAATTAGAATAAGTGCTAAGTAATTGAAGAAAGTTACTAATGCAGGATGTTAATTCCAATAATTGTCCTTACCAAGGTCCAAAAGGCAATCAATATTTCTAGGCATATCTAGAAGATTGTAAATATGACCTCAGTTCCTAGCAGACATATACATTGTACAATCCATCAGTTTGGACGGTCCACTTCGCACATGGAAAAATTAATTTGGTGGAGAGTGCCGCGCCCACCTTGCTAACCAGACTAGTAGTAACTAATTTTCAAAAGCGAAAAAACTTCATAATTTTGAATTTGAAAACTTATGCCCTTGGTGCACAAAATAGTGCGCATACTATCCTTAAGTAGTCAATTATTTATAGCCAATCACCAATTTTTTGGAATGAAAATCTACCTATCACGCGTAATGAATGTGGTGTTGATTATAACGATTATAAGTAACAAAGTTTATAATTCGAATTAAACAGTTGGGGGCATCAACCTACGCACCCACCCATATTGTAGTTGCCTAAATAGTTTTTTTTTTTTTTTTTTTTTTATAATTTTGTTATCTCCTTATATGATTGGGTAAGAACAACTACAAATAAGAGTATACAAGATAAGTATTTTTACCCAACTTTGAATTCTAGATCTCTCACTTCATACGCCCTTATACAAGCACGTCAAACCCTTGATTGAGCCTAATAATTTTTTGGTACTTAATTGTAAAGAAAATTTCCTTTGCTTGTTGAAAAGTATTTATAATTAAGTTAATAATTTCTTTGCCAGCGAGTATATACAACAAAGTGTTTGCAACAAAGTGACATTTATAACAATAAATTTTAATTTTTGCACCAAAGTATTAATTAGAAAAAAAAACAAATTTCTCGTAGTATGTTTCCCACCTTAACTTGATTCTATGACGTATACATAGAATTTTATGAAATATATATAGAATTTGAAGATTCGAAAACAGCACCAAAGCGTCACGTGCGATCACAATAACGTAAATATAATTCAATGTGGTACTCATTATCTATGATATATTGGACGTAAAATGATGCATGAATGCCTCCTATATAATCGATGTGCTCATGTTGCTGTATATTTGCGGATGATTCGGGAACACAGTCATTGTATCGACGATTGTACGGAAAATAGCTAGCATTTTCTCGAACTTTTTGCGTTGCAGCTGGCTTGAATTCCTGAAATAGGATAAGAAGAGTGATAGGCAGATTGCATAGTAAGAAGTACCGAATATAGCAAGTGATGATATTATTAGTAGAATCAAATGGATGCTTCATTGGCGAGGAGAAATCATTTGGTTGCAAGTGCATAGTGACATCAAAACATGTGTTTTTATTATATTATAATAAATATTTATCAAAAGATATGTATAGTAAACAATAATATTGATCGAATAGACTTTCTACTGAAAGAAAGTCAAAAGAGGATGAAAATTGTTTTTCCGCTATGGTATGGTTAAAATGTCATATTAAAAACCATGCGGACAAAGTGACAACTAAATTTCTTTTCCTAGTGCATGGAGTCGCTACAGTGCATGGGACCAGCTGACCCTGTCTGTCAAACCACGTGAAACGCTAGCTTGGCTCCTCGGCCCAGATGAACCTCGGCTCCTCAAACCCCCTCATCAATTTTTTTTTTTTCTCCTGGTTCTTCAGATAGTGTAAAATCTTCTGGATAAATAGTTCCCGAGGAATATTTCTATGCTATCGATAGTATTGGAGTTTTTCAGTGGTGCAGCCACATTGTAACCTACTTTTATTTCTAAATTAAAAAACAAATTTGCTCATTGCATTTTAACTAGGATACAAATTTTTATCCAAATCGAATATTTGTTGTAATCCCTGTTTGTCAAAAGTAATAAAATTATAAAATTAAATCAGTATAATAGATCATGTTTTAAGAAATAACATGAGTAGAGTAGGATGAGTTTTGATTTAATCTTCAAAATGGGAATCAAAACTGAAATATTTCCCATAACTGCAAATTGTAGTTTTTTTAAATAAATAAATAAATAAATAAATAAAAAGAAAGAAAGAAAATTTTCTGGTTGATGAGATGAGGCCGGATCGGAGGTAATTGAATGAATGAAATTGGGGTGGGAACGTACTTGTTTCCGGTTTCGTTTTGTTAACCACAAACAAGGGTGGGGATGGGGCCTTGCGGGTGTGGGTCCAACCTCATGTGGGATGTCAAAAGACGACTCCTCATCAACAGATCCGATTGTATAGGTACACGTTGGACGGTCAATATCAGTGGAGGAGCTGAGGGTGTTCACATTTCCAAGAACAACAGCCAGTTGTACTGAAAGCAAACTAACCAACTGGACAGACGCATGATCGGACATGATCGATGTACGGTTGCTAGGTCATGTCCCAGACAAAGTTTAGAATTGGCAACAAGTACGTTCCTAAAACGAATAATGAGACAAAACAATGATAATTGAGAGAATTTTGGGTCCCCCAGCGGCAGCAAAATCAGGTAAAAAAGCACCCTTGCTGTAAATTCAACCTATATATATATATATACACACACCCGCAATAATATATAAACGCATTAAGGCACCTGACCAAAGATAACTACATTTGCATCACAGGGAAACCGTCAACAATTTTTGTATCATTCACGTGATGATAGTATTTATAGCTTTTTTTTAACTGGCAATTATACATTATGATATCTTGATATTATCAATTAGAAACATGTACAACCCCAACTATAAAAAGACATTTTGTAAAATATTCCACTTTTAAGGAGGATAATTATAAATACTTCTAAACAGGAAACAAATTTTTTCGCTCTCACCCGCCGTTAGAGTTACAACTTACCACCCGTACACATGGTTGGTGGCAGTATTTATAACTCTTAGATAAATATGAATTACAAACGTAAAATACACCAAATATTCTGTACTCCTTTCGTTATTTTTACTTTAGATTTGAATTTTACATCTTAGCAACATAAATGCTCACAAATGTTGAAGGGGTCAACGCAGCGAATAAATATCTCTATTTTACATCACGAACTATTAATCTAAATAATCATTAATGTTGTCATGTTTTTCTTTAATTATTTCGTTCATATTTTTTGAGCCTTTATAAAATTCAAATTTATCTTTCTCAAAGTATTCAGCAGAGCAAGCTTTTTGTTTCTTTATATCTGAAAGAAACTGTTATCAAAAAGGTATTTAAAACATCCATTGAAAAAAAAAAAAGTATTTAAAACATATACAGTTTGTTGTTATCCAAAAAAAAGCGTAAACAGTTTGAAGTGGAAATGACTCAGCGACTTTTATTTGCGAAAAGACGACGAATTATAAATAAAAGTACACGTAATTTCTGAAGAAAATAAAATTCTCTATTACAATAACCCTATTTAAATTATTGCTGATTGGTAAAAGACTCAAGTGTGCGTTTATGTGATACGGTTTACCTTTTAACCGTAGAATTTTATTATTATTTTTTTTTTTGGGGAAAAACGGTAGAATATTTAACTATCTTAAGAGAAGGCTTGTTGACGGGTAAAATCTGACTATCCTTTGTGAACTATTGATCATTCAATATGTCGTGCCCCTTTCTTTTGGTTTTCAACATTTTTAAAATCATGTAAAATAAAATAAAATATTTCCAAATTTGGCCATATAACATATTTTATTGTAGCTTGATTATACACGTCATACTGTATTTTAGACTAAAATACAACATTCGTTTATTTTATTTTATTTTTTCTTTATAAATATATTTTTCTAAGCGTATTTAATACATATACTAAAATTCGACGTTTTATAATAATTTTACATTTTTATTTTTATTTTTAAAAAATCAAGATTTTCAAGGGGCATTTAAGTCATTTCTCACTCCTTAAAAAACTTAATTTTCAAAAATTAAAAATAAAGATGTAAAAGTATTATAAAATAGCAAATATATTAAATACATTTAGAAAAAATATGTCTGTGAAGAAAAATTAAAAATATAAGTAACTAAAAATAAATAAAAGTTGTACGATATATATAATTATACTCCGTTTTTCGTTGGGAACGTAAAGCTACAAAAATAATTTTAAAATAACCATAATATCAATCAAGTTTCTAGACACAAATATGAGTTTTTGCGTCTAGATATGCATTTGATAGCATCAGTACACATCTTGAATCATATGTATTGATTATTAAATATGCAATATTTTTACATTTGACTAGCCTAGCTAGTTAGCATACGTGTCCAAGCCTAGAATTTATTTGAGAAATTAAAAAATATATATCTATACTTCTGGAAATTTGCTTATTTAACATGTGCGCTTTCCATCAGGGCTTGCTTTGCCAGTTGCCTAGATAGAAGCAATCACCGGCCCCCTCCTAAGTCCTATCGCCTGCGTCCAGCCCCACTCCTGCGACAGCATGCCCAAAAATAAAATCAGATCACGAGCAAACGCATCTGACATGTTTACTTGGGTTGCATTGCAGAAGAGGACGGAGCTTCCAGGAATGGGTGCATGTCTGACAGACACCCCAACTGAATCCCCTGCCATCTTTCACGTGCAATCTACTCCGCACACGTGCAATGCATGTGTGGTGGGCACTCGTGCGGCGGTCCACAGCGCGCGGGGGACAGGAAAATGGATGGTCCAAGCGTCTAATTGGTTCCCTTTGCCCATTGACGTATGTCCGCGGACGTACGGACCAGGTTTCGTTTCTGTGCCGGGCATGTGACGGGAACGGGTGGGACCTGTCACACGTGCTACGTTATCCGCAGGCAGATATGTCTCTTGCCGACACGTGGATGGCCCCAGCGAGTAATAATTAAGATAAGATGGAACGATAGAGTTACATTTGGGTTTCTATTAAAATGGTTGCAAGAAACCCAAAATGGTTGCAAGTTGTATTTGGGTTTCTACTTTTTTTTTTGGCTAATTTTCAGTTATGCATTTATTTAGGTTGACCGTGTCTGGAAAGTGATAAATTCTAACGGGGTGTCTGTGCAATACTTGTCTTTTCACCCCTGCAATAGCGTCTTTAAAGTTTAAACAGACAAAAGGCTGCCGCCCCTTCCATTGCGACGCGCACGGTGTTGTCGCTCGTTGCAGCCGAAAAAACGTCAAAAGATTTTGGAAAATACCAAACAAACTCTGAATGACAGAAAATGATATTATAGTATATGAGTAATTATAAGAAATAAAAATAATAAAGTTAAAATAAATATGTTATTGTGCGTATAAATCATTAAAAAATAGAATAGTTATATAAGAATATATAAACAAATAATTAAAAAATATGGTAATTATAAAGAGTACAAGTTTTAGGCTTAACAAACGCGCCATAAATATAAAAAATAATTTGATAATGTATTTACTTTGTTATAGATTATGCATACATTTAATTAAAATGATTTATTATATAATATAAATATCATGGAGAAGAATATAATATATTGCTTTGATTTTTAAAAAATATCAAAAAGATAGAAACTTAGGAGGGTATAGTTTGTATCTAATTTCTTGCAATGTTGTAAAAATGTAAACTAGTTCAACTAGTATATTATTCAAGTTTAACCCGTTGAACCTAAGGATGCGACTCAAGTTAGTTTGGTTGGTCAACTTTCCTATACTCCATTTATAAAAAAAATTTCTTATTCTCTCCACAGGTTAGTAAATTTTTGTTAGTAATTTAGTCATACATTATTTTTAAAAATTTTATCCTATCCCACTCATGTCCAGAGTCGTTTCCTAGTCTATCCTATTATACCAAGTCGATTCAATTTTCATTCTAAATTGATTCCTTAATTAATCAACAACATCATTATATTAATAAATATCAAAAAAAGAATGATAGATGCTTCAAATGTATAGTTATTATATCATAAAATTTCTTTATACAATTTCAGTATTCAAAATTGTTAAATGTTTGCCTTGAATACTACACTAGATCAATTCTAGGTGCCAGTAGCATGGAATCCATGATATCCTTTTTGAGAAGATGTATAATATTTTACCTTTTCCTATGTTATGAGTATTTTTCTGATTTTATCCTACTTAAAATTAAGGTTGTTTTGTATTTTTCTGGTTTAATGCATTAGAAGCTTTATCTTCAAAAAAAAAAAAAAAATTAAAGTTGTTTTAGTGACTCCCAGGTGAACCACACAATCATGGGCATAACAAGTTCCCAATTGGACCAGTCCAAGTGGGCGGTCTAATCCAATTTTTAGACAATTGGTTTCATGGAGTAAATCCTATTTTTTATATTTATCTTTTGTGATCTCTTCTATTTTTTGAGTTTTTGTCTCTTGAAATGTGAGCGTGAATACAAATAAATATTTGAAAATATTTGAAAAAAAGCAGTATACATAAATATTATAAATTTTTATTTTATCTTTATTCTCTTTAGCACGTGATCATTCACTGCCATTCTATCACATTGCTCTTTACATTCCTCTTTCATTTCCCAACTTTTACGGTGCTCTCTCTCACTCTCTCGCGTCTGTGCGTGTGACCAAAAGGACCTGACAGCTGTTTTGCACGGCGAGTGTGATTTGTGGAAGGCAACGAAAACGTTGCCGGGAGTCAATTTCCTCGGCGGGTTACAAACTAGCTAGTCATCAGCTTAAGCCTGGAGCTATTAAGCCTATGAGCGAATTCCAAATCTTTTGCTTTTTTACTTGTTTTTCATGTCGTTGACACGTTGGTGAGGAATGAGGATCCCCACCAATGACTCGTGTTCCCCATGACCTGGGGCAAAAATACCTCTCAAGGACAAGGGCACGTGATGGGTGTTTTGTAGGGATCATGGTACGAATTCCTAGGGAAAGAGATAATAGGAGCAAGTAGAAAAATGCTTTGTTGCGTGGTTATGGCCGATGGACCTTACGGCTATGAAAACGGCTCAAGTTGTAGGATTGCCGATTGCCTAATGCCTAATGCCTATGAAATTGTTTGGAAATGGTCCCGGAGATAGCGGCAGTCATGCAGGCACGCTGGCAGGCGGCCACGCGCTGGGCGTCCGTAGCTGACATGCTTCGCAGGCACGTGTAGTCTTCGGCCAGTCCAGCATGCCTTTTTTCCGACAGAGACTTCCCCTCGGCGCAAGAGATTGACAGTTACAACGATAGCCAATCATTCACCTGATCTTTCCCAGCAGGACCCCCGCTGCCGTGGCCGCAGTAACTACCAGGAGCCCGTCGCCGTGGCTGTGCGGAGATCTTGTGGGCCACACGAATCGCGTGGTCCAGATCTGAGACGATTGTCGGACGCGTAGATGCTTCTGTAGCCAGGGATGCATACAATCCTGCCGCTGCATGGCTACGCGCAAATTCTCATCGCCATTGGTGATGGAAAGGATAGCCTGAAATCGACGACGACGACGACGACGGCACGGGACCACAGTAGAAAAGCTCCCAGATATGAAGGCGGCAACAGTTCAACAAAAAGCTTACAAGAAAAAGGCAATCATCCCACAGTAAGCAGGACACAAAGGCCCTCGGATATGAAGATGGTAACAATTCAACGCAAGGCTTACCGGTAAAAAGGGAAGAATGCCAGAGGAATCGACAGGCCAGTGGGCTTGTGGAACCCTTGAAGGATCGCTGGACGACTTGAGCCTGCGATAAGGAAATCGGCAAAACTTATCGAGTGAGGATCGAAATTTGCGGAATTAGATTAGGAGGAAGAAGCCAAAAAGAAAAGAAAAGAAAAGAAAAGTGAATCGTGATGAAAAAATCAGATCGGGAAATGAAAAGCATTGTTTGTTTTGGCATAGACGTATGGAAAAGATGCGAAAAAAGCTCCCTCCTTGTTTTATTATTATTATTTTCTTGCTTGGATTACCAGTTTTTAGGGACCGCATTCTAAATATTGATGGGCTTAAGTGGTTTAAAGGGGTCCATGAATGTGTAGACTCTGGAAGACCAACCTGGGCTAGGCACAGCAAGGTACAAAAGAACACCCACTTCGTTGCACTTTGCATATTTAGCAAGTCATGATTCACCGCATTCCCAAACACTGGATCGATACAAAAGGGTGAGATGGCAAGCGTTTGCATTTCTGGATCCAAAGGCCCAAATCCAGTCTTTGTAACAGCAGTGCCATTCCAGGTTCAATACAAAATTAGGTTCTAATCCACCCATAAGGATTGATGGTGACTCCCTCACCGTCGTTTTCTTGGGCTTTTTTTTTTTTTTTTTGGGACATGCGTAGACGAAGCCTGCTTACCGTATCGTCTCGGTTAGGATCCAGTGGAGTTAAAGGTTCCACTAGAGTGACGTTAATTGCAGATATATTCATATTATTTCACGCATTGCATATTAGTATCTTAAAGTTTCACCAAAATTATTTTCATCGCATATTAACAGTTAACATTTAATGGAAGTACATGGGATGTTAAATAAAAATGGGTAATTTGCCAATATACTTACTTGGTTTGACATTAATTGCCGATATGCTCACATTGTTTCACAAATTGTATATTACCCCCACAATGTTTCACTGAAATCGCTTGTACATGACACCTCTTTTTGTCGTAAAAATTGTTAATGGGTACATTAAAATTTTGAATGATAACATAAATAACCTTATTTAAAGTTATATTAGAATCCTACGGTTTATAATGTTGTGCAGGTGAAAGTGATTACCTAAAAGGGTAACATGTAGGGGTGCAACTTGGGCGCGGTTGAGCCAGAACTCGACCCACCGAACCCGAATTTCAATCGCATTGAGATTTGATTTTTTTTTACAACCCGAACCTGATTTGTAAATATAATAGGGTTAAGGCTTAAGTGAACTCGATCCCGCTTTTCCATTTTATATTTATTATAAAATATATTATATATAATATCTAAATAATATTTCTTTACGTTTGTGTATTTTATGTTATTTATATTTATATTTAAAGACATGTTTGACATATTGTAATTATATTATAAATGAAGTATATTATCTTCATTTATATTTATCTTTTATTTCTATTATTTACTTTTACATTCATTAATTTTCTTTCTTTGTGTTGTTTTTGAAATTAAATTTTCTCATAGAAATATTATTTTTTAAAAATATGTAAGTTGAGTATATATTATCATATTTACTTATATAATTTGTTATTGTTATATATTATAGGAAATTTTAAAATTATTACTCTTAAATAAAATATAAATTCATCCACCTAAATTTCAATCCAAAACTCAATTCGAACCCAATTCTTGAAAAATAGAGTTAGAGTTTAGGTTTTTATAAATATGATTAATGTTAAGGTTGAGGTGAAACCCCTAGTAACATGTCAACAGTTAACATGGATACATAAACAATTTTGGTAAAACTTTGTAGGGGTAATATTCAATCCATGAAATAATGTAAGTATATCAACAATTAACACCAAAGTAAGTGGGTATATCAAAAAATTATACTTTTTTATTTAATAACTGTAGAATGTCGGCCGTTAATATGGGTACATAAGCAATGTTTATGAAATTTTATAAGAATAATATACAATTTGTGAAATAATATGGGTATATTAATAATTATCATCAATCTAAATAGGTATATGAGCAAATTATCCTATTTCACTTCACTGCCTGTAGGCTCAACAGTCAAATAGATTCCGTTCTCATGAATTTATTATGCCCAGCCAATTTATTATTTGTTCTAGATTCTATTTGTTCTAGATTCAAGCAGATTGATCGGTTTATTGCATTACGCCTCTCCTTTCTTGCATTTTTTTGATATAAACCGAACGAGTTGCTACTGCACTCACCATGTCATCGACACATTTCTCTCAAAGTACTCTTTTTTATTATTAGGATACTTTACATTCTTCTTGAAGAGGGAGACAAAACTGCCATTCATGGGCAACTTAGAGACAGTGAGACATGACTAACTGGGCAACACCCGATTGGCCACTCAATGTACTCTTAACTATGGGATTTGTGTTCAATACAAAAATATGGGATTTGTGTAGGAATTGATTCCAGGTGCTGCCATAGTTGCAATAGTGGATTCGTAACAGTAGTAAATTTTTCAGCTTGGCCTTCAGCTATGAATACATCTGAACCGTATTGGTAACGATAAGAATTAAAAAGAAAAATTGTGGCTCTTGTTGTACCAGGTGAATATCAACACATTTCTGTAAATAATAATAATAATAATAATAATAAATTAAATAGAGAATCATTTTGAATCATTGAGCAACACCAGTGGTCTTGGTCATTTCAGATAGCCGATCCAGGGAGCTTGTTAAAAGAATATGTATGGGTTCAATACTCTCTTGCAGGTTTAAAGAAATCTTCAATTCGTCTTAACACCTCCCAAACACAGTAATACAGAATAAAGTGGCCATAAATTTCAGAAAAGCCGGTTCACAAACTCCATGGACAGCATTACCTCTGGGCTCCCTAACGTGGAGAAGAATTGCATATCATTATTATTTCGATGCTTTAAGATGCTCGTGTATATTCTGTTGGAAATCATGTGATGCGGAAGCGTACCTGAATCCATGTGTGTGTAGATTCCACCTGTAGACCGAGTAGAGTACGAGGTCTTCTCCCTCAACATTTGTCCCTATAATACTAGCGGTAGATGGGAACCACTTGTGATGTAAACGTGTGAGAGAGGGACCTAGACTCCTCTATTTATAGAACTCTTCCCATCATGACTCAACTAGAAGTGTAGTTCTACCTGAACTCGGATTGCGTACGCATTTCAGATATGACTGAGCTATCTTTAAATCCAAAGACTTATAATTTAATTAGGACACCTTATAGGAGTACAATTCTAACATTCTCACACTTGGCCTAATTAAAATAAAAATTAAGAAAGAAAAAAAAATTATACTTAAAATACAATCCTCGGATTTAACATTTGAAAAATTACCGGACGAGTGCACTCATTTGAAAAACATGCCCAGTTATTACATACGCAATCCAACTTTAATACTTAAGTTAAGATAATTTGTCAACATGGATCATGGCGGTTATATGCAATATAAACATACTTCCTTCCATGCATCACGATATTAACAAACTTACTTAACTAAGTTCTTAATGACAGATTTACAATTATGTGATTTTAATGTCCCACATTAATATCAAATAGATAAAATCTTTTGTTTCCAAATCACATAAAATTGTCAACAAAATACCATAATGAAACAAAAGAAAATAATCATCCAACATGAGATCTCAAAGTGTATCGATTACATTAATAATGGTCCCACATAACAAGACCCATTTTTCTTATATGTCCAGAGAAGACCTTAGGCGTCGGGCCTTAGTCATGGGATCAGCAATCATGTCAGCAGTACCAACAAAACTAATCGATATCAGATGATCATTAATCCTTTCTTGTACTGACATAAACTTAGCATCAATATGCTTGTTAGCGCCAGTAATCCTTCTATAATTGAAGAAACTAATCGCTGATGAATTGTCATAACTGATTCTCAGAGGTCTAGAGATAGAATCTATAATTTTAAGCTCTGAGATAAATTTCCTCAACCAAAGGGCATGTGAGGATGCTTCATGACAGCCCACAAATTCAGCTTCCATGGTAGAGTCGACTACACGATTTTGTCTCCCACTCTTCCATGAAACTGCTCCACCGGCTAATAGGAAAACATAGCCTGATGTGGATCTTCTGCTGTCTGTACAACCAGCATAATCTGAATCTGTGTAACCGATCACTTCTAATTGATCAGTTTTTGCATACGTAAGCTCATAATCTTTAGTCCCTTGGAGATATCTCATCACTTTCTTTACTGTTTTCCAATGTTCCATTCCTGGATTGCTTTGATATCTTCCAAGTAATCCCATTGCATAACTGATGTCAGGACGTGTGCAAACTTGTGCATACATCATGCTCCCAAGAGCAGAAGCATATGGGATGGACCTCATTTCCTGTTTCTCAATCTCATTTTGTGGACACTGATGCAAACTATATTTTTGACCTTTAAAGATTGGCACTTCACACGATGAGCAATTGGACATTTGGAATCTTTCTAAAATTTTATTGATATATGCCCTCTGTGATAACCCTAAAAGTCTTTTAGGCCTATTTCGATGGACCTCAATGCCTATGACACATGATGCCTCACCCATATCTTTCATATCAAAATATTCGGAAATGAAACTTTTAGTGTTTTGTAAAAGACTTAAATCATTAGTAGCAAGAAAAATATCATCTACATATATGATCAAAAATATAAACTTGCTCCCACTTAATTTTAGATATATACATTGGTCACCAATGTTTTCTGTAAATCCAAAGGAAGTGATAACTTTGTTGAACTTTAAATACCACTGTCGGGAAGCTTGTCTAAGTCCATATATAGATTTCTTTAATTTGCATACTAATGTATCATTTCCTTCCATTTCAAATCCTTCAGGTTGCATCATGTATACCTCCTCTTCTAAATCCCCATTCAAGAATGCCGTCTTTACATCCATTTGGTGTAAATGGGTCAGAGATTCGACTTAATTGACCGTGGTTACCATAATATTCACCGCCCCTGTCAGATCTCACAACTTTAATTTTCCTATCCAATTTCTTTTCTACTAATTCTTTGAATATTTTAAAAAACGTTCAAAGAATCAGACTTTTCATGTAATAGGAAAATAAAACCATAACGTGAGAAATCATCAATAAACGTGATAAAGTACTTTTCATCTCCAATACATGATGAGAATGGACTACAAATATCGGTATGGATCAATTCTAAAAGTCCATTGCTTCTCGTGGCACTCTTTTTTTTTGCGTTTTGGTTTGTTTTCCTTTAATACAATCGATACATATGCTAAAATCAGTAAAATCTAGAGTAGGTAATACCTCATCTTTTACTAACTTTAGCATCCTTTCTTTCGATATGTGACCCAATCTTTTATGCCACAACATGGAGAAATTTTCATCAATCATAACACGTTTATTACCAGCACATACATTTAAGGTAGATAAACAATTAATAAATGAGCAATCTGCACTTACTTGATATAAACCATTCAACAATGTTCCAGTTCCAACTAAAATAGAATCCTTAAATAAAGAAAACTTTGAGTTTGCAAAACTGAAAGAATATCCCATTACATCAAGTTTTGACAAAGAAATTAAATTTCTAGAAATGGACAGAATATATAAAACGTCATGCAGTTCTAAAAAATGTCCTGTGTCAAGGCGAAGCCTGCAATTTCCTACTGTTTTGACTTTAGACTTGGTCAGATTGCCCATTAAGATAGATGACTCATGCGGTTTTGGGTTGCGGGTTGAATGGAATGCCTGTAAAGAGTTTGAAACATGAATAGCAGCACCAGAGTCAATACACCATAAATTAGAGGATACATTTATGAAATTGGTTTCAAGGCAAACATGGACATAATTGTTACTTTTTTTTTCGAACCAACTCTTCCGCTTGAGACAATCTTTCTTAAAATGTCCTTTCTTTTTACAGAAATGACATTTCTCAGCGGACTTTTTCAATCCATCCTCTAAGCCTTTCTTTAATGGGAATTTATTCTTCCCTTTTCCTTTATTTGACTTGTACTGCTTAGAAGTTGATGTAAAATAGATAGTCATTGATCCATCCTGCTTTAATCTCTCTTCCTCTTGTACACATATGGATATTAATTCATTTAAAGTCCATTTGTCCTTTTGTGTGTTATAGGAGATTTTGAATTGAGAAAACTGAGATGGAAGAGAGTTTAAGACAAATATGACTAGGAAAGAGTCAGATATTTTCATCCCTAGTTCATTAAGTTTCCCAGCTATATTTGACATTTCCATTATGTGCTTTCACACTCCACAAATGCCATCATATTTCATTGAAATCAATTTGTTAGTGAGCATTCCAGCCAATGCTTTATCTGACCCACTGAATTTTTTCTTAATTGAGTCTAGATAAGTTTTGACACTTTCATTTTCAGGGTCAGAAATAGAGCCCCTGATGTTCCTTTCTATTGTACTCTTTATAATCATAAGAGACAACCTGTTGGAACGCTCCCATTTATCAAATTGAATCTTTTGACTATCAGTACTTTCAGGCATCAAGTCACTAAGTTTTGCAACATGAAGGGCTAAATTCAGATCCAAACATCCTAAGGTAATAAGTAATTGCTCATGTCAATCAGAATAATTTGATCCATTCAGTGTCGGGATATTAGACAGATGAGATTGAGGAACAGGAGTCATAGCTGTAACAAAAAATGATTAAGCTCACGTTACCATTATGATTCAGATAAAAAATATTATGTAACAATTCCATTAACATTAATTAATCATAGCTAAAATTTTAAATTTAATCACACAAGCAATAATGCATAATTATATTCAATAATGCTATGATAAATAATAATATTCAATAATTAATTATGAATACACAAAGTCAAGAAATCCCCACCTTCGGGTAGAAAATTTCCCGCGTTTATGCAGTTCTAGTTAATTATTGATAAAATATTAAATTATAGCTACCTTCGGGTAGAACTATAATATAATATTCTTTAATAATGCAATTTCTATGATGAGTGTAAAAATCATATTATTCTCTCTTTGTTTAATAAATATGATTAACTAAACATCTTAGACCCTTCAGGGCAACAAAGACATAAAGATGAACAATATTTATTAAACATAAATTGCATAATGACAATTAATTGCAATTTCTATTATGAGAAAAAAATAAACAATAATATTCTCTTGATTTATTTAATAATTTTGAAAATGTATTTTAGACCCTTTGGGGCAACTAGAAATACACAATCAAAAAAATAATTTATAGAGTATAATATATATATATGAATAATTCAATAATAATGATTATTAAATTCATTATGTGCGATTAAATTCCATATTATTTCTTTTGGTCGGCCAGGTAAGTGAGATGGGGCGTGGGAGGCTCCCCCTGCATAGCAGGGACCTAATTAAATAACCACGTGATCCTCTTCAATACCTCTTGCCTAGACACCAACCTCCAGTCATGCCATAGAATATAATCTCACCATAAAATTTAATAATCATAACTTATATAATTATTCATATATATATATGCATACTGAATCCAATAGAAACAATAAATCATGAATAAATTACTAATTAGGCATTTATAAACTAATCACATGAATTAATTGCACATATAATTCAAAAAAATTGCATGTATTTGCATAAATATTCAAAGAATCAGATTTATTGACCTATTTAGCTTAATTAGACCCTTCCATTAGATTCAGAATGTCCAAAAATATAGAAAACTACTATTAGATCGTCCAATTTGGATAAGATGATCAAAATTTATGTTAACTTACATTTGGACGGTCATAAGCATGCCACGTGTCATTTATGGGCTATTGGGTTTGTGTTTGGGCCTAGATAATTTGAGCTAAAATGGGCTCAGGATATGGGCTGGGCCTAGTGGGCAGACTTGAAGAAGGCCCAGGCCCAGCTTAACAAGGAAGAAAAAACCCAGTTGTAAAAATATATATAGTTAGGGGTTTATTTGCAAATTTTGTCCGGGGCCTTTTATGAAAAATTCTTTTTCTTCCCCAAACAAACCCTAGCCGTTCTCTTGCTAGCTGCCGCCGAAAAACCCACTGCACAGCATGTCAAAACCGCCGGCGCCTGCTTCATGACACCGCCATGCCGGACGCCGCTGTCTTCTCCGGTCGTCCTGAACCGCGCACCGGCCGCCCAACATCCCTGCCTGTTGGCCGTCCAAGCAGATCTCGTGTCGCGTCCAGCCAGTCGCCGCCTGCTGCTCGCCACCGTCCGTTGACCGCTCCTGCCGCTGTCAAAGGAGAAGACCGCTGCTGCCGCACGCAGCTCCGGCGATCTCCGCGTCCAGCCGTAGAAGCTGCAGAAACGCAGCTTGGCACCAGCAGTCACTCGCCGCCTGCATCTCCAGAGCCGGTGCCGGCTTCTTCAGCAGCAGCAGCGGGCAACTGCCCTTTTCGTTTCTTCTTCCCGGCAGCGAGCAGCGGGGCGCTGCGTGGGTTCCGGCAGTCCGTTCGGTACTGCAGCAGCAAACGGGAGACTTTTTTTTTTTTTTTTTATATTAAAAGCACAAGGCTCTAAGCAAGCTATGATGTGATGTCTTTCCCGAATCTCAACCAACATGCATTAAATGCACATTATTATAGAGAAGTGGCAAAGTGCGGCATATGCATGTCAAGCCTGAATCCATGTCCGGTAAGTTTCTATCGCGGCTAAGGAGGAATTATTTTATGTAATTAATTACTGGCAATTATGGGTCTGATCAATATATATATATATATATATATATATATATATATATATATATATATATAAAATCAACATAAAAAATATTCACAACAGAACCCATCCGTAAATTCCAGCCATAACGGTACGGTCAAAGATGCGCATCTGTTATAATTATTCTATGCAACTAAAATTCCAAAAAAAATAATAATTATCAATAATGAATATTCTAATACAATAATGAATATTTCAAGCATCATTAAATATTATGGGTGGAATCTATAATATCCAAAATCGAAACGTGTGCTCTGATACCACGTGTTGGAAATCATGTGATGCGGAAGCGTACCTGAATCCATGTGTGTGTAGATTCCACCTGTAGACCGAGTAGAGTACGAGGTCTTCTCCCTCAACACTTCTCCTTATAATACTAGCGGTAGATGGGAACTACTTGTGATGTAAACGTGTGAGAGAGGGACCTAGACTCCTCTATTTATAGAGCCCTTCCATCATGACTCAACTAGAAGTGTAGTTCTACCTGAACTCGGATTGCGTACGCATTTCAGATATGACTGAGCTATCTTTAAATCCAAAGACTTATAATTTAATTAGGACACCTTATAGGAGTACAATTCTAACATATTCTCCTCCAAAAAAAATGATTGGTTTTGTTTCATTAAGGTGCTCGTGTATATGCTCCCAAAAAAATAAAAAAAAAAGGTTGGTTTTGCTTCAAAGTAACAGACTGGTAACGCATACTTCAGCAAAGAAGCCAGAGGAACGAAGTGGTCATAGTCAAGAAATTTTTAGTTGAGCGCTGTCTGTAGCCCATCCTACGATGGCCCAAAACTAAATGTCCGATAAGAGTCTGGATTTTCAACCTTCGATGCCGAAACAGATCCGATACTTAAAAAAGCTCGATCTCTTTTTTCCTTTTTATATAAATTAGTTAATCCAAGTGTATTTAACATATAAACTAAATTTTATTATTTTTAAAATGTGTATATTTTTCTAGATTTTCAAGCACATGAGTATTCTAGTTATTTTCAACCATTAAATATGGCAAAAACACTTCTATGTTTAAATATATACATATTTCTACAAATGATAAAATTTCATTTATATGTTAATTCTATATACATTGAAAAGTTTATGGGAAAAGTTTTTAAAAAGTAGAATTTTTTATCCCAGAAGAACAAGATCCGCTCTCTACTAAAAAATCTTCGAGGTTGATTTTTCTTTTCTTTTCTTTTCTTTTGCATTTTTATTTACTTCCGAGCCCTACTGTCCAACTTATGATGTGAGATGTGAACGAATTCAAGGATTTGATTCACGTTCTAAGCCAAACGATCTAGAAAGGAAGGATTCGAGGAGTGAGAGTATAGCAGAATCCAATACCTAACATGGTAGTAGCTGATTAGCTACTAATCAGGCTTTGATTCGCTACAAGAGTGTCGGGGCTGTTTGGAACCACTGCAAGTGTTTGATGAAAACGGATACATGTAAAGTAACGATGTGAAATATCGTCCGCCCATTCCGGTGGTATTAATTGAGGCCGTCGGATGAAATAAGTGGGGATTTTGCAGAGAAACCCCTCCTGGTGTTCTCCAGTTCTCCTCCTCTGCTTGGCATGCCGACGCATGCATAAGCTTTTGTGCAACGAAATGCGAAATACTCATGCAAATGTTGTTTAATGTAAATCAATTTATCTACATTACAAGGGATCCTAACTTGAATTGTAGGCCCCAGTAACAATTCGCAAATGCTAGCTTCTATAAAGACCCCTTGGAACGCCCAACATTAGATCCCTCCAGATTCTTCAAAGGCTTGCCTGTCGTCTTTCTGAATTTCGTCTAATCCGCATGGATTGTGGGCCACGTCGTATGTTGCATGCAGGCCAAAGAACAGATAGTAAAGCAGCATCACCGCAGTGCAAATTGCAAACCTGATGAATGCCTGATAGCCAAGCGATCCTATCAGAAACAGATTTGTGGCGATAGACAGGGATGGTAGCCAAGGAACAAGAGGTACTCCCCACACTTTTGGAGCCCGCTGTTGAGGAACAAAGACAGCAATCCCAAGCGTTCCCAAGAACCACAGTGGAAGGGCTATAGCATAGCCAATCCACCCAGTGGATCCTGAAACCCAGTAAACCGACAATCCAATCGAGGAACCGATTATCACTGCCAGAAATGCGACCAACTTGAGCAAATGCGACTTGGGTGTGAAGTCTTTCTGGTAATACCTCCTCACAAGCAACGCAACCGCCATGAGCATAAAGATGAACAGGGTGCTGAGGGACGAAACGGAGGCCAAGACATCCAGGCTGGAGAAGAAGGCAATGGCGGCGCTGCAGGAAGTGATGAGCAGCGTGGCGTGGATGGGCGTGCCTGTCTTGGGGTGCACCAGCGCGAAAAATGGCGGAATCATGTGGGCTCGGGCAATCTGAGTCGTGTATCGGCCCTGCCCCAGCGCCCCCAGCATCATCCCTGTTGTCATCCCCTTCAGCGCGCCCACAGCCACGACGTATTTGGCCCACTTCATTCCGACGCTGGCGAAGGCAACGGAGTACGCCGCATTCACATCCAGCTCCGTGTACTTCTGCATCATGACCAGACACAGCGACATCACGCAATAGAGGACGGTGACTATCGTCATAGAACCCACCAGTCCTAGGGGTATATCTCGTGGCGGATCCTTCGTCTCCTCCGCCAGTGTCGCGACCAGGTCGAAGCCCGTGTAGGCCCAGTACACCACCGCAGCCGCCTTGAACGTGCCCTGCGCTCCGTAAGGGAAGAAAGGGGAGAGGTTGGACGTGTCGGCGTGCGTGAAGCCAGCGACGATGACGAACAAGATCACGAAGGTACTGAGCACGGAGGCGACCCAATTCATGCGCGACGTGAACCTCGTGCCGACGGTGGTGGTCATCGAACAGATGAAGAGCACCGCTACGGCGATCGGATCTAAAAGATTGAAGCCGTCTGCGAGCCCTGCAACGCGGATCCGCAGAGCGTCGGGTTCGCGATTGATCAGTGTCGCAAAGTAGGATGTCCACGACCGCGCGAGCCCCGCGGCGCCGACGAGGCTCTCGAGAAGGATGTTGGCGGCAGCAATGAAAGCAACGAAGTCCCCCAATTCGACCCTGAGGTACGAGAAGGACCCGCCGGCGACGGGTATCTCGACGGCGAATTCTGAATAGCAGAAGACTGACAGCAGAGCAGAGAGGCCGGCGGCGGCGTAGGCGAGGACAATCGAGGGGCCTGCGTGGTAGTGGGCTTCTTGGCCGGTGAGGACGAATATGCCTGTGCCGACGACGGCGCCGAAGCCCATCCAGATAAGATCGAACCAGTTGAGGCAGCGCTTCAAGTCGTTGCGGCTCTCCCGGGGTAGGACGTCGAGCTCGAAGGAGTCGGAGGAGCGATCGAGAAGGCGGTCCTTGAGGCGAGGGCATGTATGGGAGAGTGCCGACCTGTAGGAACTCCAGTTCTGGAACGACTCTTCTGGGAAGAAGTCCTTCTTGCTCCATCTCCAGTAGCTTCTTCTCGCTCGAGCACCTCCCGCATCGCTGCTGCTGCTGCCGCCTTCCATGTTTTTGTTGGTTGTTCCCATAGAGAGAAAGGGAGCCCGCAGCAACCACCCTCCGGGTGAGGAGGCAGGACCTCGGAACCGTTTTAAAGGGGGATTCCAACGGAGCTCATGAATCCGATTCGAATTCTCTCCGGATTCATTGAGTTGCTGGAATTACATCCGTAACATCTTAACCGTACATCAGATTCACATGTAAATTGTAATGGTAGATCATAGATACGTAAGTCTCCTGGCCCAAGAACACCATAGAGGCAGCGGATCAGAAGTGAGAGTACAATAGCTTGTAGGACGGGGAAAAGTTAAGGGAATTTGGAAAAAGGTGGATTAGTACTGAAAAAATTTTGTAGTTATTTCCTAATAATGAGGAAAGTAAAATCTATTCCATCTAAATCCCATCTTCACCGTATCGTAACTATCAACGGGTTACACCGTAACATCTGAACCGTAAATCTGCATCACATGTTTGCAGCCCGAGAGCACAGCAGAGGCAGCTGAGAATAATCAATAAGATAATGCCATCCAAAAGGACCGGAACACGTGGTGTTTGACTTCGATTCATGATAAGGGAAAGTTTATCCCAATAAGGTGATTTTTAACTTGGATTCGTTAAAAGGAAGTCCATAAACCTATTTTTAACTTGGATTTTTAACGTGATCGCATAGGCATGCAAAAAATAGTATTTTAATTATTTATTATTAAAAGGGGATTTCGCAAATATGCTAATAAATGTAACTAATACGGCACCTATATTCTTACATTTTTTACGTTAGAATTTTTTATAAAATTACGATAATACCTTTTAAGTTAATGGATAAGCTTGTAAGTTTTGCAATGCAAAAAAAAAATCTAAATAATAATACATATAAATATGCATGCATGATAATAAAATAGCCAATATATCTCCAATATTTGAAAACATTATAAGTGTATCGCTTAATTTAAAAAGAATTTTCTTCATTTTATAAAACTTTTAATGAAAGGGACACGTTTGTAATTTGATATATTTGCAATTTCGATAAACTTAAAGACACGAATATGTTACAGGTTTTTATCAAATGCACCTGATGCACTTAGCCTTAGTGCAATCAGGTGTATTTAACCTATTTTTTATTTTTTAAATTTTTTATACAACTGTTAATCTAAATGTATTTAACATAAGTATTAAGTTTCACCTTTTTAGATTTTTAAAATCAGCGACATTTTCGTAATTTATGAATTACGAAAATGCCGCTGACTTTAATAAATTTTAAACTCTTCAAAAATAGTAAAACTTGATATACATGTTAAATATATTTAGATTAACAAGTTTTATAAAAATAATTTAAAAATAATTTTTGCACTTGGGTGCACTGTACCGAGATTCATGTAGTATTGGTTAAGCTTTGTAGACATGGGCCATGTTTGATAACGTGTGAGTATGAGAACCATAGTTTTCCCATAGGATTTGGTTTCCTAAGGCTAATTATTGTTCCATCAATTACAATATTTTTCCCACTTGTATCTCTAGATTCCAATCATTTTACCTACCAACTACATATAACAAACCTATTTATTCCAACTATACCCTTATCATTTCCTATCAATCTCACATTTATCAAAATATTCTCTTTTTCATTTCCCACTATTTCCCACAATCTTACAGTTTTACACATTACCAAACGTCCCCATATTTAAAAAAATGCATTGTATTAGTGCACCCGTGTGCATTTCACCTTTTTTTAAATTTTTTAAAATTTTTTATACAACTGTTAATCTATGTGTATTTAATATGTGCTAATTACGAAAACGCCACTGATTTTAAAAATTAAAAATAAATATCTAAAAGTTTCCAAAAATGGTAAAAGTTGATACACATGTTAAATACATATAGATATAACAATTGTATAAAAAAAATTTCAAAAAAAACATTAAAAAATGGGTTTTTGCACCGAGTGCACTATATCACACAACACTTACGAAAATCCTTTATTAAAAAGTAGCCCAACTTAGATCTTGTCCAAATTTGATGATTTTTTACTTTGTTTTGTATTTTTTATTTTTAAAAATCAAGAAAGATGGATGCTCGATGGTTTTGCTGTAGAATGCTTCTGAGTTCTGCATTTTGCAAATTCGTCGTAAGTCTTGCTCTCTTTTAAAGATGGTCGTAAAGGCACTGTTTTTGGTTATGGCATTTTGCCATTGGTCGAAGATCGACGTTTTGTTGACCTGAGTTGCTGGAATGAGCTCTCACCTCTTGTCGGAAGATGGTTGTGTGATACACTTGTATTTGAGAATTTACACTTTATAATTTACCGCAGCCTGAAGTTTGCAACTCCTCTTGTTTTAATACCCTTGAGTTTGTTTATATTTCCAAGCTTTGTTGCCGACGGTGTGAGCGCGGTTCCTTTCTTTTCCGGCCTTGAAATCAACTTTTGCTTCGAATTACAGTTTACCAACTTTTTTTTTTTTTTTTTTTTTGTTGTTAATGGAAGGTTTCCCCCCATCTCTTGATATCAAGGATTCAAGGGTTATATTGTGGACTGATGCGGTCACTGGAATTTTTGATAGGGAATTTCTACGGTGGTTATATATTATTTGTTTCTGATTTTATTCTTTCCTTTTTTAATTAGCTATTCATTTTTTGTCCAATTTTCCAAAACAAAAAAAGTGGTAAATGGGTTAAGCTCAAAGATGACGTGATTGACAGGGTGTCTCTCGGTAAAGATCGGCCTGGGTTCAAGTTTATAAATATCATTAGGAAATGTATGTAGAGTTTAAACTTTTTTGATATTATATATACATATATATTGTAAATTAAATTCATACTGAAGTCGGACTTAAATGTTTTGGGGTTGAATTTGAAATGAGGTATGAGATCTTTTGTTGGGATTCTCTTAATTTTTTTTTTTCAAAAAAAAATTCTATACGCATTCAACATGAGCCATGGCGTACAATCCATGTGGATTAGAGAAACCTCAGAAAAACGATAGGCAAACGGTTCAAGGGTCAGGACGCATGTATTTTATTTTGGCTCGAAAGCCAAGTGCCTTAGAATAGAATAGCATCAACTGCAATATCGTCTGGGCTGTGCCCAAAAAGAAGGGCCCAAATCCTGCGATTAAAATACAAGTATACGAAATAGCATCATGATCACAGCCCTTCATTTGCAGAGTTCCCGTGAAGTTGGGTGCCCATATCGCTGCCCGTTTTCTCTTCTTGGTGGGCCGTATCATACGTGGCATGGACCCCAACGAACACATAGTAGATCAGCATGACGACAGAGCAGAGCCCGAAACGCCAAAACGCGCTGGCCTTGAGAGATCCCATGAGGAAAAGATTCGTGGCAATGGACAGAGACGGCAGCCACGGAACAAGCGGCACTCCCCACACCTTGGGCGTCCTTTGCTGGGGCAGAAACAGCGCTATCCCTGCCGTGCCCAAGAACCAGAAGGGCACGGTTATGACATAGCCCAACCAACCGGTCGGCCTCAGACCCCAATAAGCCGAAGTGCCCATCGACGAGGCGATTATAATCATCAAGAAAGCTGTCAGCTTCAGGAGATTCGATCTTGGGGTGATTCCTCTGGCGTAGTATCTTCTCACCAGCAGCGCCACGGCCATCATCATGAAGATGAAGAGTGTGCTGATCGACAACAACGTCGACAGAACGTCCAAGCCCGAGAAGAACGCGAGGCAAGCACTGGAGACGGTGAGAAAGATTCCAGCGTAGATCGGCGTTCCTGTCTTGGGGTGGACCAGAGCAAACAGGGGAGGGATCATGTGGGATCGGGCGATATGGGTGACGTATCGAGCCTGCCCGAGCGCCCCCACCAGAAGAACGGTGGTCATTCCCTTCAACGCGCCAAGAGCAACGAGGTACTTGGCCCACTTCATCCCCACGCTCTGGAAGGCCACCGAGTAAGCGGCGTTCGGGTCGATTTCGGTATACTTCTGCATCATGCTCAGAGAAAGCGCCATTAGGCAGTATATAACCGTGATGATCGACATCGACCCAAGAAGGCCCAGTGGAATATCCCTCGAAGGATTTCTCGTCTCTTCGGCCATCGTGGCGATGTTGTCGAATCCACCGTAGGCGAAGTAGACCACCGCGGCCGCCCGGAAGAGTCCTTGGGCGCCGTGAGGCATGAACGGCGACAGATTGGTGGTGTCGGCGTGGGCGAAGCCGGCGACGATCACGAAGAAAATGACGAAGGTGTTGACGGCGGACGCGACCCAATTGAGGTAAGATGTTTTCCTCGTGCTGATCATCGTGATGGACGATGTAACGGTCAGCACGACGACAGCAATCGGGTCCAAGAGATTGAAGTCCTTTGCGAGATTTGTTCGAATACGTAGCGAATTCGGCTCGCGGTTGATGAGGGTCGCGAAGTAGGATGTCCATGCTCTGGCGACCGCCGCCCCGCCCACGACGCTCTCCAGAAGCAGATTGGCAGCTGTTATGAACGCTGCGAAGTCGCCCAGCTCGACTCTCAGGTAAGCGAAAGAGCCGCCAGCGACGGGAATTTCCACTGCGAATTCAGTGTAGCAGAAGACCGAGAGCATCGCTGAGACTCCGGAGGCAACGTAGGAGAGCACGATGGAGGGGCCGGCGTGTTTGTGGGCTTCTTGCCCAGTGAGAACGAAGATGCCGGCGCCGATGACTGAGCCGAATCCGAACCAGGTGAGGTCCCACCAGTTCAGGCACCGCTTCATCGCATTCTCGCTCCGACTTCGCAGCTCTCCGAGCTCCCGAGAGTCGTCGGAGCGGCTGAGGAGCCGGTCCTTGATTCGGAAGCCCGTCTGGGCGAGGGCTGCTCCGTACGCGGACCAGCTCTGGAAGGACTTCTCGGGAAAGAAGTCTTCCTTGCTGCATCTCCAATAGCTTCTTGCTTGAACTTTCTCGCCATCATCCGTTCCTGCCATGCCGGCGGAGGAACACAGATATTGGGAAATTCAACAACTCGTTTTTGATAAGGTTTGGAAAGGGATCGCGGCTGCATCCTTTTTCTATGGAGGGAGAGAGCAGAGCTACTGAATCCGCCAAATTGCTGTTGACTTTGGAAGACGGGAGGGTAGACAAAAAATAGGATCCGTCTGCTGGATGCTGGGATTTTGGGATCACTCGTTTGGCTGGACGGTAGATTGCCGGAACTCGGTTTTTGCTTCTAACTTTCTTATTTTTTATAATTATTATAAAATCTACTTTATCTATCATATTTAGTGTCCTAATTTTTATATAAGGGCTTTATCTATAAATATGCAAAATTGATATAATAAAATAATAAAAGATTTAATTTTAATTTTAAATTGTTCAAACAAAAATATTAATTTTAATGTAGGATTTTCAGCATCTAAATTATTTAAAATATTATTACTATATGAATAAATAATTTATAAAGTATTACTACATTCTAATATATATGAGAATAAATCTAAGTATTTTTCTATTCCATCTAAAATTATTTTTTAATTTATATATGAATATATTTATTTTTAAGTAAATGCGGTTTGTGCATATATTTGATTTTGAATGAAAATTTAGCTAAATAAATTATACTAAATATAATGAATGGATTAAATTTTATATCAATCATCAACAAATTAAAAATAAAGAGATTATGCCAGCACAGGTGTAACTTGATAAAGTAATAAATTAAAAATAAAGAGATTATGCCGGTACAGGTGTAGCTTGATAAAGTTACTAGCTAAAACTGTTAAGAAAATTCAGTTTCTCATTTTCGCAGGCAATATCTTATATTAATACATTGTTAAATTGACACTCGTTAAGCACAATTGAAGAAAATGTATTTTGGATATTTAGGTTGTAAGATAAAAAATTTAAACTTATTTACGTGAAGTTAAGTAAAATTCATATTGGAATTTCTGTTGGCAAATTTTCTCTGGAATTAAGAATGACAAGATTATTCTTTAAAAAAAAAAAAGAACAACAAGCTTGAATGGAAATTTAAATATAAATTAATAAGTCAACTAAAGGAAAATAATCTTACATAACTTAATTAGGTTTGAGAGAATATAGTAAATTAAGTTTAAGAAAAATATAAACATCCCACGGACATTTAGTAAAAAAATTATCTTTTATAAAAAATTTATAAAATAATTTTAATGTGATAAACATCTACGTAAATATAAATATAAAATAAATAGAGAGAAAGTTATCTAGCTGACTCATGGAATTCGAAACGGTGATACCACTCGTTTTGCTGGAATTTGGATCGCTGGCCAGTGGCGTTGGATATTGCTGTGCAGTGTCAGTGACAAATCCTTTTGGTATAAGACTTTTCCAATGCACTAGCGATACCGGCTGGTCTATTGTATGCAACATCCCACGGACCTCTTGTGCGCGTGAGTTGCGACAACAACAACCACAAACCAATGGATAAGACTTTCATTTTTCTCATTTTACAACTTATAAAATTTCTTTCATTGCATTTTAGGCCTTGTTGTTAACTACTTATCACCAACAGAATCTATTTTGCAGGATGTGTAAATTTATAGTAGAGATTAATATGCAAATCCAAAAATCCTAGATCTTAATTTACAGTAAACATACTAAGAAAGATAAAAAATCTTAAAAACATAATTTAGCATATAATAAAATTTCTTGGAAACCTTAAATATGAAATTTATTCTAAAAATTCCTCGTACTAATTATTACGCATACAATATTATTGCTCCTCTCTCCAACGGCCTTCATCGGGAGTATTTATCGCATAAATTAATTTTAAATATCATTTACAATGAGAATTTGCAAAATTTCTGAAGACGTTAAATTTATTTGTTTAATATAATGTGTTAACCAATCAATATATATAATATTGTAAAATAAATTTTTTGATATTTCGAGGTACACTTTGGTTTTTTCTATTAAGTTGTGACTATTAATGAGTGGGCAACAAAAAAGAATACTTACATGATCTATAATGTAAATGTGTAAATCTCAGAGTTCAAAATATAAATATGTAATTTAGAGGCATATTTCACAAAATAGATCTTGCTGTTAACTATCATTAACGAGTGGGCAACAAAAAAGAATACTTACATGATCTAGAATGTAAATATGTAAATCTCAAAGTTCAAAATATAAATATTTAATTTAAAATTCTTAAATAAAAATCATGTCCAAACCAGTGCCCTTGATATGGACAACATCTCTAATATTCTCGTTTTAGTTAACCGACGATATGATAAATAAGCGCAAGACTATATTTCTTTATTTATCGACATTATCTTTGATAAAATTGATAATATCAGTATTTATCGATATCATCTTTGATAAATACGATAATATCCTCTATTATTATAGAGAAGTGATTCTATTAGCTCGAACTAAGTAAATATCTCGCTTAGTTCATCTCAAAGAGTTTATTTATAATATTTTTATTTTTTCTACTTACACTTATTTATCTAAGTGTATTTAACATATAAATTAAGTTTTATCTTTTTTTTATATGCGTATATATTTTTTAAGATTTTTAAATATAAGTGTATTTTAAACACATATATACACATAGATGTTTCAAAATCTCAAAAAATATATATATCCAACAATGGTAAAACTTAGTTTATATGTTAAATACACTTAGGTAAATAAGTGTATGAATAAAAAGACAAAAAATGTTATAAATGAATTTTTTAAAATGGGCTAAGCAATGCATTTGTTTAACCTAGACTAACAGGATCATTCATCTTTATCATATTATATCTGAAATAATTTATTTCACATTAATTTGTGGAAAAAAAAGGTAAATTAATTTTCAACCTGTCAATGGATATTGAATCATTGTAAAATAAAAATAAAAAATATTTGAGTATTTATTAATAATTATATAGATTTTTATTTTTTTGAGACAATGACTTAATTAATCTTAAATTTAATAATATAATTATTTTTACAAAATAAATTAACATTTAAATATACATTATTTTATGTCATATATACGTTTTCATATGTAATGTTTATTTTTATGTATACGATCAAATTAGAATAAATAAGTATTTATCATAATTTATAGGAAATGTATATTAATTTTTAATACTTTCAAAAAAATTTAAATTATTTTATATTACTGATAAAATTCTCGTATAAAACGATATTATCTCTAATAAATAGGATAATATCTTTTTTTCATGCTTCAATGTTTCTCCAGTGCACTGAGTTTCAATGTGCAAGCAAGCTTTTGTTTTGTTTTTATTTTATTAACTTGGATATACATGTGTGTCGTGATCTTTTCTCATATGAATTTTATGTTTTTAAAAATGTGCATTTTTTCCAATGCATAAAAATGTAGGTTTTTTCTATTTTTGAAATTTCAACAATATAAAATTTAAACCTTAAAAAGGTCTTTTCTTCATCCACATATTCATAAAAAGAAAAAGAAAAAACTAAAAAAATTGAAAATCTATCCTGCAACGATTGGACTTTTCGTCTCTCGTTCCTTTTCGAATGAAGAAAATGAGACACCACCCATTGAAAGGATAACGGAGAAACTACTGCCAGTTTGAGGAGGAATCAATGATTGGACTTTTCTTCTCTTGTTCCTATTCGAATGAAGAAAACCCACAAACGGACATGACAACGTTCCTCACTCATGATACATCCGAGCAGGAATCGTCAAATCCACTCCTTTCAATAATCAGCTCAACATCATTAGTTACTTACGTACATATAGATATGATTGAGTGCATTTACTGGAACACTGAGTTACGGTGCATTTAGTTCAAAATGGACCTTATATCCATTTAAATATACTAATACTTTATACAATTCTTTATCCATATGTAAATTATATCTTAAATAGTTTACTTATTGAAAAACAACTTTAGAATTAGTAATTACATTAAACTATTTTATTACGTTAATTTTGTAATATTTTCAATTAAAGCCCACACACATATCAAATTTGGATCAAAATTGATATATTGATAAAATAAATAATTCTAAATACAATGGGTAAAATGCATATATATATTTTATGACTATATGAAGCCTATTTTGAGCCAAATGTTCCTTGACTTACTGTCCATGTGAATGCACAAATAAGTTCGTATTTATATGTGTGAGATATGATGAGTGCACCAAATTGCACCTTACGTCGTAATGCATTTGACACAAAATGGGCTCATATGTACTCAAATATATTGATACTCTACACAATTATTTATCCATACATAAATTATATCTTTGATAGTTACATGTTTAAAAATTGATTTTAAAATTGTTAATTATATCAAGTTATTTTATTACGTTGTATTTGCATATTTGTTTGATTGACACTAACCAATTTGGATGAAAATTAGTAAGTTAATAAAATAAATAATTCTAGATACAATTGATGAAATTGATTATAATTTTTTAATCACAGTGGGTTTATTTCGAGCTGAATACGTGACACGATTCGCAGCCTGAAACTCGCAAAATAATGAGTGATGTCAGTGGCATTGAAACATCCAGCTCCGGGATGCGGATCACCGCTGGTCATTGGCTGGACTGGGCAGGATCTTTTGACCATCGCCTGCACGTGATTCCAAGACAAACTGTCAGCGCCGATTTGGGATGTGACGCTTGTCAGATCATGCCTACCCGTCGGATGAGAATACGATACAGAGTGTGTTTGGTTGGAGGTAAAACTTTTGATGAAAAGTTTTAGAGGTAGAAGTTGTCAAATTGATAGAAAATAATGTGATATAATAGGGGTAATGATGAGGAGTAAAGAGAATAAAGTTAAAATAAATAGGTTAGTTGTATGGGTAGTTGTGTAGAAATGATTGAAAAGTAGGGTAGTTTGTATAGAAAAATGTGAAAAAATAATTAAAAAATAGAGTAGTTATGAAGAGTGAAAATTTTTGGGTTGAAAAGTTTTAATTGACAAGTTTTGGCCCCAAACAAACACACCCATAATTTCTTGATTTAAATTTTGATTTTTCGCTCTTGATGATGCTTACGTGAAACCACTTTTTTTATATGTAACTTGTTTCATTTTAGACATTTAGATAATTGATTAAAAATTTACTTAATCTATTGTGTTTAATATTACCTATATTATTATGAAAATACTTTTATTTGTTTAGTATTACTGGACATGAGCCTCATCTGCTGCAAAATTAATATAGGGTGTGTTTGACAATTCAAAAAAATCATTAAGTTAAAATTTTTCAATCTAAAACTTTTCATTCTCCATAATTATTCTTTTTTTAATTATTTTTACACATCTTTTTATGCAACAATCCTACTTTTCAATCATTTTTACACAACTACAAGTACAACTAACCTATTTATTTTAAATTTATTCTTTTTACTCCTTATCATTACCCCTACAATATCGCATCATTTTCTACTAATTTAACAACTTTTACATAAAAAAAACTTTTCGTCAAAATTTTACAACTTACCAAACACACCCATAATAAAATAATTTAATACTAAATATTAATTTTTAAGTAGTATTTTCGACATCTAAACTATTTAAAATATCATTACTACATGTATAATGATTCTATAAAGCATTACAATATTCAAATTTATATGTAAATGATCTAAGCATTTTCCCTAATTTACATATAAAGATATATATTTTTGAGCAAATGTGACTTATGCACATATTGGATTTGGAAAAAATTTGGTTTCATAACTAAATAAATAATATTAAATACAATGAATGTATTGAATTTCTATCAAACATCAAAATCTTAAAATTTAAAGTAGTTACATAAAATCGCTTCTACGTAACCTAGTTGCATAGAAGTGAGCCCCTTTCGTTCTCGGGGCGTGTCCTGTAATAATAAATTTTTTGAAAAATAATTTTTTAGTAGGATAATTTGCAAATGTACCCGCACAGTTTGATCATAATCGTAAATATACTCATATAGTTTCAAAATTTATAAATTACCTCACATAATTTAACTATAATTGCAAATATACCTATGTTATTATGACATCATTAGTGCATCATCATAGCACAAGTATATTTGCAAAAACTAAATATAACCACCTAATTTTTGAACTTGCAACTATATTCACATAATTTGCATATATTTACAAACATACTCACGTCGTAACAGTGCAGGAACAATGTTGTACCAACTTGGTATATTTGCAATTATGGTCCAACTATATTTGGGATAATTTGTAATTTCTAGAACCATATGGGTATATTTGCTATTATAGTAAACTTAAGTAGGTGTATTTGCAAATCACCTTTTTAATATTAGGGCATGTTTGTTACACATGAAAACTTTTTAAATCAATAATTTTAATTTAAAATTTTCCACTATGTAACATTATCTTAATTTTAATCATTTTTCACATCTTTCTATACAATTATTCTACATTTTAATTATTTTTATACAACTATTCATACAACTAACTTATCTATTATAGCTTTATTCTATTTATTCTTTATCATTATCCCTATGACATAACATTATTTTCTCTCAATTCAAAATTTTTTGCAAAAAAACATTTTCATCAACAAGTTTTATCACTTCACAGATACCCCCTAAAAGTTTTTAAAATGAAAAAAATGATATGATATAATAGAAATAATGATGATGAATAAAAAAGAATAAGGTTATAAGCAATAAAAATGATCATAAAGTTAAATTGATAAGTTAATTATATGAACAGTTATGTAGAAATGAGTAAAAAAATACAGTATCTGTAAAGAGAGAAAAGTTTGATTTGAATTTTTTTTATATTATCAAACATGCCCCCAATATATTATTTTACTTTAATAAATAATAAATTTTTTCATTTTAAATACTTTTTTTCATTTATAATATAAATTTTCACTTCTTATGGTTATCAGATCTCATCTCATTCCATCCAATGGATCGATGGATGCTCTGCTCTGCCTTTCTTGTCGTAAAAGCCCCCAAAGAAGGCCCATTTCAAGCCTACAACTGCCGTGAAAATTTCTCAGGACCAAAAATAAACAATTCAGAGCCCACTTTCCTTCCGGGAGTCTGGGACATGGACAACTTCCTCAAGTGATGACCTGGCCTAGTTGCCTGCATTGGATCCCCGTCTTACACGGCTACACTTGCTTTCCATGAGATGAACGAGCCCCTCAAGAGATTGGGCTGATCAGTAGCTGCTACAATCTATCATTATCTGTCGGGTCCTTGTTGATAAGAAACCCAGTCAACTAGTACTGCCTTACTGTATTTTTCTACATTAAAAAAAAAAAAATCAAGTCATGCATTGGCTTTAGAATTTTGTTTAGCTTAACGGTGTGTTTGTTTAACTATAAAATCACTTCCATTACTATCCTATTTTAATTATTTTTAACATTTTTCTCATACAATTATATACTTTTTAATTATTTTTACACAATTACCCATATAAATCTCATATCTATTTTAACTTTATTATCTTTACTTATCATGATTACCTATATTATATTATATTATTATTCTCATTTCAAAAAAATTTACACAAAATTTTTTTTTAATTAAAAAATTCTATCAATTTTCAATCACGCACTAAATATAAAAATTTACTCACTCGAAAATATATACGGTTTTTACAAAAAATTTGCTCAATTGGAAATAGTACAAGACTTGGTATCAAACGGCAGATTCGGTTCCATTTCGACAATGGTTATGGAGCCATGCCCACCTTCATGCAGCCAGGGGGACAACACGTGTCGAAAATCCAAATCTGTTTCAAGTGGGTCTGTTAATCTTCTCTACCTTATTAAATTATTCATTTTTTGATTAATCCTCTGTTACTGTTATGCTATTTAAAACTTTTCTTCTCACATCCATGTACGAGGAGGGAGGAGCGTATTTAAAAGAATCAAGCCTCCCATCCATGGAATCCACGTTCTCCCTCTCTCGCCATTTTTATACAAATCACATCATCAACCCACATCTCCACGCGGACAATGCCTCCTGCCGCCGACCTCCTCCACAATCGTGTCCCATCCCCACGATCAGAGCTCACGACGGTGGGCCAACAACTGATCTTTCAATTTTCACTTTATTCTGTTGTATTCACCTCATTACCTATATCATGTTACATCGTTTTCTTTTATTTTAAAAAAATTTCTTTCAAAAGTTTTATTATTTTATCAATACACTCGTAAAAAACAATTTTAATCTGATTTATATATAATTTACAACAAGTGAAAAAGCATAAATTTTTTATAATTTTATTTTTTGGTACTATAAATTATCAAAGCTTTCAACTAGGTTGATTTTTATATCTAAACTAAACAAAATAGGTAAATGTAATTAACAACTTCAAGCTGGATGTTTTTCTTTTTTTGTATAAAAAATCAAGAGTACAAGTTGATTGGGTTTCATATCGTAGTGCAGCTTGGGCCGAGTTGAGCCCAAGCTCAAATTCCAATAATGGAACTTTTTATAACATGAGCTCGAAAAATCTAAGCCTGATTTTACATTTTATATTTATTATAGAAGCAGAGTCATGTAACTCCTTCAAAATCTAATATTTTGATCTTTAATGGAAAATCTAATTCATTCAATATATTTAACATTATTTGTTTATCTAGATGATAAAATTTCATCCTAATCGAGTATGTTTATGGGTCACATTTGTTATAAAATTTATATATTTATGTATAAATTATGAAAATGCTAAATATTAATTTTAAAGTAGTATTTTCAACATCTAAACTGTCTAAAATATCATTTATATGTGAATAAATGATTTTATAAAGTATTATTATATTTAATACATGCGTAAATAGATATAAGCATTTTTCATAATTTACACATGAATATATATATTTTTGAACAAACGTGACCCATAAACATACTTAATTGTGATGAAACTTGCTCTCCTAGATAATTAAATGATATTAAACACAATGAATGAATTAGATTTCTCATTAAGGATCAAAACCTTAGATTTTGAAGAGGTTATACGGTCCACTTCTATGTAATCCAGTTATATAGAAGCGGGACCGATTATAAAATATATTATATGCATAATACTTAAATGATATTTTTTCATATTTGTATATTTGTATATTATTTATATTTATGTTTGAATACGTGTTTGTCATATCGTTATTATATTATAAACAAAGTTTATTATTTTCATTTATATTTCTATGATTTTCTTTTATATTCAGTAATTTTCTTCTTTTATCTTTTTTTGATGTTAAATTTTTTTAAAAAATATTCTTTATATTACTATATTTTTAAAATATGTAATTTAACTATTATTATGTTTGCTTAGATGATTTATTGTTATTATATATCCATACAGAATTCTAAATTTATCGTTCTGAAATAAAATTTAAATTCATTCACTTGAATTTCAACTCTAAACTTAACCTGAACTTGATTTTATAAAGAGGATTAATGTTTAGGTTTTTATAAACAAAGCTACGATTAAAATTAGGATTGCTATTGTTACTAGTAGTCCACGTATCAAATTTCGGTTCTTGCAATTTGGGAGTATTATCTTCGGATTTCGATCCTGTGAACTCGGGTGCACTGAAGCTACTTTAACTCATTTTTTATTTTTTGGAAATTTTTTTTATACAAGTGTTAATCTAAGTATATTTAATACGTGTATCAATTTTTACTATTTTTGGAGTATTTTAGATATTTATTTTCGCTTTTTGAAAATCAATAGCATTTTAGTAATTTTAAATTACCTAAAATGTCATTGATATTCAAAAATAAAAAGAAATATCTAAAATACTCCAAAAATGGTAAAAATTGATACACACCCAAGTATCCTGAAGCTAAGTGCACCCGGGTGCACACGATTGGGATCCTTTATCTTCTCTTTCAAGTGTGAGAGCTTGTGTCATTTTGATATTTAGGGATTTGTGGTTTTTTTTTTTGAAAATTTGTAAGAGCTTTCTTAGTGCTGTAATATAAGTTGAGATATGATATAAATATACATCATTAAAAAAAATTATATAAGTAAAATTAAATTTGGGGTAAGAAAGAACAAAAGTTACATAAGTTGCCCGGGCAGCAAAGACGCTACAAATCATACATTGTGGCAGCGAATGGTCAGCCCAATCTCCTGAGGCGACCACGTACAAATAAATGACGCTTGGCCGCCTGCCACAATAGATGATAGAAGGGACTTTTTAATCCAAATTTTTAGACATTGCTCGTGCCTTGAGCAATGTTGTCAGAATCGAACCGTTGATTGAACCGGTAAAGGAACTGGTCTGGTTCGAACCGGTTCGACAGGTTAATCAAACCGGTTCGAACCGGTGACGTCAGCATGATATATTTATGATGTAATAAATATTAATTTTTTAAAAATTTTAAATAAATAATTAAATATATTGATAAACTTATATTTTTATAAATCTTAAATATATATGTTGGATTTTAAAGACCACAATATAAGAACAAAATATGCAGGAAAAAAATTAGTAGCGAGTTTTAAAAAATCGTGCAAGAGTGCAGCAACCATACAGTTAATTGAAATAGTGGTTGCATATTTAGTTATTTACGCAAGATGCGATATCATTTAATTAATTATAATATTTTATTTACTATAGTTAATTTGTTAATTTGTTAGCAATATTATTAAATTTACACCTTGAGCTAGGATTGCAATATGTAATTATGTGCTTAGGTTATTTTCATAAAATTATTTAACTAAAATATATTTGATTATTTTCATGTTGTAAAACTAAAATCTGGTATTTTTAAAATATATTGGTATTTTATATTTTTATTTTGATTTTTTGATTTTTAATTTTTTTAAAACTAAGAATACTAAACATTTTAAAACTAAGAATACTAAACATTTTAAAATATGTTAAAATTTTAAATTTTTAGATTTGAAATTTGAATATCTAATTAAAGGCCAGTGAGTAGTACCGTATGCAGGCAGAGACGGACGGCGAGGAAGCAGACGGCGACGGCGAAGCAGACGGCGACCAGAGGCAGACGACCAGAGACGGACGGCGTGCGTGGGCGGCAGCGTTGCCTGGCGAGGAAGACGAGGGCCGGCGGACTGCGTGGGTGGCGGGATGCGGGATCCTGCTGGCGCAGGCGCTGTGGGTGGCGGACTGCGTGGGTGGCGGGATTGTGCAGGCGACGGAGACAAGGCAGCGGGATGCGGGAGTGGCGGGACGCGGGATCCTGCTGGCGCCGGCGCTGTGGATGCAGACGGCGAAGAGGATGAACGCAAGGAGGCGACCGATGAGGACTGGGCCGGGGCAGGCGGGTGCGGGCGCGAGGCAGCGCTAGGGTTTCGAAAGGGGGAAGAACCGAAGAAGAAGAGGGCGTCGGGCAGGCTAGGCAGGCGTTCCGATTTTTGTTTTTTTTTTAATATATATATATTTAATTATTATTAGTTTATTGACCGACCGGTCAAACCCGGTTGAACCGGTAAATACGGTTCGACCGCCGGTTCACCGGTTCGAGCGGTTTCTGATTATCGAACCGAACTGTATTGGATCGAACCGGCCATGGGACCGGTTCGACCGGCCGGTCCGGTCCGGTTTTAATAACATTGGCCTTGAGGGGAACGCCTGAAGAAAAGAAAAGCAGAAAAGTTAAAAAGAGGAAAGCCGGGAGGATTCCACTCATGCATCACGTGGAAAAGCAAGTGTAGAATGCAAGCCATTGGGTGAAAACGACCAGGCCAGGTGGAGTTGTCATCCCAGTATTAGTATGACTTCAAATAAGCAAGAATCATAAAATTATATATTTAGCATATGAAAATTGATATGCAGTACTTTGATTAACATGAAAGGAATTTTTCAAAACTCATCTAAATAAAAATACGTGTATATGACGTTTCAAATTATATAAATCTTATGGTATATGTTACTTATAATCTAAAACTATTATACTATTAATATCCTTCTATTATAGTTTTTAAATAAAATTATTTGATTTTTATTGTATTCATTATAAAATGGTCAAAAATCATATTTTAAATTGCATATAATTTGATTTTTAGAATAAAATCAAATTATACTTTTTGGAGAGAATAGCTGTTTATAGCGCAAGCCGTCCACGTTGCCCCCGTCCCAGACTCCGGGCCCACATAGATGAAATTAAATTAAAGTGAGCTTTTAACTTTTAAGGGTGTGTTTGGGAATTGATAAAAAATTTTAATAAAATTTTGTATAAAGTTTTTAAATAAGAGAAAAATGATGTGATGTGATAGAGGTAGCGATGAAAAGTAAAGAAAATAAAATTAACATAGATAAGTTAGTTGGATAAGTAATCGTGTAGAAATAATTAAAAAAGTGTAGTTGTATGTAAATATGTGAAAAAATAATTAAAAATAAAATAGTTATGGATAGTGAAAATTTTGAATTAAAAATTTTGGGACATATTTGTTTTTTACAAAAACTTTTTAAATTAAAACTTTTCATTCTCCATAACTACCATATTTTAATTTATTTTTCACATCTTCTTATACAATTATCCTAATTTTCAATCATTTATATACAACTACCAATACAATTAACTTATTTAATTTAAATTTATTCTTTTTACTCCTTATCATTAGTCCTGTCCTATACATCATTTTTTCTCATTTTATATACTTTAATACTAAAAACTTTTTATCAAAATTTTTATCACTTCTCAAATACAAAAAATACAAATTAATAGTTTTATAAAAAATTAAAAAATATTTTTTCGCTGGTATAAATTCTAAAATGGCTGATTTAAGCTGGCCGTAAATGATCATACCCCTTCTTATAAAATGGAATGCAGATTAGAACATTAGCGGACTGTTCCAAGTAGAGAATAGCCAGAAAGTGTTTCCATAAAATAGCTAACACACTGTTCTAAGCTGCATTCGAGGAATAGGTCTGGCCTTTGCGATGCTATGTATTCATGCTTCTCCTTTGTGTTCGTAATTTGATGGCCGCTTGTTGTCGTTGGCCACGCGGACAATTACACATGCCAAGTTCCTCATGAGAATAGGTAATTTGGATACCTTATCCAGACAACTCGTGTAAGAATTATCTCAATCCCTTACACGGGTCACACATCGAGCGCAACTTGTCACTTTATACCGATACTGGTTATTAATTCAAATACAAGTTACCATATATCTAAATTATCTGTTAAAAGAAGCAGTTAACCCCCCTATGACATGATAAAAATATTTATCCTTAACTATGATTTTACAGCTAAAAATTCATATTATAATAATTTTTTAATAATTTTATAACTATAAAATAATATGTTATTTAAATATTATTTTTTAATTTTGCGTAAAATAATTTCAAATTATATTAATGATTAGGTATATTTATCATTTCACAGGAACGCTAATAACCCATTTAATATATTTTTAACCATAAGAATATAGTCATATACTTAGGATTAGAATAAAAATAAATGAATATAAAAAGCACAAAACGGAGCGCAATACTATACACCCGGTGCATTGAGCCTCAATGCACCCGGGTATACTACACTTTTTTTTTTAATTTTTTTTTGAAATTTTTTTCATGAAGCTGTTAATATAGGTTTATTTAACATATGTATCAATTTTTACTATTTTTGGAGATTTTTAGATTTTAAAAAATCAGTGGCATTTTTAGTAATTTAAAATTATTGAAAATACCACTGATTTTTTAAAATCTTAAAAAAATATCTAAAAGTCTCCAAAAATAGTAAAAATTGATACATATGTTAAATAAACCTAAATTAACCATTGTGTAAAAAAATTATCAAAAAAAAAAAAAAAGTGTAGTACAGCCGGTGCATAATATTCCAAAACCGGTTACACTTTCCGTACGTAATTTGACAGCCTGGGCCCTTTGCGTCAATTCGAGGCAATTCACAGCTGGTGCATTCTCGCGCGTATAACGGACGGAACGTTACTCGCACTTGGTGGGGGCCACGCCAACATGGGTCCAAAAATTCAAATCCCTTTCAAGGGGATTTATTAATGTTCTCTTATTCACTTATTCATTACATGATTTACTATTTCTTTTGTTATTATTACGCTAATATTTTCCATAATAAGTACCTTTAAATTATTAGTCAACACAATGTTTTCCAAAATATTACAGAAATTAATTATCTTAAAATTTTTGGACAATTGTATTACTGTTTCATGTTTGACTAATCTTCTCTGACTGTTATACTATTTAGAACTTTTTTTCCATTGCTCTTCGGAATTAGTCTAATAGTCTTAATCATTACAGTTAACGAATTAACTGTTGGGTGGAAACGAGGATTATTATCTGGAATTTGATATTTCTTCGGAGGCACGTATGAGTAGGTTTTTTATGCCTACTTGCACGAGCAGCCAAAGAATCTCTTTATTCCTTCATCACATCCGTGGACGAGAAGGAAGGAGGAGGGTATTTAAATTTTCAACCAATGTCCTGAAATAATCAAAGCTACAAATCAACCTGCTATGGAAGCCACCTTCTCCCTCTCCCGCCATTCGTATACAAAGCTCATCTTCACCCCACATCTCCACGGCGTCCACTTCGACCATGCCTCCCACCGCCAACCTCATCATTCTCCGCAATCGTGGCCCAACCCTATGATCAGAACTCATCGACTGACGTGGGCAGTCGATGTTCTCCCGAAACCGAAAGAGCACGGTTGGGGCGGTAGCAATCCATCAAAATCATGGCCCAGCTCTCATGGCGAGTCCCGTTACAAAGCGTGGGCCATCAATTCCCTCCCAAGAACACGTAGAGCCATAGACGGGGAAGACAAGAGGCCCTGGGCCACAGCATTCATCGCGATGACAGCGGTGGCAGCTTGTGTTGCGGGAGCCGCCATTGGCATGCGGTGGGCGATGGTGGCCCCGCCAGCAGCCATTGCTGCGTTTGTACGGATGGAAATAGTCGCCAAGGACGTGGTGGCCTCGGAGGAACTCAACCGCTTTTTGCAGGTCGACATGCACCGTCCGTCTGCGGAAAGAGTTGAGGATGCAAAAACGGACGTTTTCAAGTTTCTGAAGGATGAGGCGGGTTCCCGAATCGACTATGCCGATTTGAAGGTTTTTTTTAATTCCCATTCCTCCCTCATCTTTTAACCATTCATATAAAATTTTAAAAAATTTCGATTTACAATGTTCATTAAAAATTAAAGAAAAAGGTGAATTCTAGTCAAGCATTTTCCAACATTGCTATTGTTACCTGTTGTTGTTGTTGTTGTTGTTCTAACAATTGATGCAGGAAAAAGCTCGTGTGGTGGTAGCAAGCGGCCAGGCCGAGGGGATGATGGAAATGCTGAAGAAAAAGTTTTCCGAAGAATCGATACTTGGGGGAGAAAATGCTCTGGAGCTGGGGCTAATTTACTTGGAAATGCTGATACTCCAGGTTCATAAAACCCATCTTTAATTCTTTATTAGTCTCTGGTGAAAAATACTGCCCAACCGTAATTGGATGTGTTAGTTATGTACGCAATTCTCGAGCTTCCCATATTCCAAAATGTGTTATATGCAAAATGCTGCAATCCTACCTGCCCAACCTCATCCATTTTATTTAGAGTGCATTTGGGAACTAATAAAACCTTTGAAATAAAATTTTTTGATGTGATATAATATAGGTAATGACGAAAAATAATGAGAATAAAGTTAAAATAGATATATTAGTTGTATAAAAATGATAGAAAAGTAAAATATTTTATATAGGAAGATGTAAAAATATAATTTAAAATTTTCGTAGTTGGGGAGAATGAAAAGTTTTAAATTAAAAATTCTTAGATGAAAATTTTTTATTTAAAACCAAACACACTCGTAATATCATTTGTTAACTTCTAGGACCAAGTTTCATCATCACAAGAAACTTACATGGGCTATATTTGTTTAAAAATAAATTTATGTGTAAATCATGAAAAATGCAAAGACCTATTTATATATCTTAAAATGTAACAATATTATAGAATTATTTGTCCATGTCATAATATGTTATACAGTTTAAATGGTTAAAATATAATCTTAAAATTATTGCTTAATATTAAATTATTTTATTATGTTAATTTACATATTTATAAATGAGGTCATGTACGATAATATTAGACAAATGGTGTACTTCAATTATAATATAAATCTAATATAAATTATGCTAAATACAATAAATAAAGTAAATTTTTATCAATCATTGAGGCAAAAAATAGATAATTTATATTAAAGAACAGTTTTATAAAAGCAAAACTCTTTAAATTTAGGTGCAAATCATATTAAGGCATGTTTGTTTAACATAACAACTTTCAAGCCAACACATTATCTTATTCTTAAATTATTTTTTATATTTTTCTATACAATTATCCTATACTATAATCATTTTTATATAACGATACATACGACTAACTTATTTTTTTAGTTTTATTCTCTTTACTTTTCATCATTATCCCTATCATACTATCATATTACATTATTTTTTCAAATTCAAAAATTTTTATACTAAAATTTTTATAACTTCTTAAACACATCTTTTATAATTTAGGGGCATTAGAGTATCATTACAATGAATTTTACTTAATATAGCAAATTTTTTTATTATATATGATATATTTAGTTACATTAGATATATTTTTTGCTACAATTTACAACTTAAATATAGCTAATTGTTTGCCTTTGAAATATGGCATTGAATCAATTGTAGTCATTTTTTACATAAAATGCAACAAAAAATAACATGTAAAGTAATTAGCTGCAAATAATAATACAATTTCGAGGACAAGTTAAAAATTCACTATATTTATTGTATTTAGCACTATTTATATTATTATAGAAATTTTTTCATTTATCTAATATCATTATGCATGGGCTTCATCTATAAATGTGTAAATCAACATACTAAAATGGCTATATGAATAAATAATTTTATAAAATAGTATTATATTTTAAAACATATGTAAATGGATCTAAGTATTTTTTTTAATTTACACACACATATATATATATATATATATATTTTTAAGCAAATGTGGCCCATACTCCTATTTAATTTTGATAAAATTTGGTCTTCCAATTGGACCAACGATGTTAAATACAATAAATAAATTGAATTTTACATCATTCATCAGTATATTGAAAATGAAGAGAGTTATACACAACCATTTCTAGAAGCAAAGCCAATTATATATAATAATGAATTCTTACATATTTTCATTATCTAGTTTCTCCAATTTACTTCTTTGTCTTTTGGGATATATCTCTTGTTCCTGCGTGGAAATTCCAAATTTAATATTCTGGTGCGATCAAATAAACAAGTTATGATATTCAATTCTCCTACAAATAACTGTATTTTAAATTAATTTGATGCAATGAAACTTATAAATAAAATTCTGTTTTGTGGCAGGGAAGACCTCTCGATGCTTTATCATTTCTAGACAGGCCTGATTTCAAGAAAATTGTCGAGCAAAAGGTCAGCGAGAGAGATGGTCGACCATACCTTTATAAGGTGGGCTAATTTCGAGATCAAGTACCCTTTCTCTCAAAATTTTTAACAAAATGAACATATAATACATTACACGTGTCTGAATTAGCAATTTATTAGTTTTAAAATACAACGGTACAATTTAGTTATGATTATTATTTATTTATAATGTCAAGAATTTTTTGATTTTAGTTAAAAATTATCCATTTCATTGCACAAATACTCTCAAGGTAAGTTTGATAAGATGTTAAAAAAAATTCACATTCCTTTTTACACATTTTAGCTTCATTTACTTCAAAAAAACATTTTAACTTCATAAATATCTTACTTTTTAAATTATTTCTTCCATTTTCTAAGTATTTTTCACAGTTTTTCTATATAGTTGTCATACTTGTCTTATCTTTATTACTTTTACTTCTAATCATTATTTTACTTTTTCAAAAAAAATTTCTCTATTTTTAAATCTCTTATAAAATGGACCTTTAATTACCTCATAATAAATATTTGCATACATTATTTTTTTTATATATATTTATACATCATGGCAATTTATATTACAATGAAGCATAATCATAATCTTTACACAATAGAAAAAAACAACACTTTCTATGTAAAAAGAAACTTTGCAAAGTAACTATACACAAAAGGAGTAAATTGAAAACTCTCACTCCTTATAAGGAAGAGGAGAATGTAACTCATGCTGGTAAGTACCTGGCCCACATGAGTTACCGCAATGGTACATCCCCTAGTGGCTTGTATACATTACACTTAAGTGAAAGACTTTTTTGATTGTGTGACCCTCTTGCATGAACACTAAAGACACTAAAGAAAAGACTTGAACGAATAGCACTTCCAATCAAATTATTGCACCCCTCAATCTCAACTGGGGAAGTACAGTATTAAGATTTCAATACTGGGCATTGTAAGAATATTGTCCAACAGAAATAATTTTATGACCGAAACTTGTTTATTGTTGGAAAATACTTTTTGCAATGGAAAAATCATTGCGAAGTATATTACCCAACTATGTTGCAGAAAGTCATCAGCAAAACAAGTAAAAAAACTCAGTGGTGACGCAACCTCTTACAAACGAAATAGATCTTTGCTAAGATCAACCCGTACCTTTTTTGCAACGATTTTTTTATTTTGCAGGCCAGGTATCTTTCCAATAGCATAATAAGTCAATAACCAGCAATAATCAGCATAAAGTGATATGATTAATGAACATATCAGAACATGATTCCTGTTCACTTGTCTATAAACTACAGGCTGCTGCAAAATTATTGCTAGATCATCCGGATGAAGAAGCCAAACAGGCATGGAATGTATTTGCAACTGCTGAAAATTTAAGGAGAGTTCCATTTCAGGTCGGCCCCAAGATACAATTCGAGGAACTTAGGAAGAGCATGACTGGCTTGCAACGCAGATATGATCACCCTCATTGGACAAAGTTCAAAGACTTTTTCCACAGGTCTGGGTAAAATCTTGAGCTTGGCAAAGTCAAGGAATCGATCGCCACTGAATTAATTTACGTTTGCACAAGCATTCGTTACAGTATATAAATGATTATTACTGTTTTTATATAAGCAATTACCGTTTTTTGGAGAAGCATCCTATAGTTAATTTCTTTTTCTGATTAACCTCATGTACCATTATCCAATGTCTTTCCTTTTGCCTTTATTTTCCCTGATAATTTCAATTATTTTTCCTTTTGCATGTGTGATGGCCCAATCTCTACTTATAGCAATAAATGGCAAGTAGCAATTGTAGTCAGGCCTGGCTTGTATTTCTTTTCCAATTCTCGCGTCTCGCATTCTCACCCCCACAAAATGTTTCAATTACGATGTTTTTAATATAAAAAATTAACTGATCGACAGATTTTAAATCCAGCAACACTAAATAAAAATTAAAATACGTTCTAAAAATCTTAAGAATATAAGTTGCCAGATGAAATGTTATAAAGTACTAAAAATACTTATGCGAAAAGTATGAAGTTATAATTTGGGGTGTAACTCGCATGGATTATTCGAGGGTCAACTTATTGGGTGTTCTAAAATGAGTAGAGTATGTTTATATTTTCGCATCCATAGGGTAGATAGGTTCCATATTAAAAAAAATTACCTAGTTAATTACGATTGGGTAGGTTTCAAGGTCCGGATGCCCCAAATTGACCTGAATTACTGATTATATTTAATATCTCTTATATGAATTTGTGAAGATATAAATATATATTTTAAAATAAAGAATTTTTTTTAATTTATCGATTATTTAATAAATGTATTTTAAAAATATATTATTATCATGACGATTATAATTTTTTAAGTTAAAATTATATTAGAATTATAATTTTCAAATATAATATGAAGACTAATATCAAGAACCAATTTGAAACCAGAACAAAATCTATCTTAAAAAATATAATAGGATAGGTGTAGAATCGACCAAACCTAAAATAATGTTGAAAATATCTTAAGAGTAGGATTGATCTTGAACTAAACCTACTCAACTCAAGTTGCATCCCTAGTTATGACTACGCATCAATGGAAAAATTAAATCTAGCCCAATTATTGTGTTTAGAATATTTATTTCATCAACACATCAAGTTTCATATAAATCAAATATGTTTAGTGGCCCCATATAAAAATAATACGTAATTAATGTAATGGAATGTTTTAATTTAAATATTGATTTAAAGTTGTATTTTTAATCTTTAAACCAACTAAAACATCATTTTTGTGTAGATAAAGTGATTAAATAAAATATTATTACATTATAATACATCGATGAATAGATATAAGTATTTTTATAATTCACACACAAATATATATATTATAGTAAACATGGCTCACGCAAGACTTTTCCACTATAAAATATGATTTAAATTATATGACTAGTGAAATTTTAATTATATGATCGTTATCGGCTGCTACACCTTAGCATTTTTTTGTATTTATGATTATTATACTTACTTTCTTATGTCATTTTATTTTCGAACTATCATAACCCTTTTACGATATCCAAGTTGATTGGTTTGACTTACACTATCTATTTATTTTAGAAGGTAATTCTCTAAATTACGTCATTTGATTGCAACTTAGAAGGATTTTATGTAACTTATCCATTTTTACACTTTAATGATTGATGAGAAATCTACTTAATGGATCACATTTAGAATCATTTCTTTAATTACAAGATAAGGTTTCATCCAAATCAAAGATGTCTGCATCATATTTAGAATCATTTTTTAATTAGAAGACAAGGTTTTATCCAAATTAAAGATGTGTGAAAGTATATTTTATCAAAAATATACTTTTTCATGGTAAAGGGCTTCGTGAAGTAGAGCCATGTAACACCCTCAATTTTTTAGATTTTAATCTTTGATGAAAAATCTTATCTATTCATTATATTTAACATTCTTTTTTTATATATAATACCAAGTTTCATCTAGATCAAATATGTTTATGGGTCACATTTGTTGAAAAATATATATTTATGTATAAATTATAAAAAATACTTAATCAATTTACACATATATTAGAATATATTAATACTTTGTAGAACCATTTATCCACGTAAAGATGATGTTTTAGACATTTTAGATGTTGAAAATATAGATTTAAAATCGATATTTAATATTAAATCATTTTATTGTATTGCTTTTCTTTTTCTTTTTCTTTTTTGATAAATATTATATTGCTTTTCAATAAGCGGTTATGCATAGTAATATTAGACAAATAAAAGAACTTTTAAGATACTATAAATGAAGCTAAACATAATAAATAGAGTAAATTTTTCATAAACTATCAAGATATTAAAAATAAAAGAAGTTACAAAGAAAAGAAATTTCATAGAATAAGAACCATGTGATAAGTTATACAAAATATTTAGATCCATTTTTATATGTATTTTATAATACTTTATGAGGCCCGATTCCATGCAAATGTGTGCATTAACTCCCCCAATGTACACGCTTGCATGACCATTTATATTTTATTTTAATTTTTTTATATTTATATTTATACCTCAGGCATGAAATTCGAAAAGGCCGTCCTTAAAAAGACTAACGTACAATTCGAAAAGCGCCATCTGAGAATCTATAGTAAACCGTGCTTTAAGCAAAGGCCTCCTTAAAAAGGCTAATGTAGTTCAGGAAAGGCCAAAAAAATAATAATAATAAACAAAAATACCACTTCTGTGGGGGACACCATTAGAATTTAGAGCTCAGTAGCGAAGCAAGCCCCATGGAGGCCTCCCCTGCACGCCATCTTTTTACCAATAATCCCATATTCTCAGCATATCACAGCAGACCACATGCTCGTATCGGCTTCGTGAAAATCCCGGCTCATCATCACAACAGACCACCCCTGATCACCTTTGGCTCGATCCACACCAATCTACCCAGCTATTCGCACCGGCTTTCTCTACAGTGCTCTCCTTCGAATCACGAGCGGCCCTGCGCTCTTCCAGCAGTGTCTGCAGATAACGATGGGGACGGCGCCAGCTGGGCACGGACGACCGCAGCTTTGGCCACGACTACTGCAGCAGTGATACTAGCCTTAGCAGGAGGAGGAGGAATTCGGTTGAAAGGGGCGGTGGGAGAACCAGCCGCCATGGATGCTATGACGCCCATAGATTTTCGCAAGCCCACAGAAATGCCAAGGGGTGAAAGAGTAGTCCAGGAGTTGCTGGGAACAAGCCAAGAAGAGCAGTCCAGACAGAGCCTTCGAACAGCCAAACGAAGCTTCGACCTGCTTCTGCAGAAGAAGCATCCTGAATATCCCGAACTGCAGGTTTTTATTTTTCATCATTCATCGTCTCTCTGTGTTTTTTTTTTTTTTACTACCTCCACTTCTGAAATTGGGGCGTATGGTTGCATTTTTTTAAATGAATATTTATACATGACAACTCGTATTACAACCAAACACAACCATAACTCTCACATAATAAAGAAAATTGTCTATAACACTCCTGACACCAGGAAAAATTTACAAATACCTCAACACAAAGGGATGAAATTAAAAACTTCCACTCCACATGAGGAAGGAGAGACTTGAACTCATGTCAGGCAGCACCTTGTCATATGAGTTACCACTATATTGGGCGTATGATTGCTTTTGAATGAAGGTGTGATAACAAAAGTTTTTTGGTTGGCTTGTGAAAATGAATATGCTTACATACAAAATTTTATTTTATAAGCCTTTGAACATTGATATAAAAATAATAAATCTTAAAAATAAATAAATGGGATTGAGTCGCATGATTCGTAATAGCAGTGATTTTATGCCATAGCTATCAAGGGTACCAGGTAAGGGGACATTTGGGAATCATTGTAATTAATATGTGATAAGGGATGCGGGAAGAGGTATCCCAATATATTTTCCTATACATGATTAACAAGTAAAGAACACTATTTTTTAATTTTACCTTTATACTCCAATCATTTTTCCTCTTACCTAATAAGGTTCTAACTTCGTTGCTATTATTTCGTATCAATCATATAATTCTTTCTAACTTCGTTGCTATTATTTCGTATCAATCATATAATTCTTTCTAACTTGGTTGCTATTATTTCGTATCGATCATATAATTCTTAAAATATTATCTTCCCCATATCCCATCTCATTTCAAAATCCCACAAATATCTATATTGCCAAACATCTCCTAAAGATACAAGCTATCAAATTTGGTTATGATTGGTTGGAAGTAGTGGCTCCAAGCAGCATGAAATCATTAGATTTGGTTATGATGCATCTTTGTTTATTTATGTAGTGAAAAAATAATGATACTAAAAAGCGATGGAGTTTTATTGCAATATAAAAACGTGTTTGTTTAAAGTAAAAGGGTAATTTGCAAATATACCTATATAATTTGATCGTAATTACACATGTATTCACATAGTTTCAAAGTTTGTAAATTGCCCTACATAGTTTGACCATAATTACAAATATACCCATGCCTTTATGACACTGTTAGTGCAACATCACAACGTGGGTATATTTGCAAGATTGAAAACTATGTGAGTATTTTGCGAAAAATTAAGTACACCCACTTAATTTTTGAAATTACAAATATACCCACATAGTTTACAAACCTTTGTAAATATACTCATGTCATAATAGTGCAATAATAGCAAAAGTATGTTTGCAATTATGGTCAAACTATGTTGGGATAATTTATAATTTTTAAAACTATGTGGGTATATTTGTAATTATAGTCAAATTAAGTGAGTCCATTTGTAAATCATCCAAAGCAAAATGAGGATTCAAAAGTCAATATAACCAACGATCCAATTTTTTATTTTTACTCTTATATTTTAATTATCTTTTCATATAATTATCTTATCTATTTTTCTTTATTCATACTTTACGCCTATTATATATATATATATTATATTACCGTTTTCAGTTTTCCATTTTACTTTAACCAAATACACCCTAGATAGATGATGCTAAATACCATATCCTATTAATCATGAAACTCCGACGTTGATACGGAAATAGAAGTAGAATTTTCAATCTATTACTGACCGCTTGGGTGCTTAGGGTAGTGGGGGACAAAGAGTTCTAGGCCTTCTGGCTACCACGTTAGGCGATTAGGAGTGTTCCTTTTGTTTTTGATGAATTGTCTTACCAAAGGCCTAAGCTACGCTTTCTCCAAAAAAAGTTAATTTCAAATATACCCATTATATTTGCCTTTAATTACAAATATACTCTCTAAGTTTGAAAACTTTCACATATACCCACTAAGTATGAATGAAATTTCAAATATATCCATTCCGTTAGGCATAATTAAAAATCGCCACCATCCATCATATGAAATGTCCAAAATACCCCTTATTATTTAATAATAATAGTTATTTAACTATGATAAAAGTTAAAAAATATAATGGAAACACATCTAATGAGAGAAAAAAGCTAGACGTAATGAATTTTAACTGTCTAAATATTGCACAAATCACAATAAATGTTAGATTAATCAGGGATATTTTGGGATTTTAAAATTATTAAACGTTTATAACTGTCATAATGAGTATATTGAAAATTTCACTCATACTTAGTAGGTATATGTGAAAGTTTTGAAACTTAATGGTTGTATTTATAATTAAAGGCAAATGTAGTAGGTATATATGAAATTAACTCAAAAAAGACTAGTCTACTCATTTGAGGCCATCTTCACATGGTTAAAGCGAACCCATGAAGCGTTGAATATTTCAATTTTATTTTTCCAAAATAGCGGAAACATTTATTTATTATTTATTTAATTGCTGTATTTGTTACATGCTAGCATTATTCATAGATGTCATGTATTTGCATGAAATTAATATTATTATCTTCGTTTTACTTCCTGAGTTTGGTGACTCACGTATTTTTCATAATGTATTTTATTTTAGAAAATATAGGGTGAAGATGTGAGGAGAAGACATGGAAGATGTCTGTTTATTTATCTGTTGGTAGATTAACGTTGACATTTGTTTATGACATGGAAGAATTACTTTGGGATTGTAATAATGCATCGGGGACTAGAAATAATTGTAATAAATTCTTTTGGATTAATTCAAAATATAACAACAAATTTTATCCATATTTTCACATGTGACCTCACATTTCTAAAAATTTTTAAAAATGATAAAGATGTTACATTTTCATCGCATTTCCAAATATTATAATGCCCCATGGATTTTACCAAAATATCTTTCAATAACACTTGAAATTCTCTCATCTTTTTTCATAAAAAGAATGATTTTTCATGTCAAATGACTTATTTTTTGCTTAGATTTAAGTTTTAACCATGGATATTTTAGTGAAAATGCATAAGGCCATTGTCATCTTTGGAAAATAATGAAATTCTATAATTATATTTGTCATTGTTACAAATGTATAATCATATCTTAAAATAAGGGTAAAGCATGTAGTCATATTTAGAATTAACTTAACTATCACTATCAAAAATTTGATTTTGCAACTAAAATTTCTTGCATAAATTAAAATTTTTTTACTAAAAAAACTTGATTTTTAATACATTATAGCATTTTCTGTATATCAACCACTAAGGAAAAAAATTGATGACTAATAAATTATAATTATAATAAAAATATCACCAGAAGCAAAAAAAAAAAAAAAGTTACCGTAAGCAAGAAAAATATTCTTTTCATATGCATTTTTTGCTAATAAATATTTTTTATTGTAATAAAATTTTTCAAAATTATTTTTTTGTGGTGTCTTTTATGTTTACCTTTCACGTGTTATTGATTCTAGAACAATTATACTTTGATACAAGATTATTATCTAAATGATGCTGTTTTGGGTTATCCAATCCTCGTTACAAATTTTTTTAATTTTTAGCAACTAAAATTTTCTTGCAAAAGGTTAAAATATGGTTAAGAGTGGCATATTCTAAATGGCAACTATTTAAAAAAGTCTGGTTGCTAATAATATGTGCTTTTGTGTTTAGGCACCTAAATTTTGATTTAGGCTGTGTTTGGGAAGTGAAAAAAATTTTGAATGAAAAATTTTTGATATAAAAGTTGTGAAATCGTTAAAAGATGATGTGATATGATAGGAGTAATAATGAAATGTAAAGAGAATAAAGTTAAAATAGATAAGTTAATTTGTATGAGTAGGTATGTATAAATGATTAAAAATAAGGTAGTTGTATAGAAATATATGAAAAAATAATTTTCAAATATGATAATTATAGCGAGTGAAAAGTTTTAAATTGAAAAGTTTTAGTTTGAAAATTTTTTGTTAAAAACTAACATGCCCTTAGTTGTCAAAAACATTATTATAAGTAATTGAAATTTTCCTCACAAATAAAAGTATTATTATAAGCATGAAAATTTTTACTTACCAATAAAAACATTATTATAACTAAGGGCACAATTTTAGTCAGGTAGATTCGGTTCAAAGTTGACATTACCCTTATCCTATCCTCAAAGACTCATATTTTACCCTACCATATTTTTTAATATTTTTTCGGTTCTGATTTTGGCTCAAAATCGATTCTTTAAAATAGCTTTTACATTATAAGTGTGTTTGGGAAAAAAAAATTTTGATAAAAATATTTTAGTGTAAAGTTTTTAAAAAGCAAAAAATGATATGATATGATAAAGGTAATAATAAAGAGTAAAGATAATAAAATTAAAATAAATAAGTTAGTTATATAAGTAGTTATGTAAAAATAATTAAAAAGTAGAGTAGTTGTATAGAAAGATGTGAAGAAATAATTAAAATAGGATAATTACAAAGAGTAAAAAGTTTTAATGTAAAAAGTTTTTAGTATTTCAAACATGCCCTATGTTTAAAAACTATAATTTTATTATGAGTCTTACTTAAAAACTTATAATCAAGATGATAATAAATAATTTTGAAATACATTTATTAAATTTATTAAATAATAAACAAATTTAAAAAATTTCTACATGTTTAAAAATATATTTATATTTTTCACTATAAAGATATTTCATAAAATATATATTAAACATATATTAATAATTTAAGTCAATTTCGGGTACTCGAAACTTGAAATCTACCCTATTCTAATTGAACTATGTATTTTTTATTTAAAACCTACCTTTACTCTATGAGTTTAAAAATAAGAATTTATCATATTTATTTTAAAGTACACAATAGGTCAACTCATGAGTACCTTATCCGGGTTATATTCCTAATTATAACTAAGGAAATTTTTTGTTAAATATGCATTTTATTACTAATAAAGATTCTTTTTATTGCAACTAAGGGTTGCCAAAAATATATTTCGTGTATGGGCTTTGCTTCCATATAACCCCATAATTTTTAAGATATTGATGATTGATTTAAAATTAAATACATTCATTGTAGTTAATGTCGCTTGTTTATCAAACAGATCAAATTTCATCCAAATCAAGTATTCGCATAGGCTATATTTGCTCAAAAAATATATATTCATTTGTAAATTATGAAAAATATTTATATTTATTCATACGTGTTTTAGAATATAGTAATATCTTATAGAATCATTTATCCAAGAAGTAGTGATATTTTAGATGATTAAGAGGTTGAAAAAATTACTTTAAAATTGATATTTTAGCATTGAACTATTTTATTATATTAATTTTACATATTTATAGATGGAACTCATATACAGTGAAATAAAAAAATAATTTTTTTTAAGATACCATAAATAATGTTAAATATAATGAATGAAATGAATTTTCTATCAACCATTAAAAATTTTAGAAATGAATGGGGTTTCATAAAAAAAAGAGTTTTCATACAAACAGACCATTCTTGTATTGTCTTTTATATCTAGTTGTTACATATTGTTGATTATGGAAGAAGGATACATCGGTACAAGATTGTTGTCTATATGATGCTTTTTTGGGTTTGATGTGTCTGAATTTGCATTTTCTTTACTTATTTATTTATCATTTTTCAATAACGCAGGAAGCAGCACGTGTGCTGATCAAAAGCGAAAAGGAGGCGCAACAATGATGCAAGAGCTGCGACTCAAGTGTAAACAGTTGTGTGATGAGAAAGACGAGCAAAACGCCGTCGAAATAGGGCTGATATTAGCAGAAATGCTAATCCATGAGGCATTTCTCCAGACTCCTCTCAATCACCTCTATTTTCCCTAGCTAGTTTTTTTGCATCTCATCCAAATGCGCTCTAGAGTCTATGTTAACAACTCAGAGTTGAAATTTCAGCCTATCAAAATTATCATGACATGAATCTATCTCCCAGTAGGGATTTTACTGCATCTGCTAACCTGTTTGTGCGCCTACGCTGCTACAGGGAAAGTATAAGGAAGCTATAGACATTCTGCAGTACGACTTCTTCTACACGACGAAAAATGATGTTAGACCTGATCTGTAGCAGGTATTCTCATTTCTACCGTTTTTTTTTATGTATATATTTATAAACATTTCAAATTTTATTAGGGAATTAAACACCCCACCTCGCCAATACAGGTCATGGATGTTACCATCAGGGTAGATCCCTGGTGGCCTCGGTCTCTTTTAATTTATGAGCCCAATAGCAAGTGAATAAAATTATAAAATTATCACGGATTTACTAATAACAGACATGCATATGTTTGGACCAATGTTTTTTCAATTGACAGTGAATTAATCATGGAGCTATTTGCATGTATGTATCTCTTGAGTGTTTATTATTATTATTATTATTATTCTACAGGTTGCCGCGAGTCTTATGTGTGGAAATAAAGAAGAAGCCGAAATGATATGGGGCGATCTTCAATCGAAAAAGGAATTGATGACTCTACCTGATTCTAAAGCGAGAGAAGGGCAGAGCATTCCCCCCTCCCTCTCAGAATTTGAAAATGCACCTCGGAAACGACAATCAGCAAACATCCCCCGGCCCAGGAAGAGTTGGTGGAAACCGTGTTTTGGGTTATGAATGTCAGCTTCTCCGTCTCTAAATATTCGTGATCAATCATTTGTGATCAGTACGGTTAATTTGTGGTTTGTGTTTGTGGGGTCATTAGTGCCAATAAATTAACTGATTAAATATGATGCCAATTTACCTCACCAGATAATTCTTTTCTGTGATGTATAAAAGGTACTTCTAGAGACCATGGTTGTATCCATTTGAAACCATGGAAGTTCCACCCATTCTAAGAGATCCTAAATTTTGTAGGATTATTGGTCTGTATGACATGAATTATATACTTATTAATTTTATAATTAAACTGATAAATATAAATATTTGGGTGACATGTCCAAATGTACATCTGCTGCCTGTAACTATTGGTGCCTTGCTTCCGTGCGTAGTAGGGCCTTTGCGAAGTCTGAAACAACATGAGGGATGAAAGATGCTTGGCGATTGACGAGAAGTTTGGGATTTAAGGCTGTGTTTGGTCATGAATAAAACTTTTGATGAAATTTTTTTTAAAGTAAAAGTTGTCAAATTATGGATGTGTTTGGTAATGAATAAAACTTTTGATGAAAAGTTTTGGAGAGTAAAAGTTGTTAAATGATGTGATATAATAGGGGTAATGATGAGTAGTAAAGAGAATAAAGTTAAAATAGATAGGTTAGTTGTGTGGATAATTGTGTAGAAATGATTGAAAAGTAGGGTAGTTGTATAGGAAAATGCGAAAAAATGATTAAAAAATATGATAGTTGTGGAGAATGAAAAGTTTTAGATTGAAGAGTTTTAACTTGACATTTTTTATTAATTGCCAAACACACCCTATATGATATGATAGAAGTAATAATGAGTAGTAAAGAGGATAAAGTTAAAATAGATAGGTTAGTTGTGTGGATAGTTGTGTAGATATGATTGAAAAGTAGGGTAGTTGTATAGAAAAATGTGAAAAAATGATTAAAAAATATGATAGTAGTGGAGATTGAAAAGTTTTAACTTGACATTTTTTATTAATTGACAAACACACCCTAAATCTTTTAACTTTTGGTATTTGTATTTTAAACTTAAAGTTTTTATATTAATATTTTTAAATTTTGTGAAGATTGGTACTTTGCATTTTAGACCCTTAACTCTCACAACATTAAAAAACACTATTAAAATCTTGTAAAATGTCTAAATTGTCATTTACATTTTAAACCAACTTCATAGGATTTAAAATGTTAATATACATAGTAATATTTTTTAGCACATTAAGTGCCATAAGAGCCGAAATTAGAAGAAATATCGGTTGAGAATATCAAGGGAAAAATGATGAGAGGAAATAAAAGGCTAAAGTAGTCTAAGTTAATGAATTAAAGATGTGTTTGGAAACTTTTTTTAATTAATTTTTAGCAAAACATTTTTCTTCATACCAATTCTATCTTTGAATTATTTCTTTATGTTTTTATATAATTATTTTAATTTTCAATCATTTCTTCATAACTTGTTATCCAGCTACTGTCTATTTAACTTAATTTTCTTTACTTTTTATTATCGTCTCTATCAATCACATTAATGTGCTTTATTTTAGGGTGTGTTTGGCAATTGATAGAAAATGTCAAATTAAAACTTTTCATTTTAAATTTTTCACTCTCCATAACTATTATATTTTTTAATCATTTTTTCACATTTTTCTATACAACTACCCTATTTTACAATCATTTCTACACAACTATTCACGCAACCAACCCATCTATTTTAACTTTATCATCTTTACTACTCATCATTACTCCTATCGTATCACATCATTTGACAACTTTTATTCTCCAAAATTTTCATCAAAAGTTTTATTCATTACCAAACACACGCTTAAAAAGTTTTCCATCAAAAAATTTTCTTCTAAAAGTGTTATCAAATATAAAACACACCCTAAATAAAGAAACGCCTTTCTTCACATAGAATATACTTTTTTGGTAAATATTAATTTTTTTGTATGAACATTCATTTTTTTGATTTAATTTATGAACATTCATGGAATACTAATAGAATGAAAACTAATTATTCATATTGTTTTATTCTAAGACCAAAAATCATCTCAATCAAATTGCGGGTGGGATGTATATTAAAATGTATATATTTATATGTAAATTACGAAAAAGTTTAAATTTATTTACAAATGTATTAAAATTTTATGATACTTTACACAATCATTTATGTATAGACTAGGCGTTGAAATTATATATACAATTAATAAATTAAATCATTTGATTACATTAATTCTGAATTTTTTGGTTTTCTAATCAAATAACGATTAAAACAATATATTAGTTGGGTCAGATTTTGATTTAAACATCAAAATGCTGCCCATTCACATGGTAAGGGAAAAAATTTCGGCGGAATCTGGCTAGGTTACTTAGAAGCGTAATCTAATAAAGGATAAGATGTGACACATCACTGAAGCGGGATCCAAAAAAGAATATGATGTTACAGATCATATAAAATTAAAGGTACAAATGAAGCCAAAGCAGACAAATTAGTCAATGAGACGAAAATTCGAAATAGTATCAAATTAAGTAAAGACAAAGGCGACAATTAATTAATATATACACAATTCAAAAGGCGCCATCTCGGAATCTATAGTAAACCGTACAATAAGCAAAGGCCATCCTTAAAAAGGCGGATGTACTTTAGGAAAGGACAAGGATAAATAATAATAATAATAATAATAATAAATTTATCTCCAGTCAGTCGACACCATCAGAATTTTTTTATTATATACAAAAAATTTTTTTATTAGCCTTTGAACATTGATACACAAATAATAAATCTTAAAAATAAATAAATAGGATTGAGTCGCGTGATTGGTAATAGCAATGATTTTATGTCATAACTATCAACAGTTACTTTGGAATCACCATAATTGATATGTGATAACGGATGGTGGAGGAGGTATCCCAACATATTTTCCCATACATGATTAACAACTTAACAATTCTATTTTTAAATTTTACATTTATACTCCATTCATTTTTCCTCTCACCTACCTTATTTATTTCAACTTTGTCAATCATATAATTCTCAAAATATTTTCATTCCCACACCTAATCTCATTTCAAAATCCCACAAACATCTATATTATCAAACATCTCCTAAAAATACGAGTTATCAAATTTGGTTATGATTGGTTGGAAGTGGTGGCTCGAAGCAACATGAAATCATTGGATTCGATTATGATGCGTCTTCTTTTGTTTATGTGGCGAAAAAATAATGATACTAAAAAACAATGAAATTTTTATAGCAATATAAAAATGTGTTTATTTAAAGCAAAATGTAATTTGTAAATATACCTATATAATTTGATTATCGTTGCCAATATACTCATATAGTTTCAAAATTTGTAAATTATTTCTATATAGTTTGATCATAATTGCAAATATGCTCATACCTTTATAACGTTGTTAGTGCACCATCACGGCGTGGATATATTCACAGAAGTTTGCAAACTAAATGACTATATTTGCAAATCTAAATATACCCACTTAATTTTTGAAATTGTAAATATATCTACATAGTTTACAAACCTTCTAAAGTAAAATGAGAATTCAAAAGTCTAACATACCCAACAATCCAATTTTTTATTTTTACTTTTATATTTTAATTACTTTTATATAATTATCGTATCTATTTTTTCTTTATTCATACTTTAACCCTATTATATACATTATATTACCGTTTTCAATTTTCAATTTTCAATTTTCCATTCTACTCTAACCAAATACAACCTAGATAAATGATGCTAAATACCATGAATATCCTATTAATCGTACGAGGAAAACTTTGACAGTGATATAGAAGTAGGTTTCTAGTCTATCACTGGCCCCTCAGGGGCCTAGGGTAGTGGGGGTTGAGGAGTTCTAGCTACCACGTTGTGCAATTAGAGTGTTCCTTTTGTTTTTGAGGAATTGTTTGACCAGAGGTCTAATCTATCCTTTTCTATAAAAAAAAATATCTAATTTGTTGATTCCGAGTCTATGGAAAAATCCAAGAGGGGATAGGTGAATTAAGTTCTTGAAAATTCTTTGATAAATTTAAAATTTAACCTGTTATAAGTTTAATCCCCTCAATGACCAACATGCTAAGAGATAGAATGAGAGGGTGCAAATAGAATATAAAATGTAAGCAATCAAACTACACAAGAGATAAGATTATATAGTGGTTCGGGCAACCTTCTCTACTTCACTCTTCTAAGCACACACCTGTTGTGTCTTGGGTTCCACTATTATATATTCAATACAATCTAGAACACCTGCTTTTTTCTAGATTCTAGATTCTAGCTCTAGGGAGTATATATAATAATCACTTATTGGTGATAACAACTCCAACCAACGAAGTCTAATTCGTCAGTGAGACAAACTCAAACCAATCAAGCAAAACCAGTTAATGAGACAAACTCAAACTAACCCTCTCTTTTGTTTTCTTCTTGAATTCGGTATCCAATACCGATCCATGGTAACAACACAAACAAAATAGATAAAAGAGAATTTATATTTTACAATGTGTAATCAATTAGCTCTGGAAGCTCCTTGTTATGTAAAGAAGGTGATCTTGTAAGCTCACTTGAAGTACTAGCTCTTGAATCTTTAATATTTGTTCAAATGATATCAACACACTTGAATATTGGAAGGTATAAGCTTATCTTGTGTTTCTCAACTTCCTTCATGTTCATACTTCAATGATATTTATAGAGAAAAAGAAGATCTAGCTATTGGAGTGGAGTTTGGAGTGTGTTTAATGCTCTAATGTTTGGATTTTCAACCGTTATAGGGTGAAGTCGTAAGTGGAGCGACTTGGGATAAGTAAAGTTGATGTAGGTTACGACTTCGCTTTGGTTAAAATTTTTCATCTACTTGCTATCTAAAATTTTACCTTCGAAGTCGCAGACGAAGTTGACTTAGGTTGAGATTTCACCCAAATCGCAAGTGAAATCAACTTCGGTTGAGACTTCACTTTGTTGTTGTTCGAAGTTGCAGACGAAGTCGACTTGGCTGTGGGACTTTACTCTAGTCACAGATGAAGTCGACTTAGGCTGAGACTTCACTTTGCTTAACTTGTTATATATGAATTTGAGCTTTTGAAACTTCAATTATTTCACATTTTCATTTTCATACATATAATTGGAGACAAAATGTCTAAGCACACTTATACAAATTCATTAGATCCTTTTTAATGATATTTCAATTGTTTGTTAATCATCACAATCAAATTAATCTTTCGTAAAACAAGTATATGATCAACATAATCTACACATATAAATAGCCATTGGCTATGTTTCGAGGTCTCCTGTTTTATGAATGAATCAGATTTCTCATTTGAGGCCATCTTCACATGGTTAAAGCAAACCCATGTGATGTGTTGAATATTTCAATTTTATTTTTCCAAAATAGTGGAAAATTTTATTTATTTATTATTTATTTGTTGTATTTGTTATATGCTATCATTGTTCATAGATGTCATGTATTTGCTTTAAATTAATATGATTATCTTCGTTTTACTTCTTGAGTTTGGTTACTCACGTATTTTATTTTAGAAAATATAGGGTGAAAATGTGAGGAGGAGACATGGAAGACGTCTGTTTATTTATTTATTACGGTGGATTAACGTTGACATTTGTTTATAACATGGGAGAATTACTTTAGCATTGTAATAATGCATCGGGGATTTGAAATAATTGTAATAAATTCTTTTGGGTTAATTCAAAATATAACAACAAATTTTATCCATATTTTCATATGTGACCTCACATTTCTAAAAATAATAAAGATGTTCATTTTCATCGTATTTCCAAATATTATAATGCCCATGGATTTTACTGAAATATCTTTGGTTAACACTTGAAATTCTCTCATCTTTTTTCACAAAAAGAATGACTTTTCATGTCAAATGACTTATTTTTTTTTGCATAGATTTAAGTTTTAACCATGGATATTTAGTGAAAATACATGAGGCATTTGTCATCTTTGGAAATATAATGAAAAATTGTATAATTATATTTGTTGTTGTTATAAATGTATAATCATATCTTAAAATGAAGGTAAAGCATGTAGTCATATTTCGAATTAACTAAACATCAGGGTTATTGGCGCCATGGTTATCATGCCCATGATCCGGTATCGAATCCCAGGTGGAGCAAATACTCCATAGTCTACGTGTAATAAAAAAATGGAGTTAACTTAATTATCATTATAAAAAATTTTGATTTTTAGCAACTAAAATTTCTTGCATAAATCAAAATTTGTTTACTAAAAAAACTTAATTTTTAATACTTTGTAGCATATTCTTTATGGCAACCAGTAAGGAAAAAACTTGATGACTAACAAATTATAATTTTTATGTTTAGGTAACTGAATTCTAATTTAGTTCTTAAAACATTATTATAAGTAACAAAAACTTTTCTTACCAATAAAAATATCACTAGAAGCAAAAAAAAAAAATAATAATTTGCTTACCGTAAACTTCATCATAAGCAAGAAAAATTTTCCTTTCGTATGAATTTTTGCTAATAAATATTTTTTATTGTTAATAGAAGTTGTCAAATTATTTTTCTTAAGGTGTCTTTATGTTTACTTTTCACATGTTATTGATTCTAGAAGAATTATACTTTGATAGAAGATTATTATCTAAATGATGTTGTTTTGGGTATCCAAGTCTCGTTAAAAAAATTTTAATTTTTGGCAACTAAAATTTTCTTGGAAAAGGTTAAAATATGGTTATTAGTATGTTTGGTTGGGAATAAAACTTTTGATGTAAAAATTGTCAAATTGATAAAAAAAAATGATTGATGTGATATGATAGGGATAATGATAATTTGTAAAGAGAATAAAGTTAAAATAGATAGGTCAGTTGTATTGGTAATTGTGTACAAATGATTGAAAAGTAGGGTAGTTTTTATAAGAAAATATAAAAAATAATTAAAAATAAGATAGTTATTGAGAGTGAAAAGTTTTGGTTGAAAACTTTTGTGTCCAACCAAACACACAAGAAAAACTTAATAGCCAATACTTTGTGGCATATTCTATATGGAAACTACTTTAAAAAAAATCTGACCTATAATAATTTGTGCTTTTGTATTTAGGCAACTAAATTCTGATTTAGAGTGTGTTCGGGAAGTGATAAAATTTTTAAATAAAAATTTTGTGTGTGTAAAAGTTGTTAAATTGATAAAAGAAAATGATATGATAAGGATAATAATGAAATATGAAGAAAATAAAATTAAAATAAATAAGTTAATTTGTATGGATAAGTGTGTAAAAATGATTAAAAATAAGGTTGTTGTATAGAAAGATGTGAAAAAATAATTTTAAGATGTGGTAGTTACAAAGAGAGAAAATTTTTAGTTTAAAAAATTTTTCGTTAAAAACAAAAATGTCATTAGTTGTTGAAACATTATTATATGTAGCTGAAACTTTCCTCACAAATAAAAGTATTATTATAAGCATGAAAATTTTTACTTACCTATAAAAATATTATTATAACTAGGGGCACAATTTGAGTCAGGTAAGTTCAGAGTCGACCTTATTCTTATCTTATTCTCAACAACTCATATTTTACCCTTTCATATTTTTTAATATTTGGTCAGTTATGATTGTTGCTCAAATTGATTCTGTAAAATATCCTTTATATTATAAGTGTGTTTGGGAAATGAAATTTTTTTTGATAAAAAAGTTTTAGTGTAAAGCTTTAAAAAGAGAAAAAATGATGTGATATGATAAATGTAATAATGAATAAATATAATAAAGTTAAAATAAATAGGTTAGTTATATACATAGTTGTGTAAAAATAATTGAAAAATAGAATAATTGTATAAAAAATGTGAAAAATAATTAAAGTAGGACAATTGTGAAGAGTAAAGGATCTTAATACGAAAAGTTTTAGTTTTCCAAACATGCCCTATATTTAAAAATTATAACTTTATTATGTCTTACTTAAAAACTTATAATCAAGGTGATAATAATATAATTTTTGAAATATGTTTATTAAATTTATTAAATAATAAATAAATTAAACAAGTTTCTACATGTTTAAAAATATATTTATATTGTTCACTATAAAGATATTTCATAAAATATATATTAACAATTCAGGTCAATTTCGGGTACTTGGAACTCGAACTCCATTGTAGTCTACTTGAACTGTGTAGTTTTATTTAAAACTTACCTTATTCTATGAGCATAAAAATAGAAACTTATCATACTTATTTTAAGATACCTAATGGATTAACCTATGAATATCATATCCAAGTTACACTCCTAATGCATTTTGTTACTAATAAAGATTTTTTTTATTGTGAATAAGGGTTGTTAAAAATATATTTCTTGTATTGTCTTTTAGATCTACTTGTTAGACCGGGGGGGGAGCAATTGTCTTTGAATCTATGTCTTTTTATTTTTTTGAGGGAGTTGTATATATTTCCAGATGTGTAAGAATGTCTTAAATCTTCAGTATAATATATGTTGAGATGTATGTAAAATATATACCAATAAAAAAGACGAGCAAAACGCCGTCGAAATACGGCTGACACTAGCAGAAATGCTAATCCATGAGGCATTTCTCCCGACTTTCTGCCTATCAAAATTATCATGACATGAATCTATCTGACAGTAGGGATTTTACTGCATCTGCTAACCTGTTTGTGCGCTTACGCTGCTGCAGGGGAAGCATAAGGAAGCTATAGGCATTGTGCAGCGCGACTTCTTCAACAGTGAATTAATCATGTAGCTATTTGCATGTATATATTTCTTGGGTGATTTTTATTTAGGGTGTGTTCGACGATTAATAGAAAATGTCAAGTTAAAATTTTTCAATCTAAAACTTTTCACTCTCCATAACTATCATATTTTTTAATCATTTTTTTATATTTTCCTATACAACTACTCTACTTTTCAATTATTTCTATACAACTATCTACGTAACTAACATATCTATTTTAACTTTATCCTCTTTACTACTCATCATTACCCCTATTATATCACATTATTTGACAATTTTTACTCTCTAAAACTTTTCATCAAAAGTTTAATTCATTACCAAACACACCCTTATTATAATCCTACAGGTTACCGCGAATCTTATGTGTGGAAATAAAGAAGAAGTCGAAATGATATAGGGCGATCTTCAATCGAAAAAGGAATTCATGACTGAACCTGATTCTAAAGCTAGAGAAGGGCAGAGCATTCCCCCCCTTCCTCTCAGAATTTGAAACTGCACTTCGGAAACGACAATCAGCAAACATCCCCCAGCTCAGGAAAAGTTGGTGGAAACGGTGTTTTGGGTTATGAATGTCAACCTCTCCGTCTCTTAAATATTCGTGATCAATTAATCACTTGCGATCGGTACGGTTAATTTGTGGTTTGTGTTTGTGGGATTATTAGTGCCAATAAATTAACTGATTAAATATGATGCCAATTTACCTCACCAGATAATTCTTTTCTGTGATGTATAAAAGGTCCGTCTGGAGATCATAGTTGTATCCATTTGAAACCACGGAAGTTCCACCCATTCTAAGTTATCCTAAATTTTGTAAGATTATTGTTCTGTATGACAGGAATTATATACTTATTAATTTTATAATTAGACTGATAAATATAAATATTTGGGTGACATGCCCAAATGTACATCTGCTGCCTATAACTAATATTGGTGCCTTGCTTCTAGACTCTTTACTTTCACAACATCAGACAACACGATTAAAATCTTATAAAACGTATAAAATGTCATTTATATTTTAAACCCAATTTCGTAGGATTTAAGATGTTAATATACATAATAATATTTTTCAGCACATTCAGTGCCATAATGGCCCAAATGAGAAGAAAAATCGGTTGAGAATATCAAGGCAAAAATGATGAGAGGAAATAAAAAGCTAAAGCAGTCTAAGTTAATGAATTAAAGATGTGTTTGAAAACTTTTTTATCTAATTTATAGCAAAACTTTTTCTCCACGACAATTCTATTTTTAAATTTTTTTTATATAATTATTTTATTTTTTAATCATTTCTTCATAATTTTTTATACAGTTACTCAATCTATTTTAACTTGATTTTCTTTATTCTTTATTATTACCTCTATCATATAACATCAATTTGTTGTATTTTAAAATTTTTCTATAAAAATTTGTTGTATTTTAAAAATTTTCTATAAAAAATTTTCTTCTAAAGGTGTTATCCAATACGAAACATACCTAAGATTATGAAACGTCTCCCCTAACTAGAATTTTTTTCATTGAATTTGATGAACATTTATGGAATATTAATAGAATGAAAACTAACTGTTCACATTGTTCAATATTATTTGTTTTATTCTAAGACCAAAAATCATCTCAATCAAAGTGTGAGTGGGATGCATTTTACAGAAAATATATATTCATATGTAAATTACGAAAAAGTTTAAATTTATTTACAAATGTATTAGAATTTTATGATTTTTTACACAATCATTTATGTACATATAAATGATGTTTTAGATAGACTACACGCTGAAATTATGACATTGAAATTAAGATATAAAATTAATATATATACAATTAATAAATTAAACTATTTGATTATATTAATTTTGAATTTTTTGGTTTTCTAATCAAATAAAAAATATATTATTTGGGTCGGATTTTGATTTAAACACCAAAATGCTGCCCATCCACACGGTTATAGAAAAAATTTCGGCACAATCTGGCTAGGTTACTTAGAAGCATAAGCTACTAAAGAATAAGATGTGACACATCACTGAAGCGGGATCCAATAAAGAATATGATGTTAAAGATCATATAAAATCACCACCCGAAAAAAAAGATAGGATAAAATTAAAGGTATATAAATGAAGCCGAAGCAGACAAATTAGTCAATGAGACGAAAAATTGAAATTGTATCAAATTAAGTAATGACCAAGGAAATAATTAATTAATTGGGTAATTTGCAGATATACTCATATAATTTTATGCTAATTACAAATATACCTACATAGTTTCACAAATTGCATATTACCTCCATACAGTTTCACCAAAATTGCATACATACCCATGACCTCACTTTCCCATTAGCTATCGTTAATGCTTGGCTTAATATTTTAAAAATTGACACAAACGACCCGGGAAGTAGATGGAACATCTCCGTAACAATTGTCCAAATGATGTTTATTATAAGGTTCAACTCTTCTCTACTTGAGTGATTCAAGACGATCCAAGCCTGCAACTTCCAGCTCTACGAATCCATTGCCCACCACAACTTTTTGATGAACAACATACCCGAGCAAGTAGTTGATGTCAATGACCAGGAATTGGTTGTCGGCCTTGTCATCTCGAATGACATCAAAATTGAAAAGATTCAACCCATGACCTTTCTCAACTCCCTTGCGATAGTGACAAAACCTAAAACGGCATCTTTGCCTCCTCTAAGTGCACCATCTAGTAGAAGCCATCATTGAATCTAACCTCATGATTCAAATTCAATACTTGCAAGAACGACAACAACCCCTTAACGCACTCTAATTTCTCATCCGAAACATCCGACAGCCAAACACTTTACCTAATTCAATGTGAGCACTTCATGGACAACATCCATTTTTCCCGCATTACCACGAAGAAATTCGACTTCATGAAGCTCATAATATGGATAGCTCTAGATAGGGCTGCAAAGTCGACCATACCAACCTATTGAGTGCTGCGTGCCGCAACAAGAAGGAGACGGCTGCTTTGGCCGATTGCCTTGAGCTTTACAAGACCACCATACTCCAACCCAATCACATAGTAGACCCTTATGCCCAATGTAGTAATGTAAACGTGCTGGATGAGCTTCATGGAGATGGGCGTTCCAGCAATGCGTCTGAGTTGACTTGTAACTCTCTTGCTTCAAACAAGCCCATGGATATTCTAACTGGGTAAAGGCCGGTAACCGAAAGATCTTCCAAGCGACGACATCTCTAACATCGTAGGCAAATGTTGTTGTGGCCCATGATGGTATTGACATTTTCAGCATCGCAGCCATTTGGTTACATGTAGTAAACGAACTCCTACAGCACCAACAACAGCCTCGGAGCCCGCTTTTGTTAAATTATAATGCCATCTTGAGCGACTTAGTACTCCCTTCAGTGCAGCAGTGTTGTGGACGACAACTTTTGAAGAATCCTGAAGGTGGCACCCTAGAAGGATTCATCATATCCACTGTTGCCATGCTGCATTTGGAGCTTGATGACGAATTGAAGCATGGAGACGCAGTTATAGAGTTGCTGGATGATGTTTTCCAACAAGGTTATTTCTATCATTTTCTAAAATATTAAGCCACGTGGGCTAACAGTCAATGTTTTAAAAACCGGACCGAACCGGGCGGTCGGACCGTAAACCGGTCATGTCCCGATTCGTTGGTTTTTCCGGTTTGACCGCAGTTCGACCATCGGTTCGATCCGATTGAACCGGAAAAACTAGAAACCGGTCACAAAACCGGTTCAATGACCGGTCCGGTTTTTAAAATATTGCTAACAGTAAAGTGCGTTAACGGGACACATACAATTTTTATAAAACTATATAAAAATAATATGCAATTTATAGAACTACGTATAATTAACGTCAAACTGAACAGTACTCTTAATTAATATATACACAATTCAAAAGGCGCCATCTGGGAATCCATAGTAAACCGTACAAGAAGCAAAGGCCGTCCTTTTAAAGGCTGACGTAGTTTAGGAGAGGACAAGTATAATAAGAAAAAATACCACTTCTGTTAGGCGACACCATTAGAATTTAGAACTCAGCAGCGAAGCGAATCCCATGGAGTCCTGCCTCCCACGCCATCTTCGTACCAGTACTCCCTCCTTCTCAGCATACCACAGCAGACCACATGCTCGTATCGGCTTCGTGGGAATCCCTGCTCATCACCACAACACACCACTCATGATCAACTTTGGTTCGATCCACACCAATCTACCCAGCTTTTCCCACCGGCTTTCTCCACAGAGCTCTCTTTTGAGTTACGAGCGGCCCAACGCTCTTCCAGCAGCGTCTGGAGATAACGATGGTGAAGGCGCGAGCTGGGCACGGCCGACCGCAGCTTTGGCCACGACTACTGCAGCAGTAATACTAGCTTGCGTCTTAGCAGGAGGAGGAGGAGGAATTCGGTTAAAAGGGGTGGTGGGCGAACCAGCCGCCATGGCTGCTATGGCGCCGCTCATAGATCTGATCAGTTCCAGAATACCGAGGGGTGAAAGAGCAGCCCAGGCGTTGCTGGGTAGAAGCGACGAAGAAGTTCCAAAATCTATTCTTAACGAAGCCACACAAAGATTCGATCAGCTTATGCAGGAAATGCAGCCATCTAGCTATCCCGAACTCCAGGTTTAATTTTTCCATCATTCCTCGTCATTCGAACTCCATTTCTGAATTTGGGGATTATAATTGCTTTCGACTGCGTGTGCACGTTGCACATTGAGACTAAAGATAATGAATTTTCCTGTCGACTTTAGGTCCTATGTCCTATCAAAATTTGCATTTTCTTTCTTTATTGCTAATCATTCTTCCAAAACGCAGGAAATAGCGCGTGTGGTGATCAAAAGCAAAGAGGCTGAGAAAATGATAAAGGCGCTGCAACGCAAGTTTGAAGAGTTTTCTGAAGCGGATGACGGGCAAAACGCCTACGAAATGGGGCTGATATTAGCAGAAATGCTAATCTATCACGTATTTCTACTAACTCCTCTCAATCACCCTCGTATCACCTCTGTTTTCCCTCATTGCATTTGCACCTCATCCAAATTTCAGCCCATCGAAATCATCATGACTATCAATAGGGGCTCTACTGTATCTGCTAACCTGTTTGTGCGCATACGCCGCTACAGGGAGATCATAAGGGAGCTATAAATATTCTGCACTATGATTTTTTCAACTCTAGAATGGCGGAAAAAGACGTTAGACCTGATCTGTATCGGGTATTCTCATTCCATTCTCATTCCTTTCATTCTCCTTTGTTTTATGTGCCTAGTAGCAAGGTGTCTCATATCTTGCGTGAATAAAATTGCCTCAAGATTACTAATAATAGACGGTGTTTGATATCTTGGGTAGGTTGCCGCGAACCTAATGTGCGGAAATACAACCGCAGCCGAACGGAGTTGGGGCTACCTTCAATCGAAAAAGCACTTCATGAGAGAACCCGAATCAGAAACAAGCGAAGAGCAGTACATCCCCACCACCATCCCAGAATTTGAAGACGCTCTTCGAAAACGACTAGCAAAAATCTCTAAGGCCAGGAAGAGTTGGTGGAGATGGTAGTGAATTTTGGGCATGCATCTCCACTCGTCCATCTCTAAATATTCGTAATCAATCATTTGCCATCGATATATTGTGTTTGTGGGGGTTCTTTTTTACCAATAAATTACTTAATTAAATATATGTCATGCCAATTTCATAACAATAATGCACTTCTTTAATTCTGCTTTCTCTGATATTTAAAAGCACGAAGATAATTCGTTTCTTTGATGTATAAGGATCTGACTTATGTAGTCTTTTTGTCAGAAATATCTTATCGTTTCAAGAAAACGAAATATGATTTGTAACGTGGTTGCATGGGCCCATAAGAACTATTAACGTATTTAGGGTGTGTTTGGTAATAAATAAAAATTTTAATAAAAATTTTTGAAGAATAAAAGTTGTCAAATGATGTGATATTGTATGGATAATGATGAGGAGTAAAAAGAATAAATTTAAAATAAATAGGTTAGTTGTATTGGTAGTTATGTAAAAATGATTAAAAAGTAGGATTGTTGTATAAAAATATGTGTACAAAAATAATTAAAAAAAGAGTAGTCATGGAGAGTGAAAAGTTTAATATTGAAAAGTTTTAACTTGACAACTTTTGCAAATTGCCAAACACACCCTTAATTCCTTCTAGAGATCACAAGTAGTTGTGTCCGTCCATCTCGCTCGGTTAGGCCCGATGTGCATCTGATGAGACAGAAAATTTAATTCGTTAATTCTCTCTGGTCATAAAGTTGATCGTATGAAATAGCAATTAATGCGAACCTGTCGAATATATAGTTACCGATGTGGAAAAAAAAAATTCATTTCCAACAATAAACCCTGTAACTTCACATATAATTGTAAATTAGCCTATACCTTGAACATTTGTATCATAAATTGAATATTTATATAATAAATTTTCAATTTACCATATATTTCATGATAAACTAAACTAATGTACCCTGCAGAAACTAACGGATCAAGTTTGAAATTCAGAATATGAAATTTATGTGGTTTTATTTGCAGGCATTAAAAATTTCAATTAGACTATCTAAATTTTTGTCAGTGCATAGCAAAACCTATCTAGAACGTTCTTATGAATGCTTAAAATATGAGATCTTGTTTATGATAAGTTTCAATTTAATGCAATTAGTTCCATGAAATTAAATTCATGGGAGCACTCCATTTGCTGCCCAAATAGTTATACGAAATCCACTCGACCTATGGGGGTTACAATTATTTTTTTAATTAGGGAACCGTATTTCATTTAAATCGAACATTTTCATGATTCCTATCTCATAAAAGTGTCAAATGAATGTAATAAAATTATTTTGTTTATATTACAATTTCAAAACCTCTAATGCAATATTATATTATTTTATTTTCCTATACGGACGATCGCAATTTCCTTGATTTACGAGAAGAATAAGCCTAAAATGAGAAAATATATTATGAGAAGATTAAATGCTTGCACAAGCATTAAGACTCAATGCGGGTGCAAGTTCTGTCCATTTTTTAATTTTCAAAATTATTGCATGTATATGATCAGCCTAAGTAAGATCTATTCACCATTCAAATTTTATATTTTTAGATTTTTTAATAGTGAAGAAATTCTGCATAGAACACATATTCATGTAAAAAAAATTAAACAAATGAATATAACTTCCTCAAGCATTGAGTTGCAACTCAACACATTATTCATTTTCATACTGGTTTTCACATTTGTTTGAAATATATATTCATGTGTAAATTATAAAAAAAAATTTAGATTCATTTCACATCTGCAAATGTAATTATAGTTTATAAAATTATTTATCTATATAATAATGATATTTTAAATTTTTTAAATGTTCAAATATGACTTTAAATTTGATATCTGCTATCAAGTTATTTTATTACGTTAATTTTATATATTTTTAAATGAAACCCTTACAAATAATATTACATAAATGATAAATGTAATGGATAAAATTTACCACTTGGATAATTAAGTAGTTGACATAAATTGAGAATGTATAGGGTGGGAGTTTTGGGTTCAAAGTTGGGTAGCATAAACATTTGCTTATTAGCCCTCCTCTAAACTTGTCCTTCATCAGTTGCTTAATTATCCAAGGTGAACAACATGATAAAAAATATAAACAAAGTGAATTTTTTATCAATTATGAAGGTGAGAAAAATGGATGAGGTTTTGTAGAAGTAGAGTTTCATAGTAGTAAAACATGGTAATATAGCCCGTGAAAAGAAAGCATACTGCGTGCAATAAAATATGGGGATGAAATTATTACTAGCGTGTGGAAAACTCCACCAGATTAGATCGCAGCGTGCATCTCTTCACCACTTTGCCATCTTTTGTGGACTGGCACACTCTCATTGCTTTGGCCTGCATTCGTATCAAGGAAACGAAATGCCTTGCCTTGCCCTCCGTTTAATCAATTCCAAACACATTTGCAAAGAAACAAATTCGCATCTCTATTTCTTCCAGAGCCGTGCTTGCTTGAATCGAAGATATAAGATGATATTCAGGGCAATGAAGTTTCTATCGCATTGCGCCGAAATTCGCTATTGGGGTTTGTCTTTTCAAAGCTTAATCTGATCGTCTAACTCCACAACGAAATTGTTTTTATTATTTTTTGAAGGTGTTCATCTGCACTGCTCGATCTACTTATTAGTTCTATAGATGGGAGAACGAGCAAAACAGATTTCCAACGGGAGATCGCTGGGTTGGATAAGCTCCAAGTTCGATGGCGTGACGAGGCAGCACCTCGTGGGTGCGGGGGCAGCTTCGGTCGTTGTCCTGGCTGGCGTCGCTGCTGTGTACGTGTGGAAAAGGAGGCGCGATGGTCAGGGATGTGAGTCGAATGCGAGCCGGATGAGGTCTGGCACTAGCCGCAGGGCCCAGATTCTGGGAGCCCTCCGGAGTGGCAGGTTGGCCGTCAAGAGGATTTTGGACACCCGACATCCTTCAGAAGCCGTCGCAGCAAAAGCCGAGGAAAATTTGAAAATGCTACTCAATAAAGAGGACATATTATTAAACGTCGTAAAATTGCAGGTTTATCAGAAAATTAACTCCACTTCATTAAGAATCTTTACATATGAACCCTTGTGTTAATTTGCTGGTGTTCCTTTCGATTAGAACACGGTGGCAAAGCTGGAAATGACTAGAAAGGAAAGGGTAGGACTGGAGCTGCTGATGAAGGCGCATGAAAGGGCAACGAAAAAAGGCCACTCACACGAAGCGTACGAGCTGGATATGTTGATTGTAGAGATGCTTATCTATCAGGTGCTTCTCGTCTTCTCTCATTTTCAGTCGATGTCTCTCTACCCACATGGGCCAATAATCCAAATTAATATCGGGTTGCAGGGAAACTATGAAGCGGCCCTGAGACGTAAATGTCTGGAAGAAGAAGACATTTCTGATGCTCGCCGTCCTCTTTATAAGGTTGGTCAGTGCCGAACCAATTTAGTTAATTTGATTAACAATGTTTAATTAATTCGTCGATGGTTGACAGACAATCATTCAATTAATATTGGGACGAGAGGAAGCTAAGGACAGCTGGCAAAAGTACCAAGATCTCAGAGGGCGCTGGCGATTGCAGGAATCTGTTCCTGATGCTTCCGACTACCCACTCGCACAAGATTTTGGGAAGTTCAAGAAGGCTGTCAAGTTTCTCAAGGAGGAAATAAAAAATGCGCCGGAGAAGAAGGAAAGCGAAGCAGTTGCAAAGAAGATTATTACGATTAACTAATAACATCGGATTCTATATATTGTGTATGCATTGCAAAAAGCAGTTGATTATTTCTTTTTTTTTTTAATGAAAGCAGCTGATTGTTTCTTATGTATTTTTTTTAATTTATCTTGCCTTTTTGGACTTTTTTAATCTTTTTTTCAGTTTCTATTTAATGCCTGTTTAGTTATAGATTGGCATACAGGGTCGTCCATTTGACTTCATTTTTTTTTTTTTTTTAATTATTGATTTCTTCCACCCTAGAAATATTGGAAAATGCTATGTCGAGTAAGCAAAAAGAGTAAGTGCATAGAGCTCTCAATAACTTCCTTCTGGCCTGGCAGAGTACAAATCCTAAAAGCTGCCCACAAATCAGAAATAAGCCACGACAGTTTCTGGCCTCGCGGTAACGCCAATGGCAGCAAAATTGCCGCTAGACGTTATGGTGGCAGCAACATTAGTCACTTATTTTCTGGAAGCGTCCATCAATTTCGTTGGGAGCATGTTTGTTTGTCTCCCTTAAGAAAAATTGTTAACATGTCATCTGGAAAATTATAAGAATGTCTCCGAGTCCCATTATAATACAAATTAAGATAAATGTAAAAAACCTGCCTATCAAAAAAATCAGACATAACATTGAGGCACAAAAAGGGTCGAGTCTTTTGCATCAAACAAAAAAAAAAAAAAAAGGGTCGAGTTTTGTGGACCCCAGATTTTCAAGGGAAACTCTTGGATGGGCCCTACCTTGATGATAAACCATAATCCAATCATTAACATGGTTTAATATTATTTGTTTTATCATATGACTAAATCATTCCAATAGGCATCTTGAAATGAATCTTACCTGTTTAGGGATACGCATGATTATTATGTAAAAAATATATATACACATGACTACGTGTGAATTGTGAAAAATAACTAGCTCCATCCATATATGTTTTAAAATATTATTATAATTCATAAAATCATTTATCTGCGTAAAAAGAATGTTTTACATAATGTAGTGTGGAAATGATAGTTTTGAAATAGATATATACATTAAATAATTTTATTATATTAATTTTACACTTGTATTAAAATGAGGCTTTATGCACATCTTCGATTTGAATAAAATTAAGGTTTTTAATCAAGCAAATAAATCTAAATGCAATGGCGATTGGCCTAATGTACGGGGTCCTACTCATATTTGATGGATATTAATTGCATAAAATTGAACCTATATATAAAAGGCAAATTTTATATCTACTCACAAATTTTATCCATAATTTCTTTTATACTAATAAACTTCTAGTATTTAGTTGGTCAACAAAACAGGAATAAGGAATGTGCACTGTGGTGGGAGTGGTTTGAATCTAGTATGTAGGGATTTTGGCAGAATTTTAGATGAGAGTTGTAGTCTCTCTTAATCAAATGAGAGTAGTTGGTCTTCTTTAATAAATAAATAAAAGTTTAGGCTTAATATGTAATGTATGTAATATACAATACTAATGAAAAAATAAACTTCTAAAAATTTGGATAATTTACAAATACATTTGCTTAGTTTGACCACAATTGTAAATACATCCACACAATTTTAAAAATTGCAAATAGCCTCCACATAATTTGACCTTAATTGTGAATATACCCTCGCATGGTATATTTTTGCAATAATATGCAAATTATGTGAATATATTCACAATTTTAAAAATTAAGTGAGTATATTTAGTTTTTTATAAATACACTCATGTAGTTTGCATATCTTTTTAAATATATTCATGTTGTAATAACACAGTAACAACGTCATAATGATATGAATATATTAGCAATTATGGTCAAACTATGTGGAGATTATTTGTAATTTCTGAAATTATGTAGGTATATTTGCAGTTATAGTCAAACTAAGTTAGTATATTTATAAATTTGCCTAAAATTTTTAAATATATCTACATATTTTGTCTAAAATTTCATTTATATTTATGTCATTAGAGATCTGTTAGGGGGTTATTAACCCCCTATAAAATAACAAATATGTCCAAGCTCTAATTATAATTTTATTACTAAAAATTCATATTCAACTATAGGATCATATATCATGCTGATTCATTGTTGGTTGGTCATGAGTTCGACTCTCCCCTCTCCCATTTAGATGGTGTGTAAGTTTTTCTATTTCCTCCTTTTTGTGAAGATACTTGTAGTTTTCTCCCCCGTGGGAGGTGCTACTAAAAATTTTTATTCGTTTTGTGAGGATTATGAATATACTTAAATGTAATATGAGTTATCATGATGTATATAAATATTTATTAAAAAACAAGCTTATAGCTTTAAAGTGGGCAAGGAATATATTGAAGTCTACCTACAAGGGTCCAATTTATAATTAGATTGGTGACAGAAAAAAAAAAAAAGGGAATGTTGGCGACAAAACTCTCAACAACAACAACGCATTTTCTCGTGATAATCATTTCGATAGGTCTTAGACACTTAATTACAAGCAATGACGAAGATGCATGGAGGTTAGTTAGGATGTTTAATGATTTCAGTTTTATACTTTAGCGTATAATTTTCGCAAGCTTTATGTTTCTGCATCATATCGTTTGAGGCCGATGAACCCTAATGATCTTCATTGACGCAAAAGTTAAAAAAATGCGAAACAACAAATTTTTTAATAATAAACTGTCAAGGGGTCCACAGTCTGTACAAAGGATGCCGTTCTCGTGTCAATCCAGACCGCTGATCCGACGAGAAATGACATAGATGTGGCAGCAGGATAATGCACATTCTGTATATATTTGACTTCTGGCCCCTGAATATCTAATCAAAAGGCCAGATGAGACTATCTAAAATTCCTTTTCATGGGGTCCCGCATCCATCAGGATCATGTAAAATCAACGGCCAGGATCATCAATCTCACAGCCCTACTCCCAAATATAGAGATACAAAGTTGGAGACTTGGAGGGCATCCTTGGATGAGAGATCCTTGAAGCCCAAAAGCAGGTTTTTTGCATTTTAAATTTTTTAACTTTATCTATTTACATTTGAAACTCCGAAGTTTAGCTGTTTGCATTTTAAATTCTGAAAACTTTAATTTTTTTGCATTTTAAACTCTGTCCCGTGACGACGTTACAAATTCACAGTTAATTTGTGCAAAAATAACAAAAATACCCTCCGATATTTAAAAAAGAAATATTTTTTATATCTTAAACTCTACTATTAGGATTTCTTTATTTTATTATTAGACTCTTCAATAACATCTTCACCGTCATTACAAATTTAGGTTTTTAAAAAAAATATATCGGAGGGTATTTACATCATTTTGCATGAATTAACTGTAATTTGTAATGCCATTATGAGTCAGGATTAAAGTGCAAATGAATCAAAATTTCGGAGTTCAAATTGCAAACAGTCAAAATTCAAGGTTTAAAATGTAAATAGGGAAAGTTGTAAGGTTTAAAATACAAAATACCCGCACAAGCAGATTATCTGTCCTTTTTGTTCTTCTCCAAAATTCCAATTCGTGGTGGCTTCCCCGAGGTAGATTTCCTCTCCGTCATTCACTTCTTTTTCGTGTATTGATTTCCGTTGTATTTTATTTCCCTCCGATGAGCCGTCCACGTCTCGTCTAGTTGTGGACCTCGCCCCACATCTTGGAAAGATACGCCTCGCATTTGCTTCCGTTCGTTGCCATCGGGATCGAGATTTTCATTCCCTTCCGCCTCTTTGCCCGGGACGGGCTATTCTTCTTAACGTTGTGCCTATACTCCACAGCAACGTGCTCAAACACCTCCGCTGAAAACATGTTGATCTTGATTCGGGGCCTCATCAAATCTCTCACGTAAGCAAATGCCAGCTGATCTCTCGGGTTGAAGGCTTCCAATTCATTGAACAGTAGGCACGACCACAAATCAGTAACAACTCCGTGTTTTCTTAGGATTAGAGCTGAGTCTGGTACATCTGCGTCACAAAATTTTCAGTGAACAAGAATGAATAAAAGAGGTCACATAGAAACTAGTTGAGCACTTTGGGCCCCATCTTTTTTGAAGGCCTGTCCTTTTTCTTTTCTTTTCTTTTTTCTTTTTATAATAAAACAAACCATGGAAGAGAACAGTAGGAAGTCACTTCAACTTTTTTTTTTTTTAGGCAACTTGATTCCAAATGGTAGCGACTACGTGAATGCAGAGTACTACAGATAATAATGTTGACCAATCTTATGAAACAATAGTTTGCATAAATTATTTTACGATCTCCAATAAATAATATTAAAAATAGCAGGTTTATCGATTATTTTTAAGGATACCATACGACTTTCTAATTTCTATGTTTGGACTCCCAACGAACAAACATAGGAAATCTAAAAGAATTTGTTTTTAACAAATCTAGAGAATAATGAATGCTTAATTGTCCACTTGTATCCGGTTACTAATATACTAAAAATTAGTATCTATTTGCTAAGTGTGGTTGCCTTAGTTGGTGGCAACAAAAGCTCACTCCAAACAGTTGATATAGAATTTGATATCCATTTGTATGTATCCCCTTGGTGATACACGTGTTTACAGTTGATCCTTCCGAATGCTGAGTATTTAGAAAATGTCCTTCCCTGGTGAGGGTTGTGAATGAATTTGATGTGTGGAAATATAAAAAGCGGATTAATTGGGCAGTTTAGTGGTTTACCACTCATGCTCATTACCAAACTTGTCCCTGGATATTTCTTTCTCCACATTTTTTGATATAATTGATATTTTAACAACGTAATTACTTTACTTTTTTATTATTATCTTGATATTTTAGTCTTTTTAATCTTTCCATACAATTATCTACATACTTCAGCTTTATTTTCTTTATTTGTAATTATTATTTCTATCATATCACATTAGTCTTTTTTTAAAAAATAAATAAATTCCTTTCTCACTTTTGTTTCTTTCCAAACGGATCCTCTTATTTGGGCATGCTACTGGCTTAGATCATCGCATACACACCATTGACAAACAAGGAAAAATTAGCTGATTCGTGTGAATGTTTTGGGAAACAAATAAGCATTATTAGGTGATAACTGATCTGTAACGGGCCAAAACCAGCGCATAAACACAGGAGCACATGGAAGTACACCAGAATATTATGACCAATTTGATATTGTAAGATCAATATTTTTAAAAGATGTCCGACTCTTAATTGAAATGATTTCTACCTACCTGAAGTGTAGGGAAGCTTGTCACGGCTCCATGGTTGCAACCCATTCTCACAGTAAGCCTCCATTTGGGTCCTCAGCGAATCCAGATCGTCCCATTTCTTCCATCTTGCAGTAGACATTGCCTCTTCCATGGTGTGAATATTAAAAGGGTGCTGTGAGATGGCCATGTCTGCCTTCTCTGAGATGAGGAGGGAATGGATCAACAGAAGCGGATCTGCTGTAAGTTGGAGCTTGGCATCAACCCAAATGCTGAACTTTGAGTTTGGGAAAAGCCTATGGATCAGATGCTTGGGTATGACTCCATTCATTGCAGGGTTCTCATAGGGCAATCTGCCAGAAACTTTCACTATTCTCCACACTCCAATCTTATTGTTTGTCAAGGCAATGTTGTGAGTATTAAGGCCCGCCATCGCGGCATCATCAATGAACATGAAGAAGCAAATAATCTCCAAGGACTTGAATACTAAGCCCCTCGGCTGCCGTATTTTGTCATGGTCACCAAAGAGAGCCGATGCCACCACCACTCCTCTGCAGTTCTCCATTTCCATCCTATCTGATATCAACAAGAAACTTAGAAAAAGACATTCAGGGTAAATTTCAAATAAATTCAGACAAATAATTGTTTATGTTTATCCAAATGCCAATTAAAATATCTTTCTCAATGGATATAAATCAAGATCATGCCTGGGATCATTTAGAAAGGATCCATCCAGCTAATGTTTCGTTAGTGTTTCTTAGATTTTTTTTCTGGAACAAACAGAAGAAAATGTCAACTAATTACGAATGTTTCATGCAGAAATTACCAGCACTGGTAACGGGGAACTCTATCATGAATCCACAAGGGATCTTCACCGCCTCATCTCTATCACGAAAATACGATTTTCTCTTTTGGGTGCTGAAATTCCCACCAAAATGCCTCCCACCCTTAATCATATACCGTAGGCCTGCTGATGAAGAAACCGAAGAAATCGTACAGAAATCTTGAACCTCTTTCAAGGCCATCTTATAATCTAATCACCAAAACAAAAACCCATCAATGAAAATCGAATTTGATTCCAGAAAGCGGCTTATAACAAGAGAATCACTGGTAACCTTTGAAATATACAGGGGACTTGCATGAATGGAGAGTTCCGATTGCGTGCTTGTGTTCTCCATAGGAAGAGGGATAAGTGAAGAGAGAGTGGCGGATCGTATCCAGCGGTGGGTATTGGAAGATGCATTTTGTGTTGGAAAGAGCGACATAGAGAGCGAAGAAAAGGCTGGCAAAGAGGTAGAGAAGCGAGAGACAGAGGACTTTGGATTGGAAGAGGAGAGGTGTTGGCATATGGCTTCCTCGCTCTGTTTTTCCTGTTGTTGCTTTTGCCTTTCGTTGTGGAGAGGCAGTTGAGATGGGAGGTTTTAATTCCAAATATGCCCCTCATGCTTCGTCTAAAGAATGATACGAAATTGAGATAGTTACTTTGAAAATCACCATGCGTCCGCATTTCCTGTTAAAAAAATATTATTATTTACCAAATAAACATATAGATTTGATAATTTAGAATTTTAGATGGCACATATAAGATAATAAACGTAGAGAAAGAGTCTCCAGAGTCTGCCTTCCTCAGTAAACCAATGGCTAGTTCTAAAATAGGACGCCTTAATTAGAGCTGTGGGGGAATTCAATGAGATTGTGAGAAGGAAATAAAAAATGCAGGATTTTTAAACGTTTCAAGCAAAGGGTTATGCCATTGCCACCGACGTGGAACGTGCAAGTGTTATGGAAATGCCGCAACCATCCAAGTATGTCGCGTGTGTTTTTTTCTGAATCTGGATCGTAATTAAGAAAAAATGCCAAAAAGTAAATTAATTAAAATTTTAAAACTGAGAAAAAAAAACGTTTGTACAATAAAATAAATAATGGAACGAGTTATAAATATGAGAAATGAATAAAACTTGAGAAAAGATAATTATAAAGAAAGTATTATTTTATTAATATAAAGTAGAAGAGAAACCCCAATAAAAAAAATAAAAAAAAATCAGTGATAGAAATAGACCCAACAACGGAAAGGAAAACAACAACTGCGTCCCATGTGAGCCATGATAGCCAGCCATCCACGTTTCTATTCATGGTAGCCGCGACACAAAGACAATCGTTCCTTCGCACATGACATTTCATCCATCAAATCAAAATGAAAAATGGTCCATTTTTAGGAGGATGGCCAACTTCAGCGATGCACCGTTCGCCCTTGCATGTGCCATTCCACGATTGAAATTGGACAATTCCTCAGCTTTATATATATTCAAAATCTCAGAAGTTAGCAACCAACAATTCCATGATATCACCCTCCTTGCTACTTTATTGGTAACTGGCATTAGGTAGAAAATGGCAACACGATGCATGTCCCACAAACAAATGACAAATTAATATCGATTTTTTTTTTTTAAACTCAATGTTGGACGCCGAAAAGCATCTTGATGGTGGTCCCTGAGATGGATTGGCGCTTGTTTTTAATTAAAATGACGTAGCTTGCAGACTAAGAATACAGGAGAAAAGACGAAGCCGAGCGGGCCATGGATTATTCATGAAAGTGCCGATGGTTGAGAGCAGTTGAAAGTTTCTGAATTTAGCTCGTCCACCTGTAACCAAAAAAAGGCTCAGGCTCACGTGTGAGAGGTACACGGAGGTCCTGTGATGCATGGTCCAGCTCCAAAATTTATTGGCCTGCAATAAATCTCCGTCCGAATAATAAGAACAATCAAAGTCGAAACCCTAAATGCATTCATATATTCCACGTGGGCACTTATAAAACTTACTTTCAGACTTATATATATATATATATTTTATTGGTATATATTTTACATACATCTCAACACATATTATACTGAAGATCTGAGACATTCTTACAAATCTGGGAATACACACAACTCCCTCGACGAAATTTGGAGACACAACTCCACCAAAGAAATAGGAAGACACAGCTTCCAACAACCTACCGGGAGACAACTGCTCCTACTACCCCTCATTTTTTTTTGGTCGAAATCCCAAAACGGGATTCGAACCCGCACCAGCGCCTGCCAAGCTTCTGACGGCCCGGTTGGTACTTTCAGACTTATATGATCTTCCGATAAAACAACTGAGACAATCAAAAAATAAATTAGCCCAAACCAATTGTGGTTCTCTCTCTTAATTTTGTTTGTTTATATCATTTACCTATTTTATTTGAAGAGAGATATCTCATTAAACCCCAACTTTGTTGATTAATATGTCTCATCAATGGTAGATTCAAGACTTTTGGCGATCCCAGACAATTTGATATGAAAGTATTATGTTAGGAATGGAATCCAATATACTCGAGTGTATTTAGCTCTAGTACGCCTAGTGTATTACACAATTTATTTTTATTTTTAAAATTTCTATATATATGTAGGCTCAAACATCAATGTCTCATACATATAGTTTTTATAAAAAAAAATCATTCATCACAGATTATTTTTTAATTTTTAAAATTCAAAATAAAACATTAAAGTAATAACAAATGTAAAGGCTGTATATATAGGACAGTCATGCCCGGGCCTATATGCTAATTTCAAAAAAAAAAAAACTAAAAAAATTTAAAATGAAGGATTATGCACCTAATTGCATCATTGTGGGTCTCATTATGCTATTATTTAAGAAAACACAACCATATCAAAACAAACAATGTTTTAAAATATTTTTCAAAAAATTAAGGAGAACCATATAGTCTTTAAAATTTCAACTGGGCATATGTCCCTACTGAATTCGCCTATGTGCAATTGTGCATCCCCAGTTTTACGAAATTAAATACGTATGCGATGAGAAGAAAAGAAGAATAGAATTAGAAAATTTTCAACTTTTAAGACATAATATGACATATATTCACCTATATTTTTCATAATATTCTTATTTCTTATTGTTAATTTAAATCTAAAATTTATTTAATCAAAATTTTTTTTGATTACATTGTTTGTGAGCAGGCGACGGGGTTTGACCATGTGGTCACATGCCACAATGTGTTGCCATGGGCACAAGCCGGGCACACTATTTATTCCTGGTGACTTTCATCATTCCAGAAATTTCATTCCATGCCTTCGTCCGCTCGAATTTAGCTTTCACGTTGGGTCTCTCTGGGCTTTTGGGCTATAATTGGCCGAACAAAAATATGATACGACTCACCTAACTTGATTTGCACCATCCATTTTTACAGAACTACGACTGAGTCTGAAGGGAAGAAAGGAAATCGTAGTGTGTGTTTGGTATTTAATAAAACATTTAAATTAAAAATTATTGTGTAAATTTTTTTTAAATGAGATGAGTGCCACGATATGACAGGGATAATTGTAAAGAGTAAATAAAATAAAGTTAATGAGATATGTGGTAATGTAGTTATAGTAGAAATGTGTGTGAAATGAGAAAATAAATTCTTGGAAATGTTGGTGAATGATATGGGTGAAGTTATAATAAATATGGTAGTTGTGAGACAAGGGATTAGAACATAGAAACAACGTTTGAAAAAGTAAAGCATTTGTATAGTTGATACGTTAAATCATTTGTGAAAAAATGTGCGTTAAAAAAGAAAAACCCATAGGAGCCTATGGTAACGCATTCCATGCACATTACTAAATATTTCTTAAAAAATACATATAGGATATTCGTATGAGTAATTATGAAAAAATGATTAAAAAGTAATATAATTATACATAACCATGTGAAATAATGATTAGAAAATAGAACGATTGTAGAGCGTGAGATGTTTAGAATGCCAAACACACTCATATTCAGCTATATTTTTCCGCAAAGATCTCATGTTTTTATATATTTTTGTTTGATCTAACTTTATTGATACTGCTACTTACGTCATTCTAATATTTTCTTTCCACGTGTCTCCTTCCAATCGTAAAATGGAGAAAAAAATTTATTTCCTCTATTTCATCCTCACATTTTCCTTCGCAACAGTTTTATCTATTTTTTATTTTTTATTTTTAATTTAAATTATCATATCACATCGTTATCTATCTATTTCAAAAAATCGTTTGTCAAAAAGTTTTCTTCATTTTTCCCATCTAAGAACATGGATCCCTATTCTCTTTGAGTGGGCAAAAGATAAAATAAATAATTTGGGCTTTGAGTGGGCCAAGAATACAATAGGATGACGTGGGCTTTGGGGGATTTCATGTAAACTATAGCAAAACACAGCTCGCGTGCAATGGATTTTCTAGTGCTTATGTCTAGGTTTTACTGTTTTGCGTTCCATTCGTTGGTGACAATAGTGAAAATTAAGGCTGGTTAACCCATGAGCTGTCCAATTTTTACACAGGATGAGGGCAAGATATTAGGTCTGTCATTTAGGGCTGTTTCAAAATTCTAAGGCAGCGGGGCACTATTCCTACCTCATATTAGTGTTGGACTAGTTAATTTAATTGGGAACTAGCCTCCAGTCCGGTTCAATAATAGTCGGTTCCATCACTTCTCATTGAACTAGACCAAGAAAATGTGTCTGCCATGGTTTGGCCGGTTTGAGTAAGATAAAAATTTTTTTTCCAAATATATTCATTATATTTTATCTTAATCTCAAATATATTTAATAGATTTCACCTTAATCCCATATATATTCACTATATTTTCAATGTCGTAAATATACACACTCTGTTTCAGCGTTTGCATATAATCCTGAATATATCTATCAGGTTCGATGTCCATCGATTAACTTATGGAACGTATAGTATATTATAGACTAATTTTTTAAATACCTAGAATACTCTTAATGTATGAATAGAGATGCATTGTCCGAACACCAAACACGTGATGCTGCATCATCCTAAGCTAGTAGAGAAGCCATGACTGTCGTCATCGATCTTTACATCAAACACCTAATAAGCTTCTACAACAACGATAGCAATGCTCGTCCTCTCTTCAAATCTCGACCGTGTTGACAGTTACAGATTCGATAGCATCCTTCTCCCGTGAAAATTTATCTTCGCCACACGTTTGCCATCAATAGTTGTCCATCTTCGATAAAACCCATCACCTGCCATCAAAATACCTTATGCTGACGACAGTAGAAGAAAACCAAATATATCTGAAATGTTGGCAAATACTTTGTTGACAATAGTCATGACCGCTCTATCGGAGGGGCGCGCATGAAAATGGACAATTGTCGTGACAGTATAGAAAGATGACTGGACGTTCTGGTTGCTCCACATGATGTCGGTTTTCACAGAAGAAAGAGAGCAATCCAAACAGAGAGAATATATTTATAACGAGGGGTGTTCGGGTGCGCCAGGCGCATAGCTGCCTGCCCCCCACGCGTCAAGTCAAAATTTTAATTTTTTTATAAATATATAGAATTAAGTGTATTTAATCTGTCAATTAAGTTTTATCATTTTTGGATTTTTTAATCATTTTTAAAAATTTTAAACACAATAATATTTTTCATAATTTTTGAGACAGAAAATTACGAAAATACCACTGTATTTAAAAATAAAAAATACTTAAAAGTATTCAAAAATGATAAAACTTAATTTATAAATTAAATACACATAACCCTACATGTTTATAAAAAATAAAAAATATATTTTTTGGGTCAAGCTAACTAACGCCTTAATTAGCCTGGCCTAACAAAATTATCCCTCATTTATAATTTTACATAAATTTTGTAAATATATTTATAATACAATTTAGGGTGTGTTTGTTATTAAGGAAAAATTGTCAAGTTAAAACTTTTCAATCTAAAACTTTTTACTCTCAATAACTACCCTATTTTTAATCATTTTTTTACATTTTTCTATACAACTATCCTACTTTTTAATCATTTCTACACAACTACCAACACAACTAACCTATCTATTTCAACTTTATCCTATTTATTCATCATCATTACCCATATCATATCATATCATTTAACAACTTCTACTCTTTACAACTTTTCATCAAAAGTTTTACCCATTCCCAAACACACACTAAATCAAATCTTATTATATGTATATTTGCAAAAACACAATTTTCCGTTCGCACGCCCCAGCCCTGCAAGCATTTTGCCCACGATTGCCGGCGGCGAGGCTCCCTTTCTCCTCTTCCGCTTTCTCGTCGACGTTGGACCTTTATACATTTCTTTTCTCATCATCTACCACTCAAGCCGACGCTCGTTGCCTTCGAATTTCATCCCCACACTGTTGAAAAAACAAGAACCTCTTTCTTGATTTTTCTCGCCCCCTGAACAGTGAAGTTACTGAGAAAAAAAGAGTACCCTTGAAGCAGATTGTCGCGAGAATCTTCGTTTCTTGGAATGCGGTTTTGTGGGCGGCAGCGGCATCATGGAAGGGGTGTGTTTGGCTACGGGTGTAAAAGGTAAAGTTAAAATTTTTGATTTTGCATGACTATTATTCTTTTAAATTATTTCTACATAATTATTTATTCAATTAATTTATTTTTTAAAATTTTATTCTCTCTCCCCACGTTATTACCTTTTTCATTTCATTTAACAACTTTTATTCTTCAAAATTATTCCCACCAAATTTTATTCATTCCCTTTATCTTTTTCTTTTGCAGATCTTTTTCATATAAGCAGCCGCTTGTTCTGTCCCTGCAATTGCAGAAATCGAAGCATGGATGAGCGGGTTTTGTAGAAATATCGGCTTCTTGGGCTGGGTTTTTGGGGATAGGAATTTAAAGACTCTTTTCCTCTCGATCTATGGGGGATGTTTGGTTTGTGGACTATGAGGTTTCTAAAGTCACTGCCTGCTGAAGTGATTTTTCCTGAAATCTTCTTCTTCTTCTTCTTCTTTTTTTTTTTTTTTTTTTCCGGAGCTTGGTTTGCTTATCGAGATATTGGGATCTATCGTGCAGCGATGATTTCTGGGGGATAGTACGTTTCCAGACAAGTCATTAGAGTCAGCACCTTGCTTCTTTAGATCTTGCCGTGAGGAGTATTTTTTATTTTTATTTTTATTTTTATCAAGTTTTAATTGGCTTTGATGGCTGGCATCGCAGTGGCAGAGCAAAATGTCGAAACGGGTTTTGCTTGAATGCTAAGGTTTCCAAAATTTTCACTGTTGTTTACTTGCAGTGAATGCAGCACTCGGGATATGTTCGAAACAGATCATTTCCTTTGGAAAATTTGAAACAGGGAGCTTGTTTAAATGTTTTATTCAGATCTTGATCCATTCTAGTTTACTGAAATTCTGTTCTCTTGAGATTGACCTTTTTGAGCGTTTTCTTTTCCATAGAAGGCAAGAAACCTAACCGATTTCCTCTTATTGTACAACGACCGACCAAACCAGCAAACCCATCAAGCCCTGCAATCGGTAATTTATTCTTTCTTCGTCATCGTCAATCCTCTCTCTCTCTCTCTCTCTGAAATCAAAACAACAGGGGCGTGCTGCTATTTTTTACTGCATTTTATTGTTATTTCCCCTGAAATCTAACCAACTATTTTCTACTGTTATTCTGTTGTAGACATGCAGCTACTCCAGCACAGTGTAGTCTGTAAATTGAAGCAAAAGAATTGTAAGAAATAAGCATCAAGATTTCTCTTCAATTGTTTTTTAAATTAAAAAAAAACTAGATATTCATATTATGCAATCGGATTGTTGATGGACTAATTGATTGTATTATGTTGTTCTACTGCATTGTTGCAGTTGATTTAATTGTGTATTTGTGTTATTGTTGTTGATTGCATGATATAATTACTGTAATTTATAAATTTGTACATTGTATGGTTGTAGGCAGTTCTTTGATAACCATGTCAACATCGAAACAATATGCAAATCAGTCCGCTACCTCCATTGGATCAAATGCAACACCAATGGTGGACTTGTAGACTTTTAAAATTTTATGTTTGATGTCAATGGTGGATTTGTGAATGGATAAATTCTTTCATAATTCTATAATTCTATTATTATATGTGGTTTTATAACGTGCAATATTATATATATTTCTTATGGCAGATGCGATATTATATTTTGTTGAAGGTTGATTGTAGAGCACATGAGTTGTTCTTCTTATGTAATTTTATTATTATTGTGTATTTGGAAAGTGATAAAACTTTTGAATGAAAAGTTTTCGGTGTAAAAGTTTTTGAAATAAAAGAAAATGATATAATATAATAGGAGTAATGATGAGGAGTAAAGAGAATAAAGGTAAAATATTTAGGTTAGTTGTATGGTAGTTATGTATAAATTATTGAAAAATAAAGTAGTTGTAGAAGAAGATGTAAAAAATAATAAAAATAAGATGATTCTAGATAGTGAAAAGTTTTAATTTAAAAAGTTATGTAGTTAAGCAAACACACGCTTATTATAAGAGATTTAATTGTTCAAATATCATTAATTTATTTTATTTCTTATTATGTTATATATGTTTGGAAAAGTGCAAATTATAAACACACAGAGATGAAAAGGGAGGATTCGAGACTCAAGAGTCAAGGCTTATTATACATTTCAGATCTGTTATGAAGTTGATTTTTTTCTAATTTAATATGTTAATATTTATGTTTAGTTAATGAATTTAAAAAAATTTCTGTTAATTTTTTTCTTGTAGGCTGTGTCGTGATGATTAGGGTCTAACATATATATTTAGGAATTATTAATACATAAAAATTTACCAATATATTAATTCAAAATAATTAAACATCTATGACATCATAAATATACCATGCTGATGTTAATTGGTCGAACTGGTTCGAACTAGGCTAGTTCCTTCACTAATTTAGTTTTGACAACACTGCCCCATCTACAATCTGATTTTTGGAAAAAAGATATGTCTAGGTAAGAAACCCCAACCTAAAGTCGTCGTCCCGTCATTTTCTTCATCCCTTAAGCCGTTTCTCGTCTGTGTTTTTCATCTTGTCTTCTTCGACCCATCCATTGTTCCCCACCTATATATGCCTCGTGTGCTCCATCCTTGTCCCTTGTTCATCATTGCCTCTCCATATCCCCACTTGCCCTTTTGCCCCCTTTTCTCCCTTTTGCCCCCTTTTCTCTCTCCCTCTGAATACGCATCTCCATCTCTAGCAAGGTACAAGAGCTCGTGCATGCTCGTCTCCTCTCTCTCTATTGCAGTGAAGATTGTTTGGCGTCATCTTCATCTTCAGCTCGGGTTAGGGACGTCATTGCTTTGTGCAGCACTGTAATTCTCCTTTCTTAGGTCCATCCATCTCTATTCTCCTTCTCTTCTCTTGCTGATTTTTAGACTTTCGATTTTCTTCTCTTCCGTCTTGTGCTTATTATTCGTCCCTTCCATTTTTGACATTAGATAGGGGGGAAAAGCATGGGATAGGGCCAGCAGATCTTTCATCTTGTTATTCTATTCTCATCTCTATTCCCCATTTGTGAGTAGGCCTACTCCTTGATTCCTTTCCCCATTTGCCTCCTACCCCATACGTGTAAGCCCAGTCCATGATAGGTACTCTCAGTAGTGATGCAACAAACATTAAGAAGCCCAAATTCATCCTTAGTCCAACACTGGGTCTTCTACCTTTGTTTGTCCAACTCATCAAAATCACCATAACTAGAACTAGAAGGGAAGACCCAATGAAAGCAAAGTTTAGTGCATCTAGATGCATTGAAATTTCAATGCACTCTGATACACAACTCATTTTTTTTTTTTGAAAATTTTTAATAAAACCATTAATCTGGGTGTATTTAATTTATAAATCAAGTTTTACCATTTTTGGAGATGTATGTATATATATTATTTTTAAAAATATGGGGGTTCTAGTCATTTTTCAATAAGTAACATACCTCTATTTTTAAAAATCAATATGTATACACATCTTTAAAAATAGTAAAGCTTAAATACAAGTTAAATATATTAAGATTAATAGTTTTATAAAGAATTTTCAAAGAAATTTTTAAAAAATGGATTTTGAATGCATCCGAATGCATTGAAATTTGAAACATTACTCCTAAAAGCAATAGAGAAGATCTTATCTATGTGTTCATTCGGATAAAGATATGCAAAGTACTTGACAGCTATGATGAGAGCATTCCATGGTGGCAAATTCCCAACAGCGAGTAGGAAATGAATCATATAAAGCAAAATTGTAGTGGTTTTCTGGTGCAGCTTGAACTTCCATAGTTTCCAGCATTAAAGTGTTTTGCCATTCTCGTGAGGGTCTTCAGTCTGCTAGTTTTGAGGATAGAGCATTGATTGATACCAAAAGGACAAATGCGGATGAACAGAAGAACATGTCGTGGCCATCGATGCTATCACATCTGGCGTGGGAAAAAGGAATCGCTCAGGACGGTGCATGCATGTGACAACCTGTACGTGATTATTTTATTTTTTTTAGGGTGGGGGATTTGCATTCTAGTAAGTACGGTTCTGGGTTACGTTTTACCTTTATTTTGTTCTTAAAAAACTTCTACTTTATTTTATTTTTTGTAGGATTGATTTGAAGCTTATAATACCTTATTTTTCTAAAGTCAAGTCAGTTTCGGTTTCATTTCTAAGTCAATTTTTTAAGAGTGTGTTTGGAAAGTTATAAAATTTTTGGAGGAAAAGTTTTTAGTATAAAATGTGTTAAATTCAAAAGAAAATGATGTGATATGATAAGGGTAATGATGAGACGTAAAGATAATAAAGTTAAAATAGATATGTTAGTTGTGTAAGCAGTAGTATAAAAATGATTGAAAAGTAGAGTAGTTGTATAGGAAGATGTGAAAAAATGATTGAAAAATAAGATAATTATTAATAGTAAAAAGTTTTACATTGAAAAACTTTAGCTTGACTTTTTTTACTATTTATAAAACGCACCTTGAAATGATTTTTTAGACTATATGAGAACATTATAATTCTAATATAAATTTTACTTAATACCTATGACTAATATAGTAATAATATAATTTTAAAATACATTGATTAAATGTACCAAATGATAGATAAATTAAACGAGTTTTTATATTTATAAAAGATATATTCTCTTTAAATATATAGTATATTGTATAAAAGATATATCGAATATATATTATTAACTTGGGTCGGTTATGGGTACCTAGACCTTGAAACTTATCCTATCCTAATTTAGCTAGGTATTTTTTTTATTTAGAACCTGCTCTCCCCAACATGTAAGAAAATAAAAAACTACCATACCTATTTTAGAGTACCCCCAACATGTGGGCCCATGAGCACCCTACTTAAGTTACAACTTGGTTCTTTACTTATCATTTTTTCATGGATATTGCAAATACACCTCGTTAGTATTTATTTTCTCTTGGTGTTTTTAGAAATCAGTAAACTGCCCTATTATTGTCCTTAGTAATTTCACAATCAAATGTATTACTTGTAACAACTATTTTTTTGCGATATGATTAAAATTGTTGCAAATATGTAAGCAATTATCATTATTATAACAATAATAAACCAATGTCCGACGTGATTTTTTTTATCGTCCTAAAAACTTTGTAATAAAATTGACAGTGATCAGGATGACTTAATTTTTATCATGAGAGATTTAACTTAAAAACGTCTAACAGGAATATTTTGCAAACCGATTTTGGAAATTGTCCAATTGGATCCTTTGGACCATGATAACCTGCAATTCTTCAAAAGTCTGGCAATGACCGTTACTCGAGTCATGAAGTATCCACTGTAAATCACAAGCAAATGTTATCAAATTTTACATTTTTTTTCAAAACCCAGCAACACAAATGAGCTAGTTTTGGCCAAGCGCATCAATGAGAAAATAACCAATGTGTGTGTGGGGAAGGAAACAATTCCTTTTAAGAAAAAGAAAACATGAGATTTTTTGTTTACTTTATAACACGATTATTGTTAGGTATATTTTTTGGTGTCATGTATTCTTTTCAGGCTATATATGTGCTTAGGTAGCATGAATACTGCGCATAAAATTGCACATGGTTTTGTGTTTATGGATGCACATATGCAAAAGCTGCATACACACACACACCTGACTCATGTAGAGTTTGGCTTCTATATTTTTGGATGTATTAATTTATTTCGGTACTCTTGTCTAATTTAGGCTCTATTTTGATGATTTTATTAAATTTAATTTATCCATTGTATTTAGCATTATTTTTTTATTGAGATACTAAAAATTATCTCAATCCATAACTTGCATCATTTTTAAAATTAACAATCACTTAAAAGGAAATTAAATCCATTAAAAATGATTTGTTTATCATAAGGACCTATAAAATCTCAATTTAATATCTAAAATATTTACAATATTCATTCTACTTAGATTAATGATTCTATAGAATTTTATAATATTCTAAAACTTTGATATATGGATTTAAGCGATTTTCTAAATTTGTATATGTTTTTATACATTTTTAGAAGATGTGGCATACACATATGTACAATTGATATGATTTTTGGTAGTTAAATAAAACAAATAGTTTTAAATAAAATGAATGGATTGAATTAAACAAAATCATCAAGATAGGGCTTAAACTAGATGAGAGTAGCAAAATAAATCGGTACATTTGAATGTATTGAAGCTAGATTATATATACATTTTATGGTCATATGAGGCTCATTTTGAGCCAAATGTATCGAAAGTTACGGTGCATTTACATGTATTGAAATATTTTCCTATCTATAAGCATATGATTTATAGGTTTAGGTAAGAAATAAAATAGACAATCCAAGTGGAGATTATGAGAGAAAGGCAGCCCATTGCCTGCAAAAAAAAGAAGAAGGTATAATTGTTTTATGAATTAGCCAATTATTCTTTTCTCTAGCAAATTAAGCTTTCAACCAACCAAATTAAGTCTCCGTTTTTGTGTATACATGTATTTTGTTCTCAACCTTAGTATTTGTGCAGGCATTCATAGCTATATGCTACAAGGAATTTATTTTTGGCAACCAAAGTTGGTTAAAGTTAAAATTTGGTTGTAAATAAAAAGTTTGGTTGTCAATACTTTGTGACAAAGGGATGTGGGGACCTGTTGCTAAGGGTCTTCGAGATCGATGGGAATTTGAGGAAGATGCAGATCTTTGACATGATTGGACTAAGTCCCATGTTGATTTTGAGGCACATGTCGAAATAAGCAGTCATGAATGGATGAGTAATTGACAACGGAGATTTAGTTTACGTTTTCTGTTTTATCTGATTTTGTTGTTCTTAGAGTAATTTTTATCTTTACAATCCATTACTATGAATAGATTTTTTTTTTGTTTCCGCATTAGAATCCATTATTTTTGCTACTGAAGATGGCATCTGGGCAACAATTAGTGTTAGGTAGTTATATTACTGGTGGAGACAAACGACGGTTGATAAGGAGGCTGAGGAGGAGAAGGAACAGAGGATGAAGTTGGAGGAGAAGAGGGAGGAACAAGGGATGAGGTAGAGAAGCAGCGAGAGAAGGAAAGGAACAATGGATGTGGCAATGGGCTGCAGAAACAGACCTGCAGTCTTCTGACTTATGAACGTGATGTTAACACATTGCAATTTTAATGGTGCTACTGATGTCCTTTTGTCTACAAGCTATTAGGAGTGCTAATTGCAAGGAAGTGTGTATTTTTCCCGTTTCTTTTCTTGGTGAGGATCTTGGACATGCTACTTTCCTTGTGTGCATGATCTGAGATGCATGCCCTCCATGAGATTTGATCCCACGTCCATGATTTTGGGGCTCTAGAACGACTGTTCTAGTTTGAGGATACATCAGAGATCTTTTATGTAAAAAAGAAAAGAAAAAAAGAAAAAGGAAGTCCCTTGGCATTTCACAATTAACCCACACGACAATGCAACTAAGTATTTTGAAATTTACAACGTTGATTTAAGCTCTGACAGAACCAGCAGGATCAATCTGGCATGCACACTGCCCATGCACGCTTTTGAAATGGCGATATAAGCCATTCGAAGACTCATAATTCTTCTACAATCAACATGCTTGCATTTTAGTTATTGTGGAATGTTGCATTCAGGGAGCCTGGCAAGGCTGTTGTCTCGTGTCAGAGAGGCCAATGAGTCTTCAATATCTTTTCTTCCTTTCATTATCTTTTATTTGATGATTGTTAATGTAGCCTTGTAATTATGTGTGGTGCTTTGTGAGGTTAACCGCAGAGTCACCTTATGCAAATGACAGTGACAGTTATTCCCAACTGTAATAAGGAGCTCTGTTGCTTGAACAAAGAAGACCATTTACGGCATTGGTTTCTAGTTAAACATAGGGACACAAAATATTGCATGGAATTTGTTATCGATCATGAGGAAAGAGGGAGCTAACGCAATTTTCCAGTAGTATTTGCAGTATGAACGAGGAGGATGCAGATGAAGAACTATGGTGAAGAATATGAAGCTGAAGAAATCAAATGCTTGCTTGCTTTTATCATTACTTCGATGTAGTTGGGCCTTGAATGAATGATTTGAGATGGACCCCCACAAGTCATTCGTTGCTGCATCAAAGGGACCTGATATTAAACAGCAACGTGATACTCGTCATGTTTCTAATCCTCATCTTAATCATATCAGAGCAATGGTATTCAGTCTCACGAATCTCGTTATTCCAATCATGACACGTCTTCCAACACAATGGGTTGTTAATTAATCCCTTTAAAATTAAGTTTACATAAAAATTCTTTTAAAATGGGCCTTTGCCAAGCTTTCTTGAACCACTGTTACGTAGGTAAAACCATCAGCAAGTTAGAAATGGATCTAGATAGCTACCTACCCCTTCCCCAACCCTTAAGTTCTTGGTGCCTGCACATTTCTGCAACTCTTGAATATTTATACAGAGCGTATTTCATTTCATCCTAGTTGTTGATATCTCGAAGATACTAATGTCACTAAATGGTGGGTATATTCGTTCCCAAGCTGGTTTTTTTAATGGAAGTCATGCGTCTGATCATCATCCCCATCTTGCCGTTTGACACGTGGTCTTCAAAAAGGCCATGTAATTTTAGATCGGAGGTAGGACAACATTTTATTTAGTCCCTAACCCTGCTGCATGATTATGATATCGTTGTTGTATGATTTTAATATAGTGCAGCGGTCCGAGATGGACCGAAAAATATCTCCTCTTTGAATATTCCTCTTATTCTCTCTTGGGACTGTGAAAAGCCGCGCAAAAGTTTGGCGGGCGTGATACCCGTCGTCTCCATAGATTAAAAAATAAAATCAAAGACATTTTTTCTATTTGGGGAAGTGTGAGATTAGACCATCGCTGTTGAGGTGGTCGGCATTATTGTGCTAGATAATCCCCTTCCTTTGGCCACTGAAACGACAAATGATTTTGGGTATGGATGGTGAGGATGCGGGGAGTACTGTCATTGGTCAGATTCATAGAGTTGTGTGTCTTTCTCGATTTATTTTGCAAGTCAAATGGGAAGACAGAGATTTCTTTTTGGGCCAAGCGCAAATCCCTCATGTGGAGCAATGCACTTATCAGTTCGTCGCAAAAATATAAATGGGGGAATCAATCAAGGTGGGCCATTGGACCGCTAGCACTGCACATGCATGTATTATCAGCTCATATTTTTCCGTTGGGGAATGTCAGTAGGGAATAAGGTAGCGTTGGACGTTCCTTGGCAATGGCAGAGTGTGAGAAAGATGGATTTCTCATGAAAAAAATGTTGACGAGCTTTCATGCACAGTAGAAAAGTCAACTGAAAGCATGGCATGGCGATCAATGTTGTCACCACCCACGCGTGAAAAAAAGAAGGGATGCGCAGGAAGGCCGCATGCATGTGCTGACTGGGGTGGGATGGGTGCGTATATGATTCTTACGTATTTTTCGCCATTTTTTTTTTTTTTTTTTTGAAGTTGATTTTTCGCCATTTTATGGAGCAGGTAAATTGGTAAACCTCTCTCTCTCTCTTGAACTGTAATGTCAATTCGACAGCAGCACGAGAGTAGGGTTCAATATACAATGAAGTTTCCACATCTCAAATATGTTCACTATAGTTGTATTTAATTCCAAAATAATTATTTTATTACAAATGTGAGTGGAGGCCATTTTAGTTATGGTGTTTCGAAGGGTCTACATGTTTTTATTTTCGAAACAACTTTTTCGATTTCGATATAACTTTTTAAATTTCAATATAACTTTTACTTATTCTTAATATACGTCGTTATAGTGTTATTCAATTCCTCCATCTCAATCAAGTTTCTTAATTCCTCCTGAGTAGCTCATCAAATTTAGAGGAAAATAGAAAGAGTTGAACATCATACCTCACCGTTGCTTTAATTGTATAAGAGTCTAAATTTAGAAAGCTCTAATTTCATTCCTCTTCCATTTTGTTTCACTTTTTTATTATTTTAAACTATAGGTGGTATTTTCGATATTTATGAAAATTTAATAGACATTTAACGAGACCAGTAATAACTTGCCTAATGGTTTATGACCGATAGAGCGATTTTTAGATTAAATACAAACACAGTTAAAACATTGAAAAAACCCTTAAAATGAAATTAAATGTTATTTTTGTATCAAGTTGTTCAATACTCACCTCAATACTTTTGGATTTTAGAAAGTGTTCATTGGTAGAAATGAACGCTTGTTCACAATATGGATAAGATGAGAATGAAATAAATATGTAAGATAAAAAAAAGTGTCGCCATGTGTTAGAAATGAAAAAAGTGTATTGAGATTGGAAAATTTGTATTAAAAGAAATTTATTATTTAGAATAAGAAATATTTTTGGACAGTAAAAGATTCCATCATATCGTCACCTATCCTCCTCAGCCCAAAACTCCATTTAATTTTTTTTTAAATAAAAGTGTTGTATTATGTGTACTTGACTTAGATACCAAAATTCATCATTTTTAAAGTACTAAACTGGCTAAAATACTCATATATTTAAATTTTAAAAAATATATAGATATCTTTAAAATTTTGACCTATAAATTAAATATACCTAAAATAATATTTTTTTACGAAACAAAAAATTAAAATATGTAAATGTTCCAAAAACTTAAAGTTTGCAAATGGTCCGGCTTCATATGAACTCCTACGATTTTATAAAAAATTCTTCCAGGACTTATAAAGTCATTTAAAAATTCTTCCAGCTTTATCCCAGTTTGTCAGTTGCATTTTTGGCCGATCACGTAGACCAAAACTCGCTCGTTTTATAGAAACTACTGAGAAATTGTACTTGTACTCGTGGATTTTGACAATGTGATCCCAACCACAAAAAAATATTATTTTCGAAAGTGGATCCTGTGACCAGCTTCTCAGATGCTTGCGTGTGAACCAGAAACCAACGTGGCAGTTGAACTGTCCACTCCATGCCATGACTCAAATTCTTCCATGCGTCACTGCTGCACTGCTGCTTTATATTATGACGGTGCCTCTTCGCATCAAAAACAAAATCACTTACTTAGAGTTCTGGGGTTAAAAAAAAAAAAAAAAGACTGCTTACTGAGAATGGCCGGATCTTTGGTATCATACGAAAATTTTGCGCTGGCGATCTTTTGTCAATCACAGGATGTTTATTTTATTTTATTGTTTTGTTTTCGATGAAAGGCATAGGGATGATTTTTGTTTGACCTTGAATATGGTTTCTGCATTTTTTGATGGCAAGTGCCCATCGCTCTTTGGCAATATTTGCATGCAGAGAGATTCGAGTCTCGTTCACAGGACCACATTGCCTGGATGAGAAACCAACGGCGCTTATGCCCGATTGCCGTAACTTTTACATTTTAACTACTTTTCTATTTTAATTTTTTCGTCATCATCTGCGTTCTCATTGTCATTGTATAATTTTTTATGCAACTAATATATTTATTCTAGTTGTCTGATCTTTTCAGGTTGGACGCACGGCCTGATCTTTTCAGGTTGGACGCACGGCCTTCTCTATGTGTCTGACCCAAAAATGCATTTTTTTAAAAAAAATTTTCATGGGCATGTAAATTTAGATGTATTAAATCTATAAATCAAGTTTTATTATTTTTAAATATTTTAAATATTTTTTTATTTTTAAACATAATGACATTTCTGTACACAAAATTACGAAAATTCCACTGTGTTTAAAAATAAAAAATACTTAAAAATTTACAAAAATTATAAAACTTGATTTGTAAATTTAATACACATAGATTTACTTGCTCATGAAAAAAATAAAAAAAATACATTTTTGAGCCTGACACACAGTGAAGGCTATGCGTTAGGCCTGGAAAGATTTAGACCTCTTTATTCTATTATTCATCATGTCACATTTTAACCTCCCCTGCTTGGTATGATTACTTTTCTCTCTCTTCATTATTTTTATATTATTAATGTCTTAGTTACCTATAAATAACTTTTAGAGAATAAAAATTTCCATTTCATTTTAGTTTTTATTTTATTTATAACTCAAACATAAATTTAATAATATGACTAACAAAATAGCTAATGTGAATCTAGTAATGATGATAACAAGGGAGGCATTGCTCAACAATCACCAAAAGTGTCACATTTTTCGAAAAATATTCCCGGCACTCGTATTAATAATCGGACAGAGTTTCATAGAAATATATTATCTTACACAATTTTAGAATATTTCTAATAATAATAATAATAATAATTTTATCTTGCTCACGTAAGCAGTTGTTTGGAATGGAATCATTGACGTCTGCAACGGCAGATTATGATGTCCCACTTCGTGATTTCAGCGCCCAATCGCCCGTACCAACCTTGGGTAAATCCGAATTAGGAGAGACTAGATCATCGGATTCCATAAATTCGACAGTTTAATTAGAAATTATTGGACGACTGTTTTGCAAAGTTTCAGCGTATCCATCGGTGAATTGATTATTCAATGAGCCGAAACCCGAATGATGGTCGGCAGAGGTGGGCCATATACTATTTTACATCATCACTCATTTATCAATGACCAGGAAACGCCACGTCAGAAACCCCGAAATGCACACGCAATCAATTCAACGAAGGGACCCCGCTTGCAATTAATTCAAATGGACGGATGTTATTTTATTACATTTGCATAACAATCCATCAATGAAGAAGCTGATGACGCCATCCTCGTGCCATGGAATATAGTTTCTCGTGTGCCAGCGTATCAAATGTCAAATGCGGCCAGAGCAACAAATAACCGCTTTTTTTTGTTGTGATTTTTTATTTTGAAAGGGGCAGATCATCAGAGCATAATGCATCTGCACACACAGGAGCAGCAGCAGCAGCAGCAGCAGCAGCTGAGTAATCACACCCTTTCGCATTCTGATTTCTTGAGCGACTGCTTCTTGAGCTTGCGAAGCAGGAGCAACGGCTTTATGCTGTTCTTTTCCCATCATATCTCACTCAAGCGGACGCTCATTGCCTTCGGATTTCTTCTCCATACTGTTGAAAAGATAACAACCTCTTTCTTGATTTTTCTTGCCCCCTGAACAGTGAAGTTACTGAGGAAAAAAGAGCAACCTTGAAGCTGATTTTCGTGAGAATCTTCGTTTCTTGGACTGCGGTTTTGTGGGCGGCAGCGGCAGCAGCAGCAGCATCGTACAAGGTGAGAAAGCTTTATCATTTTCTTGTGCAGATCTTTTTCATATAAGCTGCCGCTTGTTTTGCCCTCGTAATTGCAGAAAGTGAAGCATGGATGAGCGAGTTTTGCAGAAATATCGGTTCTTGGTTTGGGTTTTGGGGACAGGAATTTAGAGACTCTTTTCTCTCGATCTACGGGGAATACTTGGTTTGGCTTTTGTTTCAGAAGTATGCCTTTCGTGTTGGTTAGTGGCCTATGAAGTTTCTAAAGTCACTGCCTGCTGAAGTAATTGTTCCTGAAATCTTCTTGTTCTTCTTGTTCTTGTTCTTTTTTTTTTTTCCTGAGCTTGGTTTGAGATATTGGGATCTCGAAGTCTCTTGCGATGGATTTTGTGGTGAAATGTTGCATTTTTGGGGTTTTTAATGCTCCTATTGCGCCCCTAACAATGCTAAATGAATGGCCAAATTGAGTGATCTATCTTGCATGGACGATTTCTTGCGGATAGTACGTTTCCATACAAGTCAATAGAGTCAGCACCTTGCTTCTTTAGATCTTGCCCCGAGGAGTTATTTTTTATTTTTTATTTCTATTAGGGTTTTAATCGCCGTTGATGCCTGGCGTTGTAGGGGCAGAGCAAAATGTCGAAATGGGTTTGCTTGAATGCTAAGTTTTTCAAAAATTTCTTAGTTGTTTTTTTGTAGTGAATGCAGCACTCGGGACATGTTCTAAACAGATCGTTTCCTATGGAAATTTTGAAACAGGGGCGCTCGTTTAAATGTTTTATTCGGATCTTGATCCATTCTAGTTGTTTCACATGTTGTTTAGAAAACGGGTACTTCTCTCAACCATCTACAGTGGAAAAGTTTGGTGAAGTGGCTTTACTGAAATTCTGTTCTCTTGAAATTGACCTTTGTGAGCGTTTTCTTTTCCGTAGAAGGCAAGTAACCTAACCCATTTCCTATTACTGGCAAAGATGAAACATTTTTGTCAAAAATGGACCTCAGCTTTTATTTTCACCTCACTTCCTCCGAGCAAAAGAAGAGGTTCGGTCAAGTGGGTTCTCAGATGTTGAATTTTGGAAGCTGTGTTTGTGGGTGTCTACTTCAGTTTTTTGCGATTAGAAATGCTATTCATTTTAGAATGACAACACCAGGCCTTTTTTGGGTTAGTACATGGAAAGATCCATTGTGGGGTTCTCTTGAAATTTGGTTTTACTAGTTGCAGTTTTCAGGATCTGTCCGTCATTCAAGTTCATGTTCAGCAAAGGTAGAGTCAATCACGTGGGCCTAATTGATTCTGCTTACAGTTAGCGTTTTCTTTCTATCTTCCTTCTATTTATTTTGCCTGTCTAAGGAGCCACGTGGTTCCAAAAGGATTATTATAAGTTTATCTTCTCAATTTTGATTTTATATGGTTCATGTTAAATGGAGATTGGCATTGTAGCTTCAGCAGTTCTCAATTTTTGATCCTAGCATTACTACAAAAATGGTGGTATGAGCAAACAAAAATGTAAATAAATGAGTTAAAATTGGTCAATTATGTTCTTTCATGCTTTCGTTGAGTTCATGGACAAACTAAAGAAGTGGTTTTGTACTTTTCTGTTTGTGGATGCGGCTGTTTCCTTTTAATTTTTAGGGGAATTCCTCACTGGAGCTTGGTCTCTCTAAGCCTTGTTTAGATTAATCTGCTGATAATGCATTCAACTCCCTGTTTGAGTTCAGTGCATTTTTGTTCTTTTGTCTTACAGCGCTGGCTTTCATGGGGAGCACAAGGGTTTCAGTTACTTGTTTTGATAGGGGATGGCCCTGCTGAAGCTGGGTTTTCTTGGATTCCAGGTGAAGTGTGACTAAAATCTCTAAATCTATCAAATCACAAGATTGATGAAAATGATAATGATGACTTCTTCCTGCTTTCAATATGATTTTTGTGTTTCCTTTAGTATTTACTATGATTATTATTAATAGGGATACATATAGACATTTGTTATGCATCTTCATGTCAGATGCTCCTGAAATTGTAGAACTTGAATGAATTTGTTTTGTTGCTTCCAGGAAATGAAAATGAGGGTTAATTCTTGATGCTCTCAAATTGGTAATATTCCCTTTCACGTAGTATCAGGTGGGAGGCTGGACATGAGTCTGTTGGAGGGGACATGCTCAAGCCAAGGGAAGCTGATATTCCAGCACTTTTCCTGGTATTGGTGGTGCTTCCTCTGGTTACTTATATCGTACTTGGAAAATGGAATGAGGCTGCGAAGAGGAAAGCTCGGATAAATGCTCTTACTCAATTAGCAGCTGATGATATTTTCAGTGTTGAAGAAATACCTACTGCCGTCACCTCACTTGTCCAGCCTGTGAAAACCACAATTCATGAGTGTGCAAGATGCTTTCGTCCGGCTACTACTCGCTGCTCCAGATGCAAGTCTGCTAGATACTGGTAGGGTTTTTTTCTTTATTGATGAAAATCTGTTTTCAGGTTCTAATTTTAGCCAAGCGATCTTCCTGTTGCTTTGTTTCTATTTCCTTTCTTATCAATAAATATTCTATTTCTGAATAAGTTGCTATGAAACTTCTGAGTCCTTCTGCCTATTTGGGTTGAATTGTTTTCTGTGTGTGCTCACTCACTCAATGCATGTTAATGAGATAGTTTAACACTTAAATGCTGGCTTTTTGGCACTTGGAATTAGTATCTTCCAAGGGTGGGTTGTTTGCCCTTGAAAGCACTGCAAGAACTAGACCAAAATGTTGTTGAATAGGCATCAGGTGTGGATTATCCCATGGCCTTTACCTGGTACGATATCACTGGAAAATTTCATCTATGTACGGGTTTTAGGGCAAACAGTAAATACACGTTGTCCATTTACATACTCTGTGACTGTTTAAAATTTAAATCGTCTGGACAGTATGCCTCTTTAAGAGGGTTTTTGGCATATAGGTTTCTCAAGTTTGTGAAATTTGCACTTTTGACCCTTAAGTTTCATATTTGCAGTGGAAGGCTTCAATTTCAGAAATTTGCAGTCTTGGTTGCCAAAGTCAAGTGAAGCCTTAACACTGTTAACTGTTTACATGAAATCATGAAAATGCCCTGTAGTAATTTTATCCAAACCCTAATTACACTGTTCAGTTGTTTTCTCTGCAGGCCTCTTTTTGTGGAATTTCTTCAGCAAAAATAATATCTGTAAATTTTAACTGGATTATTCAACATACTTATTTAGGGGCTCAAAGAGTATCTTGACCATTCCACGCTACAAATTAACAACACAAATGCTTCACTTAACTAGAGGGACCACTACTGCAAATTTCTGAGGCTTGAAGGTCAAAAGTGCATATTTAGCAAACTTGAGGGATCTATATACAAAAAACCTATTCCACGATGAGTATTCAACCTGTTGTGTCTTCAGATGAACATTCTCCTATTCCCACCTGCCTGGAGCCTTAATAATGGAATATGACTGTGAGACATTTTCTGCCTCCGTGTGGATGGAGGACAGAGAAGCTCCTCACCCTTGACTTGTTGCTGGGTGGCCTGATTTGTAACATATATTAAATTTAAGACTGTTGAGCACAAAAGGCCGGTCTAAATCAATTCGATTGCTTGGTTGTTTTCTATGTAGGCCAATTTTTATGGAATTTCTTCGACAAAAGTTATATTTTAAAATTTAACTGGATTATTCAGTATAATTCTAAAAGAGTATTTTGACGATTTCATGTTAAAAATAACAACATGAGGGCTTCACTTAACTAGAGGGACCACTACTGCAAATTGTTTATGCTTGAGGGTCAAAGGTGCAAATTTAGCAAACTTGAGGGACCTATATACAAAAACCATATTCCAAGATGAGTATTCGACCTGTCCTCAGATGAACATTCTCCTATTCCAACCTGCCTGGAACCTTAATCATGGAACATGACTGTGAGACATTTTCTGCCTCCATGTGGATGTAGGACAGAAGCTTCTTACCCTTGACTTGTATGGGGTTTCTGATTTGTAACATATATTAAATTTAAGACTGTTAAGCCCAAAAAGTCAGGTCTACTTTATGGTACTTTATGCATAAGGTGGACCGTGGTGGGTTAAATGGTTGTGCTTCCTGCTTAAATAATTCCTTTTTCTGGTCTCCCTAAATTTGTCCCAAGACCTAAACCTATGTAACTTTTTTGATAGTTGGAATGATGACTTCAAAATGACCATTTTGAGCTGCCAAAATTTTTCTGCAGTGATCCACTGTAAGATTCTTATGAAGGACGGGGGACTTTTTTTCATGATTTTACTTTTACCTGAACATCATCTTACTTGTGTAGGTATTGGAACCTCCTGCTTCCCTTTTTCACTGATCTCTGTAATCAATGATATTTTTTTATGGCCATGTACTTCATACATGTCAATGCCATTAGCAGGCTTTCCTGTTAAATTTCATGATCACCATAATAGCGTGATATTTTGTGCTAAAATTTCTACTTGTTACTTGTTACACACCAAAGCCTTCCAGTTATTCCTGTCAAAATCTCACTCTCATGAATTAAAGTTAATTTTTCTAAATATGTATTTTGCCCTGTTTTGTGTGAAAATGATTAAAATCCCATGGCTTGCAGTTCTGGGAAGTGCCAAATAATTCATTGGAGGCAAGGCCATAAACAAGAATGCCTGCAGCCAGACACTTGCAACTCAAATTTGTTTGGGAGTCCTGCCTCCAATGATCCTTCTTGCATGTCATCCTCACAGACTGAGAACCTGAAGAATCCATTATTTGGTTTTGAACACCCTGGGCCTGTGCTGGAGGGCATTCCTCCAAATGAATCAATCCATCCTCAAACAACTAGTCCATACAATGCAATTCAACATTCTATGAATGAAAGAGTTTGCTCAGAGAAATGGATTTCCCGCAAATTTGATGTAGAGAATTCAGACAGGGAAGACACCGTTTTATATGGTTACCCTGAAGCAACCAACTGCATAGGGGAAGCTACTCTGACGTCTGCTTGTCCGGTTAACTTTTCTCAACCAAAAGTTTGTCCCCAGAGAAATAAGGTCGTTACGATAAAATTAGTTCATTTTCTGTTTGTGTTTCTTTCTTTTTCTGCTAACCATCGCAGTTCTTGCTTTATCTTTCAGTTAAGTAGAGATAACTTCTCTGAAGCATCTGATAGATCTCCTAAGGAGAAGAACTTCGACAACCATCCCATATCAGAACAAAGTACACCAGAGCCGCCTTACAGACTAACAAGTAAAAATGAAATTGCTTCAGGGACAAATAATGAATCCTGCATTCCCAAGTCTGTATATTCAGAGAGGATGGGAATTAATGGAAACAGATGTGAAATGGATTTCACATTCATCAATGATAATTGTCTTGAGGAGGAATTGCCTTTTCGAAATGAAACATCCGACTTGAGTGCTTGCAATGAAAATATCATGCTTGAAGCAATCACGGGATCTGGGAATCCTCTGGATGTATCAGCATCTGCATTTTCTACATCACAAAGACCAATGCGAAAGGGACGGAAAGAACACCCATGTGCAGTGAGAGAACGAACAGTGTCTGTTAAGAATAAACCCAGTATGTTATCTTGGATAAACGTCAAGAATATTTTGTTCATATGTGGCTGTTATGGCCCCTAATGCTGTGTGATGTGCAGGAATCCCTCATGAAGTTTCTTCTCAGGCCCTTCCTCCTGAGGCCAGCAGTGGTATCTTAAAAAAGGGTGGTATGAAGATGCTGGGTCTTAAGAAGTTGGCAAAACTTACTAGGCATCAGAATGCAGGACGCACTGGTGATAACCTTAAGAAAAATCTGGTAGATTTTCCATTCTCACTTGCTTTTTTACCCTATGAGCAACTAATTTAGCCAGCGGCCATGTGCTGCATGGCTACTGCACAATTGTAGATGTCCTGCCCCCGAAGTCTTGAAAGTGCTATTGTCAACCGTGTCAAAATTTTGCGCATGACTGATAGATTTATACATGTTGCTAACCTGATCAATTTGATGAATTTGATTTTTGGTCCTCTCCATCACTCATAAGGGCCATCTGACGCATGGCTGGTATCTTCCTTGCATTTGCATTTTGCAACAATGGAATAATTAGGCAGGCAGAGGTGCATGCTTGTGGACTTCAGTAAAATCATGCATCCCACTTCCATGCTAATCATGTTGTTAATACTTCAGGAGTTGTTCCCTTATGAAGAGCTGGTCAAATTATTTCATTGCGAGGTCTTGAACTTGCATCCAAGAGGGCTTTTAAACTGTGGAAACAGGTTGGGTGCTGGATTATTTAAAATTTATCATTTCTTCTTATTTATTTGTATCTTAGTGTAGGTGATCTGTAATTACTGAATGAAGCCACCTGATTACTTGCTCCCATGTTGCTCCAACAATTTTACATGAACCCAACCATCTGGAGCTGTGGAGTATTAGCTGTGCTTTGCAGCAGTAGCTAATCCATGGCTCATGACTAATTCTGGTTTGTACATCATGTTGGTCCCAATATCCAGAATTTATATGGTGTTTCAGTTGAGTCCATTTCTGAAGTGGAAAGTAACTACAATGTTTAATGGGCGTGCAATTTTTCCCTTTATTGTTTAATGGGTCGTCAATTATCTTAGTGTGATTCACTTGGATTTCAAAGAGCTTGATGATCATGTTGATTATCTTCTATTGTAAATTTTTAAATCGTTAATGTCCCCCTCTCAAAATTTTGCAGTTGCTATGCCAATGCCGTATTGCAGTGTTTAACTTGCACAAAGCCTCTTGTCATCTACCTGCTGCAAAGATCTCATTCACGAACCTGTAAGTTTCATTCTTATGGTCCTGCTGACTGTAAATAAAAAGAATTTTCTTTCCTTTGGTTTCTCATGATTTGTATTAACTCAATATTGTGCTAGGCTGTGGGAGAGACTGGTGCCTTATTTGCGAACTTGAGCTGCATGTTTCTATGTTAAGGGAAGGAACAGGTCCCTTATCTCCTAGCAGAATCCTTTCACATATGCAGAGCAGTGGCTGCCAGATGGGTGGTGGAGATCAAGAAGATGCTCATGAATTCTTGAGGTTTGTAGCCATTCATGTGATTTCTTTTGAAATGCTATATAAGTACCACCATAATTAAAGAATTGATGTGGGCAGATTACTACATGTATCCGTACAATCAAAAGGACAAGGCCTTCCTGGGACTTTTCTTGCAGTATTTATCGTTAATGTAGTTTTTTCAATTATCAGTTTCTTTGCATAAAAAACATACAGTTTTTGTGTACTTATTTATGTAGGACAGTGTTTATACAACTCAAATGTGAATGAAATTGCAGAATAACTTTTGTCCAAGTTCTAGGTATAGTAGCAGACATGATGGCATGTCATGCGGTAAAATATTGCTGAATCGAAATATTGGATGCATGCAGAACTTTGCTTGCTTCCAATGAATTTTGTCCAAATTTATTCATATCCCATGTTTTTCTCTGCTGTTTGCCTTAGTGAAAAAGTGTTTATTGTACTTCAATCAAGGGGTATTTGATAAAATCCATAGTTTTGTCAATGAATGATTAGATGTCAATGCACCTTTTATCACTAGCAAATTACCATATTCATATATTTGTGTGTGAGGTTTCCCATTGTCTTTTTACTGATTCAACATTAACAGATTAATCTGTGTCCGTGTCTGAGTTACATAGGTTTTTATGCTTTCCTGCATACAGGAAGTCAATTTTCCTGGCTCTTTTGGATAGTTTGACTGAATTTCTCTGATGCTTTTTTGACAATGATTCTTATTCATTTAGGCTTTTAGTTACATCAATGCAATCCATATGCCTCAAAAGATTTGGTGGTGAGAAGGTGGTTGATTCAAGACTCCAAGAAACGACATTAATACAGCAGATTTTTGGTGGACATCTTAGATCAAAGGTGATTGCTGCAATTTCTTCTCTTCTTAAAGATCCAAACACGCCATCTCCATAGGGGTACATGGGAATTCATTTGGGACTTCTGTTAAGTTGTGGTCTAATACACCAAACTCTTGAGGGCAATTTGTTTAGTTGTTCTTAGATAGTGCAACCTTGAACAGTTTTTCATGGTGAAGCTCTTTCCCTTGAAATTGCATTGCTGGGCTGTACCATAGTGCAACCATTACAACATCATACTCAATTTTCATTTCAATGACTGGTTCTGAAAATAAGGTGAAATTGCATCCATTGTTTGATGGGTTTCTGCTGGTGAATTGCTTTCCATGCTGTCTATTGAAACCCTGTGAAGTGCTTGATTGTTGTGAATCTTAATGTAATATCGATGCTTTGGAAGATATCTTTTCGGGAAGGATCTCAGAGGCAGTGAAGGATATTAGGGAAGTATAATGAAGAATTGCAGGTTTTTTAACACGGCCACAGTTGTAATTTTTCAGCTCCAGGTATCACCGTCTATGACTTATGTGAAGGTGGAATCCATGAGCAGTCCTTTGTGCGGCAATCTTGAAAGTATGAATTCTTCAGTCTACCATATACCATGTAGAGGTAGACCAAACCGCTTTGTTCCTTTAGGGATGCCTTTCTTTAGGGTCTTTACTCCAAGGGCCATTTGGGGTGTCGAGTGGGTCCATCACATAGTTATTTGTCAAATCAGATAATTGGGTGATGCCATCATTGGGATGCGATCAATGGAGAAATCTTAGAATCTTTAGTGAAATTCCGTAGTGTCTTTATTTGAATCTTGAAGGAGGGACCTTCTCTAGCTTTGCTTTATTTTACGAGCCCTTTTTCCAGTGATAGGTCTGTTTTTATTGCCTGTTTGGGGATTATAAAACATTATTCCTTCTATCAATGTTGCTTTTTTCTTATTTCCTTCTCTGTCTTTTTCCTTCTTTTTTTGTTTTCCTTAAATTAGTCAGCTTTTTGTTGGTGACAAAGTGCCACTACTAATCCTGTATGACGTGTATCATTGGAACCAGGTCAAATGCCTAAGATGTCATCATGAGTCTGAACGATATGAAAATATTATGGATCTTACATTGGAGATACTTGGTTGGGTTGAGTCTTTAGAGGATGCACTTACTCAATTTACATCTCCAGAAGAGTTGGATGGAGAGAATATGTACAGATGTGAAAGGTTCGACAGTTATATTTTAGCAATTAAATCTCATCCCATTTTAGGAATCAATTGTAGGAAATCCTTTATGGTTGGTTAACTCATCATCTTCAATCTCATTATGCTAAAAGGTGTGCTGGATATGTTAAAGCTAGGAAGCAGTTGAGCATTGATGAAGCACCAAACATCCTGACCATAGTTTTGAAGAGATTCCAGGTACTGCTATATTCATAAAAAGGAAAAAATTTCTTCTGCCTGACACATTGGGACATTTTGCTTCACTGTTTAGGACCTGCTTTAACGTTTCAATGGAGTGACGTTTAACTTACAAGATATTTATCCACCTTTTAGTCTGCTTATAGCCAACTTTTTTTTTTTAATTATTTATGATCAAGTGTATTCTTTCATCATTAGTTAAGTTTACATTTTCCGTGGTCAGTATTTCTTTTGTGAACATTATTTTATGTTGTCCATGTTTCTCTCCGCCTATCTTGTTTTCATTGATTACCTTGCTTATATCATTTCCACTCCTATGCATTGTACAATTTGACTATTTACCTTGCTAACTTTATTTCCACTTCTATACATTTTATAATCTGACTATTTACCTTGCTGACTTCATTCCACCCCTATGCACTGTATACCCTGATTACCTAAGATAACCAATGTATTACTTCTTATCCAAACAGCTCCTAGTCACATTTTGTTGCTTCTTCCAAAAAGGGCTTGCATTACTCAAGATTTTTTGTTTTTTGTTTTTATCTTCAGACTGGGAAATATGGAAAGATAAACAAGGGCATCACTTTTCCTGACATGTTGGATATGATTCCATTCATGACTGGGACTGGGGACTGCCCTCCCCTTTACATGCTCTATGGTGTTGTTGTGCATTTGGATACATTGAACGCATCCTTCTCTGGTCATTATGTTTCATATGTGAAAGATCTGCAAGGCATATGGTTCAGAATAGATGATGGAGAGGTAACATCCCTACCTTATACACGCGTGCGCGCGCTTTTTTCCTTAAAAAAAAAAAATTCCTTTCAGTACAATTCTACTTTTATCCAGTGTTCCCGTTTTAATGATCAGTTCCCCTTTTTTTTCTAGTTCAACCGGCGTGAACTGGTGGTTGAATTGGAAAAACTAGTGAACCATGACATGAGTGGTTAATGGTCTGACTGCCTGGTTTGGTCCAGTTCTTAAAACAGTGTTTTTATCACCATTATGCTTCGTACCATTTCAGTACAATTGAAATCATAGTGTGGAATAAAATTCTACTCATGAAATTGAGATGCATTTTGATTGATCGGGAAATGTGGGGAACTACTGATAATCAAATATCATCTCCGTTACGTTGTATGAACTTTTGTTCTCTCATTAAATGTTATGTTCATGTGTAGTTCCTAGCTATTGTACATATAATACATCAATATTTACCTTTCACTGGTGAGTTTGTCTTACTTGATTATGTCATTGTGTGGATTCTGATTGTTCTATGGACCCGTCTAAAAAAAATTTTGCTTGACAGGTGGAACCTGTGCAGGTGGCCCAGGTTATGTCAGAAGATGCATATATTCTCTTCTATTCGAGGTATATATCTCAAGTATCCTACAATTTATTGTCCTACTCTGTGCTCATATTCTAGCTTGGGGCTTTGTTCAGATCACACCCCCGCCCTCCAAGAGCTTACGGGGGTGGAGCTACTGTTATGCAAGCTTCGTCTGCTGCAAGGCAGTGCTCACCCAGGAGTGAACGATCATCAAGGGACCAACAAAGCAAGCAGGAGCTGTTTACTCCAGGGCATTCGCCCCAACTGTATTCTGCAAATGAGGGAGATTTTCACAATGAAGTTACCTACAGCCAAACCAGGGACCATGGTCTGAGAGCTGCAAGCAATAACATACTGGAACCAAGACCAACATATGTTGATGCAGTGGGCATGGATTTCTCGGATGCGACATCTAGCGACTGGTCTATTTTTACGAGCTCAGATGAATCTTCTTTCACCACCGAAAGCACCAGAGACTCATTCAGCACTGTAGACTACAGTGACACACTTAACATCGACCCCATTTCGTCAATATTTGGCACGTACTGCAGAGCAGACTATTCCAGCAACAGAGTCTCCTGTACAAAGTTCTCGCCTTCCAGGCCACAGACAAGGTACTTTCAGGAAACGAACTGTAGCATTTCGGATTCTTCGATGTCGACAAAAACTGTCGATGCTGTACATAGGGGGAAGAATCTGGAACATGTGACCGCTCCCTTGGATGAGTCTCGATCTCCGTCTGCTACTGACTACAGTATGCTTGTAATACATGGGGCCAACACTAGAATTAGTTTTGCTCGAACATCTGGTTGTTTGTGAGCTTTAGTTTATACAGGTTCTAGTAGCCTTAGGCCTCCCCACTTGATATTATGTATCTTGGAAGCTGTGATGCCTCAGATTTTTTTTTTTCTTCTTGAAATGGGGCACATCGGCAGCCAGTGATCAGGTGGAATTTTGCTTCATTTACTTTTCCATTTGCACTAAGAGGACAGTATTTTTATAGTGGCAACGTTGAAAAATCAAATTTTTTAATCAATATCTTCGTTTTTCAGGTTTTCCAATTGCCCCTTGTCGTGACATGGGCAACATCGGGATTCAGAAGTCATGGTTTTTGACTCCGGCCTTATAACGTATATTAATAATTATTCAGGAGGAGAAAGGCGCGACTCACGTCGGGGGCAGTTCTCCTTTGCACCTGGTTGAATTTTCTAATTTAAAATTTTAAAAAATATAAGTCATGAATTGTGTTTAAAATTTTTTATTTTACCTAAATATAAAAAATCAACTTAATAGACTTTTTTTTTTATAATCTATAATGTTAAAAAAAATTATAAACAACACGCATTCGCACTAGCTGTGGATGTACATAACTTTTATTTAGATGATTTTTCACATCATATAAATATTGATGAAGGAGAACCTGGTCAATGGATGTAAGAATTTTTTTTGTTTTTTGTTTTTTTTTTTAAAAAATGAAATCTGAAGGGTTTTTATATTGCCGACCATCTTCATAGGAGAATTGCCCCTCATCACTACAAAAATTTTACTTTCAGCAACAAAAACGGAAATTTGTTTCTATTATTGTTGCAATATTTACCTATCGGTAAAAAATGGTTGCAAATTTCAACCAAAAAGGAGATTTTTGTTCTCGAGGGTGAAATGCGACAATTCAATTGTGATAAATTTGGCAATAAAATTTTTTGATTTTGAGATTATTTGGTTAGTTTCAGTTGGAATGTTATCCACTAATTAGTTTTGAAAATGCTTTTATGAAACTTCTCTTCTATATAATTTTTTCTATTTTGTATATTTTAATAGTCGATGAGAAATCTGTTCTATTTACTATACTTAACATCATTTGATACATTTATAGCATCTTAGAAACTCATTAACTTGTCTAGTATTCTTGTGTATGGGTTTCCTTTTTAAATATGTAAAATGAACGTAATAAAATAATTTAATATTAAATATCGATTTTAAAATTGTATTTTTAACATCTAAACCGTCTAAAATATTATTTTTATGTGAATAAATGATATTATAAAGTATTATTATATTAAAATGCATATATGAATCGATCTAAATATTTTTCTTATTTTACACATGGATGAAAATTCGTTTCTTAGCTAAATAAATAATGTTAAATGCAATGAATGGATTGAATTTTTTTACAAAGCATAACAAGTTTAAAATTTGAAGATGTTACGTGGAATCAGTAGCTTAAAAGCGGGCTCGATTTAACTTTTATTTTCGGCAACAGTATCGGCGATACCGTAGCCGGCCGATATCAGGAGACTTTATGTTCATCGAAGAAAATGCCGGCTGTATTCTCTTTAATAGAGGGAGGAAAAAAAAATCAACGCAGTTACTGGCGTGAAGAGGAAAAATAAAAATCGATTTGTGGGGCCGTTCTCCATATTATATATAGTATGGCTTCTTCTTCTATACATCTATGTTTTCCCATTTGAATTTTGGATCATTTGTATTGTCATTAGTTATCATTTGGATCATCATTTCTCATCAACAAAAGCCATTAGTGGCCACCTTCGTTAATATATCTGTGTCATCACTTTGGTCCCTGTTATTTCTATGATTAATTACGAAAGAGAGACTAGCTAAGTTCATACACTACATTAATTTGACCGAGTCGAGGTAGCTGCGTAACTGAATCTGTATGTCTTCACCCACTGATTATAAAAGGAAAAAAAAGAAAAAAAAAAAAAACTGCATTGCATATGTGATTTCTATCTGTACAACAGCTCCATCGGCAGTACACAATCTAGGGATTCAGTCCTCCATCGGCAATACACAAACTAGAGATTCAGTCCTTAAGCAGATTCGTTGTCGTTGCCGCCACCGTGCCGTTGCCTCGCCTTGATCAATCTTGCTAGCTCTTCTGAGCCCCCAGCCTCTTCTAGTTCCTGAAGACGGTCATGCTATAATATTAATATTAGGAGTCACACATGTAAAAAGTAAAAACTGTCACTAGAGATAAGCTCGTTTTAGTTGTTTACAGATCCTAGACGTCTCTGACATATAGATCAAGGGCTCCATAATTGCCCCTAATTAATAATTCATCGGCGATTAATTACCACTGATTAATAAGTGGAGAGAATATTGAGGAAGGCTGCCTGGATATATAATCTAGCTAGTAGAATCTTACATTCATACGCAGGCATGCATGTAGAATCATGCGCACTTATTATCTGTAGGTCTAATTGCCAAACTAGCTAATTGATGTGATTTTGTTACATGATTAAAGGCCAACAGAAGAAGCCGATGGGGAAAGAAAAAAGAGGAGCTTATACCACCAGTTGAGATTCCGAATTCCATTTGAAATTTTAATCATTAGCTATCAAAAGCAGCTTTCTTAATGATGAGCCATCAAGATCACGTATCTCTCCTCTCTCTCTCTCTCTTTATAAACGTGGAGCTAGAGAGGAATTAATAAGCTAAGATAGTGAAATCCACGTACGAAATTTCCTAAACATAGAATATCATGTCATGGAAAATGATGGATATTGGATAGGGATTGATCAGTGGAGAGAGACATGCATATATATCCATATACCTCGGGCCCCAGAAAGAGTCCGTAAGGGACGCCGTTGAACTTGTCAGCATGGTGCAGCTGTAAACGACACTATAATGTTAGGAAGCTCGTACGCTGCTGCGATAAAAGAGCATCAATGCATAAGCAGTGCGAAACGACCATGCCAACACTAATTTGATATATGTTGACGGCTGGTACTAATAAGAAGTTGACACGACTGAATTATTTCAATGGTGTTACTCACTTTGGATGATTAAATTAAGAATGAGACTACTCATTTTGCTTTAAATTATTTGTTTTAGGGTGATATAAACAAAATCATCTCATCTAAAATCTTGAGCGGGCTACGGCTGAAAAATACATATATGTAGAGTAGTAAAATCACTAATATCTATTAAGAGATTAATTAGAATATCATAATAATTCATATATGTAAAAAATGTTCCAAATGGTGTAGATATTGAATTAACAACTTTGAAATAGATATATAAATTAAATATTGGGTAAATGACAAATCTACTCACACGGTTTCACCATAATTTCAAATATATTTATATAGTTCCAAAAACTACAAATCATACTTGCATAGTCTAACTACAATTGCAAATATACACATGTTCTTATGACGCACTATGTGGGTATATTTATAATTTCAAAAACTAAATGAATATATTTAATTTTTGCAAATATACCTACATAATTTATATATATTTACAAATCTATCCATACTGTGATAGTGCAATAATATAATTTGTAGTGGCTTGAATATATTTGTAATCGTGATTGAACTATTTGGAAGTTATTTGCAATTTCTAAAATTGTGGTGGTATATTTGCAATTATGATCAAACTATATAGGTATAATTGCAAAGTATCTTTAAATATTTTAGTACGTTGATTTTGTACTTTCATCAATGGGGCCCATAAAAAATGGGATTTAGATGAAATTCAAATTTCTAAATAAATGAATAAATTTTAAATGAAACGGGCTGATTGGATCTTAATTTAATTATCCTGGCGAGCCCAAAATATGGGAGGCATCACTGAAATAATTCAATATTGTTGCTTCTATAGAACCAGCCCTCACCTATATATACCAAAGAGAGATCAATTCGCAGCAGAGGTACCTTTTGTATCTCTCTCTGTTATTAACTGCAGGTGTATGGATTGATTTACATTTTAACGAGCCCAATTCCATGTGCATGTGCATGGGACCAATTTTTTTTTTTATGGAAATTTCCAGAGTTATATATAACATAGTGAAATACCCATTAAAGAAAGAAAGGAAAGGAAAGGAAAGGAAGTAGCGGTGGAAGTTGGAAGGCACCTGAAGCGCAGCTGATACCTTTTGTAAGCAGGGAACATTGGCTATGGGTCCCAGTGGGAATCTTTTGTGAATAAGTCCATCATGCACGAACATGTAGGCCATTCCATGAACTGTGATTCCCAGCCCCTGAAAAAGTTAGGCAAGATGAAAGAATTCTTTAAAGAGTTATAATAATGTTGCTGCGGGATGATGATGAAAATGAGACGAATGATGATGTATTTTCATACCGCTCCGAAGCTTAGGCCGGAAAGCAGGCCGTGATTGAAGAAGCCGTAGCCCATCAGCGATGTCGCCGGGATGCAGTTGATGATGGCGAAAACGTCGTTCAGCTCAAACAGCCCTGCCCTGGGACTCTGGTGGGACTGCACGCACGCACGCACAAACTTCTCAAGGGTCTTTTTTGCAACCGTTGCGCACGAAAGGTTGGTACCCGATGCTACCCACTTTGATAACAAATTCAAATTCAATCTTTCACATCGTCTAGAATCATTCATTTTGTCAATCCAAGGACTTATTTGCTTAAAACATTATATAATTACGTGTAAATTATGAAAGCATTTGTATTCAACCACAAATGCATTAAATATTACGATAATTTATAAAATCATTTATCCATAATTAAAGAAGGAATATTCTAAGTTATTTAATTATTGAATTAATATTTCTAAAGTTGATATATATAAATCAAACAATCTTATTACATTGATTTTACACATTTATCAAATGGAGTTTATGTACATGGCTGAGTTGAATGACATTTAATTTCCCACTTTAAAAATGGATTTTTTTTTATGGTAAACTTTAAAAATGGATTTAAAGGCATGAAAAAAGTGAATTTCGTATCATCATCAAGGTAGGTCATTTTGAATCCATTCAGAAAAAAATCACTGGAAGTAGAACCATTTTGTAAATATTCAAACCATGCGTTAATTCTCAGCTATACAAACTTACATGTTCTGTTCGCAAATATCCCCCTAAAAATTTTATGGAACCCAATGAATTAATATAATAAGTTCAGGGTAATTATACCGTTAGCCTAGGCACATATAGATATGTTTTAAAATTTTCATGAAAACATGTGTATGTCAAAATTTTCCAAATTTTGATATCTGTGTATTTTTATATTAAAAAACAGTTTTTAGGAGGTAAAATTACTTAAATACTCCTAAATCAGTTGATCTTTTAATTCAGAAAAAATATACATATACCCAAAATTTGTAAAATTTTATACGTTAAATAATTAATTTTGGGCTCTTATTTTCATTAAAATTTTTTGGAAAATACCTATGCATGCCGGGTAGGAGGATAATAATCCATAAATTAGAAGTGCACGTTCCTAGACCGTCGGTATCACAGCAGCCTTAGGCCGGAGATGAGTGAGAGGCATTTAATATTTGAAGCCAAGACCACAAGTCAAAGAAAGCTAGTATATTGTAATTAAAACATGCCTTTTAGAGTCGACGGAGGAAAAGTATTAAGTACTAGTCATCAGGTAGATATAAATTACATATTTCTAGGCACCCCTTCGCGTGAACACGTGTTCAATGCACGTAAGATGGATGGGATGGTGCCCATCCATCCCTCTGGCGAACGTGCCTCGTGCATACTCCAAAGAGAAGAGTGCCATAGTGCTCTGTGGGCGCCCAACGTGCCCAATATTCCATTCCTACCTGCATGCGCCCACGCATCGCTGTAAGACAATAATTTCATTTCGTGGGAAAATATGCAAAATTACCAAATGCACGAATGGTATAGCCTGCCTACCGAAGCTCCGATTGCCAAAGCGAACGTCCCAAAAGCCTCCACCAATGGAATCTCCCCACCCTATTCAGCAACCATGGAAACAAGCTATTTCTCAATTGATCCATGACATGTAATAAATGTCGTATATTCGTATGTTTGTTGGCTCGATCGTATATCAGAAGAAACTGTCCTTGTTCTTACGTGGAACATACGTACCATTTCCCATGCAAAACGGTAGTAAACAGCGCCGGCGGCCGTGGAGGTGAGGCCCAAAGAGGAGGCGAGAGCTAAGAACAGGTATGCATCCCTCTCGCCTTTCTTGTTTCTGATTTCGATAGCTTTCTGTAATGAGACGTCAGCCCTGATCGATGCTGCGCTTCGCCTGCTGCTGGTTTTTGGGATATGGTACTGGTGTCTTCTCTGAGGTTTGAATGATCCATGGAACAAGATGGCCTGTTGGGAAAAGCGCAAAGAAGAGAAACTGCTGCAAGTATGCATAGCTTCTCCTACCGCCAGAATATTATTGTTCAGGCAATTCTGTATACTTTGTGGCAGATGGTCTTGGATGAATGGAAGTCACAACCCATGTCTATTTATATATACAAGCACTTGAACCCATTGCTGTTTTTCTTTATATATATAGATAGCTGCAGAAGCACATTAAGAAAATGGTGCCAAGGTCAAATGCAATCCAATGTTGTCTTGAGGCTGCTTAGCCACAGCTAAAATGGCCTCATCCTACAAGATCAGAAGGTGGGCCCCCATTACTACATTGAAATGCTCCCTGGCTTGTTGGTAGTCTTGATTTGTACATATATAGATCCAAGTGCCAATCCAAGCCCTGAAAATAAATAAATATATATATATAAATATGTTTGTGTGTATTTGACTGCACCATAATTTAGAGCGTATTTGATCCAAAATGGGCCCCATATGTATTGAAATGTATTAATATTTTATACAATCATTTATCTATACATAAATTATACAGAAAATAGTTTATATCTTACAAAACAACTTTAAATTTGTTATTTACATAAAACTATTTTATTACGTTGAATTGGTACCATTTTCAGATGAGGTCTATACACATACCCAATTAGGATAAAAATTGATATAATAATATAATACATACTTCTAAATATGATGGCTGAAGTAGATTATAATTTTATAATCATGTGGGGCTCATTTTGAGGCAACTACACCGCAGTTTATAGTGCGGTTGCTTGCCTCTTATATATATATAAAATCTTTTCTGTGCATTTGATTCAAAAAGGGCTCCACATGTACTTAAACATACTGATATTTTAATAATCATTTATCCATATATAAATTATATAGAAAATAGTTTACTTGTTGAAAAAACAACTTTAAACTTGTTATTTACATAAAACTATTTTATTACGTTGAATTTATACTATTTTCAAACGAGATCCATACACATATCTAATTGGGATGAAAATTAGTATTATAATAGAATACATAATTTTAAATATGATGGGTAGAGTATATTATAATTTTATGATTATGTAGGACCTATTTTAAGATAATAACACCGTAATTTTAGTACAGTGAAGTTGTACCTAAATATTTTTTTTCTCTTTATAAATACACATATATATTTTTTGATAGTTCATATGGACTACCAGAAAGGCTGCTTTCTTAAGGGATCAGGGTATGCAATTTTGATGGACGACGGATGAGATGTGAATCACACATTACGGTCCACAAAACATCCACTCTTACTCTAATAAAAGAAATTTCATTTTTTAAAACAAATTTTCTATTGAAAAGGTTGAAATTTATTGTTCTAGATGTTATCTTATTATAAAACTTTGTGGCATACGCTCGCGTTAAGAAAATTATTTACTTGCAAATATTTTTTGTAATTTACGTGCTTTAACAACGAAAATTTCTTCATAGATGGCTATTTGATGCAAAGCAATAACATTTATTGCTTATAATTATGAGGAATGATTCAATACTTAAGTACTTTTATTTTTTAATTTAAAATTTTATTGAAAATCTAAACCATTTATCATGTTTATCAATGTGTATTTTTATGGTTCTAAAAAAAACTACATACATTGCAAACTTTTATATACAATATTTATACCGTGAATTTTTCAAAAATTTTAGTGGTTAGGTATTTATTCTCAAAAGATAATATCTTTTTACAAAATATAATTTTTCAATAAAACGCGTTTTTAGTAGCATTGTCTAACAAGATGTATTAAACATGATCAATGATTTAGATTTTAAAAATTATAATTCAAAATTTAAAATTCAAGAGTAAGAACGAGACTTCATGCTTACACTACTAAAATTTTGATTTTTGATGACTATTTTTTTCAAAAAGTAGAAATTTAATTGCTAAAGAAAAGTTTGGTTGCTAATAATTTATAATATATGTTATATAGCAACCACTAATAAAAAGTTTGGTTCCAATAGTTCATGAATTTGGTGTTTAAGCAACAAAATTTTGATTTGGTTGCAAAATATTATTATACACAAGGATAATACCAATGAAAGTATTATTATAAGCAAAAAAAAAAAATTCTTACCTATAAAATTATCATCATAAGCAAAAAAAATTCTTTACATAAGCATTTTTCTAGTTAATAAAGATTTTTTTGTTGCTAATAAGGGTTGCCAAAGATGTATTTTATTATAATGATATAAGGGTTACCAAAAATGTATTTTCTTATAATAACATAAGTACTAATTAATTCCTCTATACTTATTACATGCAACATCAAGTTCAATGCATATAATGAAGGTAATTTTTTATTGTCAATAATGATGGTTTGTTGCAAATAATTGGTGGTTGAAGTTGAGTTTTTTCCGCCCTATTGTTCAGACAAGGGGTGGGAATTGGGGCGAGTCGACTAGTGACCCGGCTTTGACCCGACCTATTTTTGAATATTTTTTACCCGGTTTGGGGATGAGTTAAAAATTTTGACTCGAATTCAAACATAGGGTCGGGGTGGGTCGACCATGTTCTAACCCGAAGAGTCTGACCCGCCCCAAATATACTAATTTATTAAAAATTATAAGTCTATGTTTAAACATTATTTTTTTTTCAAAATACTCACTTTTTTATATTCAACTCTATCGACAATAGAAGAATCAATTTATTTAGAAAATAATATAAGAATCAATAAAAAGAATTTTTACATAAATAACTCTTATGCGTAATTATATATTAACTTATTTTAATAAACTTATACTATATTTTCAAATGTTTTGTTTTCTTAATAATGCGTTTTTTAATAATTAATGAAATATTGAAGCATATAATATTTAAATTTAGTATATATGTATACTTAGGTTTGATAGGTATATAAATTTTAAAAGTAACTTATTTGACCCGTATTTTTTAACCAACCCGCTATCCCGAAACCGATATGATACAAACCCGAAATTTATTCTAGAACTTATTTAAAAAAAAAAGTAAGGATCAAACCGACCTTGTCCCGACCCCATATAAAAGAGAATCAAACTCAATTTTTAAAAAATAATTTAAGGTTGGGCAAACCTTGACCCGGTATGGCCCGCCATGATTCCCACCTTAGTTCAGACCCAAGTGCTCCGTGATCACGTGACTTTGTACATGAAAACTGATATTGGTCGTCTGTGAAGACACCCTGCTAACTGCCTCTTCCTGAAAATCAATTCAAAGTGGACGCTATTAATGACCGATCCCTTGGGATGTTGCGAGGGGAACGATGGTACTATTATGCATCAATGCATCATTGACAGAGGCCTTTTAATTGGGAGCCGACACATCCAAAGGCTATTCTCCTTTTAAACGTCGTCGGATGTCAGGAAAACAAAACAGGCTAGCACAAAAAGGATGCGGATGGACGCAGGGCTAAAATACAAAGGATGCAGGCATGCAGACGCACCGTTCGACTTCGACCTCGTACATCCAACTTTCCAGTCCGGCGCTTGGGAAACTACGCTGCGAGGTGAGTGATAGGCCGGTACGTCGTGGCTACCGTCGGCAGCCTGTCTCGGTGCGTGCTGTGCTGGAGGGTAGCCAACTGGCCAGGCAGCTACCCTGGGTCACGTGTGGGTCCTATGAACTCGGGCGTGCGTTAACCATCGTTTTGAGCTGCTTGGGACTATCTGGTTGCGACTTGCAAAGTAAATCCCTGCGTAATAAATGAACTCACGTCAAAATCAAAGATGGGGGACCATCAAAGTGGGGGGCTAGCTGGAATATTCATATGGGGGGGCTAGCTGGGAAGAACTTGACAATATTCATATGGTACGATTAATGTACTTTCCCGGTTTGGGTGAGACACCACAACTTAATACAAAAAAAGGAAAAAAAACACGGTTAACGGCCACCGAAGAGATTAGTGGACGGATCAGGAGACTGAAATGAGAGGCCATCGAAGGTGGCGAACGTGGTATTGTGGAGTGGATATATGGCGGCCACTTTTTAGCTGAGTCGGTGGCGCAGTAGGCATTGAGAGAAGTTGGGAAGAAATTGGTGCTCGCGTTGTTGGTGGGGGAGATTCGAGGATAACGTAGATATGAATAAATAAAGGGCTCCAGCTTGTATGCAGCAACCGCTACGGAGCCCGATCGTATGCACCCGGGTGCATTCAGCCTCAGTCATTGCACTTATTTTTTTTTATTTTTTTTTGAAATTTTTTTCATGAAGCCGTTAATATAAGTTTATTTAACATATGTATCAATTTTTACTATTTTTGGAGATTTTTAGATATTTTTTTTAGATTTTTAAAAATCAGTGGCATTTTCCGTAATTTAAAATTACCGAAAATGCCACTTATTTTTAAAAATCTAAAAAAAATATCTAAAAGTCTCCAAAAATAGTAAAAATTGATACATATCTTAAATAAACCTAGATTAACCATTTTATGAAAAAAATTTCAAAAAAAAATAAAAAAAAATAGGTGCAATGCACCCGGGTGCATACGATTGGGTTCCAACGGGTACACCTCAGTTTTTTTTAAAAAAATAAAATAAAATTATGCAATCTTTTCGGCCTATTTCGATTACAACGTAAATTCCGCTCTATGACATAGCTAGGAAATTAAGTTTAGTATTTCCAAAAGAGAAAAAGCAAAATAAGTTTCATCGGATAAAATATAAATATTTGCGCAGACGACATCCTCATGTAATAAAGTTGTGTTAATATATATAGCTGTCTTGCTGGGAGCGTGGCACGTGTACGCGCCTTTTGATGGAAAGCAGCAAAGCACCGCTGGGTGGATTGCATGGTGGTGTTTGACGTCTCCGCAAGTCTGCATATATGCTTCGACTCCCGTGTCCACCAAGAAAACCAGTCTGATCTGATGTCGGAACGAGAGAAGTTTTTGCATGTGGGTACCTCAAATTTATAAATTTTGCATTTTTAATTTTACTTTTACCCTCGTGTTTACTACAGATATCCTTAAGTTTCAAAATTTTAAAGGCATAGTCCCTTTGATTAAATGAAGCCCGCCGTGTGCGCTTATAGCGAATAATGATCCTATGCAAACGTTTACCCTACTTTCTTCTCTGGTTTGATTATAAGGAAAAGAATATTTTGAGCAGTAATATTTCAGCGCGTGCATTCAGGACCTTAGATGGGCATTTTGATCTGGGTCAATTTTGGTTGGTTGGGGTGATAACGTTTCATCTGGCCTTAGCAGTCAAATTTTTGCAATTAAGAGAAGCGAAATTACAATTGGAAGTTCGGAGCTCGGATTCTTTCGGGTGAGATAGCCTGAGGAGAGGGTTTTTTTCTTAATTAAAAAAATGTTGTAATAAAAAATTGCTTGGTACGTGTTGGTAAGGTTATTTGAAAAGTTCTTTTAATAATAGCGTTTGGCCTAAATATTAAAAGTGTTTTGAAGCAAATAAAATTGCCAAAAGGAACATACGAAAGTGATTTAAAATTTAAGCTATTTTATACTGGAAATATTTTTTATTATGCATTATTAATTACATATTTTGTAAAATCGGGGATAAAATTAAAAATATGTCTACATTAGTAGTATTTAAAACTGTAATTTTATTACATAAAGCATTTAAATAATGCAAAATTCTAAAATAGTTTTATTTTTCTAACAAATAATTAGATCACATTGTGGGTGTGATTGAAAAGTCATCAAACTTTTGATAAAAAAAATTTGGTATAAAAATTTTTAAAATAAAAAAAAATGATGTGATATGACATGAATAATGATGAGAAGTAAAGATAATAAAATTGAAACTGATAGTTTAGATATATGGGTAGTTATAAAAATGATTGATAAGGAGGGTAGTTAGATAGAAAGAAGTAAAATAATAATCGATAATGAGATTGTTGTAAAAGTTAAAAAGTTTTATATTGAAAAGTTTTCAAGGTAAACAAACACCCCTACATTTAAAGCATAGAATTTTAGTGCAGTAACAAGTCTAAATTTTTAAAAATTTTATCCTATTGAATTTTATAGTATTTTAAGTTTTGTAAATTTCCTAAGAATATTTTTTATAAATTCACTAATAGATTAATAAATTTAGAGGTGAGATTTTAATAATAATTTTTATTACGAATTCAATAAATTATATTAATTATCCAAGTTCTCTATTTTAGACATAGTGATGTACGTGAATGGACAACCATTGATCAAAATTAAAAAAATAGGCAAGTGACGTCACCCAGATAATTATAAGTTTTCTAAAAATTTTAATCTGATATCTCTTTTTTTTTCTAATCTTATCGGATGTGATTTTGGAGGTTAAAAATTAAAAAACAAACCCGACATGTAACTAATAATTACTATATATGACTTTTTATTAAAATATTAATAAGCTACAAGCTATCATCTCTTATATATAAAATGAAAAAAATCTAAAAAGTATTTATACGTGCTTGTTAAAATATAGTATTTATTTTATTATTTATAAATAATATTGAAGCAGATTTATCTTTTTTAAGCGTTAAAGGATAATTTTATCTTTTCAAATTAATTACAACGTTGGGCTTTTAATTTTGCGCTTCATTTAAATCGGGGATTTCAGCATGGAGATTTGAAATTTTAATTCGATACTTTTAGCCAAACATTTAAAAAATGCATTTCAACCTAAATAAGGGAGATAAAACCCTCGAAAAGCCTGGCAAAACAGGCACGTTGTAAATTTTTGAACTGAAGCGAAACTCTAGCTAGGGTACAAATGATTAAATGCTCTCGCAGGAAAGCCAGCCGATTTTCATACTATTTCCGTCATTTTTCTCCAACGCGACAACTTTAATTTTATTTCTAGTTATTATATCACTAAGCTGGCAGAAGTATGTATAGGACTACAAGTGTTATGACAATGAGGTCCAAAGTTCGCAGCTGAGCAGAGGTGGTGACCTCACTACCCCATCCATAGAGTACTCAGACACCTAGTCATATAAGGTCAGCAGCCGGATAAAAAAAATAAAAAAAATAAAATGTATGATTAATTTGTAAAATTATTCATATAGTTTAACCATAATTATAAATATACATATGTCTAATTATTATTTTAAATATGCTCACATTGTCATGACTTTATTACTATGTTGTGTGAGTATATTTGTGAATGTATACAACCCATGTGGGTGAATTTATAAAATTAAATATCCTCATTTAGTTTTTGAAATTACAAATATCTTGACATAGTTTGCATACGTTTAGAAATATAGTCATATTGTGACAATATTGATACATTTGCAATTATAGTCAAATTATATAAGGTCAGTTGTAATTTCTAAAACTATGCGGACATATTTACAATTATGGTAAAATTACATACATATACGATATATTTATAATTACCCTGAAATATATTAAAATATTATAATTCCTCTTTTGGGTTCAATTTGTCTAGCACAGCTATATATGGCTTCCTCGTATACTATCAGTTCAGGAATGCTTTTATTAAACTCCCTCTTTATGTAACCCTATCCATTTTTAACATCCAAATGGTTGATAAAAATTTACCCAATTGATCATGTTTAGCATCATTTATATTATTATGAAAACTCTTTTATTTGTCTAATATTATTGTATATGAAATTCCTTCTTCATGTAACCTCATCCGTTTTTAACATCTAGATAGTCGATAAAAAATCCAAGTCATCTATTGTATTTAGCATCACCTATATTATCATGAAAATTCTTTCATTTATTTAATATTATTGTTATGGGCCCCATCTATAAATATGTAAAATGAACGTAATAAAATGATTTAATACGAAATATCAAATTTTAATTAGTATTTTTAACATCTAAACTAACTAAAATATTACTAGTATATGGATAAATGATTCTTAAAATATTACTGCATTCCAATACATACATGAATAGATCTAAGTATTTTTTCTAATTTACTCATAAATGTACTTTTTTTTGAGCAAATATGGACTAAGTACATAATGAATTTGGATGAAACTTAATCTTTTAACTAAATAAATGATGTTAAATATAATGAATGAATTTAATTTTCTATCAAGTACTAATATTTTAAAATTTGAAGAGATTACATGTAACCGCTTACGGTCCCCTTATCAGTTTTTGTATGAAAGTAATGAAAGCAGTTTATGTATGAAGAAGGAAAGAAATCATGAAAGTTAAGCAACAAAACGAGAGGATTTAGTGGCTCGGTGCGGCGAACTGTGAGTGAAAATAACGATGGCAGGGGCAGGTCCCAGCCAACATATAATTATATATCCCCGGCCGTCGTTCTAAAATTCTCTTTTGCTGATTGTAATTTTTTTATTATCATATATTTACAACTCATTCCAAAATCACATTATAGAAGCTACACTACTAATGTTAATATAAATAGGAGGCAAAAACTTCCCTCAAACTTCGAACCCCGGTCAGCCCAAGACAGTTTGGGATGACTGATGAGCATTAGTAGCACTATCGCCCTGAGCTCTTGCCACTTGTAATTTTAATATGGCGTGTAGTCAATCTGTGCTTAGTCTTTCTGTAAAATATCTATTTTAATTAATTTTTTATTAATATAATTTTTATTCTGCTAAAATTTTCCTTTTTTGTTATTTAGAATTAGCAAGATTTATTCATATTATCATTATTCTGTTTTTGTTTATTCATCTTCGTTGTCAGTTTGTATATCTGACTTTTCCCAATATGGGTTTTGCACGCTTTTGAAATGGTGCGCCGACATATAGAGCCAAACGTAATAATGAGCCACTCCAAAGTGAACATGCATTATTAATAGAGTAGGATGTTGGCGGTGAAATAATAACTTGGGAATATAATCACTACGCCATAGAAAGAAAATTCACTACATATACACGCTACAAATGATATATATTTTGATAAATTAATGACCAGAGTACTACAATCACTGACATCCTATATAAGATATTCTACTTCATATATGAATGATTATTATCATTCTACACAATAATGCTGTTCCTTAATTATGTGGGAAATGATGAAATACAAGAACTAATGATGTGGGGTAATCTAACATTCATGTGCTAGGATCATGTATTATACGCTTGATGAGTACAATATTCTTTCACTACTGTCTTTGATCATTTATGATCGAGGGTGGTATGGACGGGACTTTTACGGGTGGGACTCTGGGCCTACATCAGACAGACTTGACACGCTTACAATCATTTGGCTTGAGCCTCTTTCAGTGACTTACCTTTTCTTTTACCACTTTGAAGGTGCAATTGGAGGTGGTGATTACAAAATATGTAACTCCAGTAAATTTTAAGATTTTGAAGATTGAGAGAAAATTTATCTATTTATTATATTAAATATCATTTGTATAGTTAAGAGACTAAGTTGTAAATTAAAAAAATTACGTAAATCCATTTATATATGTATTAAAATATAGTAATATTATATAAAATTATTTATCCACATAATAGTAATATCTTAGATGGTTTAGATATTAAAAATACTACTTAAAATTGATATTTAACATTCGATTATTTTATTACATGGATTTTATATGTTTGTAGATGAGGCCCATCTATAGTGATACTAGACAAATAAAAGAATTTTCATAATAATATAAACGATGTTAAATGCAATATACGAAATGAATTTTTTATCAAATATCTAGTTATTAAAAAGAAGAATGATCCTGTTAGCCCGGATTAAGCAAATGTTTCGCTTAGCCCACCTCAAAAAATCCATTTACAATAACTTTTGTTTTTTTTTTTGCTTTTTTCTTCATACACTTGTTTATTTAAATGTGTTTAAAGTATAAATCAAGTTTTATCATTTTTGAATATGTGTATATATTTTTAAAAAATTTTAAAGGTACGAGTATTTTAAATATATATACACAGATGTTTGAAAATCTCAAAAAATATATAAACATATTCGAAAATGGTAAAAACTTAGTTTATATGCTAAATACACTTAGATAAATAAGTGTACAAAAAATTATTATAAATAGATTTTTTGAAATGGGTTAAACGAAATATTTGCTTAGTCCGAGCTAACAGGACCACTCCTCCTTTGAAAATAGAGAAGTTATATACAAGAGGGATTTCGTGGAAGCAGTGCCATATAAAATATCTCTTTAAGGTTTATTTTTTAAATAACTTCAAATATCCCTTTGTTACAAATGCCCTGAAAATTTTATTTGAAAACTTAGAGCCAAAGAATTCTTAAATTTACAATTTCGTTACGTTTAATTGATATGATGATAAAAGAAATTTTAATTTTTTTGGATCCATGAAATTTTAATTTATTTGTTAGAATTTAAAATAGATATAAATATAGATACAGAAAGTTAGGATGATTGGCGCGTATAATTAAGTCTTTTAATTTTATGATACATGTCACGTACATGGAAAATGATAATTATAACTAAATATTAACGTAAAACACTCAATTCATAGCTAGCGTAGAAAACTAATAAAAATATAGTTTTTATTTTTTATTTATTAATTAACCTTTTGATTAATTAAGGAAGAGCAAATAAGTGTCATGCACATGTTATCTAATTGATATATGTATATGAAGAATAGCTTTGCCCTTATTATTATTATCATTTTTTTTTTCATCGTTTTGAGACCCAATCGATCCAAAACATTCCCCATTGCAATAACTGTTTATATATGAAGCTAAGTTTTTGCAAGGAAATTTAATAGTGTGTTTAGCAATTAAAAAAATTTTAAAGTTAAAATTTTTCACTCTTCATAATATCTCATTTTAAAATTATTTCTTTATATCTGTATTTTCTAATCATTTCTACATAACTTCTCGTATAACTAATCTATTTATTTTAATCTTATTCTTTTTATATCATATCATATTATTTTGTACCAATTTAATAACTTTTACACGAAAAGATTTTCATCTAAAATTTTTATCACTTCACAGACACATTCAAATTTATCTATATCTAATATTCAATGCCACAAAGATATCACACTCTTATTGTTAGAATACTATGGCAGTTAAAATTGCTATTATTATTATTTATAGACTATGACTGTATTATATATTAATTTTGGCTGTATGTATAAAAACTAGCGGGATTTGATCAAGTGTGACCACTTACATATTCGCAATCAAACTGATATATGTAGTCAAATAAACATCATATTCAGTAAAAAAAAAAAAAAAAAGGTGCTCATCGATGAATACAAAAATCCACACAGTGTAAATGCATAAGATTGGAAATTTAACAGGAACATGATAACTGTTATACTTTCTTAATTTTTAACTAATTACCAACAGTTTAATGCGTTAACGTGGACGTCGTGGGTTCCACTTCTTCACACACATAATTAATTACAACGGTGATAATCTCTCCTGCAGAGCTACACCCGCCCTTTTAGAAAACGCATGGATTAGAAATGATTTTTGAGTTTCTCTCATTGTTGTCCAATTTACACTCGATAACATAAACCTAATCAATAGAAATGTATGATGAGTTTATGTTTGCACCTCCGTTTCTATGCTACTCTTGAGCAATCATTGAAGTTAAAAAAAAAAAAAAAATTAAATAAATGAAGCAAGGAACGAGCACGAGAAGGTAAACTCTTAGTATAAATAGTTATTTGATCATTAATTGTTTATATAAATTGTTTTGAGGTCAGAATGTCTACTATAAATATTACAAAAATTTTAATTTTTGGCAACGAAAATTTTCTTGGAAAAGGTTGAAAATCGGTTGTTAAAGAAAAACTTGTTTGCTAATAATTTATTACATATTTCATATAGCAACGATTAAGAAGAAATTTAATTGCCAATAATTAATATTTTTATTTAGATAACTTCTAATTGCTAATAATTAATATTTTTGTATTTAGACAATCAAGTTTTGATTTAGTTGCTAAAGTATTATTATAAGCAAGGAAAATATTTCTTTCCTATGAAAGCATCATCAAAAGTAAGAAAATTTTTCTTCTTGCATATGAAAGCATCATCATAGGCATAAAAATTTTTCCATACATGTGCATCTTCCTTGCTAATAAAAATTGCAAAAAATGTATTTTCTTTTAGTGACAAAATGGTTTTAAATTTTAACAACAAAATTCTTTTAAATCTCGCTACCAATAGTCTATTGCAGATACCCTTAACTTTGATTATCGGCAGTGTGATTGAATCTTCAACAACATTGCCAAATGCTAGTTATCAGCGTTATTGTCAAAAATAAAATTGGTCGCAATATAATGGTTGTGCTCTGATAGCAATAGCAACACCATTTCTCTCCTTTCTTTTGTATATTCCATACCTGACCATTCTTTTTGGCGACGTTGGCAGTACCGCTGGTGGCATGGATTCGAACCTCATTTCCTACAGTGATAGTATTTGGTTTCCCCCTTAATAATAGATAGTGTGTGGTCTCTCATATGAATAGGTGGAAGTTTTTTGTCTCCGTTATAAATTGTAAGAACTTATCCCTGGCTACTGTGTAGAATTATTAAGCTTGATTGTTATATTTTTATATATACACATCATGACAAGTCATGTTATATTTAATCATATTCATAACTATCACACAATGAAGAAACCGTAAATACCTCCACCAAACAAAGGAAACAGAAAAGTTCTCACATCACCTAAATGGGAGAGGGAGAGTCTAACTCATAACCAGCCAATAATGGATAAACATGAGTTATCACCAAAATACACCCTTGGTGGTGAGCTTAATTGTAATATTAGATTAGTTGTAATTTGTATCACTAACTAAAAAACATTATGCATGCATGCTGGCTCGATTCATGACGAGTTTAATTGGTTTCAAATTTAAAAAAAAAAAAATCTTAAAATCAGGAATTCAGAAGTGGCTGAGAGCAACTCAAAAAGATATTACCTCGTATACCTTAATTACTTGCGTTGATAGAAATGTGACATCCAATGTCTTCAATACAGTACTGATATGATAAATAAATAAAAAACTTTTGTTTGCTAAGAGAGGTTGATCAGCTGTTGACCTTTATTTGGAGGCTACTCATGGTGAGGATTCTTGAGACACAATTCATGGAGCCAATCAAAAGAATCTAATAATTGGAATGGATTATGAATGGAGGTGCAGATTCAATCTCTCTGCCAATTCAGGTTCCCGCGTGCACTCTTTCCTATGAATTAGCCTAATTGGAAGGGAGAAACGGCCACCCCTCACTCGAGTCCCATGGTTAGTTAGCAACGTGTTTACCGGCCCATTTCTCTCAAACCTCTTAATTATAGGATTATGATTCTCCTTGTCCGACGGATAGGCCTTTTTTTAAAAAAATTTCTAATGAAGATATAGGCTCAAGCATATTCAATCCACATATTAAATTTTTATAATTTTGAATCATGTATATATTTTTCTGGATTTTAAAAATAAACAGTTTTTAGGTTTTTGAGTAATTTTATTCTCCTAATTCTTTGATTTTTGAAATTTAGAAAAATATATACAATTCAACAATTGTAAATTTTAATATATAATTTAAAAGGTACTTTAGCACTCATTTTTATAAAAAATTAAAAATATATAAATGCACCTTGGTTGATAAGGTAATTATGTTTATATACGTGCACTACAAGAAAATACTTTTTTGCAATTTTTAATAATCAAGGAAAATCTTTACCAGCAAGAAAAAAATTTCTTCATTATGGTAATATTATCATAGGGAAAATTTTCTTACTTATAATGATATTATGGTAACAAAATCAAAATTCCTTTTCTTAAACACAAAAAATTATAAACTATTGGTGACTAACTCTCTTCTTAATGATTGCTATATGGAATATGCTATAAACTATTAGTAAATAAATTTTCTTTAACAATTTTTGATGGGTATATATTACATCATCTCAATCAATATTACATTTTAAACCTAGACACATTCATACATTTTTTTGACAATGTTCTACGAATATCTTATTAACTTTTAATTTTTCTAAATATCCGAGTCGATAGATGCTCTCATAGAAATTAAGGAAAATAATATCATCATGAATTCCTCATACAAAGTAGGACTGACAAGAGTTGAACCCAAGTCACCTAGCACGTGAGGCATAACTTGATACCATTAAAGCCACAATGTCATTTTCTTTAACAATTAATTTTTAGCCTTTTGCAAAGAAATTTTCTTTGCCAAAAATCAAAATTTTTATAGTGCTTGTAGAAAATTTCTCAGAATTAAAACATTATTTTTTTATTAGTATATATTTACATTCATCTCAATTGATATTACAATTAACTATTGAGATATTCTTATAAGTGATTTCAATATAGAAACACCTTTGCTCCACTAATATTAAACTCTTACAATTTGAAGAGACTTATATTAAACTTCACCACTTGGGAAGAGGATAAAACATGAAGACTGATGTCAAGACTTATCACCCAACCTATTCCAAATAAGACCGGAGTGTTTACCATCGGGTGAAGCTCGACGGCCAAACACAACGAATCAAAATCCATGTCTATCAGAAGTTCTCTTTTTTAATGTGAGGCCCATCTTATCCACCGATCTGATTAATTTTCTGGACACACGCCAACTCGAAAATAACAACAAAACTTTGTCGTGTTGCTTGTAGCTCTGTTGCCAGCACGAGTTGGCTGCCACTGCTTGCTTCTTATCCAAACGCAAAGCGCTTCTTTAAAAAACATTATTTTTTGACCTTCAACAAAGGTTGAACTCAACAACTTGTTAACAACCATTATGGAACCTTAGTTTGAATGTAAAACCCGTAGTAGTATTTGAGAGATTCTCTTTATATATATACATAGAAGCAGGACCGTGTGAGTATATATATAGGACTGATCATCTGGGCCAGGCTAAGTAAATATTTGGCCCACTTCAAAAAATATATTTTCAATAATTTCTTTATTTTTTCTGATGGACCCCACATGATGATCAACTTATAATCTACTCCACCAATTATATTTAAAATAATGCATTCTATTACCATATCAATTTTTATCCCAATCGAATATGTGTATGTACTTCATCTAAAAATAGCACAAATTCAACATAATAAAATATTTTAATATAAATAACAACTTTAAAATAGTTTTTTAACATCTAAACTGTCTAAAGTATGATTTATATATGGATAAATAATTATATAAAATTTCATTGCATTTTAATATGTGTGAGGCCCATTTTTGAGCAATTGCACCGCTGTTCCGGTGCAATGATGCTGCAAGCTCTCATATATATATATACACACACAGAGCATGAGAAAATGCCCCTGACCTAAGCTTTTAGCAACAATTTTTGTTTGTTGGTAAAAAAGTAGATAATTCAGGCTATTTAACCTCTTCCAATGGACTTTTTGGTCCGTTCTCTGTGACTTGCTCTCAATAACAACGCTTTATCAAAGAATTCTTCCTTGTTGGTTCGTCATTGTAATCTCGTTGCAAAAGGGTATTAATAAAAATAGGGTGAATTCGTACTCATTAATTTTGTCCTAATTTCAATTGTAAGTAAAAATTTCAAAAATTACTCTTATACCCAAGCCATCACCAACAATCAGTTAATTTAAAAATGTGATTTTTAATGATATGTTAATTTTTAAATACCCAAAGCGCCCACTCGTCAACTTGCAACAACAATGATTAGGAAGATTCTTCTTCTATTATCCAGATACATCGGCAAGGATGTGCCATTGGTGATTTCAGATGGTGCTAAAAAATTTTCAGTCTAGATTCGGACGGTCTTCTCACTTCCAGGTCGGAGTTGGCCTCTACTCTCGTTAGATTTATCATCTAACCACAGCAATCTCATAAAATGGGCTGCCTATTTTTCTAGACAAACGCTGGATTAACGAATTCGCCAAGGATGACAACAACAAGGAGGTAAACGATAAAGAGGAGGGAGCTACTAGATCTGGGAATGTCAACAATCAATTTTTTTTCTGATGGATGACGGCTAGATGGCAATTGATTTCACCAGCTTGGATTTTGAAAGAACGCTATCATGGTGATTGGCGACGAAAATGCGAGGAAGATGCAAACAAGAGGGGATATGTCGGCATAGTGGAGGTGATATTAGGGGGGTGACCGGTGCTGCCAGCCAATAATCAATTCTTGGATTTAGCAGAGGGAATTGCTGAATTTCATGGCTGCCATGCCATGATTTGCATCTTGCGGGCCTCAAAAATTGAAGTGTAATCTCGTAGAAGGTTGCCACATTAGCCATTAAAATTGCCAATCGCCCTCGTTCTGTCAACAAAAATCCAAATTTAGCAAAGGCCTTTTCCATCATCCTCATCAACTATAAAAGCAGCCAATCCATGATCATGTCAAACTCCTTTGAATTAGCCCCGGCTAGTGGTAGTCTTCTGCATTAATTTCTACCGCCTCTCGTTTTTTTCTCATTGTTCTTCTCAAATTTGGTGTCTTCAATTGGCATTTGCGTCATTTTGGCACGTGGGTTAACTACCATTTAACATGTACCGAAAGACGGACGCCAATCGTATGCGCTCGGGAGCATGCAGCGCTCAATGCTCCCGAGCGCATACACTCATTTTTTTATTTTTTTTTATAAAAATATTAATATAAGTGTATTTAACATCTTTGTAAATTTTTACCATTTTTGGAGTATTTTAGATATTTATTTTTTATTTTTGAAAATCAGTGGGATTTTAGGTAATTTACCTAAAATGCCACCTATTTTTAAAAATAAAAAATAAATATCTAAAATACTTCAAAAATGGTAAAAATTTATACACATATTAAATACATATAGATTAACAATATTGTAAAAAAATTTAAAAAAAAAATAGGTGTATGCGCCCAGGAGCATTGAGTGTTGCATGCTCCCAGGCGCATACAATCGGCGTCCCAGAAGGACATGGGTATTATTGGTATTTTAGTTAATATTCCCAGGCGCGAAAGTAATTTTTGGAAGTTCGTGGATATGTATGCAGATAAGATAAATTTTGTGAATATATTTGAAATATGTCCTAAAAATTGTATGAACATTTGTTGCACTTAAAGTTGTGCGGTTCCTCTCTCAGGAAAAAAAAAAAAAAAAAATTGTGTGGTTCACTTCACTTAACCGTCCATTAGTTCTGACTTCTGATAAGGGTAGATAATTGAGTTTTTGGGATGCTAGGGTACGCCATATTGCACCCTGATAAGGAAGTTATTGGGATGCTAGAAGAAAATCTACTGAGGCTTGCACAAGGATTAAAAAAAGCAATAAATAAATAGAATATATATTATTTTCTGCGGCTGGCCGTATAAGAAGCGGATACATTACATTTTACCAAGAGCACACCTTATAATACGCGAAAATAATACAACAACAAAATCTGCATAGCTGCTACGTGGAAAAATAAATATTACCTAGTCAAGAAGTTTATATATAATGTACCGGGATTAGTAATATATGTGGATGTGAATGATTCTGATCGAGATGCATTCAAGGTGCGTTATAACCAGTGATGAGTAATATCAATTTACGCGTTCTTGCTAGTGTACGTATATCAATTATCACGCTCAACCGGAGTAGCGGATGTCTTTAATTCGTACCCTAAGTATTGCAGCTCAAATTCCAGCCATCTTATCAGCACTTGCACGGCCAAGTGATTTGACACATTGGGTGTGAATGAAGTCCAACTGTCGTTTCGGGCTGAACAAATCATTTCTACTGGTGTGTTCGGCGATTTATAAAAAATGTTATTTTTTAATTATTTTTTCATATTTTCCTATACAACTATTCTACTTTTCAATCATTTTTACACAACTATTCACACAACTAATCTATCTATTTTAACTTTATCTTCTTTATTACTCATCATTATCCTTACCATATCACATCATTTAACAACTTTTACTCTCCAAAATTTTTCATCAAAAGTTTTATTCATTACCAAACACATCCCACGTCAAAAAACAAATTTTCAATTCTAAAAAAAAAAAATAATAATTCTAGCCATCCTCTTCCCATCTTTGTGCTAGAATTTAGGTAAACGCATTCGATTCAAAATTTTATTATTATTATTATTGTTGTTGTTATTTTGATTAGCAGTTCAAAAATTTATTAGCGCATACTTGGAAAGCAATTTCAATGGATCACCCACGGCTACAGGGCCTTTGCTTCAATGGCACGGCATTTCGCCCTTTACACTGGCGATCTCATGTCGAGGCTCCGCAGCAGCAGAAACTCGGGTGATGAGTGTGGTATTCTTCTTTCCAAAATTTCTGTGAGTACCCATAAGAAAAATGCTCACCCACGGAATCTGGTAGAGCTGAAAATACAATTTCCCGTTAAAAAACAGAGATCTCAGTCTCTTGGAACGAAGAATGGGAAAGAAAGGCATCCCGAAGTGGGAGACAAGTCCTGTGTTTTGGAAGGTCAAAAGCAAAGAAGAAAAGGGACCTCTAAGCACGAAAAGTAGCGTATGCTATTATCAAAATGGGTGATGATTCGATGGGTACACACGTACTAAGCCTTAATACACATGTTGTTTTTAGTTTTCTTTTTGTTTTCATTTTTACATGTGTCTATGTACGTATTTTCATACATGTTCACTGGCATTTAACATTAAATGAGGACGAAATTAGTTGTTACTACTTAGATGATGAAGTGGTGGGCCACAATAAAATTAGCCGCATCCGGTGGCCGGTTATTACTTATTAGCGGTCATCACAATTTTGTCTGATGTGGCACACATTCCACGTGGATGGCGCTCCTTTTCTAAGAGGCTTGATTTTCAAGATGGAGCAACAAGATACTGAGAATCCCATGGGTGGATGCCAAATTTTCATCTAACTGGCTATACGTCCGCATTTCTCTTACTTAGCTCATTGCCGTTGATCGCAAATCCGCAATGCAATTTTGACCCTGATTGTCCAATTGTGGAGCAGATCTTCTCTGAATTCTGATTTAGCCCAAACTTGCCCAATATTGCATTTTATATCAAAACAAGAAGCATCATAATTCCATGCTGACATCATCTGCCCTCTGTTGAAGAACCCTAATTTTGTTACAGTAATATCCTAGATTTAATTTTGTTACAGTAATTTAGCTAGGTAACCCTCTAGATCAAGTAAATGTCTATATTCTTTTTTGTACAAAATTGATTTAAAAAATGTTAGTGAATTACTATACACTCTTGAAAGAGTTTATGTATTGTCTTGGTCCAAGTAAGTATATCATCACAATTATTTTTGGTATAACAGCTAAATATAATAAATGACCTAAATTATGGGAAATCATTACGACGAGTCCACATATAAAAGAAAAATACGGATGTTAAAGTGCCCACTGGCATGCAGCATTCAATTATTTTACCAAACAAGGGAGTATTAAAGCCTCGAGAAATACTGGTCTTAAAAAAGTCTGTTGGCTTTTGATATTTGTCACCAATTATTTGGGTCCACAAGTGTACAGTCCGGATTTCAAGCTCTACTTATCCATTTTCTTTTCGAGTTATAGAGGTTGACAGTATTTATTTAATGGGTTCGACGTGCAGCGTACCCACTTTGAAATAATGATTCGAGTTATTACGCCTCTCTCATTTGAGAATGGGGCCTTTACTTAGCTTAATTTCGTTATAAATGCCCATAAATAAAAGATCCCAACCATTAAAAATGTGAAGCATATAATTATTATGTCAGTACATAAAATTATTTTCATTTACTTGCAAAACGAACCAGACATATGTAAAAAGAATATGTGTGCTTGATTTCTTTGTTGGGCCGTCCAAATTTTTTACGGGAGATGTGGCGGACAGTCAAGTGACTGCACCTCATACACACGTGCCACATGCGTTTCTTGATCTGCGCATCCAATCTCGTGAGTAGCACGGAAGGACTAAATAATAATTACCTAAATAGTAAACGCCCAAAAGGAGAAAAAAGGGCCGAAAAGAAAAGATCATTTTTGACTGGCCTTTTCTTTCCATGGATGATGAGTTCTCGAGCCAAGAAACGGGTGCGGGGCCCATCCATCCATCATCCGCACCGTTGATCTCACGCCCCTGAAAAAAGCAAAATTCCAATGCAAAAAGAATATCGCCAGCAACAAATCTCGGCGCTTTCTTCGATGAACGGCACATCAACCGTCCATCACTTCGAGTGGGAAGCAACGGCGATGATGTCGATAGCCGATAAAGATGGGTCCCATCGGTCCGAAACGAGAGCCCGAGCATCAAGCACGTGGTGATACACGGGCGGAGCAGAGCTTCGGGAATTCGGACGTATAAAAAGGTGGTGCTGGCTGTATATATAAAAGCATGTACAATGATCGTTGCTTTCTCTTGCCAATTCTTTCTACTGCTGCTGCTGCTGCTGCTACTTCTCGGCCCGGATAGCAAATGGCATCGGCTCTTAAACCGTAGTTTTCCGATGGTGTGCAAGAACTTCAAGCTCGGCTTCTGGGCCTTCCTTTTCTTCGTGCTCCTCCTTATCTCCTCCGCTTTCTTCCACTGCTCCGCCGTCGCCCACCAGGTCAGATCAGCCAGCAGGGCGAACGATCGTTCGCGCGTCGCAAGGAGGTTTTCGGCGTACAAGATCAGGAACGCGAGGCAGGCGCCGTTCTTGCGGGACGAAGATCGCGAAGGAAACGCTTTCAGGAAGAGGAAGAAGAAGACGCGGGACATCGATCCAAGGTCTTTCTCGGCCATGCTTCCTAAGGGTTTCGTGCCGCCGTCGGGATCGTCGCCCTGCCATAACGACGCCCCTGAATCGGAATCGATCGACTTCTATTGTGACTACTCGAACCCGTAGAGCTCCCTCTCTAGCTCTCTCGCTCTTTCTGTAGAGGATAGCTTCTATACTGGATAAGAATTAGGAGATGATGATGTTTAGATCTTGAGAGGTTCTTTTTTTCTTTTTTTTTTCAATTTTTTTCTTTTTTTTTAGTTGGAGCTGATGATGAAAAGGTTTGATATGGTGAGGGTTTTTTACTGATGTTCTTTGGCTGTTGTTGTTCTTTGAATTTGTAAAGGAAACTTGAAATTTGTTGAACATGTAGCTATTGAAATAAGAGAGATATGATGATGGGGTTGTGAATTTGTTCTTCAATAAAAATATCTCATTCCCTTCTTGAATTCTTCAAAAAAAAAAAAAAAGTTTAGGAAATGGTTTCCTGATCATTATATAATCAATACATCATTTGGAAATATTGATTAAAGCAACCATTTTAGTGTGTGAACTTTATCTTTTTCAAAGAAAAAAATTGAAAAATAAAATGCTGCATTTTTCTGCACATATTTTCTCCAATTTCTACGAGAAAAGAAAACTAACATTTACCAAGCTTCCAAAATTACAGAATCCGATTTGACGTGGGGATCCAAGGTGTCAGTTAGTCAAAACAACAGGGCATGAAAAAAATAGCTTTTTGGACACCCCGTTTCATCTCAGTTGACAAAATGCATTAATCTGCCTTGATGGTTCTTCATGGGTATAAATTTTTCTTTACTTTCTCATTAATTTTTTAAAGTACTGCTTTTGCGGAATGTGTGGCATGTTGGCAATTGGCATGTGGGTTTGCATCGTTCGGGGATTTTTTTTTTTTTTTCTTTTTCTTTTCTTCTTCTTTTTTTTTGTTTTTACCTTGGTTGATTGTAGAGATTTACGTAGCGTATACTCCATGCATGCAGCATGAGCGCCCCAAACGATGTATTGTTCCAAGGACTACACTGACATGTGGATCACGTCATATGATGCAAATGCCTGCTGTGCCGTTGAAAACTCCGTCTAAATGACGACGGACGGTTGAAATGGTCAGACATAGAAATTAACATCTTCATGCCCTGCCATCAATTCCAGTCAATCTAGTTCAAGTCCATCAAACCTACTTTTGGATCTTTGATAAAGTCCGTTGATACATCTGTTTAACAACATCAAAACTTGTTATATTTATTAATTCATTTTTAGATGAATTTAAAATACATTTCGTTCCAATCAAGTTTAATTAAATTTAGTCCACCTCAGTCAAACTCATACAACCGCTCTTGTAAAAATCCAAGAAACACAAATTTACAATTTAACCCCTCCCTTTCAAATGCCTTAAAGGCGCGTGTAGTGCGGTGGGATTTTTTTTCACCCGACCCTATTAATTTGCCGCCTAAAACTAAGTGGGACGCACAAAATTTCAAATCTTAGTCCATATATCAAACAAGCTAGCCGCACGAAAGGAACATTGCCCAGATGCGGGCCATCATCGATACTTCGTATATACTGATTGGTCCATCTAAACCGTTCCCATAATGTCATCGCTTAAATAAGTAGATTTCTTTTCAGCATAAAACCAGGACGGATGATGACAAAAATTAGTATTATTGGAACCAGTTTATGTCAAGTAAAAGGTTCGTAATTTTTTAGCAGAATTAATTTCCTTTCGAGATAGTCAAGGGGTGACTTTTTTTTTAGATAGATTTCTTTCTTCTTCTTCTTTTCAATGGCGGGTGACTTTTAGTTTTGGAAGGATGATTATTTTTTCTTTTATATTGAAACTGACAAGACCTGCAGAATGGAAAAGTTTGCATGCCACACTGACAGCAGGGTGTCCCCAAGAACCGGGCGCTTCGTTGGCCTCATGTATAAAAAGCAGGTGTTGTATAGAATTTCAGATCCGTATTCGATTCTCCATATTTCTGTCTGGACGGATAAAATCTACATTTTCGCACCACACCCGTCTCCGGCAGCGTGTACAAACTGTACCAGATGCTTCTGGTGCCGATGAACTACGTTCGGATGCTTTTTACGTGGATTTTTTTGTTCCAAACGCTTCAAGGCACTTTTGGCTGCACCCTTCGCTCTGCAAAAGGTGGCTCTTTCTAATCAAAGGATGGGTTCCATCAAAGCTGCGTGAAGCCACTCATTATGGAGATTTTTTTAGTAAGGTTTTAATGCATCTTGATGCATTTTACAAAACTCTATTTTTTTAAATATTTTTTTTTGAAAATCCTTTTATAAAGTATTAACTTAGAGTTTTATTATTTTTGAAGATATATAAATATATTTATTTAATTTTTTAAAAGGGTATTTTAGTCATTTAAAAATGACTAAAACCTCCCCTATTTTAAAAAATTAAAAAATATATATACACATATTCGAAAATGATAAAATTTGATTTATAAAATGCATTGAAATTTTTTTTTTCCTCTTCAACAAAAAAAATCTTCTACATGATATGCATGGTTATCATTTACAGCTACATTGAACTGAAGCTAAATATTAGCTATATACTATACATTGTAATATTGCTCTTCCATGATATACATCTGTGTCTGAATTATTCTAGCTAGCCTTTCAATTCAATTACAGGAAGAAACCTTCAGTGCCACAGATGTTAATAAATGTAGCCATGTTTTGGCTACATATGAATTAGAATTAGTTGTGTATATATCAATTTGGTCAAAACTATTTATTTTACTATCTAATGGTGATGACACACAATCAAACAATTGCAATCAAATATTAAATAATCTTCAATTATTTACATTTACTTGCAAATAATAATGGTTATCGAATTCAGCTCCAAAAAAATAATGGCTATTGAATTATAAGTAAATAATATTACAATTTCGTTGCTTATAATCAGATGCAAGTAAAATGGAAATCTGGCTGTGAAAAGGTGATTATGTATAATAACTTCTCCTTTATATACGGTACTCTTATTAGGATTGACATGTTTTATTCAGTTCATTTTTTTTTATGCTTCTATGTAACTTATTTTCTTAAACTAAGATCTACCAAAATAAAAGTTTTATTTGTTAAAACCTGTAAAAATTGTTGATAAGCCCAAGCCAAGCTGTATTCGCTTGTTAAACTTCAAGTAGTCTTCCCATAATATTCTTTAAATTATTGTGTAATTCTAATTTACCAATAAAATTTCTCCCATTTATAATTTGTTTCCTTTCAGAACCATCACTCATTGCCTTATGCATTCCAAAAACGTTTTAGTGTTGACATATATTGCCTCGAAATAACGATGCACGATCCCGACCCTTATGCTTGGTCTTTGAGGATATTAATCCTGCTTGTCAGTTTTAAGTGCAATATCCGCTTATCATGGAAATTAATAGTTGAATTCCATCAGGTTTCAGTGTTTCACTCTGGGTAAAGGGAGCAACTTCACCCCACGTACAGCGCATTCGATTAACTGAACGGAAATTTCGGCTTGGATGCTTTAATTACTTAACTTGTTGCTACGAAACAGGTATTATTTTACATCTTGATGTTAGTTTATTCAAAAAAATCTAAAATACTATAACATGTAACATTTCTAATTAGAATTTTTATTTGCGCCGATATAGATATAATAAGAAAATTGGGGTTAGTCGCTGAGAAGACAATGAAATGGAAACGAGAAAATTCTTAGTTTATACAAAGAGAAATCATAATTTATAATTAATTTGTATCTGATCAAACGCTACCAACCACCGGCCCCTCCAGGATGAACTCGAGAAGAGAAGCTACAGGCAAGTTAAAACTCTAATGGGTGTTTATTGGTAAAACTATCCAGAACGAAAGGTCTCATTTTTGAGCTGATACAGCTTATATAACCCTACTATGAAATCAACGCCATTTGCTACGACTCTAATTACTTCTCTTCTGTTGCATTGACGTCTCCAATGTCGAACATCATCCATATCTCATTCACTCTGTTTTCAAACTCAAACGGGGAGTTGTACTGAGCAACTGTATACATTGATGTGGGGTCTGCAGCACGGGCTTTGTCGACTGCAGTCGCCCATGGAGAGCCCGCCAGACTATCATACAACGCAGCTGCTTCCTTCCCAACGTCGTCGTCAGACACAAAACCGCCGAACTGCCTCACGGCGGTATATTTCACTCCCCATCGTTGGGTGTGGAGGTTTTGGGCCGGCGGGGGGTTAGCTTGGTTCTTCTGAGGCAAGAAAAAGCTGACCACGAACGAGGATGCGCAGAAGGGACCGTCGCTTGGGGCTATCTCCGTGATCACAGGAGCAGTCATTTCTATCTTCTCTTGGTTCTCGTTCTTTCCTTGGATGTAGTCAAATAACCTGACGAGAGCAAACGATGGATGTATGATTTCAGAAAAACCAAGTGCAGATTGTGATTGGGCGATTTGGGTGGGCTTGGGAGAAGGCCTTTTGCGACCCCAACAAAACCCAAATCCAGTCTCGCATCTTTTCGCTTATCTGGGGGAGATTCGACGTTGGAATTTGGATGGCTTTAACAGAGCCAAGAAGTAAGAAATCCCCTGTTTCGTTCTTGTTGGAAAAATCATGTTTAGATGATTCCAGCCGCATCATCGCATAACCATTTGGTGATGGAAGGTCCACTTAAATTAGGAAGTTGTTCAGAAAGGAAAGCAGTGGAGAAAGTAATAGCAGTTGGAAAAGGGAATGAAATCCTTACTGTAAGAAGCCTGCACGCGTGGCAGCTACGAACGAGATGTCATCGATGGGTGCCGTGGAAGTCCACATGGTCGAGTTGTATCGGCGGATCTCGAACTCATTGCCAGTGTAAATCACATCGAACTTAGGACATTCAATGCGTTTACAAGTGGGTGGAAAGACCCCCAATTGCTTCGGGCTGTCCAACGGCCGTGATAGGGCCTGATCAGAAGCCAAAGCCAAGGTGACAAGAAGAATCAGGAGGGGAAGGTTGAGGTGGGTGGTGGCCATGGTTTTTACTCGATGGATGCTCCTAACAGTAGAAGAATGGAGATGTGGTTATATGGTTTGAAAAGGGATGGTATAGTCAGAAGTGGGTGATACTTGGGAGTGGCTGTTAGGCTGCCACGCGACCGCAAGGTTTATCTACTTCCAATTCCAGCCATTGGTTTGGTTTCAAAAAGCATGTGCCGTATCCGTATGCGTTTTCTAGTATCTTCCTGTTCATCAGCATGTGTACATCCTTCAAAGACAAACGAAAGATCACAAAAGCTCTTGATATTTAAGGGGTACAGAACAAAATTAATGGAAGCAGAATCGACGAAAGCTTCTGCCAAAGTGGGCCAGGATGCTTTGCCTTTGCCAGTTGCCACTAGAAATGGGCCTTTCGGGGCAGCAGAGGGAAGCTTATGGGAATTGATAGTTGGTGGGGATGGAATTTGAAAAGCAAAAAAATCATGTGATATGATAAAAGTAAAATAAGAATAAATAAAATAATTGTATAAAATATATAAAAAATTATTAAAATATACGAGTAGTTAAATGGTTAATACATCTAATGCCTTTGACTTCAACTTTCATTTCATTTTCATGGTTTGTAGAACGTCAAACACTTCTTCGACTATAGGTTAATTTTTTTTAATTAATATTATATATACAATGACATTTGATGCTACAAACCAAGCTTATTCACAATCTTCATTATGAAGGGCCATTTTTTTTTAAATACTTCGCACTTAGAGAAGATAACTTGTAAATTCTCCATTAACTCGGGCCAATTTTCTATAGACCCTCAAAATCAAGGAGACAAATGCTCTGTACTTCCAAGGAAGACTCAAAACGCGAACCTGTTGTCTCCCAGGTAGTGTTCATTACTAGCAGAGTATAACCCCTATGGCAAAATATGTATGGGAACTGCTCTCGTGCACCCGGGTCTAAAAACTTATTTTTTATTATTTTTAAAAAAATTTTATACAATCGTTAATCTAAGTATATTAGACATATGTGTGAATTTTTATTATTTTTAGATATTTTTTCTAATTTTTTAAAATTAGTGGCATAAGGTTAAAACTTGATAGACATGTTCGGCATACTTTGTTTATGCAAACATGTTCAATACACTTAAATAAAGTTGTATAAAAAAATTTCAAAAAATTAATAAAAAAATGAGTTAAATACACTCAGATGCACCAAAGTTAAGTGGACCAAGTGCATTAAATTACCTTTCAATAGATATTTGACTTCTCCTTAGCGGTGACTTGAACCCATAACCTCTCTTAATATAAGTCAAATCAAATTCTTATAATATAAATTAAGATTTGGATTTAAAATGATTGACAATCTAAGTAAAAAAAATTTAGGCTGTTAGTTCTGATTAACAATTCTCGTAGATGCATGATACCACTTAAATAAAACGTACAAAAGTTACGTTATTGAATATATTTATTACATAAAAATAACTAGGAGAGCTGAAAAACATTGAAAATATTATTCACGAATATGTAAGACAAAGAATTCAGAAATATATTTTAAATTAAAAATTAAAACTCATTGTAGAAAGGTCTGTTTAATTATTTTTTATATAATTAAGAAAAAATTCCCGTGTACCCGTAACTTTTACCTATTATTTGTTCCGTTCCCGTAACATTCCGAAAATTCCTGCTCGTCAAATGTTCCCCACGTAATTCACTCCGTGCCCAAACCATCACATTCCGACTAGGCTAGGGGGTGCAACTTGGGTCGGGTTATACCGGGTTGGAGTGAACCCAAATCCTAAGCCAACCGAGTTGGAGTAAACCCAAACCCAAACCCTAAGAATTTAATCCGGATTCAGATCGGGTTCGCATTGGTTTTGGTTTAGTTTCGGGTTACCAATAAACTGTTTTTTTCCAAATTTAATTATAATCTAAAAGAAAATTATTAGAATATACATACCTGTGTTTATGAAGTCAAGCCTCACGCTGAATTCTGCAACATCTTTTTAAAGAATTCTGTAACATCATGCTGAATTCTGCAATATTCTTTGAATGAACTCTGCAAGCAATTTTTCAGCACCCTATAGACACGAATAAATGACAAATTAGTTAGTTTTATGACTAGTTGGTCATTTCTATTTAATAGCTAACGGAAATGACTCAAGTGTAGCAAATAGAAAATGAACATATCATACCAACTATTGTAGTTGAAACTAAATATTATCATATAAATTGCTGAAATTGAATTCAAACTGAATATTTATCATACAAATTGCTAAAATAGAAATTGAGCACTTGTCATACCAATAAACTTAAAATATGAATCAAATTTATACTACAATCTGAAATTCAAACTAACAGATTTCTCTTACTAACAGAAAGTATAATGTGAAATAGATTTATCATGCCAATTCAAATTCAAACATAATCCACATAACAGTTATTCAAAACAACTAAATCTAAATACACTAAGCATAATGGTTCAATATTCCAATCTAATTTAAGTGCAATCTAAATTTAAAATGACAATATAAACAAATCTCAAATTTAAATAAGTTTACATCCACTTTTAAATAAATTCAAAATTCAAATGAGTTCATGTTTCCAAAGTTTCCAAAAAAACTAAAAAAGTATTCGAAGACTTCCAAGTAATTTCTCCCTTGATTTCCATCTGCATTTCTAATGTCAAGTTTTTCCTCCTCGATTTACATATTCGAAAATAATATGCATCAACCTAGACAAAAAAAAAATGCATGCAACTGTTAACAATAAGAAGATAATAATTATAAAAAATCATCTTAGAAATTAAGTTACTTCAAGTATGCTTTAGTAATGGAGGAAGAGGTGATTTGTTTGAACTAGAGTTGGTAATGCCCGAAACATTTAATCTAAATTATTACAAAAAAAACATGTATAATTTATAAAAAAAATTATATAAATTACACTGGGTCAGGTTTTGGGTATCGGGTTTGTGTGAACCCCGTTTTGGTTTCGGGTTCCTACGGGTCGGGCTGAAACCGGGTTTTTTGAAAATCTAAAAAATAAAACCAATTTTTGGTTTTGGTACCGAGTCGGGTCGGGTTTGCACCCCTGACTCCAGGCACATGCGTTTTTTTTTAAATGCCGAAAATGCCCAAATGGGCTCTCCCTTCCGCTGCTCTGCGCCACTTTGCTAGTGTGCGCCGTGGGCGGAAAACCATCTGCCCGATGAACGCCACCACCCAAGAAATCCGCGGCTTCCACCCTGCTCGCCTGAACAACCCCTTCGTCCACGACGCCCTCTCATCCCTCTCTTGCACCTCATCCGTTCGACCCTTCATACTTGATTTCTTTTGCACCCTCTCTCTCGACATTGCTCAACGACTTCTCATACCTTCCTATTTCTTCTTGTCATTCGGTGCCTTCCCTCTCACCAGCTTGCTCTACTTCCATTCGACGCCTCCCCTCTCACCAGCTTGCTCTACTTCCCCAGCTTACACCAACTTCACCATGGTCGCAGCTTGAAAGACCTCTGCTGCCAATTCGACGTCCCCGGCTTCGTACGGATTTGCCGCAGCTCGTAATCGACAGAAATCATCTGGCGTACTAAGACTTTCTAGATGTTGCCCTCAACATCCCCAAAGCGATGGAATCATCATCAATTCCTTCGAGGCGCTGGAGCCGTGCGATGTGGAGGCCATCAGGGATGGCTCCTGCATTACAGACAGACCAACGTCTCCAGCCTACTGCTTCGAGCCGTGGCTGGACTCGCAGCTCAGTGGGAGCGTCGTGTTCTTGTGCTTCGGAAGCTTGGGGCGATTCTCGGCGGCGCAGATGAAGGAAATAGTAGCTGGGCTGGAGCAGAGCAGGCAGCGGTTCTTGTGGGTGGTGCGAAATCCACCGGGAGAAGAGGAAACTTAGGAAAGATTCTAGGATTCGGAGCCCAATTTGGATGCTTTGCTTCTAGAATGATTCTTGGATCTGACGAGAGAGGGAAATGGTGGTGATGCGGTGAGTGCCCCAATTTCTTGTTTTGGGTCAAGAATCCGTTGCAGGATTTGTGACACATTGCAAGTGGAATTCGGTGTTGGAATTGACCCGTGCAGGGGTGTCGATGGTGGCATGGCTGCTTTATGCGGAGCAGCGCTTGAACAGAGTGTTTCTGGTGGAGGAGGAGAAGCTGGCCATGCCTTTGAAGGTAGACGAAGATGGGTTTGTGACGGCGTCGAGAAGTGTAGGAAAGGGTGAGGGAGTTGAAATGAATAGGAAGCGGAGAAAGAAGTTGTGGAAAGGATGATGGGCTTGAAGGAGAAGGCGATGGCAGCACTGAGCCTTGGTGGGAGCCTTCCGTCCTAGTGGTTGAATCCAATTGCATGAGCTGAAGTTCTACATCTCTCCAATCACTTGCGAAAAGCTCGCCCGTGAAGAGATTCCCGGAGAGCTGCAGGTATCCAGTCGAACAACAATGCAAGTGTGACGTGGCATCTTCATTTACAAACGACGTTGGTCGATGTGGGGGGTAATATTGACTTTTGCACTTGCGATGGACGTCCGTTTCCGTATGGGCATAGGGATGCCAGGGGTGAAATGTTGGATTTTTTTTGTTTTTTTTTTAATTTTTTTTTATGAAGTTGTTAAGCTAGGGTTATTTAACATATGTATCAATTTTTACAATTTTTGGATATTTTTAGGTATTTTTTTTAGATTTTTAAAAATCATTAAATTACTGAAAATGCCACTAATTTTTAAAAATCTAAAAAAAATACCTAAAAATATCCAAAAATATTAAAAATTGACAGGTATGTTAAATATGCTTAGATTAACTGTTTTGTAAGAAATTTTTAAAAAAAAACAAAAAAAAATAGGTGCAGTGCACCCGGGTGCATTGAGGCTCAATGCACCCGGGTGCATAGGATTACGCTCCTGAAATGTTGCGGGCGTTGGGGTATTTTCGAAAAGTTGTGGATTTGAAAGGAGTAATAGAAAAAAGGTGTAGGTATGTTGTAATTTTTTTCTATACTTAGTATGTGTTTGGTAATGAATAAAATTTTTGATAAAAAGTTTTAGAGAGTAAAAATTGTCAAATGATGTGATATGATAAGGATAATATGAGTAGTAGAGAGGAAAAAGTTAAAATAGATTGGTTAGTTGTGTGGATAATTGTGTAGAAATGATTGAAAAGTATGGCAGATGTATAGGAAAATGTGAAAAAATGATTAAAAAATATAATAATTGTGGAGAATGAAAAATTTTAGATTGAAAAGTTTTAACCTGACATTTTTTATTAATTACCAAATATACTCTTAAAGTTAATATAACCCTCAGAGAATAGTTAGGTCTTTTTTTTGAAGTAAAATAGTTAGATCATTTGATTATTTAGTTTAGGTTGTTTGAGGGTTTTTTGTTACATTTTTCAGGAAATGTAACCTTCAACCGAGATCCCAACCTAAAAAGTCGTATTACAATTACGTTGCGGTAAAATCCAAACTAGTAACCAAAATTCAAATTTAAATTCGAGTTTGGATCCAATCATAAAAATAAAAATAAAAAATTCGAGATTGGAATTTGTATCGATATGAGCTCAAGCCTACCACATTTTTGTGGGGATGGGCTTCTGAGGAATGGGTTGTCGATTTTGAGCAAGTCAGCGTACTTTGGATGGACTGCCCTTGCAATGTAACTGGCAGCAAAAGCTCTGTCTTTCACCAACCTTCCTTACCCTCAAGTCCCAACAACAAAATGCCACTTCCTAAACCCCTTCTTCCCGTTCGCCCCAGCTCTCTCTATGCCCTCCTTATACCCATCCGTTCCCTATCCTCCATAACTCCTTTCGCAATCTCCCAAAAGCAACCTCAGCAACTGCCGCAACAAGACCCCTACTCCCTTATGAAAGAAGACCCAATTCAGGTATGCTCCAATCTCTGGGTTAAAACCTTCTCTGCCCCCAACACCCGATTCTCCAACCTCACCGGCTTCCTCAAGAAATTCGATCTCTGGATCCTTGCCTACCAACGCACCTGCGCTCACTTCACTGGCTCTTTTCCTCCCAAGAACGCAATCCAATCCCCCGTTCTCCACAACCTCCTCTCCCTCCAATCCGCCGTCCTCGACGGTCGCTTCCTCTGGAACAAGAAGACCCAGCTCTACATTCGCTCCCCTAGTGATCGCACCATCACCAAGCTGCTCTCCAAGCGCAAGCTCAGAGCTTTGCTCGAATCCGGCGACGCCCCTTTTCAGGACCGCGTCGTCCAGGAGGTTTTGCTGTTGGTTCTCGAGCCAATTTTCGAGGCCCGCTTCTCACCCAAGTCTCATGCTTTCCGCCCTGGCCGTAATGTGCACACCGTAATCCGGACCATTAGAAGTAATTTTGCTGGCTACCTTTGGTTTCTGAAGTTGGATTTGAGTGGCGTTTTCGAGAGTGTAGATACGGGTGTGGTGATGGGTTGCTTGGAGAAGGCCTTTACAGATAAGAAAGTATTGGGTTTGATCAAATCAGCCATTAGAGCTCCGGGCATGCCTCGGTTGGTGGATGATGAAAATGATGTTGATGGATTTAAGAAAAGGAAGAAGAAGAGGAAGAAGATGAAGAGTGGTAAGAAGAAGGTATTGAACGAGAACGAACCCAAGCCTGATCCATACTGGTTACGCATATTCTTTGATTTTGCACCTGAGGAAGCTGCAACAATTCCTTGCTATGGTCAGTGTGGAATTCTTAGTCCTTTGCTGGCAAATGTATATCTCAGTGAGCTGGATAAGATGTTGGAAGATAAAATAGTGAAGTTCTTTCGACCTTCCAATCTTGACTCAATATGGAAAGAGTCCATTACAGATGGATGCCATAATCCTTCCTGGCCAGAGTTTGTTCCCTCGAGTGGGAGAGAGAAAACGAGGAAAATGGATTATATCAGATATGGGGCGCATGTCCTTATTGGGATTCGTGGGCCGAGGGAAGATGCAGTTGACATTAGAAAGGAAGTGATTGAATTTTGTGAAAGCCGGTATGGTTTGCGATTGGACAATTCAAAGGTGCAGATTGAACACATCAGTCGAGGAATCCAATTTTTGGATCACATAATTTGTCGGAGGGTGATATATCCCACCTTGCGTTATACAGCCACTGGTGGGATGATTGTGAGCCAGAAAGGCATTGGAACTCTGCTTTCAGTTACTGCTAGTTTACAGCAATGCATTCAGCAATTCAGGAAGCTTGAGTTGGTCAAGGGGGATAGAGATCCTGAGCCACTGCCTTGCACTCCTATGCTTTATTCAGGACAGGCTCATACCAATGCTCAGATGAACAAATTTCTTGAGGCAATGGCAGATTGGTATAGATATGCTGATAACCGCAAAAAAGTGGTTGGATTTTGTGCTTACGTGATACGGAGCTCTCTTGCAAAGCTTTATGCTGCAAGATACAGATTGAAGTCTCGTGCAAAGGTATACAAGATAGCCTCCCGAGATCTTAGTCATCCGCTGCGAGAGAGCAGCAGAAACAATGCACCTGAGTACTCAGATCTCTTGAGGATGGGACTTGTTGATGTCATTGATAGTATCCAATTCTCGCGTATGTCATCAATTCCATCTTGTGATTATACACCCTTTCCCAGGAACTGGTTACCAGATCATGAGCGTGTTTTGTGTGAATATATCAAGTTACAGGACCCAATGTTCTTCTGTGAACTGCACAAGTCAGTAAAACAGGAAGGATTGAGTTTACCTCAGGATGACATATCAAAAATTGTATGGGACTATAAGGTCCATGGGGTTCGGGGCAATCAGCCTTGTGGTGATATTAAGAAATTGGGAAGCATCAAGAAGGGAGAAAGCAATAGTAGTGAACCTGATATTGTATAAGTGGCTTGAGATATCTAATGGAGCATGATTCATCTGTAAGTATGTTTCAGAATGAACAGTGGTTTTCATTCTGCACGGTGACTGATGGAGAATATTGCATTGTCATAAGGGTGTTGAAGAAGAACCTGTAAATAGAGCCTACATTATTATCTGGGCAAAGGTACAAAGCATTCAACTACGACCACATCATTGTGGCATTCCCTTGTTTGATAGCATTAGCTGCTGTTAGATTTGTGGCTAGCTCCTCATGGGGACACTTTTCTACGTTGCTGTTTGAGTTTGTCCAACGTCAAATCAGTTATCTGAAACTAGAAATTTTTAATTAACCATTTTATATTTTTATCTGCAGATTTTCCGTGAACAAGGAAAGCCACAATTTCAGCAGCCCAACCCCAGAATTTAAAGAAAAAAAGAGGAAGAAAAGAAAGGTCTGCTAGAGTTTCTAGTAGATTCTCCCTTCATCATCAATATCATTATCAAACCAGAGTTGTTTGCTAAGGCTGTGGAGTCTGAGACAGAAATTCGGGTATTCTCTGATTTCCATGTATGGCTGTTTCTTTATTTGAAAGAGTCTTCCATTGTTGATTTCTCTAGCAGCGTTTAAAAGTTAAATTCCTGGACTATTACTAAATGGGTATGGTCAGTCAGCTGGATACTGGATATACTGCATGTGGAGATGACATGTTGATTTACACCACCAGCAGATTTGCACTATCATATGGTGGATCAAATCAAGGCAATGAAATCATCATTTGGGGCACATAAATGCATGATGAACAGAAAAATTGGAGGGTAGCTCCCCAAAACCAATGGAAGTCACATGGTGATCTGATTAGTTGTTACCAGTTCATTTTATCAGGCATTTGACACTCCATTTCATGACATTATGAATACATAGCCAGCCAAAAATTTTGTTAATATTATGAGCTTATTTCTTGTTTACATATGTTAGACACTTGCATCATGCATAGGGCCAACAATGCAATTGGCTGCATACCAGTGAGCTGTTTCTGGTAATTCATGAAACCTGTCCATAAAATTTTAGTGGTAAAAGTGGTAGTTTCATGGATGGTATCATAAGCTTTTATGGATGGTATCATTTTGGCATCACTTCGTAGATCTTGTGGTATTTGATTCCCCGAACTAAAGTTCTCATGTTAAACAGAAGCAAAAAATTTTACCTGCAAGCATATATTTTACCAATATTTTTAGTTTTGGAAATGGTCCAAAATCCTCGAGAACAGATCCTGCCATGCTTTTGCATGGAGTCAGTTTGACTTGTGAAGGGAAATGCCTTTTATATTCGTATTGACCTGCCTTTGCTTGTGGCTTGAACTTGGAAAGTAATTTTGGTATCTCAAGATATGTTCGTTTTTTGTGTCAATACTTTGGATGCAAAAGTGGAGGTATTGAGGTTAGCCACTTCCCGTTCACAGATGAACAGCCTCATTTGCCCGTTTTATTTTTCAATCTTTTAAGTGGCTGCCATATTTATGTCTTTGATCCATTGGATGGGTTAACTCATTTCGACGGACAAAGTGATTCACCACAAGCAGGCCAATCAGATGCAGAGTTTTTGTACCCATAAAACTGCCACAGAGATGGATACAGCTTCTGCATGGAATTATTTATAAACCAAATTAGGAAGAGTATCAAAGATACCAACTAGGAAATAGCCTGTTTCAATTGCCAACTTCTATTTAATATATATTTGTATTTCGATCTTACCTCTCCTTTTATTTATCTTTGTTAGATTCATATTCCAAACAAAGTAGTCGAAAGTTGTTGTTGCTTTTAGTGCAGAGTGGGCAACAATGGCTGTTTAATTTGGTCGAATTTTCCAAATGTCATACGACATTCTGACATCTGATTAGGGATGCAACTGAGGTTGGGTTAACCCAAACTCAATCCGGAAAAACCCTCTTTCAACCCGATTGAAGATAATAGGGTTAAAGTTCATGTGAACCTAATTTGGAAAAAAGCCAACTCAGATGCTAATCTTACCCGAGGCTATTTTATCTGCTTATATATTACCTAGTTACATAGTAGTGGTTCCGTGAAACCCCTTCAAATTTTAAAATTTTGATGCTTAACGAAAAATGTAATTCATTCATTATATTTAACATCTATTTGTTTACTTATGAAACCAGGTTTCATCCAAATCCAATATATGCATATGCCACATTTGCTCAAAAATAGATACATTTATATGTAAATTAGGGAGAATGCTTAGATCCATTCACATGTGTTGAAATGTAGTAATAGTTATAGAATCATTTATTTATGTAGTAATGATATTTTAGATGGTTTAAATGTTGAAAATACTACTTAAAATTGATATTTAACATTAAATTATTTTATTATGTTGATTTTCTATATTTGTAAATGGGGCGCATATGCAGTAATATTAAACAAATGGAAAGGTTTCCATTATAATATAAGTGATGCTAAATACAATAGATAGAATGGATTTTTCATCAACTATCCAGATGTTGAAAATGGAGGGGGTTTCATAGAAGCATCTCATTTATATATATTCTCTTTTACAATCATATATATATATATATGTGCATTTTTATGTATCGAGTATAAACTCTTAATACATATTTTTAATCCTTATGCACATTAAACATTGGAAATAGTTATTTAAAACAATCATACATGAAATCTATGTTACGTTTTTATAATTAAAGATAGTAGTGTAAACTTTTTAATAATTTTGAGTGATTAATACATCAATTTTCTCTTATCTTTTCATTGGTTTAAATCTTATTCATTAAAGATGAATTCAAATTTATATATTAGCCTTATTTGTATTTTTAGAAGTGCCATGCGCTGCTAATTCACTCACTTTTGCGAAACTTACAATTTATAGCTTTCCTTTGATTTTGTTCGTTAAAATTTAATGTGATGATAACAAAATTTATTTTCTCATTCTTTGACAAATAAATATTGTTTGCATTGTTTTATAAATTTATAATATCTTTTAAATATATATTATTTTAATTTATTAATTTTGATGATATGGTGCATTATTTAAAACAATCATAAGTATGATTTGTAATCAAAATAATAGAAAATTCAAAGTTTAACCCAACCATAAGCCTGAAATACATATGAGCCCAACCCCAACCTGGCATCTGGAACTAAGCTTCGAGTTCATTGGAACCTGTGCAACCCTGCATCTGGCTAAAGGTTTTTTTGCACTCGGCTCTCATGGCAGGATTGTTTTCAGTGATGCCGGCGAGATCCGCGGCTCTCCCCAACTTTCAGCGTCGTTTTGCGTTGGGAAAATAGCCAGGTAGCATCCGAAGTAAGGGTGCAAAGAAGGTTAGTTTCAACTCTATTTATAATAAGGTTGGGTTAGATATTTTGGAAAAAATTAAGCTATATAACTCGATTTTAAAAGCGGGTTGGTTTGGGTTAGATGATTATCAACCCAAAGCGACCCAATTTCGTATATTGGTGTAAAATGTAATAGATTATGAAAAAGTTGTCATACATTAGTACGTAATATATAATAATTAATTAGACGTTATTGCTTTAAAATAAGATTATTTAATAATTATATTATTTTATAAGTCATAAATTGGGAAGTATCCTTATAAAGATGATTAATTTCTATTGTTTCATATAAATCTATATTTTATAATAGATTTAATTAAGAAAAATATTTTTAAATATTTTATATTTATTAACTCAATTTTTAATCCAAACCAAACTGATTTCTAAAGAGTTGAAATAGGGTTAAAAGTAGGATTGGGTTGGGGGTGTGATTTTAGAAGGTGAGTGAGAGTTGTATTTACTCCGACTCGAGTCAACCCTACTCGATTTGCACCCCTAATTCGAAGAATAGGGTAGCCTACATGAATGAGATGGCAAAGAAGTTAACGTAGACAAAACCATTTGGTTGTTAGATCTCAGTTTTAAAGAGCTGAAATAGACCACTTAAAGAAGAAATCAACTAGTTTTGGATAGGGTTGCAAGTTGAGTTGGATTGGGTTGACTTGAACTTGCCTAACTCAAAATTAGGTTTGTGTTTAGAAATAGGATTTAAACCTAATCCGAATTAAAATTGGGATGGGTTTGTGTTGATACAAATCCAACCCATAAAACCCGAACCTGAAATTTAATTATAGTAGAAAAGATCATAGATGACATATGTTGCTTTAATATATAATTTTTATAATCTTTTTATTATATTATCTATGGTAATTGTTTGGAAAAGAGAAAAAATTTAGATCCACTATATTTTAAATAATTATTTAATACATACATAGTTTAAAATTAATAATATACTATTCTTTTAATTCAAATCTAAATTAATGAGATTAATTCAAATTTTAAACCAAAATTTTCCCAAAATTAGGGAGTGTTTGGCAAACACAAACTTTTCCAACTAAAAGTTTTCAATCTAAAACTTTTCAATCTCTATAAATATTATGTTTTTAATTTTTTTTACATCTTCTCATATAATTATTCTACTTTTAAATCATTTCTACCTAATTAATCATACAAATAATCTATTTATTTTAACTTTATTTTTTATTCTTCATCATTATCCTTATCATATAATATTATTTTTTTACCAATTCAAAAACTTTTACATTAAAATTTTTTTATCAACAGTTTTGTCATTTACCAAATGCACCTGTAATTTAAATCCATCTCAAACTCAACTTATTAAAATATAGTTAGGATTGAGGTTTTAAAAATGATGAATGTTTCAATGCACCTTGATGCAAGGTGCAAAACTCATTTTTTAATTTTTAATAAAATCATTAATTTATATATTTAATTTATAAACTAAATTTTATTATTTTTGGAGATGTATATATATTTTTTAATTTTTAAAGTAGGAGTTTTAGTCATTTTTAAATGACTAACATACTCTTTTTTGAAAATAAAGGGGAATTTTTCAAATATACTCACATATTTTACTTGAAATTCCTTTCACACCTACAAATTTTTAAATATTCCTTTCATACTTACTAATTTTACCCATTATTGCCCACACACCCATGCTATTACCAGCCATTTGCTATCGTTTTGTTTTTTATTTTATTTACTGTTTATATTAAATAAATACTGAAACTACTCATGCATTTGCATATATATGAATGATAGTCTAAATTTTACCAGTGAAGGATAATGACATACGCAAAGATGGCCAGAACAAATTGCACGTCAGTGATGCTTGTGGTTTCTGCCACACATTCTATTGTGAGATGAGTTGTTTATGTGAAAATTCATTTTCATTGTGGGCATAAACTTTATTGCAACTAAGAGTTAATGTTTGTAACTATTCATTTTAGTGGGTAAAATTTATGGGTATGAGAGAAATATTTGAAAATTCATGAGTATAGGAGGAATTTAGACTAAAATACATGAGGAATTTAGACTAAAATACATGAGTATATTTGGGAATTTTCGTAAAATCAAATATATATATATATATGCATCTCTAAAAATGGTAAAACTTAATATACAAGTTAAATACACCTAGATTAAAAATTTTATAAAAAGATTTTAAAAAAGAAATTAAAAAAAGGGTTTTGCACCTGTGCATTTCAATGCATTAGAATGCAACAAACATTCCTCTTTAAAAATAGGGTCGAGATACGGTTCATGAGTCATATTTCAATGCATTTGGATGCATTGAAATTTTAGTATATTCTATTTCAAAATTTATGTTTTTATTTTTTTTATAAAATTGTTAATTTATGTGTATTTAATTTATGTATTATCACATCAAAAACTTACATCATTAAGTTTTAACATTTTTGTATATGTGTATATATTTTTATTAATATGAGATTTTAAAATACCTTTATTTTTTAAAATTAAAAATATATATGCACACATCTCCAAAAATGATTTAAAAAATTTATTGGTATTTTATATATCATGACAACTAATATTACAATTAACCACATTCAAAATCCTCATAAAATAAAGAATTTTTTCTATAACACTCCAGGGGAAATTTGCAAATACCCCCACATAAGGGAGAAAATTGTGAATAGTCCTACTCTACACAAAGGAAGAGGAAACTTGTACACCTGACTGGGTCACTCTTTTGTTCTAAGCATTACTATTAGGGCAAGCCCTTAGTGGCCAAAAATGATAAAACTTAATTTGTCAACTAAGGTGTGTTTGATTTTAAATAAAAATTTTCATTTTCACAACTATTTGATTTTTAATTATTTTTTCACATCTTCCTATGTAAACTAACATATTTTTTAATTATTTCTATATGACTATTTATACAACTAATTTATTTATTTTAGTTTTAATCATTTCTATACGACTATCCATACAACTAATTTATTTATTTTAGCTTTATTTTCTTTACTTGTCATCATTACCTTTATTATATAACATTGTTTTTCTCATTTCAACAACTTTTATAATAAAAAATTTTTATTCAAAAATTTTATCATTTCCCAAACACAACTTAAATATACCTAGATTAATAATTTATATCAAAACTTTCAAAAAAATTTAAAACTGAATTTTGCACTACTGCATTGAAATTTGAATGCATTCGTATGTATCGAAACATTACTCGCGGATAACATGTTATAACTTGATTTAGTTTGGATTAACTAAAATCCAAACTGAAATGACTTGAGTTGCACTCTTTGGCGTTTAATGAAAGAAAATAATGACATTTGGCTGAATGAATTCCATGCAAGGCACTCATGATAAAGTTGGTAAAGCAGGAACGTTGAAATAGTAGTAATAGAGAACACTGCTACTTTAATTTTTAATATTTTTAATATTACTTTTTTTATTTACAATATACATTATTATATTCTCATTTTATTTTTTAGGGCTTTTTGCAAATATTACGTTTACAAAATTTTAGATATATCAATTACTTTGCAGTTAATCTCAAAATTACTATATCTGTAAGTTAACGTCGTTAGTTAATATATAAAATTATTAATGTCTATCAAAATTTTGAACATAATTGAAAATTTAAATATCATAACTTACTAATACCCTAATTGTATATGAGTCCCAAGTTTGGGGTGTCCTAATTTTATTTTCTTTCTATGTTATTTCATTTTTTATTATTTTATAATAGAAATATTTTGAGCATTCACAAAAATTTAACTAACGGTTTTTAACATAATTAACATAATTGGCATTTTAGGAATTAACTGCAAAAGTAATTAGTATATATGCGATTTTGACAATAGAGTGAATATAATTAAAATTAGAATCAAATGAAGTGAGTATATTTAAAAAAAGCCCTATTACTTCTTTTTAATCCATCGAGCTTCTTGAATCCTTCCAAAGAGGTTGATAACGTAGGTTTTTTTAAGAAATAAATGCGCAGTGATATTAATTAAAAATAAAAAAATTCAAATTCATAAAAATAAATAGTCATTAAGGAAAGTAATGTATTAGAGCGGTTATCCTCAATTGGTCTCTTGATTCTCTCGTTCCTCAAGGTCGATCGCAATTCAAACGTCATTTCTTTCATTCGTATGGTATGGAAAAACGGAGCTCAATCCAGTGCACCCGGGTGCATTCAGCCTCAATGCACCCGGGTGCACTGCACCTATTTTTTTGAAATTTTTTTTTGAAATTTTTTTTATACAATGGTTAATCTAGGTTTATTTAACATATGTATCAATTTTTACTATTTTTGAAGACTTTTAGATATTTTTTTTAGATTTTAAAAAATCAGTGGCATTTTCGGTAATTTAAAATTACGAAAAATGCCACTGATTTTTAAAAATCTAAAAAAAATATCTAAAAATCTCCAAAAATAGTAAAAATTGATACATATGTTAAATAAACCTATATTAACAGCTTCATGGAAAAATTTTCAAAAAAAAATAAAAAAAAATAGGTGCAGTGCACCCGGGTGCATTGAGGCTGAAAATTTTAAAAAAAAAATAAAAAAAAATAGGTGCAGTGCACCCGGGTGCACTGGATTGGGCTCCATGGAAAAACTGTGCTAAACACAGAGCGGAAACCATTTTCTCAGCAATTTTTTACCCATCACACCCCTGACGATTGCAATTAGCTATAAAACCCGCGATCACACCTTTTATAACTAAAACTTAGCAAGTACAGCATCTTACGAAAGAAAAGGTAAATATCAGAATCCAACACTGCCTAACTATCACGCTTGTTGGACGGTCCAAATTCAGGTGTCTATTCCAATTCCAATGAGTAGACGAGATCTAGGGTGTGTTTGGTTGGAGGTAAAATTTTTGATGAAAAATTTTTGGAGTAAAAGTTGTCAAATCAATAGAAAGTGATGTGATATAATAGGAGTAATGATAAGGAGTAAAGAGAATAAAGTTAAAATAGATAGGTTATTTGTATGGGTAGTTGTGTAGAAATAATTGAAAAGTATAGTAGTTTGTATAGAAAAATGTAAAAAATAATTAAAAAATATAATAATTATGGAGAGTGAAAAATTTTAGATTGAAAAGTTTTAATTGACACTTTTTTGCCCTAAACAAACACACCCTTAATTATCAACTAATTGAAAGGGCAAGAAATGTCACAAACCCAAAACGAGACCTAAATTGAGATTTTATTCAGTATATAAATATAAACGACATACCATTACTAATTTTTGCCGTTCGATAAACGCTACAAACGCGAAAAGTTTACGATATAATGCAATTATCGTCCCTCATTTCTTCTCTTCCTCCTCCAGCTCGAAAGCCGAGACAGGGAAAGTCCTCCCCAGCCCCGCCGGAGTCTTGAAGGTGATCTTTCCGGTCGCAGGATCCTCGATGAACATTTCGGAAAGCGTGATCCAGATGAGGAGTTCCTTGCTCTTCACCCCCGTCATCTTCTTCATCCGGCGGTTCTCCACGAAGGCCGTCACCTCCGGGGCATACGACACGGTCTTCCCGATCTTGCGGAAGACGTGGTCGCGCTTCGCCTTCTGGCGGAGCCAGACGAAGCCGGCGTCGCGGTTGTACCCTACCTCGTGTATGTCATCCAAGGGTAGGAGGCCTTTGGGGAGGTGGAGCTCTTCCAGAAGCTCAATCGATTTCTGCTTGCAGATGGCGTCGCCCGTGTAGATCTCTGCGTTCTCGCGGTAACTTTCGATCATCGTCTGAGAAGCCATCTCTGCCGGAGTCCGAGGAGGACGATCGATTTGGGATAAAAATGAATCTGGTGTCTTTGTTTCTGTTTTCTTTTCTTCGCCGTTTGAGGAGATGATGCTGGGCTCGGGGTTTTATAGAGATCGGGAAGAGACGAATTACGGGCATGCCACTGGAGTAGTGGGGAAGGGTAGCGTTTCTCGTGTCCTTTAAAGAGGGAGTCACGCGCGTGACTTTTTGCGGACATTCGCATCTGCCCCATCCCCCCAAAAACCTTTGCCTCGTTTTTGTTTGCAACTGCGTCAGTTCGAATCGCCTTGCGAAATTTGCGTTTCTTTTCATTAAAAATGGAGTCGTTTAAGGGGCGTGTGTAGCGAGCAATCGAAAAGCACGAAGCTATCGCGCCAGCTGCCCAGCTCTCGGTGTTATCTAAAATGCTAATGATTTTTAAAAATAAAAAAATATTTCAAATATTTCAAAAAAAAAATTAATATGCATGTTAAATGCATTTAAATTAATAAGTGTTAACAAAAATTTTAAAAAATTTAAAAAGAGTTAAATGCAGCCGGGTGCATTGAGGTTGGGTGCACCCGGGTCAACCCTTTGTATGTAGCTATTAGTTATTGATAGTAATAACATTATTTGCTTTTTTTATTTGAATGACTTCATATTTTATTGCTATCCAGAAAGAAAAAAAAGACTTCATATTTTATTGCTATCCAGAAAGAAAAAAAAGACTTCATATTTTATTGCTATCCAGAAAGAAAAAAAAGACTTCATATTTTATTGCTATCCAGAAAGAAAAAAAAGACTTCATATTTTAAGGATCAAGCATTCGGACCCATAGAGGGTAAAGCTTTCGGGCACTTGTTTTTTATTGGGATTTTTGCAAATAAGTTTACAAAGTTTGACCGATATTGTATTCATGTCTTTAAGTTTGCCGATGTTACAAAATGCTCACAAAATTTGCATGAAATTACAAACATGTTCCTTCTGTTAAGATGCTATTAGATTTTTCTATAAAATTATAATAATGACCTTTAAGCCAAGTGATTCACCTGCAATTTTTCAAATATTGTAGGTATATTTGTTATTTTATTATTTTATATATTTTTACATATATTATTATATTTAGATTTTTTTGCAAATATGCTTATAACATTTGCAAAAATTGTAAATATATCACTTGGCTCAGAGGGCATTATTGTCATTTTATAAACAAATTTAACGGCATCATTACGGTTGCAATATTGGCAAACTCAAGGACACGAATATAATATTGGTCAAATATTGTAAGCATATTTGAAAAAATTCCTTTTTTATTTAAAATACTTGAATCCAAAACCTTACTTGAAGAGAAACCGAGCTCTTTGTCATCGAACAAACCAGTGTTGGTGTTTGCTAAGTTAATCTTACGGAAAATATTATAGAATTCCTAAAGGAAAAGGAGACATTAAAAAGGCTAAAAAAGAAAAAGATAAATTACTCACGAAAAGCATAAAAAGCAAAATACGACAGGACTGAGGATCTGAATCAAGATAAAATACTATCCATGATTGACTCTATGAATTATCGTATTTTCATTTGTTTAATCTGATGAAGATTTTTTTAGAAATAAATGATAATCCTTGGGGGCTTATTTTAAATGATACAAAATCTTTGAATAGAATCTGCATTTATACTCAAGAGAACATTTTCAATTTTCAAGATAATTTTTTTAATTTAACTTGTATATTTTCAATACAATTTTTATGATTCTCAATACCCATCATTATATTTTAACCGTGAGTGCAACGGATGACATTCAAGCGCCCCAAGAGTTCATGTATGAAATATAAAATTACAAATAACTGGAATCACACCATTCGAGTTGGGAAAGTGTTAGAAGAAAAAGGGGAGGAAAAAAAAAATAAAACTCGAATCATTGCGGACCACCTGATTACGCTCATTTAATAAGTTAGTTGGATGAAGTATGCAGGAGTGATGAACCTGTCGACACACGTCAAGAAAGAGATTAACAACTAATAAATCAATGTAGGTTGTTGGCATCAAATCATGCATGGCAGGCTCACTGATTTAGAGCATTTTTACTGTTTTACCTTTCGTAATCTACTGCGCTCACTGATGCGAGGCTGCCGTAGGAAAAGCTGCACCGTTGATTAGATGGCCCACTGGATTATAAATAGCACTCATAAGTTACAGTTGATGCCTCATCCTTTGGTCATTGATGAAATGTATATGGATAGATGCACATATTTGGTTTTCTTGGAAAAAAAATTAAATTCTTTAACACCTCATTTTGGGCTCGTTTAGTAAAGTAAAAATTTATGGGATTTTAGAACGGGAGTAGAGGATGAGAAATGAAATATGTCCAAATTCGTACGACTAATACGAAATAATAGGGATAAATTTAGAATAAATAATGTAGCTGAAAGAAAAATAATTGAAGTATACTGATAAAAATGAAATAAATTAAGTAGTTGAAAAAAAAAAATTAATTGTAAGATGAGATAGCCGTACGTCTCCACGCCATCCTACGGTTTTCTACTTCGCTCATTCACCTGGGCAGGAGTGTTGTTTGAAGAGGCTGCGGTCAAGAAAAGTGATCATGTTTTGGGATGCGACTAATTCCTATATGTTGATGTGATATCGGTCTAAATCAAACCGATTTTAAACTCAAGACGAAATCTACGGCCACTGAAGGGATTAAAATAATAACTTGTTAAAACTCTCGCGAGAACCAACGTTGTCATAACCGAACCAATGATTGAACCGGTAAAGGAACTGGTCTGGTTCGAACCGGTTCGACCGGTTAAGTAAACCGGTTTGAACCGGTAACGTCAGCATGACATATTTTATATTTACGATATTATAAATTTTAAATAAATATATTGATAAAATTATATTTTCATTTTTTATAAATCCTAAATATAACCACAATATAAATATAAAATATGCAGGAGGAACAGGAGCAAGCTGTAGTAGGGACGGGAGTAGGCCACAACAATCATACATACATATATATTATTCGTGCTTTCTGATAATTCTAAAAATTTTCATATAATTTCATATTAAATTCACACTTTTTGAGTATAAAAATGTTAATTAAATACAGATTTTATGTGAGATTTCGTGAAAATTACATTTTTCATAAAATCTTTAATTTTGCTATAAAAGTAAAACAGGTCATTTTGCAATATTTTTTTTGAAAATATAAAATTATGAATCAATAGGCTAGAAAATTTCAACGTTGAATTGCGTATTAGCTTATTAATATAATTTGGGCAAATTTATAAAATTATTTAATTGGAAAAATCATACATATATGATTACAATTATATTTTAAAATATGAGGAACAAAATAGATTATTATATTTAGATAAATTAAATTAAAGGATAAAGTGAATTAAACTAAGATGATATATGATATTATTGAAATTATTTATCGAAGAATTAATATTTAAATTCGTATTTAAATTCACCGCAGGAACACCGAACAACCATGCACCACCGGAGCACCATTTCCGGTACTCCATCACCCCCAAATCGGCAAACCATCTCCGTCCACTGCATCAGGCTCAAATGGAAGCAGCAACCAGCGTCCATTTTTCAGACGATCCAACCAGTTTCGTCCAAGTTTGTAATGACGGGACAACAGCGGACAGTCACGACCCTGCTCGTCGTCGGAAATGGAAAGCAGGCCGCTACTCTGCTCGTCGCCGGAAGTGGTCGCTGGCTTGCTGCTCTGCTCGTCGCCGGAAGCTATCGCTGCACAATGTCGTCGTCGCCGAACGCCGATCGGACGAGGGGAAGATGACTAGACGCAGCAGCAGGGCGTCGTCGCCGGAAGCTAACGGTGATCGCAGCAGAGCTTCTCCGATTTGGGGTCGACCCGCTGGAAGTCCGGAATTGGATGAAGACGTCGCTGCCTGGAAGACGAGACCTCGCCAAGCCTGAGGAAGAAGAGACCGCGCCAAACCTGAGGAAGACGAGATCGTGCCATTACGCCAGGCGTGAGGAAGATCTGACGGGGGCCTGAGGAAGACGATCTGACGGGGGAAGGGGACAGCGGAGCGGAGCACGGCATTGAAATTTTTTTTTATTCATCGAACCAACGAACCGGTTGCTTACGGTCCAACCGGGATGTCTGGTTCGACGGTTCGGACGGTTTATTACAATCAAACCGAACCGCTTATATACGAACCGGACATCTGACCGGTTCTGACAACACTGGCTAGAACAAGCTGAAAGTTTTTTTTTTTTTTTTTGCGAAATAGACCCCCATTCCAAGAAAGTTAATTATTAGCAATTCTTATTAACAAATTTACTCAGAGTGATGCTCTTACTAGTTAATATATATATATATATATACCTTGCTTATAATAATAATAATAATAATAATGATAATACTTTTAAAACCAAGACAAATTTTGGTTACCGAAGTTTGAAAACCATGAACTATTGATAATTAAATTGCTTTTAAGTATCTGATATATGACATGTACCAGTATACCACCAATTATTGACAACCAAGTTCTAGCTTTTCGTACGAAAATTCTGGTTATCGAAAACTAGAAAGTTTTTGCAATGCCTAGCTGTGGCAGCACGTGTATATTGGCATTTTTTAAAAAATAAATCTTACAAGTCTCAAATTTTTGAAAGATAGAGCTTAGATTTAACTGTTTTAAGTCAACTATAAGACTTATTTGCACAGAGACTACTAGCTAGCTACTGTTTTAAGTCAGTAGTCAGTAGTCACACCTCTGCGCGTGCAATGCGTGAGCTTTCATATCTACTAGCTAGTGACTAGAGATATCGCAATTTCTTGCGTGTTGCATGTTCCATTCCCATCCAGTCCTCGTTTGCAGCCAAAGCCGACCCTTCGAAAATCTGACCCCAACTCACGAGGGTACCAAACCAAGGGTCCACTCTCCAACTACACCAATCTCATTTTTTGGTCTCTCATCTTCAACTATTTCGTTCACCTAAAAGTACATTAACAATTTCGCCGGTGAGATGTTGCCTCAGGGTTAAGGACTTTGCCAAGTGAGTTGGCATCCTTAGTTCGAAGCTTGGCAGACACATTTTTAGAAGAATTTAGTAGTGATGTTTAGTCTTTTCAAATTTTCTGTTGGAACGTCCACTAAGTGAGTAGTTTAGAATTTATTGTCACAAATATTAGATTCTTAGTTAAACAATTATTAGAATATCTCAAAACTTGATTGTATTACCACTTGAGATACTGTAATATCAAAAAAAAAATTACATTAACAATTTTATCCAAAAAAAGTACATTAACAAATATATTATAGTTGTCATTTTGATTATTTATTACTTAATTATAAAAAACGTTAATTTTTTTAGGGGCATTGAGCTTTGTAATTTTAAATGAATTTCTGATAATTGACGCAATTTTCGATATCTTGACCAAATAAATAATGCTGACTCTGATGATCGACCGGTGACATAGATTTAGCAAATATCATAACTCATAAGAAATTGTGAAATTTTGTATCTTAAGGGTGTGTTTGTTTAGGATAAAAAAGTGTCAACTAAAACTTTTCAATCTAAAACTTTTCAATCTCCATAATTACTTTATTTTTTAATTATTTTTTCACATTTTTCTACACAAACTACCCTACTTTTCAATCATTTCTACACAACTACTCATACAACTAACCTATTTATTTTAACTTTATTCTCTTTACTCTTCATCATTACTCCTATTATATCACATCACTTTCTATTGATTTGAAAACTTCTACTCTAAGGGTGCGTTTGGCAACAGGCAAAACTTTAATTTTTTTATAAAACTTTTCACAGCAGGGGTACTGCAGTAAAATCCTGTCATTTCACTCGTCGCTGCAGCTGTATGTACTTATGCACAGGAGCCTTTCCATCGGTGAGCTATGCCCTTGGCGCCGAACACGATGCATTGCTGCGCACTCCAGACATTTTTTAACCCGAAAAAACATCAAAAAGTTTTCATTCATGCCAAACAGTCCTTAAAAATTTTTCATCAAAAGTTTTACCTCCAACCAAACACACCCTAAAAGTCAAAGCTGTGAGGGAAGTAGGAAACCGTGAAAAAAAACAAATGTAATGGTGCTAATCCCTGTGAGAGATTTTCTCAGGGAGGCCACGTCCATTTTACTAGCGACGGTTTAGGCGAAGTGACGTACCGTTCTGCAGTGGAACGCTTCGGAGCGGAGAAAGGAGAAAGTAGGCTGTACTATTTTTATCACTAGGTTCTTACGTAGGCTAAACGCGGATGAAGATGCTGACCTTCCAACCGCTCATAAGCAAAGGACGCAGCCGAACTGGCTGCGCTTTGCGGTTCCTGGGGCTGTCTGGTAAGCTGAAAATGAGTAACAATGAATGTAAAAAGTCAAAATTAATAAATATTTAGCTATTTTATTATTTCATTTTTATTTATGTACTACAATCATTTTCTCATATCTATCTTTATAATTACCTAATCTATTTTTATTTTATTCTTATTTTATCTCCATTATATATTTCATTTCGTTTTCTATTTTCAACTTACCAAATATTTCTTTTTTTATTCTCAGCTTACCAAACAGCCTTCTCGGATGGATTCAAAAGGCTTAAATAGGATGGGAAAATGAGATAAAGATGTAATGACATGTATTAAGAATAAAAAATTTGTATTAAAAATTAAAAAGTTATACTAAAAAGTAAAAATTATCATGGGAGTAGAAAATTCACAAATCGATTTTAAATCTTTTCTAACATCCAAGCTGGTGTTTGGGAGTATACAATATATGAAATGAGACGAGAGAATTATACGAAGTGTACTTGGCGTGCATTAAAAAATAAATTAGGTTGAAATAGAAAAAATAACATTGAAAATGCGAAATTAAAGTTATTATATATTTCCATCAAAAAAAGTTATTATATACTTAAAAATGAGAATTTATATTGAAACGAAATAAATTTGAGGAAACAAAAAATCTCATCTAATTGGCATCCCGTGCCAATGCCATCCCTTCGTCTGAGTGGAAGTATCGAGTCTATTGACTCAGGCCTTGTTTTTATTGGACTTTTTTTTATCGTCTATGGGCAAGAGACGGAGGAAAATAAAAAAGCAGTATTCCGTTGAATTTGCGACGGGGCACGCACGGGTAGATACTCGTGACCCGGCTTTGACCCGACCTATTTTTTGGCTCGGTATAAAAATGAGTAGAAATTTCGACCTGAATTCAAAATAGGGGTCGGGGTGAATCGATCATGTCTCAACCCACCTCGCATATATTAATTTATTAAAAATTATAAGCTTATATTTAAATATTATTATTATTTTCTTTCAAAATTCTCGCTTTTTTATAATCAACTCTATCAATAATAAAAGAATTAATTTATTCAGAAAGCAATATAAGAATCAAAAAAAATTTTGTACATATATAATCCTTATGTGTAATTGTATATTAACCTATTTTAATAAATTTATACTATATTTTCAAATGTTTGTTTTCTTAATTATGTATTTTTTAATAATTAGTAAAATATTGAAGCATATAATATTTAAATTTAATATAAATGTATACTTATGTTTGATAAGTATATAAAGGGTGCGTTTGACAATTAATAAAACATGTCACGTTAAAACTTTTCAATCTAAAACTTTTCATTCTCTACAACTATCATATTTTTTAATCATTTTTTCACATTTTCCTATACAACTACCCTATTTTTCAATCATTTCTACACAACTATCCATACAACTAACCTATTTATTTTAACTTTATCCTATTTACTACTCATCATTATCTCTATTATATCACATCATCTGACAACTTTTACTCTCCAAAACTTTTCACCAAAAGTTTTATTCATTACCAAACACACCCAAATTCTTAAAATTATCTTATTTGACCCGTATTTTTTACCCGACCTATTACACAAAAGAAGGTCAAGCTGACCTTGTTCCAGCCTGGTATAAAAAGAGAATTAAACTTAATTTTTAAAAAGTAAGATAAATGTTGAACAAACCTTAACCCGGGATACCCATTACCACCCGTGCATGATAAGAATCGGCTCTCTCGGACCGATATTCAATGCAGCTGCATCGAGGAATGAGGACGGGTGGTTGGGTGGTAGCCCCGCGACGTTGAATGCCGGACCGAGGAGGGCGGGCCTGCTTACGAAAATCTTAAAAGCGGTTTGTTGGGGCGCGTTCAAATGGATGGTGCCAGATTAATGACGCTGCCTGACAGTTGTAAGCCATGCACATGCATTGCCGCATGCATCTTTTGGGTGGGCTTGATTCAACATTACAAGTTTCTCATTAGATTTGACCCTTTAGTTGTTTAATTTGCGTTTAATTTCGTGAATCCCGATCCTGTAAATCAACCTGCCTGTAGGTGGACCAAAAATTTTGATTATTTACTTATTTATTTATTATTTTTTATGAGTATTGTGATATATAGTTCCAAATACAGCGCGTCCAACTTGGCCTTTTAGGTAGCAAATTGAACCGTTGATCTTTCCATTTTTGACCCACAGAAATTTATACATAAAATTTTTATTTTTAGAAAACGGTGAGAGAAGACAAAAAAAAAAATCTATTCATCTCTAATATGTGGCCCCACATTCTAACAAATCTACAAGATTTTCCTAAAATTTTCCCTTTTATATTTTTCATCTTTTTAAAGAATTTGTTAGAAAATCTGTCTCAAAGTGTGAAATTATAGAAAAACCCAAACGATTCAATTTCAAAAAAAATCCCTTCTTTCTCTTTCTGGCTGAGCTCTCACGATGTGGGCTGAGTCTGTGGATCTGGGCTAGATTGAAATTCAGTAGATAAGATTTGTTGAGCCCACCGAATGAGCCCAGCGGAACAAACCTTTACCTTGACCAAAGAGAGCCAGGCCCAAAGAACCACAGCCTAGAGGGACGTCCCATGGGCCTACTTGTGACGGCCCATGAGCCCGAAGACATGTGTGCCACGTGGTGCATCCTAAACGGCTAAAATTATTTTTATCGTATTTTTTGATTCTAAACTCCAATTTGGATCATTCAATAGTCAATTTATATGTTTTTGAATGTTCTAAATCTTCTAGATAGATCAAATTCGTCATCAAAAGTCATTATGATAACATTGTGGTAGGCAACCCTATGTTAAGTGATCAATCACTTGCTTGTAGCCCACCTAAGATAAAATTTCTCTAAGTTTTACATGTTGACTTAGTAGATAAGTTAACTAAGCTAGCTTTTAAAATAATTAAAATAGTATATAGACCAATTACATTTTAGATAACTTAGGAATGCACTTTACATTTTATTTCTCACTTATTGAGATTTACTCACTTTTAACATTTTAATTGTCCCGCAAATAATGCAACTGGTGAGTCATGAGAGTTTTCTCTAAAAGCTTATGGAGCATAAATTTTATTTAATGTTTATTTTGAATTTAAATTTAATTATAAGTTGTAATAAGTTGTGATAACATCTACCAATATTAGATTGTTTTGATTTATATTAATGTAAACCATTAGATTATTCTTTTCTTTATGTCATGTCATGATTTTAGCTTAGTCCAATGTATAGGTGCTATTTTTTGAGCTTGAAGCATTGCAAATACATGAGAGGGAGTGGAAAGTGGGGAATGGAATAAAGTGTAAAACAATATGATGTAATAGAAACAAATTGGTAAGAAGTAGGACAGTTAAGTGAGAAAATAATTTGAATATAAAGATTAAAAAAAAAGAAAAATAATTATTGAATCATTTTGTGAGAGGGAGATAACTTCCCTCCTATTTTTGTTATTGAACGATGTCACTGGCTCATTCACCCTTTGGATTTTTTTTATATTTTCATATCCTTTTATTGTTCAAAATTTAAAATAATAGGTGCTTGTATTCATGGTCATTTTTTATCTTTGAAATAAAAAACATGCAAAAATCAAAAAATGAAAAAAGTTATCATAACTAATCAAGGTGGGACCCGTATATTTTTGGAAAAGAAATTTGTTAACTCCCCGTAAATTACCTAATTTACTAAGATTTACAGGTGATCATGCAGAAGCGTTGGGATAACTTCAATACATTGTGATTGGCATTAGCCTTTTATGATTACTAGCATGATTTTTAAATATACCTATATAGTTCAACCATGATTGCGAATATATTTATTCAGTTTAAAAAATTACAAATAATCTCATATAGTTTAATTATAATTACAAATGTTTGCATGTAATTATGATAATGTTTTGTTACTGTACCATCACAACATGTGTATATTAGCCCCCAGTGTATCAATTTTTATCATTTTTTAAGTTTTTTAAATATTATTTTGGAATTTTTAAACATCAGTGACATTTTAGTATAAGTATATTTACAAATATAATAAAGATACATTGAATTATTTATAATTTTTAAAACTATGTAAATATATTTATAATTATGGTCAATTTATATAGATATAGTTGTAGATTAACTAAATTACTTTGGGAAACCCATAGATAATATTGGATTTTCATAAGAACTTATTAATTTAACGGTTTGATGGATGAATTTCTCAGCACGCATAATGTTTTATTAATTATTAAAAGCTCTGGATGACTTTACCGAGGATGCATTTTGTGTTTGCTTGACCACGTATCTTTCAGAGTGCTGTAGTATTTTAGACTATGTCAATGACTTAATAGCTCTATGTTTACCTTTTTTTAATTTTTTGTTTTAAAAATGTTTTAAAGTTTTGACCACTTGTCATGTTTATCTACCTGTATTTATTTATGACTCAAAGAAACTATATATAATTGTAAATGTTTAACGGCCCCCTTACCGAGTTACACAGGGTTACATAAAAGTTGTTTCTTGTAGTATCTTTAAATTTTAAGTTTTTAATATTTTCCGAAAAATCTAATCTATTTCTTATATTTAATATCATTTATTTAACTATGAGACCAATGATTAAGTATAGTTTAGATGATTGTAAATATGCTTTCAATATACTATAAATGATATTAAATATAATAAATAGAGCAGATTTTTAACCAACTATCAAAATATTTAAAATGTAAAAAAGTTACATAGAAGAGGAATTTTATAAAAGCATTCTTGAATATCTACGTACTATATGTTTACAAAATCAAAAAAAAGTACCATACGTTTTTAAAAATTAATAGTTTTATATTTACTTTCAAAAATTCTATTTTTTACTAGATATAAGTTTTCATTAAAATTATGTTTTCAAAAAAAAATTCATTAAAATTTTCTTGGGACAATTAAAAAATGTGTTACGCATTATACACATTTTAGATTTTAAAAATACATATTTAAAATTAGAAACCGAATAATAGGCTTACAACAAGTATTGAAGAATTATCCATGGTTAATTGGTTATGTGAAATCTAAGTCGTGTATTAGATTTGGCGTCATGTACTTAATTTAAAGGAGCCGTTTCATGTGTAAAAAAAAAAAAAAGGAGCCGTTTTGCAAGAACGCAGGTTACGACAGTCCGTTCCCGCCTGACGTTTTTATTTTTTCACCGAATTATCCTATTTATTTTCGTTTTACTTTTCTTATATGACATTGCATTCATACTTTTTGATATATATATATATTCAGTTTCTCCACTTCCCCTGTACCCCATTACCAAATGAACCCTAAGTAATAAGCAATTGCACGGCAATCCCATGTGAGCCCAAGCTTTTAAGCGGAGCAAAAAATACACGTAAAATTTAAAATTCATTTGTATCTACTTGCTCGACTATACATATCTAGAAACACTATAAAGATTTTGGATGCTCAAATAAAAGTGTATGGATTACTTCGACAATGAAACATTTTTAGCGATTTATTATTCCGTCCTAAAATTTTCAATTATTAAAATAATTTTTACTGCCTTAATTAGACGGACCGCAACCCTAAGTTATTCAATTATTATGGCTCATACAAACCTTTAATTAAAATAATTTTTTAGTATCATTGCTCAAAAAAATAATTTTTGGCATCTTAGTCAAGCACACTGCAACAAAATTTGGTAGCTGTGGCCGAAATAATTTTCAATAAGCTGTTGCATATCCCCACTGGGATATATGCAACAGCCCCTCAGGGACCATGTTTCAAGACTTAATAGTCCACTAAGATTTTATGAAATCATGGGGACAAACATGACTTTTGACTGCAAAAGAACAAATGGTCAGAAGCCCATATAAGCATTAATTCCCATTATTCACTTCCGTTTTTCCACGTGTAAGTTTCCAAATAATGTAATCTGTGGCATCTCAAATAAATGTGAAACAATATTATGGGCGATTTAGATCGAATAAAAATATTATTTTATTTCTTGCATAGAAATTGTATTGAATCTTATTTCTCTAGTAATTACATCCATGCTTTTGAAACGTTTTATTAACAGTAAAAACACTCTTATGGAGTTTTTTATGGCACAGTTAAAAACTGATTTGGATAAATGTTAAGTCTGCAATAAGGATCATGTTAAAATCACGAGACTTTCCAAATATATCCATTATATTTTATCCTAATATCAAATATAGTATCAAATATACGCACAACGTCTCCAAAATCCTAAATATACATACTATGTTTGTATTTAATATAAAAAACGTTCATTTCATGAGTTAACATCATTAATGATGTATATAAAATTACTAATATATCTTTCAAATTTAAGACAAAATTAGAAAAATTGAATGTTATAACTCACCGATGCCCTGATTGCATATGAATTTTAAATTTAAATAGCTCTAATTTCATTTCCTTTCTATTTCATTTTACCATTTATTATTTCATAAATGGAATATTTTAGGTATTTATAAAAATTCAACTAACCATTTTTTATGGAATGGACATTTTTAAAATTAAACGTAAATATTGTAAGTATATTTGGGATTTTGATAAACTTTTGGTTATATTTTAGATTACGGCCAAACATAATGAGTATATTTTTAAAAAGCCCTAAAATCAAATAAACTTTAAATATGTGCATGCAAAAAAAAAATCTATGGCTATGTTTATTTTTCAAAAAAAAAAATTCAGCTAAAACTTTTCACTATGCACAACTGCTTTATTTTTAATTATTTCTCCATATATTCCTGTATAAATTAACATACTTTTCAATCATTTATACACGACTGTCCATAAAACTAACATATCTATTTTAATTTTATTTTCTTTATTCTTTATTATTACTCCTGTCCCATTCATGTATAAACTAATATACTTTTTCAATCATTTATACACAACTATCTATACAAAAAACTTATCTATTTTAATTTTATTCTCTTTATTCTTCATTATTACTCCTATCCCGTTACATCATCTTCTCTCATTTCAAAAATTTTTGCACTAAAAACTTTTCAGGCATATTTGGTAGACACAAAAACTTTTCAATGTAAAACTTTTACTTTCCACAACTACCCTATTTTAAAATTATTTTTAATTTCTTCCTATATAACTACTATACTTTTTAATTATTTCTATGCAATTATCAATATATTTAACTTATTCTCTTTATTTCTCATTATTACCAATGTTATCAAAACCGGACCGGTTCGACCGGGAACCGGTCCAGTTCCCGGTTTGATTACTCCCGGTTCGGTTTAACAGCCTAAAACCGCGCGAACCGTCCAACCGCCGGTCGGACCGTAAATTCCGGTCCGACCGGATTCGCCCGGTCCGGCCTCATAGCTTAAATAATATATATATATATATTTTAAAAAAAAACTGGAAAATGAAAGCTTATTAGCGAAAAACGGAAAACCCTAAGCTCTCCAACCCGCGCAACCCGCATCCCGCACCACTGCCGACAGCTCTCTGGTCTTCCCCAAATCCGTCGATCTCCTTTGCTGCCGTCGCCGCCTCACCTCGCAGCGGCAACACGCGATCGGCAGTCGGCAATCGGCACCTCATCGCACTTCGCAGACGCCTTCATCTTCTCCAGTTCTCCTCATCGCAGCCGCCGGCATCTTCTCCTTCTCGGCCGCCGTCTCCCATGGCCCCGCCTCGTCCTCCTCAGCAGCTCAGCTCCTCGCCCCGGCCATCCCTCCTCTCTCGTCGTCGCGATGATGATGATGCATGACGCAAATAGCCCACGAGAGATGATCAACTCCCTCGTCGGGCCACCCAAAGCGGCAGCGGCGTCAGGAGCAACGTCTTGAATGTCATAAAGGTGGCAAATCTTGATTTTTAGATGGATTACCATGTGCCTTTCGTAGGTCATCGTCCAGATAACTGCACGCAGGCGCCGTCAATTGGCGAACAGATGTCAAACAGCAGATTCTTGTTACTAATCTGGAACTGAACATCCATCACAGGAATACGGAGGTCTGATATTCTCTTCATTCCAACCACCATTGAATCGACAAAGATGTGCCACATCAACACCATTAGATTCATCATGGTTACTCTCCTTCTCTCTGTTGCCATGGAAGGAAGATTTCTATGCAATTGCCTCTGTGATTTTCCGCGTCGATACTTCGAAGGGTACTTCAGACATTTCAAAAAAATTGACCATCATTTCTAACGCATCTGTTAATTAACTTAACGGTGGCAGAAGGAGTTGGCTGATTTGCGATTAAGAAAAGTTGTATTGAAAATAAAAATATATATTAATTGGTAAAAAATATTTTTAAAAAATATGAGATTCCATTGCTTTATATGATCATCACATCTTAGCCGCCAACAACCTCAAAGGATTAGTTTTAAGGATTGAACTATAGTTCACTTAGTTTGTTCAATTTTCATGCTTTGAAGATTTTAAAATGATGGGGTTGATTTTTCCAAAGTTCAAACTCAAGGGGTAAATACATAATCTTTTAAATTTAGAAGGTCAAATTTGCAATAAGATTTTCTTAAACATATTTATGATGTCATAAATATTTATGACATCATAAATATGTCATGCTGACGTCACCGGTTCAAACCGGTTTGATTAACCGGTCGAACCGGTTCGAACCAGACCAGTTTCTTTACCGGTTCGGTTCTGACAACATTGATTATTACTCATATCATATCACATCATTTTCTATTAATTCAAAATTTTTTATACTAAAAACTTTTCAGTTTTATCACTTCTCACACTTACCTTTTACTCAAAAATTTTATTATTTCCTTGACACAACCAACGAACTAAAGGTCCGGAGGAAAAGGAAAACCAAAGCACGATCCGTTGGGTTCATTTCGTATTTTGGGCTGATAAAAGCTTGTGATAGACCCACCGGTTATAGCACCGTGACCGTGAGGCGATTGGCCCCAAACAATAGAACGAGCCGAATAACAAATCATTGATCATCGTGCAATAATTTTTGAAAAAAATGAGAAAAATGAACGAACTACACCGATGATGATCGAATCAAAACCGTAAATCGATTTTAAATATATTATACATGAGGAAAATAAAAAATTTAATGAAAGAGAAAAACAAATTTAATTATTGTTTTATTTCATAAATATGTTATTTATCATCTCATACTTGCATTGTTAGAATTTTTTATTAGGATTTATACATCACAACGACTTATCTTACAATAAAGCACATTCACAACTCTCACATAATTAAGAGAATTTTTATAAGCGTATTTAATATGTGTATCAATTTTTATCATTTTTGAAAATTTTTACATATTTTTTGAATTTTTAAAAATCAGTAAAAATTACAAAAAATGCCACTGGTTTTTAAAAATAAAAAATCTCAAAATCTCAAAAAATGGTAAAAATTGATACACATATTAAATACACATAGATTAACATTTGTGTGAAAAGAGTTTCAAAAAAATATAAAAATACACCATGCTGCGAAACCCATTTTTAATATTTTATTGAAATTTTTTAATGAAATTATTAATCTAAGTGTATTTAACATGTGTATCAATTTTTACTATTTTTAGAGATTTTTAATTTTTTTTCGAATTTTTAAAAAACCAATGGCATTTTAGTAATTTTAAATTATTAAAAATACTACTAATTTTTAAAAATTCAAAAAAATCTAAAAATATAAAAATGGGGTTTTGCAGCGGGATGCGTTGAAATTTCAATGCACCCTGCTGCATTAAATCAGTTTGGCTCCTTATTGCTGGTCATAGGTCCATCGCTGGTTAAGATGAAAAAAAATTGAATATAAAAGGTGATTAGGAACTAAAGTAGGATAATTTTTAACTCTGAGTTATGACAATGCAAAATTCATTATTGCGAATTTTACTTACGTAATCAAATATCATTGACTTATTGCAAAATTTATTCATGATAACGTGCTACAAATAACATGTACCTTCGGAATAATTACTGATAAAAATAATTATTATTTAAACCAACTATTTTATTCACGATAACGTGCTGTAAAAAAATATTTCTTATGCTGGGTTTATCGCGAATAATATTTACTAAATTAAAACGTACTAAAAGGAAAGAAATTTAATAATTCCGCAATATAAATACTTAGACGGTCTAGATCATGGATCCTGCTCCGAACCTTGTCGAAAATGCTGCAGCCAATGTTTTAAAAACCGAACCAGGAACTGAACCGTTTTTATGTCCGGTTCAGGTCCAACCGGTTCAACCGTGGTTCAAACCGTTTTGAACCGTGACGTCAGCATGACATAATTATGACGTAATAATTATATTTAATTTATTTTAATTATTTTAAAATTAAATTAAATATAAAAATTTTATGTAATAAAAAAATTACACTTGTCATCAACAATACATTCAAGTACATCAAATTAAAATTATTATGCAAATAAAAAAAGAGTGACTTAGCTGAAATAGCTTTTTTTTGTTCCTATATGGTCGATCAGAATATCTGCAATGAAATTTTAAATATGAATGGAAAATATTAAATTTACTTTACTTGAAGAAATTAACCACTTAAAAATAAGAAAAAACATTTAAAATTGTACCGTAATTGAAAATGTTCAAATTGCTCATCATCGTTCAATTTTGAGCAGAGTTTAACTACGATTTTGGTTTAAAGTGAGTACAAAACACAACTGAGTAGAAATATATTTGAGATATCTAATTCAAAAAAAAAAACTTCAAAGTTGATATCTTCAAAATATCCAAACAGAAGCATCTCCACAATTGCATCTTCATGAATTTTTTCAACCTTCTCTATTTTGTTCCTGATCTTCTTGGATTAGCATTGACCCTATTAATGGATATTACAATCAAATATTAGTCTTCGAAATAGAATATTATGAAAGAAAAAAACTAAATAATTAAAAAAGAAGTTTATAAAATATTACCAAAATCTTCAATTCATGTTGTAGCAATTGCAGCTTGTGGTTGGTCCATTTGCATCCAAGTCTCAACATCTTCTTCAGTAAATAAATCTTCAGAGTCTTCAGACTCCACGGTCCAATCTTCCAAAATATCTATGTTATCTAAAGATATAGGATCAAAGCCAACCTTCCTTTTTTTCTTCCTACATAATGAGAATAGAAGTTAAAGAGAACATATAAAAAATAAATTAATCACAAAACACATTGAATTTAATCATACCTCTCAAGCAAACGTAAATTATATTGAACATAAACAAGATCATTCAATCTTTGATAATTAGAATTTGGTAACATATTTTGTGGATATTTTATACCAAATTGGTGGGTAATTAATTAATATTAATATGAAATTTGGTTTAAAATGTGATTTTGCAACATTTGGGTATTAAATATTAATTTCAAGCAATTTAAACAAATTTTCACAATATTTTGGCTTGAAATTATATTTTATTTGTTGCCATGAAATTAAACGGGTTTGAAATTATTTTAATGATTTTTACCAATTAATAATTTAAATATATTTTTTTTGCAGGAAAACAAATTATACCGAATGGGCCCCACAAGATCAAATCATGCAAAAATCCAAGCCGCCCATTGAATGTGGACCCCAAGCAATAACAATCATTAAAGCAACGTTTGTTTTCATCCACCGAATGCATTCATGTAACCCGATTCAAAAGTCAACAGCATTGGACCCCACTTCCATAAATCCACCGAATGCATTCATATGACACGTGAATAATTATGAAGACCCCACCAAGATCAGCAGCATGTTGTCCACCGAATGAATTCACTGAATTCACGTGAAATGCATTCATGTTATCCATAGAAATTGATGGAGATGGGGCCCACAGAAATTGAGGTGTGGGCTATAAAAGCAGCGTTCCGGAGCAGATTGGAGTGTGGGGGGGCAGCATCAGAATATTTTAAAAAAGGGAATTTTGACTAGAAGGGGAGAGAGAGCAGATTTACAGTTAGAAAATCCGAGAGCTCCACGGCGGATTTTTGAGAAGATATCATTCGGAGCAAGGATTTTAGAAGAAGAGGAGAGTAAGGTGGAGAGCACGTGCAAAAGACAGACCGGCGAATTGCGTGGAGCAACCAACACACCATTGGAGCTTCAATACAATAAGCTTTTCTATCTTTTCTCTGTTTAATTTTTGATAACTTGTTTAAGATGGATTGTAATGTAAATTTTATTTTGAACTTGAACATGCTTGGCTAAACCTTAAAATCTGGGGTTTAGGACGTAGCATGCGTATAATGCAATGTGGTGCGGATTTTTAATTTATTTATGATGGATATTTTTTGTTAATTTAATATCTTGTGATTTTTAAGCTTGCTTTGTATATGGGCCCGTATTTTTGCATGATTCCATATATTAGGTGATGGAACCGAGAGGTGGAAGCCTAATATACGATAGTCAAGATATTAAACCCGGAAATCTAAGACCATGAAAATAGGCATGATAACCTTGAGGAAATTCCATGAACAAACCACAAATCTTAATGGATTCTAATTAACTTAATCCCATGAGAATAGGTGATTAAGAAAATTGGGATACGCTTTGTAGGTTTCGAGAGAAGGTGCAAGGATAAAATAGGGTTTGTTCTCCTTTAACAAATAATATCCAAATTAAATATTTATACCACTACCAATTGCAAAATACGTATGTAAAATCCTAGACCCTAGATACCCACACTCTCATTTTCATCTTCTCATTAAAATTTGCAAATTTCTCTTCCCATTTCATTAATTTCTTTTCCTAAATTTTCTTCCACTTATCTATTTTATTTGCAATATTCTCTCCATAATCAACACAAAAATATTTAAAAGCAAAATTTACAGTCCTGAATTCCCTGTGGAACGATAATTTATATACTACAATCTACGACCCGTGCACTTGCGGTAAGATTGCGAACAAGTATTTTGGCGCCGTTGCCGGGGATTTTCGGCGTGCTTTAAATTTTGTTTTTAGATACTTTCTTGATTTTTATTCATTTTAAATTAGCTAGTTAATTTTTATGCACTCGCATACTCGCAGTTCTGCAAAACAACTAGCTGAAGAACTCCTTGTTGCTGATCCTGAAATTGAACGTTTTTATAGGAGAAGGATTCGAGAATATCAACAACAACAAAATTCTCAAAATACTATAGCAGATCATAACAACCCAAATCCGCAACATCAAGAGCAAGAAGAGGGCCAAGCTGAGAACAATGCTCCTCCCAGAAAGATGACACTTAGTGATCGGAACCGCCCGAACCCTCGTGGATTTCGATCTTGCATTGTTGAACTAGATATTGATGGGAGAAATTTTGAACTAAATCCTGGTCTCATCCGGATGGTTCAACAGGACCAATTTGCAGGACTCCCTTCTGAAAATCCAAATGTACACATCACAAAATTCCTGCAATTATGCAACACAAGTAGAGTGCAAAACATTCCACGCGAGGTAATTCGCTTGCAGCTTTTTCCATTTTCTCTTCGAGACAGGGCAAGCGAATGGTTTTATTCTATGCCACCTGACACATTCAATACATGGGATGAACTATCTACAACATTCCTGGAAAAGTTCTTTCCACCAAATAAAACCAGGAAAATCAAAGACGAGATTAATCAGTTTGTCCAAAAAGATGGCGAATCCTTATATGATGCGTGGGAAAGAATGAAAGACCTACAACGCAAGTGCCCTCATGATGGTATCTCGCAAGAAGATATTATTGAAAACTTTTTCAATGGACTCGATCGACCCAGCCGAAGCGCCGTCAACTCAGCCGCTGGTGGCCGATTCATGCGACTCACTGACGAGGAGGCCCTCAAACTCCTCGATGACCTAGCTCTTTATGATTCTCAATATGGCGATGTCAGAGGAACCTCTCGGCGAGGAAATGTCTATGATATTGAATCTATGCATGCTATTAGGGGTGGGAATCGGGGCGGGTCGACCCGTGACCCGCCCCGCCCGACCCTGTTTTAATACAGGGGCGGGTCAGGGGTGTGTACCCGGCGGGGCGGGGCGGGTCGGGATTTTCGGGTTTTCAAAGAAATGCGGGTCGGGGCGGGTAGGGGCAAAATCCGAGTTTTTACAGGGTGGCGGGGCGGGTCAAGGCGGGTCTACCTGCTGACCCGTTTTCTGATATTTTACATTAAAAAGAAAAATCACGTTCAATGCTAATATTCATGTTTTATTTAATTATTTATATTTACTTTGATTGATTAATAATAGATTCAAGCATATAGTAGTTAAATTTAATATAAATTTGTCTTTATACTTGATAGTTTTATAAATTTTTAAAAATTTCTTACTTGACCCGCAATTTTTTACCCGACCCGTTGACCCGATACCAACCCGAATTTTGTCCCGAGACCTTGTAGAAAAAAGTAAGGGTCAAACCGACCTTGTCCCGACCCGGTATAAAATAAGGGTCAAACAAGATTTTTGAAAAGGAGGGTCAGGGTTGGGCACACCCTGACCCGCCCCGATTCCCACCCCTACATGCTATACATGATAAACTTGATAAAATTTTGCAGCAAAAGAGGCAGGAATCCAAAGATCTGCATGCATCTTCTTCTGGGCACAGCTCATGTGAAATTTGTGGAGCCTCACACTACACATCTGAGTGTAGTTTCGCCATTAAAGACACCACGGGGGAGCAAGCTAATGCAATCAACAACCAATATGACGCTCGCGCATATGGTAACCCCTATTCCAATACTTACAACCCCGGATGGAGGAATCATCCAAATTTTTCTTGGGCAAACCAGTCAAACACCCAAAATTTTGCTCAAAATAATAAGCCACCTGGTTTCCTTAGAAAACCACTGAACCCTCCTCCATTTCAGACCCAACAAGCCTTACCTGCACCACCTCAAGCGCAACCCACTGAGTCCATGCTCGAAAATATCATCATAATGCTCAAGAAAAATGATGAAAGAATGGACCAAATGCAAACCCATATCAAGTTGCTTGAAAATCAAATTGCTCAAAATGCCACAGCCTCATCCCAAAGAAACCAGGGTAAACTCCCTAGCCAACCTGAAATAAATCCTAGGGAGCAGGTGCAGGCGATTACTTTGCGAAGTGGAAAGCAGCTCAACCCACCTCATATGGTCTCAGAAAAAGATGCCGAGCAGAAAAAGAAGCAAGAAGAGGAGCCACAACCAGAACCGGTGGTGGAAAAGCCATATGTACCACCACCTCCTTACCAGCCTCCTCTTCCCTTTCCACAAAGGCAGCGACAGGCTAAGCTTCAAAAGCAGTTCGAGAAGTTTGTTTCAACTCTTAAAAACTTGTCAATAAACGTACCCTTCATCGACATGCTTTCTCAAATGCCAACTTATGCGAAATTTCTCAAGGATATGTTATCCAACAAAAGAAAACTCGAGGAGTACGGAACTATTTCGCTTACTGAGAAGTGCAGCGCCATTTTGCAGAACAAGTTGCCTGAAAAGCTAAAGGACCCTGGAAGCTTCTCCATTCCATGTGATCTTGGGAATGTACAAATCAGCAAAGCACTATGTGATCTCGGAGCAAGTGTAAGTCTAATCCCACTTTCAATATGTAAAAAGCTGAACATGGGTGATCCAAAACCAACATCTATGTCTCTCCAACTGGCCGACCGATCAATCAAATTTCCAGTCGGCATCCTTGAAGACGTACCTTTGAAAGTTGGCAAACTATTCATCCCAGTCGACTTTGTGGTCCTCGACATGGAGGAGGATCGCCAAATCCCGATCATTCTCGGGCGACCTTTCTTAGCCACCGCTGGAGCAATCATAGACGTCAAGAATGGCCGACTCTCACTAACAGTTGGAGATGAACAAATCGAATTTAATCTTTCTGAGGCAACAAAGCAACTGTCAACTGATAACTCTTGCCTGCGGGTCGACGTCATCAACCCTTTGCCGATCGAAGAAAAGGATGACTTGATAGAGGTATGTATCATTCAGGGTGCAACTGTTGAAAATAATAACCCTGAACTATCTGCTTGTGCAGCTCTCTTGGATGGAGCCCCTTTCATCTCACCGGCTGCCAATTCACCTCATGAAAAGTTGGATGCAGACTTCAATTTTTCTCCATCAACAAAAAAGGAAGAAGCACCAAAGGTAGAACTTAAACCTCTTCCTAAAAATCTCAGGTATGCATTTCTTGACCCAAACGATACTTATCCAGTCATAATCAACGCAAATCTTTTCGAATCCCAAGCCGATGAACTGTTAAATGTGTTAAGAAGACATAGGAAGGCAATTGGTTACTGCATCAATGATCTACCTGGTATCAGTCCTTCTCTATGCATGCACAGAATTTTAATGGAAGAAAATTGTAAAACAAGCATTGAACCTCAGAGGCGTCTGAATCCAAACATGAAAGAAGTAGTGAAAAAGGAAATTTTAAAACTTCTAGATGCTGGAATCATCTACCCCATTTCTGATAGCAGTTGGGTAAGCCCTGTACATGTTGTACCAAAGAAAGGCGGTATGACTGTCGTAAAAAATGATAAAAATGAACTTATACCCACAAGGACAGTCACAGGTTGGCGAATGTGTATTGATTATCGCAAATTAAACATTGCCACTCGAAAAGATCATTTTCCTTTGCCTTTTATTGATCAAATGCTTGAAAGACTTGTCAATCACTCTTATTTTTGCTATTTAGATGGGTACTCTGGCTACTTTCAAATTCCTATTCATCCACAGGATCAAGAGAAAACCACTTTCACTTGTCCATACGGCACATTTGCATACAGACGCATGCCTTTCGGTCTTTGTAATGCATCTGCCACTTTCCAACGCTGTATGATGGCTATATTTTCTGATTACATTGAACACATAATGGAAGTGTTTATGGATGATTTTTCTGTTTATGGCACAACATTTGAATCATGCTTGTCTAACCTATCTAAGGTTTTACAGAGATGCGAAGAAATCAATCTGGTGTTGAATTGGGAAAAATGTCATTTCATGGTACAAGAAGGGATTGTTTTAGGACATTTAGTCTCAAGCAGAGGTATTGAGGTTGATCGAGCAAAAATTGAGGTCATTGAAAAATTACCACCACCCAATTCGGTCAAGGGAATTCGGAGTTTCCTGGGACATGCTGGCTTCTATCGGCGTTTTATTAAAGATTTTTCTAAAATTGCTAAGCCACTGACTAACCTGCTAAATCAAGATGTAAAATTTAATTTTTCTAATGACTGTTTAAATTCATTTTGCAGGTTGAAAAAGGCCTTGACCTCCGCACCAATCATACAACCACCTGACTGGAGCTTACCATTTGAAATCATGTGCGATGCAAGTGACCATGCGGTTGGAGCTGTTTTGGGTCAACGGAAGGACAACAAGCCAGTAGTGATTTATTATGCGAGCAAAACTCTAGATGATGCTCAAGTTAATTATGCAACCACTGAAAAAGAATTGCTGGCTGTTGTTTTTGCTATTGATAAATTTCGTTCTTATCTTGTAGGATCAAAAGTGATTGTTTACACAGACCATGCAGCCATTCGCTATTTAATTGCTAAGAAGGATGCTAAACCAAGGTTGATTCGCTGAATTTTGTTGTTACAAGAATTTGATCTTGAAATACGAGACAAAAGAGGCACAGAGAATGTGGTAGCGGATCATTTGTCGAGACTACCACCAACTGAGAAAACAAATCTAAATAAAAACGATCAAATTAATGAAGAATTTCCAGATGAATCCTTGCTTTCAATGAAAGAAATATCAATGCCATGGTATGGAGACATTGTTAATTATTTGGTTTGCAAAGAAATTCCATCCAATTTCAGCTATCAACAGAAGAAGAAATTCATGGCGGATGTGAAATATTACATATGGGAGGACCCATACCTATACAAGAGATGCGGCGACGGTTTGATTCGCCGATGTGTACCAAACGAAGAAATCCAAAGCATTCTTCATCATTGTCATTCTTCACCATATGGAGGACACATGGGTCCCACCAAAACAGCAGCAAAAATTTTACAATCAGGTTTTTTCTGGCCCACTTTGTTCAAAGATGCTCGAATTTTTATACTAACCTGTGACAGATGCCAAAGAACAGGAAATATTTCAAGGCGAAACGAGATGCCACTCACAAGCATTCTTGAGGTTGAACCATTTGATGTCTGGGGCATGGATTTCATGGGACCTTTCCCATCATCGTTCAACAATCAGTACATCCTTCTGGCAGTTGATTACGTAACTAAATGGGTGGAGGCGATTGCTTCTCCAACAAATGATTCGCAGGTGGTCACCAAATTCTTAAAACGTAACATTTTTACCAGATTTGGTGTACCACGAGCAATCATAAGTGATGGAGGAAGCCACTTCTGCAACAAGCAAATGGAGCAACTGCTCAAGAAATATGGGGTCACACACAAAATTACCACCCCATACCACCCACAAACAAGTAGTCAAGCTGAAATCTCAAATCGCGAGATTAAACAGATACTTGAGAAGACGGTATCCCAATCACGGCGAGATTGGTCAAGGCAACTCGATGATGCTCTTTGGGCATACCGTACTGCATTCAAGACTCCCATCGGAACAACACCTTTCCGACTAGTCTACGGAAAATCATGCCACTTGCCTGTAGAGCTAGAGCACAAAGCATACTGGGCAATCAAATTTTTAAATTTTGATATGAAATCTGCAGGAGAAAGGCGCCTACTACAACTCGATGAACTTGAAGAGATTCGACTAGACGCCTATGAAAATTCAAAGATGTACAAGGAGAAAACAAAATTTTGGCATGACAAACACATTCGTCAGAAGGTAATTAAAGCCAATGACTTGGTTTTGCTTTTTAATTCTCGTTTCAAATTGTTTCCAGGAAAATTGAAGTCGAGGTGGTCGGGACCATTCAAAGTACTACAAGTATTTCCTCACGGAGCTGTCGAAGTCTGGAGTGAAAAGACAGGAGCATTCAAAGTCAATGGACAACGCCTCAAACCCTACTTCTCAGGAGATCACATTCCAATAGGAGTCATCCATTCCTTTTGCGAAACCATGCCACAAAAGTAAAAATTTGCAGTCAGGCTGATGACTATAAACCAAGCGCTTCTTGGGAGGCAACCCGAATTTTTCTTCAGGGAAGTTTTAGTCTTATTTTCTTTTTTATTTCTTTTTATAAGTTTGATACTTTTTAATTTTAAGAGTTATTGGTTATTTTCAGGTTCAAAAAAAAAAAAAAAAAAAAAGCACCATTGGTTGCAAATTCGGTTCAACTCGCCAAAAACAGGGAAGTTAACATTTTACAATTCTCTTTTATGGCATGATTTACATTGAGGACAATGTCAACTTCAAGTGTGGGAGTGAATGCGTTGCATTAATTTTCTCTAAATATTTCTTTCACTACCCTAATATTTATATGTTTGCTTAAAAAAAAAATGGAAAATTCTTGCATAAAAGATTATATTAGACCCCACGTTGAACTCTTGAATGCCTTGAAAGCAAACCATATGTGAAATTTCAACATCTTTGAGTGAGGAAAAGTTGAAGCTTAATGAGATGTTAAAAATTATTTTTGAACATGTACTTGTTGAAAATACTTAGATTTTTTGTCCGTAATCACTTGATGAAACTGATATACCTAGGAGCTAATATTGTTTTCTTTTAAAATCAGAATAATCCTCTCTAATTTATAAATTTTTTTTAATACACACAATTATCATTTAAGAAGGTAGTTTTTCCCATATAAATGAAAAAATATATATATATATATATATATTACTCTGGTTGAAGAAATTTTCAAAGCCAAAACTCCATTGAACCAATTTAAGGACATGATTAAGGCAATTCTCTTTCATGATGAGCTTATCTTTAAAAATATAATGGTTGTTTACCCCTTTTGAGCCTGACTTAAAATTTTTCCTAAACCACAATTCTCACATCGCTGAACCAACTTTGGAATTGTATTCTGAGCAAAAAAAAAAAAAAAAAAAAAAAAAAAAAAAAAGAGGAAAACAGGAAATAATATCGCTTGGCGATGCAAATAATGACTTCCCAGATACCCTGAAATATGGTGAGGGAACTTATTGCCGGACTTGGTTAAAAAAAAAAAATAATAAATAAAATAAACCAAGGATAAGAACAGGCTTAAAAAAAGAATAAAAGCACCAAGTGTGGGGGTAGCATTATTTCCTTTTTTTAAAAAAAAAAAAAAATAAAAAAAAAAAAATAAGCTCGAGTCATACAGAGACGGTTCAAATTTCATGTGTCACACCTGACCATTGTCCTACTAAGTCCTTATGATCCTATAAATTGGTTAATTGAGCAAGCAGAGGAAATGCCAAAAATAAAAAAAAATATAAAAAAATAAAAAAATAAAAAATAATAAAAAAATAATAAAAAAAAATTTTCTGCACTACTACCACTTGAAATATTAATTGTGTGTATTGAATAACTTATTAAATAGAGAAGATATCTGATAATTAAGAGTTTATTGCGGGAGTTTTTAACTCTTAATGATTGAAAACAAATTAGGTAACGAGGGTGTGCAGTATTAGTCAAGTGAGAAGGGATTGTTGATTAAGATTTTCAATGAGTATCATGTTTCAAATTCTTTAAGACTCTCATTTATTCTGATGATAGGCCGAACATGCAATTTTTGCTCAAGATTTTGAAAATTTTCAATCTGCTCTTCCATTCTTTTATATTTGCTTGAGGACAAGCAAAAGTTCAAGTGTGGGGGTATTTGATAATTAGAATTTGGTAACATATTTTGTGGATATTTTATACCAAATTGGTGGGTAATTAATTAATATTAATATGAAATTTGGTTTAAAATGTGATTTTGCAACATTTGGGTATTAAATATTAATTTCAAGCAATTTAAACAAATTTTCACAATATTTTGGCTTGAAATTATATTTTATTTGTTGCCATGAAATTAAACGGGTTTGAAATTATTTTAATGATTTTTACCAATTAATAATTTAAATATATTTTTTTTTTGCAGGAAAACAAATTATACCGAATGGGCCCCACAAGATCAAATCATGCAAAAATCCAAGCCGCCCATTGAATGTGGACCCCAAGCAATAACAATCATTAAAGCAACGTTTGTTTTCATCCACCGAATGCATTCATGTAACCCGATTCAAAAGTCAACAGCATTGGACCCCACTTCCATAAATCCACCGAATGCATTCATATGACACGTGAATAATTATGAAGACCCCACCAAGATCAGCAGCATGTTGTCCACCGAATGAATTCACTGAATTCACGTGAAATGCATTCATGTTATCCATAGAAATTGATGGAGATGGGGCCCACAGAAATTGAGGTGTGGGCTATAAAAGCAGCGTTCCGGAGCAGATTGGAGTGTGGGGGGGCAGCATCAGAATATTTTAAAAAAGGGAATTTTGACTAGAAGGGGAGAGAGAGCAGATTTACAGTTAGAAAATCCGAGAGCTCCACGGCGGATTTTTGAGAAGATATCATTCGGAGCAAGGATTTTAGAAGAAGAGGAGAGTAAGGTGGAGAGCACGTGCAAAAGACAGACCGGCGAATTGCGTGGAGCAACCAACACACCATTGGAGCTTCAATACAATAAGCTTTTCTATCTTTTCTCTGTTTAATTTTTGATAACTTGTTTAAGATGGATTGTAATGTAAATTTTATTTTGAACTTGAACATGCTTGGCTAAACCTTAAAATCTGGGGTTTAGGACGTAGCATGCGTATAATGCAATGTGGTGCGGATTTTTAATTTATTTATGATGGATATTTTTTGTTAATTTAATATCTTGTGATTTTTAAGCTTGCTTTGTATATGGGCCCGTATTTTTGCATGATTCCATATATTAGGTGATGGAACCGAGAGGTGGAAGCCTAATATACGATAGTCAAGATATTAAACCCGGAAATCTAAGACCATGAAAATAGGCATGATAACCTTGAGGAAATTCCATGAACAAACCACAAATCTTAATGGATTCTAATTAACTTAATCCCATGAGAATAGGTGATTAAGAAAATTGGGATACGCTTTGTAGGTTTCGAGAGAAGGTGCAAGGATAAAATAGGGTTTGTTCTCCTTTAACAAATAATATCCAAATTAAATATTTATACCACTACCAATTGCAAAATACGTATGTAAAATCCTAGACCCTAGATACCCACACTCTCATTTTCATCTTCTCATTAAAATTTGCAAATTTCTCTTCCCATTTCATTAATTTCTTTTCCTAAATTTTCTTCCACTTATCTATTTTATTTGCAATATTCTCTCCATAATCAACACAAAAATATTTAAAAGCAAAATTTACAGTCCTGAATTCCCTGTGGAACGATAATTTATATACTACAATCTACGACCCGTGCACTTGCGGTAAGATTGCGAACAATCTTCCATGCTCCAATCTGTTCCTCTTTTTTGTGTGTATACGTTCAAATACAGACCAATTTCGCTCACAACCAGATGAGCTACAAGTTTGGCTCAAGACTTTAATAGCAACGACTTGCAATTTTGGAGCACCACACCCATAGGACTCCCACCAAAGAGCTGCAATATCATATAGAAAAGTAAGGTAGTTAAAATTTCAAAAAAATATATTATAATCTAAATTTAGAATACCTGGATCCAAAGTATAACGTGCTGCTATAGCCGCTGGCCTCCCAAAGTCTCCTACAGCATCTCGATATAATTTTGCATCTTCACTGATACTAACTTGTGCTTCCATGTCGTCACGATTTAATCTCTCAATTACTTCAAGTACTCCAGACCATGTATGAAACTTAGTCTCCCAATCAGCATGATAGAAAAACATTGGATTGAAATAAAAGTCTGCTAGATGAAGAGGACGGCGAAGTTGATTTTTCCAACGGGTATTAATGATGTTGAGCACTTGACTACAATCCATATTGATTCTTTTGAAAGTTTTCTCTATTGCTTTCTTTGCCCTTCGCATGCTTTCAAAAATATATCCCATTGAAGGTCTTTCATCACTATCAACTAATCGTAGTACACGAACAAGTGGCTCAAATGCTGATACAATAATCTCACATCGTTCCCAAAATGCAGAACAAAGTATTAGATCGGTTATTGTCTTCACCTTTTGATTACGACGCCACTTTCTATCATCCCATTCCTTACTAACAACCATAGCTCTTAATTTATCTTTGCATGTCAAGAGACTTTGAATTGTCAGAAAGTGAGTTGCAAACCGCGTCATTGCGGACCGAATTAACTCTTTTCCATCTGTGTATTTTCTCATCAATGCAAGTGCAAAACTGTTGTTGTATATAAAAGTAGAAATGGAACGAGCATCATCAATCGCCGTACTTACAACATCAATTTTTGCAATATCTTCCAACATTAAATCCAAGCAGTGTGCTGCACATGGTGTCCAAACAATATGTGGATATGTGTATTTCAACATTTCTCCAGCCAACTTATAATTTGATGCATTATCAGTTACCAATTGAACAACATGCTCCGAACCCACTTCTTCTATAACCTTTTTAAACAGATCACACAACATATTTGCAGTTTTTTATCTCTGTAGATGCATCAACAGATTTAAGAAAAATTGTTCCTTTAGAACAATAAACAAGAAAATTAATCAAAGTTCTTTTCTTTTGATCTGTCCAACCATCAGCCATAATGGTGCATCCATATTCTTTCCATTTTTCTTTATAGGAATTGACAACCTGTTGAATCTCCTGGTAATTTTTTTTTAAAATAAAACCACGCATGTCATGATATGTAGGAACTCTAAATCCACGACCAATGGTAATAATGTTGTCTACCATCTCTTGAAAATATGGAGAATTCACTGCATTGAAAGGGATGCAATAATAGAAAAACCATCGACCAATAGAAGCATGGGCTCGATCAATAGCATCTTTTCCAGCCATAGCGCATTTTATAGAAGGTTGAACTCCTCCTTTAGCTTGCACTGGAAAGAACTTTGAAATCCCTTTTAATTTCTTTGTTGGATTTTGATTAACTTCTCTTACCTCCTCAACTTCTTCATCAGTTGCATGTAATGATATAAATGAACTCTCTTCTGTGGCACTAAAAGATTGCTTATGAGGTTTTTGAGAAGTAATGCCATCTAAATCCATTTTTATCTGTTGTTGTATATGGTATGGCACCTCCTTGCAAACTGATACATCACCTTTTACTTTCGCTAGGTGTTTTTTCATACGGTGAATTCCTCCCCCACTAAATACTCTCCCACAATATAAACATTTATACTTTCCTTTTTCAACCTCCGTTACGTGATTCCAACCTATATCATTTCTACCTCTTAATGCACGAGTTTCAACAGCAACTGATGCAGAACTACTACTCATATTTGGGGCACTCGCTTGCTCAGTAGGTGAGGGATTTGATTGGGATTCTGACATTTTTGTAAACCTACAACTCTACAAGTCAAATTATAAACAACATTTTAGCATGCATGCACATCTTATAATTAAAATATTTAAACAAAAATTCTAAATTATTGTATAAATCACTGCATGAATAGAAAAATGAATGGAAGAGTATTAAGACAATTGAATTTGTTCTTCTCTAGCATGAATAGAAAAATTCTTATATACAAGCATTTAAATTCAGGGGATTTCCATGATTCCATCTCATCACATTCCCATAAACATGTAACATATTCTCTCATTTTTAATCCATCTTCATTTTCACTCCCAAAGCACTGTCCCCAAAACAACACAAAGCATGTCATTACAATCATCTTAGCAGTTGACAAAGGATTCACAGGCTTACAGTTTTCAGATATACTCATATCATAAATCAAACATGAAGTGGTATCGCACATCCATATAAAATTTGCAAAAATACAGTTTTCAATGACCCATCAAAAGCATTCAATCCTAAAGGTCAGAGAAGGTCAATTAAACCATAATAATTAAAAAAAGTCTACCTGTCCTTTTTGTATTACTGTTGTAAGCAAAAAAGCGCTGCCTTGGGAATGTTTTAAGAGGACCAGAGACATGCAGTAATGGGTTTCTCACCTTAGTGATTTGCAAAAGGGTCTTTTTCGGCTTCAATGGGAAAAATGATTCCTGTGGTGTAATTGGCGTCAAGGAGGTTGCTGATAAACACAAACCCAACCTTGGGCTGTCTCGACGATTGCAGTGGTTAGGGTGGACACCTCTGAAACAGGGAGATGAATGGAGAATCTGCAAAAGGGAGGGGCTCATGTAATTGGAAATAACAGGGAAAGAGGAAAGAAGACAACTGGGCAAAAATGGGAACAGGGAAGTGAAAAATTCCGGAACAGATGAGGATGACCTCGCCGGAATCACTGTGTATCCTGCTGCCTGCAGAGCTGAGATGAGAATGCGGGCGAGCCGGCGAGCAGCAAGACAGCAACCGGACGGCCCAAGGCTACACGACCTCTGTTTTAGAATGGCTGTGTTCCGGAATTTCTGAGGACCGATGCTGCCGGAAACGATGAGGATTGAGGACGAAAATGGGTATCTGTGTTTGCTGGAACCGATGCTGCCGGAACCGATGACGACGACGAAAATGGGATTCTGTTCTGCAGCTACGAGCCTACGACGAAAATGGGTTTCTGTTGCCGGACTGTTGCCGGACGTCGAACCAGGCATTGCGACTGTTGCCGGACATCGATTCCGGCAGACGACGACCTGGATCCGCTGCAGCAGGTGGGCGACGACGATGGTGGGTGAACCCTAGCTCGGCAAGAAGGGGAAGACGATGGGATGAGAGAGGACTGGAGTCGTGGGCGGCTGGGCGCGCGCGAAGTCGCGAACAGACTGAAAAGTCTGAAATGCGACATTTTATTTTTTATTTTTTATTAAATTTTAAATAAAAAAAGGTGCGAACCGAGCCGCGGTCAGACCGGTTTTTACGGTCCAACCGCCCGGTTCACACGGTTCGAATGGTTTTCTTCAAAACTGAAGAACCGTAGCCGAACCGAACCGTTAAACTAACGGTTCACGGTCGGACCGGACGGTCCGGTCCGGTTTTTAAAACACTGGCTGCAGCAGAACACCCTGCGGATCTGAACCTTAGAAAGACCAAAGACGACCAGAACGGAAGGACTGCACCCACCCGTTTCGTATCTTGCCATCGTGCAACCCTACCTTAATAAACAGATAATTGTCTAAGATTTTCATATGAATCGTCAACATACTCTTAAAGAGACAATTGTCTAAAATTTTAATTCGAACCGTCCAATATACTGTGTACTTGAAAGTTGAAACTATATATGTTCATGTTATTAATATAAATAGGAGGTTCATCCATTTAATTTCAATGTAAAATTCACGCGCATTTAGAAACTACACGGAAAGATTTCTCGAGCTCGGGATATCTCGCCAACCGCAATTAGAGAAAATCCTCCATTCGAATTTCGAAGATGTCGGTCTGATGATAATTCCGTGCGTGGAAGTCAATTACGAAATGCATGTTGAATTCTCAGTCTCGACGTATGGAAAATAATCGTCGTCCTCCGCGGTGCGCGGGTTGACTCGAATCCAACCCGACGGAGTCTTACCCGTATAAATTCGCCATTCGTAAATAGGACTTCTTTTCGCTCCTCTTTCTCTTTCCTAGCTCTGGCTTTCAGACAAGCGGCCGCGACCTTGCAAAGAGCCGCACCGCTGCTGCTGCTCCTCGTCTATTTGATAATACAAGAGGGAACCCTAGGATTCCAATCGCTCAAAAAATAGGCGGAGAGATGTCGAAATCTCTCCCGTATTCCATGAAAGATGTCGAGTACGACAACGCCAAGTTTCGACACCGATCACTATTCAAGGTTCGTATAATCTCATCCACGATCGAGATCTCAAATCAGATCTCCCTTTCTTGGGCATGCTATTGCAATTTTGTTAGATCAGTGGTTGCTCGGCTACTGCCGTATCACGATCTGGATTGTTTTTGCACTTTTTTTGTCATCTTGGAATTTCATTTTCCATTTCAACCATCTTTTGTTTTTTTATGAGTTGAGTTGTTGAATGGCTTCGATTGGGTCTTGGAGAGTGCCTTTTTCCCTAATCCATGTTGCTTTCCGTTTGGTTCCGCAAGGAATTTCGAGTATGATAAAGGTTACTGCATTCGGTGATTGTATGCAAAAATCGCGTAACGAGCAATCGGTTTGTAAGAGGCGGTTGCGATCATCTGATCGGGGGCTGGTTTCCGGTGTTTCAGTCTATTATAAGAATCTGGTTGGCTGGTCGGAATCAGGGCTATTACGTATCTGCCAATTGGACACTGTCCTATTCATTCTTTAGTCGGATCTGTTGTCTCTACCAAAATGTGTTACAAACCAGAGATAAGTGGGATTGAACAGTGAACTTCTGCCTCTAGGTAATCTGCCACCTTTGGGATCCGAGCAATCAATTCTTATATGGCGGCTACCAGTAGATGATAACATACCTTGAGCGCAGCTTATGACTTTGGTTGTACTGTGCTCTCTAAAGTGCAATGCTTCTCAATACCTTAGAGGATGCTGAGTTGGAGTCCTATACTAAGTATGGTTCTAGAGAATCTAGTTAAGTAAGGAGCTCTGCTCCAATTTTTTCCTGATTTTGACTCTTGCCCAAGTAGGGAGCAGACAGCTCATGCATTCCACCATCTCAAACAGCGTTTATGGCTGTTTTGGGACCTGTAACTATTGGAAGAATACTTTTGGGGGGGGGGGGGGGGGGGGGGCGCGTGCGTGGGGGTTTCTCCTTTGGGTGGAGATGACATTGTTGGTTAATAGACTTCCTTTTCACAAGTAGGTCAAATGGCCCTGCCTTTCAATCAAAACAGTAGTGATTTGGCTTTGGTGGATGGATGACAATGTTCTCAACTGACTCAAAGTTGACTAACTTATGATCAGTGAAAGAATCATCATAAAAAATCATCTACTTCATGCTCCAGCTTTTTCAAATTTAGGGTTAAGCAGTGCAAAGATATAGACTAGTCGTAGAGGCCAAACAGCTTTTTTGTCCAAACATTCTTCTGGAACACTTTGGTTAGTTAATCCCAACTGTCTCCAATTTTCCTTTTCGTATCTAAAATGTCAGGAGTCTCTTGTATTTGTTGCCATTCCCCATTTTGAATTGATTTACCTTTATCATGCATGATTTTCTTTTGTTGGTCTTTTATTTGTTTATTTAGTTTTTTTTTTTGACTTCCAGGTGATATCTCATGCCCCTCTTACAAGTAACATGAGACGGGAATCACGAGATTGTGCAAGGTGTACTGTGGGAAAATTTCTAGTGTTGTTATTGATTTTTGGTTTAGCATGTTTGACATTAACACAGAAAACTCCTATCCATTCTGCTTCTGGACTGATAAAAGCTAATATCACTAATAGAAAAGGTTATTTTGTAGAGGATGGCAAAAATAAAATCCAGAGATTCTGGAAAAGACCTCCCAGGCTTCCTCCACGACTGCCACCCAATGAAAACATTGGTGATATAAACTCCCTTCTTATTCCATCCAAATCAGAATGGTTATCCAGGCAATTAAAAGTTAAAGAGGCATTCAACCATGCATGGTCTGGCTACCAGAAGTATGCTATGGGTTTCGATGAGCTTATGCCTTTGAGCCAAAAGGGGACTGACGGCTTAGGAGGTCTGGGGGCTACAATTGTAGATGCTTTAGATACAGCCATGATAATGGGTATGGATGAAGTTGTTTCCGAAGCGGGAAATTGGATTGAAAGACACCTCGCAGAAAGGATCAATGAGAAAGGATCAGTCAATTTGTTTGAAACTACAATTCGTGTTTTGGGTGGTCTTCTTAGTGCCTTTCATCTAAGCGGTGGAGATTCAGCGAGGACAAAAGATTGGGGTTCTTCAAAGACATTCAAAGGTCCCAAACCTGAGGTTTACCTAGAAACAGCGAAAGCCTTGGCTGACCGTCTGTTAGCTGCTTTTACTTTAAGTCCAACATCTATTCCTTTCAGTGATGTTGTTCTTCGGGACCACTCAGCACATCCTGCCCCTGATGGACTGAGTAGCACGTCTGAAGTTTCTACCTTACAGCTTGAGTTTAATTACCTCAGTGCTATCTCAGGTGATCCAAAGTATGGGATTGAAGCTATGAAGGTTTTTGAACATCTAAGAAACCTCCCTAAGGTAGAAGGACTTGTACCTATCTACATCAGGTATGCCGTGTTCTGATATCCAACTTGTAACAATGACTTACTCTTGTGTTCCAATGGCACTTATCTTCTCATTGTCACGTTTGGTGAATTTAGATTGGAAAGGCACAGAATTCCTGTTCTTTGGAATGTCATCAATTCTAAAGGCTCCTATTAAATCTGTTTGGGGCCCCATCAATTCTTGGTACATTCTAGCCTACCAAAAACACTTGGATGCAAATATGTTCCCGTAGATTCAGGTTCCATTCAATTCCTTTCCAATGCATGAAATTCAGGTTTCCGGTGTTTCAGTCAGATCCAGACCACAGTATTTTCTGACCTGAAACTTTGAGAAATGATGTCTGTGTAAGCTGAGAGACCTAAGCGAACTTGGTTGTGACTGCTAAATTTGACTCCAGGTTATTTCATGCATATTTAATATAGGTTTCATGCAAAGAAGGCTTAAGCATTACTTTTGGCATTGGTCAGCCTTGCTGTAAATATTTTTGGACTGGCTACTGCTATTGCATTCTATCTTCTGTTAGTTCGCAAAACTGTTGAATGCTTGTTAACCTTCATCCAATTGGTGATTCAGTTTACGTAAAGATAGTTACTGCTCACGTGTTTTAACATGGCTATATTCAATGTCAAAGTTTCATTCTTTATTTTTATTTATGGATATTGAAAAAACTTCTGTGATTTATATTAAGCTTAATTTTAAGTTGTTTGTTCTTTGAATTTTACTCTTCCCAATCTTCTTTTTTGTAGTGATATTGACTACTGAAATCCAATATATATGTTCATGTTTTGACATGCTTCTTACTAATGGGAAGGAAAATTTTCACTTCTGCTTTAGCCTTTAATGAGACTGTTAGCTATGGAATATGTGAGATTAGCCACGCCAATTTTGTAAATGCAGCTAGGATTTTTTCTTTTACTTTCGATAATTTTTTGTGCGTCTGTTTTCTTTTTTGATAAATTTTATTCCTAGAGATGTATATTTGCATAATGCTGTTTTTTTTCCTTTCCATTCTCAACTTCCTTTTCTTTTTTGTATGACAGCCCTAGTTCAGGTCAGTTTAGTGGAGAAAATATTCGACTGGGTTCTCGTGGTGATAGCTACTATGAATACCTGATAAAAGTGTGGATTCAAAAAGTGACAAGTCAAGATGATCGTTTGAAGTATTTACATGATATGTATGAGGAAGCAATGAAGGGTGTCAGGCACCTTCTTGTTCAGAAGTCTATTCCAAAAGGCTTGGTTTTTGTGGGAGAGCTACCTTACGGATTGGGTTCATTCAGTCCCAAAATGGATCATCTGGTTTGTGGTGCTTTCTAAACATATTTCTGTTCATCAAGCTGTTTAAAATCCCATACATGCTGTACTGTCATGATACTGTTTAGAGGTTGTGGATTTTGAACAATGAAATTTTTTTTTTGGATACTGATGGTTGATTCCCTTTCAATCCGCTGCAATAATACCTTTGATCCTCATCCATGCTGATGGTCAGGTAGGGCACTGTTGGTGGTGTTGATTCGGTGCTTTTAAGTAAAATTGTACCTCCAAAATCATTTGCGTGGCATTCAGTATCCGTATTTCAATAAAACACGGAGAAACTAATAGAGGGTTGGACATAAAATTCAATTTGGGCTAAGGATCTGTCTCACTGATTACCAATTAAATTAAAAACTGCCAGTTACATCCTTCTGCTCTTTCCCCTAATGGAATACCTCTTTGGGAGGCCTTGACTTTACCTATTATCTTGCTGCTGCAGGTTTGTTTTTTGCCAGGGACACTTGCACTTGGTGCTACTAAAGGTATCACTAAAAAGGCAGCAATGGAGGCGAATTTACTGAACTTTGATGATCTGGAGAACTTGAAGCTCGCTGAAGATCTAGCAAAGACATGCTTTGAGATGTATTCAGTTACATCCACTGGTCTTGCTCCTGAAATAGCATACTTCAATACAGAGGTCAGCATCAATTTTGGATGAATATTTTTATTTGATAAGAATTGAGTATTTAGTTCATTTATTGATTAAAAAATTTGCAATTGGCTTTCATTCTTCTCTAGACGTTTCGTTAGGAAAATGATTTTCCCCTTTGTTTGCCTTTATGAATCAGGGTCATCCTGCAAGTGGTCTTGAAGGTGGTAACAGAAGTTCTGAGTACATTCATGATATAGTAATTAAACCAGCTGATCAACACAATCTTTTACGCCCTGAAACAGTGGAGTCACTGTTCATATTGCACCGTATAACAGAAGATCCAAAGTAAGAGCTAAAATTTTTTTAGGAGAGCGATTTGTCAGTGCATTCTTGAGCACACATGATCATCTAGTAGAGACTTCGTTTAATCTTTTCCCCAAAACTTTTGCAGATATCGTGAATGGGGTTGGCAGATTTTTGAGGCTTTTGAAAAACATACCAAGATTGATTCCGGCGGCTATACTTCTTTGGATGATGTGACTGTTATCCCACCTCACAGAAGAGACAAGATGGAAACCTTCTTCTTAGGGGAAACATTGAAGTATTTATACCTGCTCTTTGGAGATAGCAACATCCTCCCTCTGGACAAGTTTGTTTTCAACTCAGAGGCTCATCCTTTCCCAGTCATTAGAACGTGAAAGATCTAATGCTTTTACTGAAGTTTTTCTGAGCATACCATGTGGGGGAAAGCATGAGGGCATACCATCTTTCATTGGAAAGGAATATACTCCCATCATGACTGTGGTGTATCAAAATTTCGCACTCTGTTTGTGTGATTGACTATTTAAACAGGAAGGCCGATGCCAGCAGGACACAGGAATTGATTTTGGCCTCAAATAGAGCTTTTCCTGTGCCGAAATTGATGGTAAGAGTGCATCACTGTCATTTCTGACTTCCAGCACGAACCAACCCCACAAAACACCTCAAAAAAAAAAAAAAAAAGGCTCCACTCACTCTCTCTGAAAAGATCATAGAATTTGTCCGTATGGTATATTACAGTTATGATGGAAATCCCTTTTATTTATTTTTTTCAACATCAATTTTGTCAAGAGATAGGATTGTTATCAAGCTTCAAGCCTAAAAGATTGAGAGAAGCTATATGTAATAAAATTACTTGATTTTCATCGTCGTTGCTGGTTTTTGAGAACCAAGCCTGGTTGAACATGTGGCTTCTAGCTATTTTTCATACATACATCAAAAGTTTTTCCGTCCATTTAGTACTGCCTTTTCATGTTCATACCTTGATATTCATGTTCCATTTCTCGGTGTATGTTCACACTTGTCTTCAAGGAGGAAAACATGGCCACCATCTTGGACAACACTCAAGTCATTTATTTCTGTGTACTCTTTGTTGAGCACTTTTATAGGATGGCTGCCCATAAACTCTTGACCTGCAGTTCCACAAATAGACTGATTGACTCAGTAAAGGGTCTTAATTATGTTGCTGTTATTCACATAAGGAATTCCATTCTGAGGCTGGAAATTCTTGGATTTCAGGATTTCAGCACTTTTTTTTGTTCTTTTACTTTGCTAGTGCTAATGTTTATGGAGACATTATTGTTTCCTTTTCTTTTTGTTTTCTTTATCTTTTGGTCTCTTGTCCGTGCTGCTTTTATTGTTGCCAATGTAATAATGAATGTTTCGGGTCTTTACTCAAAATGCTTTACTACAGAAAAAACTGATACTTACCACCGATTCTAAGGATCTCTTCCACTGAATCTGGGAGGTTAATTAGCTTCCCTGATTGTTCCCTTGATGCATTTGCCTTCTGTAAATTCATGTGAAGTGTAACTCTTCTGCTGTTTGAGTCAGTGCTTCCACTGGTATGAAGACAGCTGCTGCTTTTCAAACTGTTGTTTCTTGCCATCCCAGGGAACCAAGATGTAGCATCATGACTGGCTTTGGCTGTTGTTTGGCTCTGAATGTTCCTGTTCATGCTAATGGCTTTTACCCTTGCGAGTTCAGTTCTTTCATCCTCTAATTTCAGCTCGGTACTTTCATGAAAATTTGGGAGATTACTCGTGCATATATGGTGTCCTTGACGAACTTCCGAGGCTAACCAACGTGTGTTACTTTTATTCATCTTTACCTCTTTGTCAAGGCATTCTTTGAGTGTCACTGTGATGTTTGCATTGATGTCTCCATGGCCCATACTTTCACTTCCTTTGAGTTGCTGTAACTATGAAGGGAGTGGTATTAACTTCCAGGTCTTCTGCATTAGAACCTAATCAACGATTATGCTGTGCCAATACATTTTTCGGTTCCTAAATAAAACGCACCTTGGCTAGATTATTCATGATAATGTTTCCATCCTCCAGATTCATGTTGATGATGTTAGTGAGAGAAGCCCTGCTCAGCCTTAGGATTTGAGAAAGCTCACGGGTCTGTACAGTGAATGGCTGTGGCTTGTTGCATAGAACCGCTCTCTCCCCGAATACTTCCCCTGCAAATGCTCGTCCTTGGATCTGGGTGGCCAACGTGGAATTCTCGGAGTCAGGTCTGCTGAATCCACCGCCTACCAGTAATTTAATGTAGTACGAATAAAGAGCTGTAGTACCTGATCAGCTCCATTTCTACTTGCTATCAGATCCTGCAAGCAATGTTTACCACAGGCCAAGATGATTCAACAACGCTGGTAGAAGAAGAAGAAGACGAACCACAGCTAAGGATTTGCACCTATAGTTACTGACCACTGATCCAGATGCCACTATATAAAAATCCATTGCAGCTTCATTTTGCAGTATCACATACTCTTTGGGGGGAAAATATTCAGCCTGCATTTCTGAAACCTTTGTTGTAGGGATTAGATCATATCAGTTCGTAGTTTAATAGGACCAACAGTAAAGGAAGATAGCATTGCAGCAGCGTACCAGTTGGAAGAGGAAATCATACGAGACTCCTTGAAATAGATGGGCTTTCTGAACAAGGGGGAAGAATAGGTAGCGGGCGATGTTTGAACGGATGGCCTTGGGCAGACTATCCCAGGTCTGCTTCGGATTTAACCCTTCTGTTGTATACCTCAGGCAAATGTAGGATAGCATCTGGTTCTCTATGTTCGGTGGCAACCGATTTCTGCTTGCAAATCCGGAAGCAGCTTCGATGGTTTGCCTCTATAAGATGGCAGGAAAAGTAAGATTTCTAAGCACGGGTATGTTACTGTCATACTGTGGTCATGTCATTAAGTGCTGCTGTGATGTGGCTTGTTCTTTAGGCTTGCATTTACGGGTCCGGATTTTAGAAGGTCGCTTGTAAATCCGATATACGAGCGACCATAAAATTTTATTTTTATGCATGTGTGCGCACGGTCTATATCTTCCATCAAATGAAACTTGGGTACTTTTTTAAATATGTTTGATTTTTTTGTTTTTTGGATTTTAAAAAATCAACGAATGGGAGGCGAATGTATCAACTCCCTATTTGTTGATTTTTAAATATTTTTAATATCAAATAAATTTTAAAAAACGTTAAACTTCATTGGGTAGAACATACAGATGAGGCCTACGCGTATAAAAAATTGAAAAAATAAAATAAATATTTTTGTCGTCGCCTCTAAATCTGAATCGCTAAACGTATATGGCCAAACAAAAGTTTAGCTTATAAAAAGACATAAGTCTCGTCTTCAAAAAAGTACGCTATAAACACCTCTCAAGATCTTTGTTTTTCTGTTTATTAAAAAAAAAATTATGCTTAGTTGAAGGAAAAATAAAAGAAGTGAAAGTAAGTGATAATATCACATCAATGTAGAAAGATATCAAGTGGGTTAGTTGATATTTAGATAAGTGGGTTAGTTGATATTTAGATATTGAGGCATGATTATATACAATATATTGTATAAACACTTTAAACTTTGAAAGGATAATACTACAATAAATTTCACTAATATAGCTAATCTTAACTGCATCTAATATAGATTTAGTTGCATTAAATATATATTGGCTATAAATCATTGGTTGCTTTTGACTGTAGTCATTTTTCACGTCAAATGCAACGAAATGCACATTTAAAAAAGAATTTGGCGGCCGAATCTTTGTTGCATTTGATCAAACATTGCGAAATTACAGTTTTAGTTGCAAAAAGTAGGCCGCAGAGACTACGTTTTCTTCAAGGAAAAAAAGCTGGTTAGGGGCTGTAATTCCCACATCAATCCAGAAATAAGAGAGTAGGTTAATTATAAATATTAAAACATCATATTCATATAAAAGGAAAGAAAGGTGGTCAGTTATGGAAAATTAAATGTCCCATAGTTATATATGGTAAATTGTCTTAGTTTAAAAAGAGAGAAAATTCGTTTTAATTAGTTAATTGTCACATCGATCTAAAAAATGCAGGTAGGTCGTTTGTGTTTAGTTATTTGTTAAATTAGTTTAAACAGAAAAGAAAGTCGGTTGGATACATTTAGTTAGATGTCTAAAAGAAACAAAAAGTGTTTTTTTCTACTGCAGTAAGTTTTGTTAAAAATAGCTATTTTTTGTTGCATATAATGCTTGTTTAGCTATATAAACATCAGCTTGGTTACGTCCATGACTATTTCAGGGCGGTGATACTTGCTCAAATGCAATATGCAACCAAAACTAATATTTAATATAGTTATTTATACTTGAATGCTAAGAATAATACTTATTTTAGCTGCAGAATTATGATGGTCGGCTACATTAAATACTAGATGTAGTTGGATCTAAAGTCTTTTATCCTTATTGTCCCTCAAAATAGAATTATTTTTTTCAAACATTTTAGTTAAGTTGTCTTAAATATTCAACTTAGGAATTTAAGAGCAATTCAGTCTCTTATGTTAATATATCAAATAACCAAACGTAAATCATCAGCCATGCACCAATAAGCTCCTAAATCAAAAAAGTCCTACATGTGCATTGGTGGCAAGGAACGGTTGGTGGTTTAAGCTCTGCATATGCATGTATTTCTTTAGTTAAGAGGAATATATGAACTGAGAAAAAGAAACATACAAAGCTTCTGGTTCGGCTGGTACAATCGACAACAAGGTTTGTCATATTTCCGATGAGATAAGCTGTGAGTCCCAAGTTGAAGAGCATGTAGAAAGTACTGAACAGCATCTCTATTGGGTTCTCTGCGTGCAGATCTCCATAGCCAGTCGTGGTTAGTGTAGTAACAGACCAGTAAATTGCAGCAATGTACCTTGCCCACAGGCTTTCATCTTTGAAGTTCTGAAATGCCCCACCAATCCAAGTTCTCTTTGGATTCGGATATCTAGCGGCAATCAGATAATTCAAGCAACCAGCACAATGAACAGCAAACAGTTCAACCTGTTATCAAACAAACAACTTAAACCAGGAATTCCAATCTAACAGTAGCTTCTAATTTCCAAAATTACTCATCTCCAAAAATCAACTAGTCCTTCCAGGAGTTTACTTACTGCAACCAACTTTGTACACCGGGTCCAAAAATAGTTGAATCGTATATCTTTCTCTATTCTGGGAAATAGGAATGCGAATTCAGTTGATCAGCATCTTCATAATGTTTAGAGAAAAGATATGGGGATGATGGGGAACTAGATATATGAAGCACCTAGCAAACAGAGAGCTAACTCGCCGGAGACGCCAAAGTCGGAGCATGCCGAGAACTTTCCAGCCAAGACCATTGCTATGGTTTGTATAGAGGAGCATGCAAAGTTCTATAGGCACTGTCGAGCAGACATCAAAGATGAACCAGCTGGACATGTACCTGCAGTGCTGGAAAATACATGAGATTTGAAGATGCAAGAAAATTTGTAATAAATTTCTTTACTTCTCATACTGACTTGGCCGCAATCTTTTGGGGCTCATCTACAAGAAGACACGTTCTGCGGTCAACATATGCAACGAAGAAGGTGAGAATGATATCGATGGCAAAGAAGCAATCTACGATGTTGTCCATGAGGAACAAAGCATATGGTTTGTGTGTCAGGAAGGCGAGGTCGAATGGGCAGATCCAGGCGGAGTAGATAACCAAAACAATTAAAAACATCTCCCAAACCCTGAAATAGCAGAAAACCGAGGGATGAGAAATTGACTCGGTTCCTTTTTCTTTCATCTGTATCGGCCACAAGAAATCGAACAGAGAGACGAATCGGCCAAACACCTGTAACCATTACTCCAAGGAGAAACGATGTGTTTTCTTAGCTTAGCAGATTGGATAGTTTGGGATCCAAGGGGTGGCAAGAGGTTGTTGGAGAAGTAATAGCTGCCATCTCGCATACCAAGCTCGTCGTGGTAGAAACGTTGCATGAAGTGTTTCATGCAAGAAAACGACATTCTGATGTCTCCAGACTCTTGAAAGAGTAAGTGCTGGAGTTTGCAAGCTATTCGTGGCTGAGCTATTCTGATTTATAAACAGTCCCCATGATGGGATTCCTATCATTTTCATCAACGTCAGCTTCACTATTAGTGGGCTGATAACAGAAGTAGTAAAAGGCGAGTTTCTCGCAGGGTTTCCGAGCAAAGGAAAAGAAAAGAAAAAGCGGCCACGGGTTACAATGGGAGTGCATTTCGGCAACGTACGTGTATGAATTGCGGTAGAAATGATGGTGATTGGTGGGAGCTCCATTAGCTGAATTGGTGGTGAAGAGAATATAGACCACTGGTAGATAAAAGACAAATTGACTCGGGAAAGTATGGCTGGTGAATATACTAAAAATGAGCCAAACAGCTGATCCAGGTAAGGTAAGGGGTTCACATAATGCCTGCCATGTGGGCCATTTTGGATTGATTTTTGAAGCAGGGCATTAAAATTTGTTGCGATCTGATCTGAAAATGTGATATCCAGACCATCACCCTGATTTGAAATTTATGTTATCCGGTTCGTTAGTCTTGTGATCTTCCTTAGTCTGTTCTCGAAGGCACTACATTAGTTTGATTTGAGACCAACGAAACAGCCAAACAGCACACCCTCCCCCCCCAACAAAGTCATCCTATGAACTGGTTTGTATATTTGAAGACTACGTCCCCACAGTTGTTCTCTACAAGCAAGTCATGCATGGTATGGCATGGAATCAAAATATCAGGGATTTCGGATTTCTTTCGTCAAATTGTTTGTTTGAAACTCGGTACTTGCAAACAAAAGGGGATCAGTTGCATGTTTTTGTTGGCCTTGTTTGATGCTTATATGTTTGGCACACTAAAGAAAATTCATGAGTCCCACTTGAATTAGATGCATTCCTGATTTAGGCCTATTCGTCAGAAACTACTCAAAAAGAGATCAGCTATCATGCATGTCTTTGTTATCCTTGTTTAACGCGGATGTTTGGCACACTTTATAAAGTTCGCGTATCCCTCATTTGGCTCTTGTCAGTGAACAGAAATGTATTTTGCCCCACACTGCTTTCCATGGCCAATCAATTTGCGTATTTCTTCTTAATTGTCCAATAGAGTTTCAAATAACCTGATCATTCGTAAATTAGCCTAACTTTTGGTAAATGATACATTTCTTGTGCTCACAAGGTGGGCAGTTACACTTTTCTTTTCTTTTCTTTTTTCTTTTTTTGGAGAGCAATATTCTCTATCATTCTTAAGGAGCTGGTGCAAGTAGTGGAGCCAAACTCTTAAGTGTTTATAAGGTCACTAAAAATTTATGGTGTATTTCTCCCCTATCTAACGTTTTCTTCCTGGCAGACGGTTTCGTTTGGCTGCCAAACCTCAAATTTCAACGGAAAGAGTAGCTGGTGCGTGTTATGGTGTATGACGATGCAGTGGTTTATTTATAGGATGAGCAAATGTGGATTTAACTCTTGAATTCTGTTGTACAGAGGAGGAGAAATACAAAGCATATGCCCCCGGTGAGCCGAAAGCCATGTCACCACAACCCCTTCTTCTTGGAGGCTGCAACAAGGAACTATCAACTAATCTAGGGGGGAAAAAAGAAAAGAAAAAGTAACAAACAACTAGTTTAAAAAAGAAGAAAGAAAGAAAGAAAGAAACTGAAATTCTTACTTTCATTTTGGGTAGGAAAATACTCCCCTAATGAGACTTGGACGACAACAATTACTGAAAAGAGCAAGCGTGCTACACCGGTTGCGAGAGAGCTAATCTATGTTATTGGTGCTTGCCCTTTATCAACTTGGAGCAAAAAATTCTTTGATGTGTTCCGACTGTGGAATTTTATAAAGAGTTGTGACGGAGAATGTCTCAAGAAAGTGTACACGGAAATGCATGGTGTGGAAGCAGACTAGGGATAATATCAGTATAAAGAGGTGGGGAAAAAACGCAAAATATTTATATTTATTTGATAAGACAAGAAATAAAATTTGAAAATATGGATAACATTGAGGAAAAAAAAAAAAAAAAAATTCTCGAAGATAAATATGGTTATCACGTAGTGCAATGAGCAACGTTGTTTTTTTATGAAATGTCTGACAAATGACCTGCCACTAAATTGTGGGCTATGCTTGCAACGTGAAGACTTAGCACTCTTGAAGAATTTCTTTGCCCAATTAAAAGTGCCATAAAACAGATAAATACACCACGTGTGCATGAAACAGCACCTCGAAAATTCTAGAATGGCATATTCCTAGATCCTACCTATCCTACAGCAATGTCGGGGATCCAAATTCATCCTCTCAACGCTCGCCATCTAATTCACCTGCCCTTCAGTGGGGTACATTCGAACTCCATTTCCACTTTCCAGATGGGATCCGGCCCTGCTGCATTGCTGCGACGCAACTTGGAGAGGTGCGTCAGATGGCCGCCGCAGCGCATAAGCGTCAAGTGGCAAATTTGGCTTGGTACGTATGATCTTTCTCAGCGAGTTGGCACATTCACCAGCGCATTTCGGTGGCCTTCCCAGCACGAGTGGACCAAGAAATGAGGACCAAAATCAACCACAGTTGCACGTACCAACAGGGGGCAGAGTAGTATTATTCGGGAGTGGTGACCCACTTCTCTTTTTTTGTGGTGGAAATGGGATTCATCCGTGCTTTCAATGTAACCAGGTGGAGCAGGAGTGGAAGGAATTGAAATTTGAAAATGGGCATGTGAATGGAATCAATCATCACATGCCAAGGCCTAAGATCTCTCTCTCTCCTTCTTTTTAGGTGGCCTGGCAGCTTCTCTCATAATATCCGGCTACTCTGGCATCGTCTTTATATTTGCCGTTAGTAGCAAGATATTTGGTCAGTTGAAGACTTTTGGCAGGTACAAAAATGGAATCCTAAATGAGGGGGTGATAGGGTCAGGTTTGGCGCACATTGCAGGCAAGTAAGTCCTCCACGTAAGACACGCAGCAAAGACGAATTGAGCTGATAATAAAGGGGTTAAATGCATACGAGTCCTGGTTTAAGGACTTCTATAGGCTGTGGAAGGTTATGTCATGGGTCATGGCCAGCTAGGGGTGCAAGTCGGTCCGGGTACCCGAATTCGGGTCGGTTCGGTTCCACTGGTAAAATACCCGTTCAAATTCGATTAGGGGTCGGTTCCGGTGCTAGGTACCCGAAACCGACCCGGATTTCATATACTATAGTATATATATTATTTATAATATAATATTAAAATCTCCCCCAGCCGGCCAGCCCTAAATCCCCAATTGAATCCCGTCTCGACGAACTGCCCTACGGCTGCGATACGCCAACCCTAAACGGCTAAACCTTTCTTCTCTCCTCTGCGTCGTCTGCGATACACCGAACTGCTGTCAGTGCCGGTGCCGGTGCGTGGCTGTTTGCGGCCATTCTTCTCGCCGGCGTAGCTTCAGTCCTTCCGGGCTTCTCTGTCTCTCTCTCTCTCTCCCCCCGACCCTCTGCTTCTCATTTCCAGTTTCCACATTTGCGATTTGCCCAGATTAGATCTGTCCGTGCACAGCTAGACAACTGCAAAAGCGATATTCGCAGCTTCCTTCCCAGCTTCCCTGGCCTTACAACTCCTCCTCTTTCGTGTGCAGACCTGTTTGGAATTCATTCATTCGTCGGGTAAGCAGGTTGCAGTTTTTCAAGCAAATGTTGTCTGTTTGGAATTCTCCTCTTAGCTTTTTACATTTTATTTTCATGCTTTTCTGAATTTTGTATGTTCAGACATATCTAACATCATACAAACAAAAAATAGTGGTCGAACCGAGATTTTTGCGATTGGTTACAATTCAGCCGGGTCGTTGATTTCGTCCTCCTTGTTCCCAAATCCCACGCCTTATGAATTCCAAATTTGTGCTTGCCTCTCACGATTTACTTATCCCTCGCGTCTTCCATTTTCATTTTTCGTTCAGATTGATGACAGGAGCCTCGATTGCATTGCTCCCATGTCTGCCACTCCACCTCTCCATCTATTGATGATCATTAGCAACCTCTTCGGCTGCTCTTTCTACCCACACCAGTTGCCATCACCTATCTGCACAGTTGCATGTGGCAACTCTCCGGCTTGCTCTCATCAACAACATCTCCGGCCACCTCACTAGTCACCATCTTCCCCTCTCAAGCCTTGTCTCCCTACCCATTGATCATTGACAGCCTCTCGACCTCACCACCTCTCCATTTCGACCTCCTTGCTTTCGATTCCCTTCCAATAGCTTTCGATTCTCTTCTCTCTACTTTTGATTTCCTTCTCCCTGCTTCCGATTCCTTTCTCCTTGCTTCTGATTCTCCTTCTCTCTCATCTCTAAGCCTTCAGCTCTTCTCCCTTGTCTTTACAGTGCAAACCCTAGCCAACAACAAAAATTCTTTTTTTCAAAAAAAAATCAAAACAGCAACTCTAGCTGCTCTGTTTCTAATTTCTCCTCACCCATGTTTCCTTTACTTAGCGACTTCCAAGTTCCAACAGCAGCTTGTAGCAGGCAGCAAGCAGCAAACATGTAGTTACAGCTAGCAAATCATTGTTGTTATTTGCATATCAATTACTATTTGATTGTGAAAATTTCTACATGTATTAATGTCTCCAACTTGATATGTTGATATTTCTGTTTCATTGAAAAATTCTTTTCAGAATATAGTATTTCTGTATTTGGAGCCAAGTTGGATGCATGACGTTTTTAGAAACCGATTTGGAACCGAACCGGAACCGACCCGCACTTGAAAAAATTGGGTAGGGTAACCTTCAGACCGACCCGGTCTAAAATAGAGTAGGGTAGACATTTTTAAAAAATGGGTAAGGGTAGGTTCCACCCCTACCCGGGGATACCCGAACCGACTTGCACCCATATGGCCAGCCAACCATGCTTTCACAAACTCCGAAAACATGTACTAGAACAACATTGCTCAGATAAACTACGAATACAAAAGATCTTTTACAACCACAGAAGGGGAGGGTTAAGAATTTTCCCACGCCTCGCCTTAAAGCCATACGTGTAGGCTTATATCAAAAGAAAAAGATAACCCAGGTAAAACATTGAACAACAAATCAATGTCCCTCCTTCAGGCATAGCCTACAACTTTACCCAGAAACAAAACCAAAATCAATTTGCATAACAAAATGAAATTTGTTGATGGTGGATTTTGTACACATGGAACCAACAAATTTTTTTTTTTTTTTTTTTTTTTTTTTTGAAGTTGACATGGAACCAACAACTTGATCGTTCAAACTATCGAATTTTTTGATGTCTCGTATACAGAAAGTTTGGTCTTTTCTTCATTTGAAGTCCAGCATGGCAGCACAACTGTTGACTAGAGCGGTTAGGATGCCTAAGCATTGCATTCGCCAGCATAGGCCTCACATGTAGGAAATCAGAAACTAATCATCCATGCTCAAAAGCACAGCATATGAAGGTAAAATGCGTTAAGCTATGAGACCAAGGCCAAAACCAAAACAATCCATAGAAGCACATGGGTGAACTTTCCCTGCAGCATGGCCACAGCGGACGTGCCCCACACTTTCACATCATCAATGACTGGTCCGCAGAAAGAGGTTCTGTCATCAGTCCTTGTGCTGTAATATACACTGTAGAAAGCAATACGTGTCTTCTCAGCTCTGGCTTTGAAGGTCAGATTGGCAGTGTGGTGGCTCATGTTTCCTGTAGGTGTGTAGTGGAAGTTCTTTGCCTGGTCCCCGGCAAAGGCCATAACTGCCAGGGGTTCCTGACACATATCTCCAGCTTGTCCTAGTGAGAACGTTAAGCTATATTGCTTCTCCCTTGTGGTATCAACCATCTGAGAGATAATGCCTTCCTTTCCAGATAGCAGTTCCACTGCGCGCTTACCCTGTGGGACATTATAATGGTAGGAGTCAATGTACCTGACAGCTCTGTTCGATTCAACTATCCAACCAGGCAGGGATGAAGTCTCTTCATCAAGGTGGGTAGGAAGCAACACACCAAGTGAAGTGTTTCTGAACATCCATGGACCCTCCTCGAAGTCACCATTAACAACAACATTATCTACAAGGTTGAGGCACACAAACACACGTTAATGAGAAAATCATTCATGACATGTTGTGTAAAGATGATGATGATGATGAACAATGCACGCAAGTAACCAGTATGAAAATCCAGGTTCTATGTTTCATTTGATGAATCAATAATTGCCATACTGAAAGGCCTTCCATATCAACAAACTTAAGTAGTATGTCTCGAAAAGCAAGGATCTCCTGCAATTGGCAAGGATTGTTAATCGGGACAAGGAAAACATTCAACCAAAGATACTGCTTTACTTGGCCATGCTTCTGACTCATTATCTCTCATTAATCAAAGAAATAGGCATCACTAGAATAAGAAATAGTGCAAGCAGAACAATTCAAGGCAGTTTTTGCAGCATTCCTCTCTGGAAAATCATGAAATGCAGTTGAGTCTTGGCAAATTTGTTGCTGGTCCTAAAGTTTAATAGATTGAAATTGATGTCTTCCAGCAGCCCTAAAACTTTTAGAGCAATGGTTTAGTCCCTCTTATCTCAGAGGCCATACAACATCTAATGGATGGTGAGTCATTGCTGGATATTGGTGTTGGTGCTCTATATTAGTCAAATCATGCGTTGATGTATATTAGTGAAAGGGATTCTCAAAAACTAACTTTCAAGGACATGGCCTGTCCCCTGCAGCCCACTAACTAATAGTTCTGAAGGTTCAGGATGAAAAATAAATAGGGTGTTTTGAGTATTCATAGATTTTGTATCATTTGGCTAGAAATCAGTAACAGAGCACAAGTGCAGTGATATCCGCATGTGAATGCTACATGGTTGTGCTTAAGCAAATCCTTGCATATGTCGGCAGACATCAGTTGAGGACTCATACCTGACCATTAATTGAAGAGAATAGCAAGCTCATGAACAAATATTCTACAACATACAAACACAAGTTACACAATTTGAGGACAACTTAAAATTTGGTGGTACACATTCAACTCACTGGTGGTCATCCCATTCAGCAGGCATCCTTGCATTTTTGCACATATGAACACATACTGACTGATTTTAAAAGAAAAAATAATATGAGCACATATTGATTGATTTTAAAAGAAAAGATACCACAAGGTTTGTCCAAGACAGAACACAATCTACATATATGCATTGTAAGCAAAATGTAACTATGTAATCATGTTGAAAGACATTTAGGACATTTAGGGCTTCCGGCCCAAGAGGTAGCAAAGCGGGGAAGTGAGGGCAGGAAGGCAATAAGATCCTGATACCTTTGGGCTTGTCAAGGTTGAAAAGCTTCTTTATAGCAATGTTGTCAAGGATAGGCCCACAAGTAGGATCCTCTTCCATGCCCGGGTTCCTGAATACAATGTGTGCATCACCTGATTCCGCCTGGAAAGCCCAAGCGTACATATCCCAGCTGTACACACTGTAAACAGTCTGAAGATCAATGGTCTGAGAAGCTGGAGGAACTGATACATTCAAAGATTCCAACTGGGCACATGTCCTAGCAGCACTAAAGGTGATAGAATATATTGCACCCCTCTCCACTTTACTGTCTTGACTTATTTCTGCATCATTCCCCAGCCTCACAGCATGTAAACCTTAGACAAAAACATACAAGAAAAAAGAAATGTCATAATGTGTGAAGAAAATTAATAACTGAGGGTGTGTTTGTTTAGGGCAAAAAAGTGTCAACTAAAACTTTTCAATCTAAAACTTTTCACTCTCTATAACTACTCTATTTTTTAATTATTTTTTCACATTTTTCTATACAAACTACCCTACTTTTCAATCATTTCTACACATCTACCTATACAACTAACCTATCTATTTTAACTTTATTCTCTTTACTCCTCATCATTACTCCTATTATATCACATCATTTTCTATTGATTTGACAACTTCTACTCAAAAAACTTTTCATCAAAAGTTTTACTTCCAACCAAACACACGCTGAATAACACATTCAACATTTTCGCCCGACCCCAGCAGAGACATGGTCCTTATCTCTGGAAACTAAATTATTCACTTAACTTACTGACTCCCAGATGAAAAATATAAAAATGTAGATATATTATCTGTAGTCAGCTGAACATTTTTAGTCAATGAATTTATAGGTGTATCAAAGGGAGGGTAAGCAAATCAATAGTTTTTAAGCAATGTCCCCATGGGAGAGGGTAAGAGGGTAAGCAAATGCTTAGCGTGCAAGCAATGCTCCCCTTGGAGAGGGTAAGTAAATCAACAGTGTTTGACTTGCATACTTTACAGCAAGACAGTATGAAATATATCATGGAACCAATGATGAACAACGACCACTAAGCATGATTGAGAACCAAACAATGGTAAATTTTTCTCACAAGTAACTTTCAAAAGTCCAAGATGTGCAACTTATGTCATCAATTCAGCACATACCTTCAGGGACAACAATGACCATCTCTCCTTGTTTCTGTCCTGATTCAATCAGTTCAACTGATCCATTGGAATTCCACCCGGGGACTGAAACTCGTTCATCCCCAATTGGGAATCCATTAGATGGAGCTGCCTCAAAATCACCATTAAGAAGTAAACCTGTAGTTCACCAAAACACTTAGGAATTTTCAGGCATATTCTAAGCTCTCATTTATTTATTTTTTTCATTAGAATACACAACTATAAAATATGTCAAGAGTCAAGCCATTTTTAAAAAAAAAATCATCTCAAAAATCTTTACTAGGTCCAATATCAGAGCACTGTTGTAAAGAAAATATCAAAAGAAACCACGAATTTTAATATTCAGGATTTTAATTTAAACCAGTTAGGAGAAGAAAGTCACAAGATACAACGTCCGTGGGGCACGACCGCACGCAAATCGACTTCTCTGATGAATGTTGACTGCATTCTCCAAAATGAGAAAAAAATAAAAGGGCGTATCGAGTAATGTCGACCCATGCTTTTTTCCCCTTCTTTTTAAAAGCTAATCCATGGAATGATTTTGTCCCGCACGAAAACAAATCACCAGCACAACGTGGTCGCGCGTGGCCGCATGCTACGTCTGCCCACTTGTTAGAAAAAAAGCGTTTCCTTTCTAAGGTATTTTACAATGGACCTGGGTGCACTTAGCGTCACACTGCACCTTGGCGTATTTAACCCATTTTTTATTTTTTTCAAATTTTTTTATACAATTATTAATCTAATTATATTACAAAACTGGCACTTAATTTTAAAAATTCGAAAAATATTTAAAAATATTTAAAATTGATAAAAATTGATATATATATTAAATAAACTAAGATTAATACTTTTATAAAAAAAATTCAAAAAAATATTAAAAAAATAAATTTTTGCACTTGGGTGCAATGAGCTTAGATCGGTGCCCTTCTTTTCTTTACTTTCATGAATGTGCCGTCAAAGTGCTTATGTTAGAAACTCGCAAATCGCAATACAACCAAAAATGCTAAACTATGCACTCATCTTGGTGCATATATATATATATAGGGCTCCGGGTTACATAGAAGTGAACCCATATAACTCCTTCAACATCTAAGACTTTGATCTTTGATGGAAAATCTAATTCATTTATTGTATTTAATATCAATTATTTATCTAGGGGATTAAGTTTCATCTCAATCAAGTATGTTTATGGGTCACATTTGTTCGAAAATATATATATTCATGTGTAAATTATGAAAAATGCTAAAATATCAACTTTAAAGTAGTATTTTCAACATCTAAGCCGTCCAAAATGTCATTTCTACGTGAATAAATGATTCCATAAAGTATTATTATATTCTAATACATGCGTAAATAGATCTAAGTGTTTTTCATAATTTACACATGAATATATATATTTTTGAACAAATGCAGCCTATAAACATATTTGATTGGGATGAAACTTGGTCTCTTAAATAAACAAATGATATTAAATACAATGAATGGATTGGATTTTCCATTAAGGATCAAAATCTTAAATTCTGAATGGGTTACATAGGTCGTAGGTCCGCTTTCATATAACCCGGTTACATAGAAATGTAATGAAACTTCATACAATCATTTATCCATATATAAATCATACTTTAGACAGTTTAGATGTTGAAAAAACCATTTTAAAGTTGTTATTTACATTAAATTATTTTATTACATTGAATTTGTACCATTTTTAGATGGGGACCATACACATATCCGATTGGGATAAAAATTGATATGGTAATAGAATATAATATTCTAAATACAATGGGTGGAATAGATTATAATTTGATCACATGGGGCCTATTTCAGCGCAAATCTCTCTCTCTATATATCGCACGCAACAAACTACATGGATTATCTCTACCCTGAATCAGCGGCTGGGATGTAGCAGCTCTTTCATTCGTGTCCACCTATGCATCCGATCTGGCTGATTTTTTGTCCAAGGCTCCTGATCTTTCAACTGTGGGACCCTGCACTTGCACAGGGCCCTCGATGTTCCGGCTTGCACCATACGGGGTTTTCCTAACAAGCAGGGTCCACTCTCCGTTGAACATTTGATCCCTGCCTGGCTGAACCCTCTCTTTTCTACACCGCCGTCAGCAAATTGCCACTCGATCTCACTTGACTTAATTTGACCAGTAAAATCTATATTTTTTTACTTTTTTTGTTTTGGTATTCTAATGTTACAATCATCTCAATATTGTATTTAAATCCAACTCTGAAACATTTTAATAATTTTCTAACAAATATTCTACAAAGATCTACGCTATTCTTAATTTTTCCTAACAACTATTGCACAATGATGAACACTCCACAGAACTGGAGAGAACTCCACCAACTATTGCACAATGTCATAAAATGCGGTTCTTGTGTTTCAAACAGGAGACACCCAACATGTTGGGACAAATCTATATTTTTTTACTTAACATAAGATGAATCAAAAATTTTGATGCAAATTCAAAAGTAGAGTTCAGATGATGTTGACCATATTTGGACCCACTCTGGATATTCATTTATTAAAAATTATAAGCGTATTTAAAATTTTATTCTCATTTTATTTCAAATTCCTCACATTATTTATCATTAACAATATCAACAATATAAAAATAAAAAAAATTACATATTATTTATTATTAATTATATCAACCATATAAGAATCAATAAGAAATGTATATTATTTATGATTAACTATATCAACAATATAATAATCAATAAGAAGCAAGTGCATATATACATATAACTGTTATGTATAAATATTGTTTTCCTAATATTTGAAAAATATTTGTAGAAAATATTATTATTTTTAGGAAAATATTTTTAAAAATGACCAAAGCTATTTTAAATGGGATAAATCTATGTTAATAAAGTTACATTATATCTACTTATATTTTATTTTAATAATGATGTTAACTTCTATTAATTAATAAAAGATTAAATCATACAAAATTTAAATTTAGCAAAATTGTATATTGTATACGTATATATTTTTAAAATTATCCTACTTAACTCACATTTTTACCCATCATTCCAAAAACGACCGGATACCAAACAGGTTATCCAAAATCTATTAAGAAAGTTTGAGCATAAAACCATAAAAAAGGGCGACATAAAATTCTTAAAAAGTAGGTCACTATTGGCAAACCTTTACTCGCCGGATTAGCACCGATATTCTCAATGCAACTATGCAAGTGCCGGGGTTGGTGGGACCCACCATCACGGGACATGAATCGTTTTTTTTCCCACAGCGTGCATTCTCATTTACAGAAAAACAGATCACTAGCCACTCAATCCTACTTGATTTTTCCAATCAGGGAAAAAAAAAAAAAATCATACTTGATTTTCTTCCATAAAAAAATTCCTACCTAGCAACGACGATACTGCCGTCGTCGTAAACCCGGCTGCCACAATGAGTATAGGTCGCCGGTTCGAAAAAGCACCAGCGTGATGCGTGGCGATTTTACACAGTCCCCTGCGTATGTGGAGGGTTTTACAATTCCACACATACTTGATTGTAATGTGAGTTATCACATTGTGTAAATACTAATCTCAAAAAAAAAAAAAATCCTACTTGATTTTCAATACTATACTAAAATCGGATTTAATTTTTGGAGAATGACTGGCTAGCTAGTTGCTTTTTTTTTCTTTCGATTCTAACCGGAAAAGGGAATACGCTTGAAAGATTAGTTTCGTTTGGGAAAGAAGGAAGAAAAATACCGTCGGCGGCGGCGGCCGAGGAGAAAAGAGGAAGAACGAAGATGAAGGCGAACGGGAATGCACAGCAAGCCCAGATCCTCGCCGCCATCTATTAGCCGTTGAAAGCTTCGGTTGGAATTGGATCGTGGTTTGGTTTGAGCTGCGACGATAAGGCGAATGGCGCTCGCGTCGGCTTCTATGATCTATCTCAGTCCTCGGCCGAGATCCAGACGCTCGCTGGCTCGCTCGCTGCTCACTGAGACTGTGAGTGAAGGTGCGAAAAATCAGGCTGCATTGCGACTTTCCTTCGCAGGTTCCAGAAAAATGTCTTTTCCAGATATATTTTGGGCGAAACAGGACTTCTAACTCCGCTTCCATAAAAAATTTAAAAAAAAAAAAAAAAGTGCTTAGTCCGCAGACAATATAAACTTGCAACTGCTACCTCTTGCGATGTTCTAGTGCATGCCTGGCATTAACTGTTATAGGATCCAGTTTTGGGCGAAACAAGACTATTTTGTAGAGCACTGTTTCAACTTTCAATTCATCTGTGTGCATTAAAATTTTAATATACCTGGGTATAAAACTTTTTTTAATTTTTTTTTATAAAATTGTTAATTTAGATATATTTAACTTATATATTAAGTTTTACTATTTCTGAAAATATGCATATATATTATTTTGAACTAAGGATACATTAATTATTTAAAAATGACTAAAATCTCCTATTTTTAAAAATAAAAAATATATATCTCTAAAAATGATAAAACTTTATTTATATATTAAATACGCGTAGATCAATAGTTTTATAAAAAAATTAAAAAAAAATTTGCACTTAGGTGCAACAAAATTTCAATGCATCCTATGCATTGAAACATTACATATAGCCAAAAAAAAAAAAAAACTCAGCGAGAATTAAGCTAGAAATTTAGCTGTTGATGGTGACTGAGCTTAGCCATAAAAGCTCTCGCATCTCAGGGGATGTGCTTGTGCAGGTGTCATTGCTTCTACTGCACTCTATTTTTAATGTTTAGATTCAACCAAATAACATGTCGGATGTAAGGATCTTTATGGCCTAGCTGTTATACTCGGCAGTGTGTTATCATCAACACTTTAGTGAGAAGCATCACATTGTTACTTTCCTTAAATAAGCTCTCGGAAAAAAAACACCAACCCCAGAGTATTTTTCATTGTTTAGGGCCTATTTAGAATTCAAAAGAAGTTTAAAAAACCTTACTCCCTTTAATTTATTATTATTTTAAAAAGTATTAGCTTGTTTTTGCCACGTATCTAATCTATATGCTTGCTAGCGCGTGATGGGCGGCAGCCAGCACTGATGCTCATGGTGGCTTCTACTTGCGGACTACCAGTTTAATGTAGTGGTGAGGGCGACAAGAATTTAAAAAGACGATGGTCGAAGGGGAATCTCAGAGATGTAAGTCGGCTACTTTTCCCCGCTTTTTTTTCCCCCCATGCAGAGCTGCAATTGCGGAAATGGACCAATCGTTTTGTACGAAAAGAACGGACAGCCGTCGGATGTTGAATCTCACATTACTCCCTTGGACAGTCTTTCATTCGTGCCCGCAAGCTCGGGGCAAATCCGTTCTTAGTTTAATCTTACATTAAATCCTATTTTTCTAAAGTACAACTGTAGAAATCGGCTTGGCTCACAGATTTTGTTAATACATGAAAAACTGGGGAAAAAAAAAAGAAAGAAAAAGGGAAATAGGAAGCCGTCAGTCAATGAGAAAGGGAGAGAGATAATTTTTTACATTTATTGTAGTAAATTTTGTTAATGTTTTATTATTATGACTAAAGAATTATATAGTTATTTTTATATTATAGCAGAGTATAAATTGAAAATATTCTCATAATATGTGCTAAAATTTTGTAATAATTTTTACGGAGCTTATTTTTTATTTTTTACCATAAAATTCTTATGAAAACTTCTTTTACAAACTTGTCATTCTCCATGACAACTTTTTTTAAAATTATTTTTCACATTTTTCTATAAAATTATTATACTTTTTAATTAATTTTACACAATTTTCATACAGTTATTTTCTTTACTCATCATCATTGTCATGTTATATTATATTATTTTATTATATCACATTATTTTCTTATATTTTTCTATTAAACCAAAGACTTTTAGTTTCAAATTTTATCATTCCTCAAACATATCCAATATATATTTGAATAACACACAAATTTGAATTAAGTGGATTCCTTGAACACACTTAATATATATTGAGTAACACACAAATTTGGGTCAAGCAGATCAACTCTTTTGACTATACTACCTAAGTAATGTTTCAATACATTGGGGTGCAAAACCGTACTTTTTAAAATATTTTTGTAAAATTATTAATCTAAGTGTGTTTAACTTATATATTAAGATTTACCATTTTTTAATATATTTTTTATTTTTTAAAAAAAGGACATTTTGATCATTTTTAAAATGACAAAAATATCTTTGTTTTGAAAAAAAAAATCAAAAAAAAATATATACACATCTCTAAAAATGGTAAATTTTGGTTTATAAATCAAATACACTTGACTTAATAAATTTATAAAAAGATTTTCAATAATAGAGTTTTGAACCTTGATGCATTGAAACATTACTCATATTATCTATGCTAGCTCACCTTTGAATTCAAATATCAAATATGCAACCCAATTTTTCTCAAAATACCCAACCTAATGTTATTACGTATCTAAGTAAGTAAGTTTAGGTTCAAAACAAATTACACTTTTATCCCAAACCCAGCCTGCTCAAAGCTACATTAATATATTATATCTAAAATATTATTTATATTTTATATACGTAATATCAAAATGAATATCCAATAAGTTTGGTGACTACAAGTTAGATATTGTTCGTGGATGTTTGGAATAAATTTCATAAGTCTACAAAATTTAAGCTAAGTTACAATACACGATTTCAAATGATACGTGACGATTAGTACAGTAAATTGGGCACGCTTTGGTTCCATGTAACCTCGTTCATTTTTGAGATTTTGATATTTGATGGAAAATTCAATCAATTTATTTTATTTAATATCATTTGTTTAGCCATAAGACTAACTTTCATCAAAATCCAACACGTGCATGGGTTACATTTGCCCAAAAATAGGTACATTCATGTGCGAATTAGGAAAAATGCTTAAATTCATTCACATATATATTGAAATATAGCGATATTTTATATAATCATTTATCAAAATATTTATGATATTTTAGATGGTTTAGATGTTGAAAATACTACTTAAAATGTGATATTTAATATTAAATTATTTTATTACGTTGATTTTATATATTTGTAGATGTAACCCATAAACAGTAATACTAAACAAGTGCAAGGGTTTTCATGATAATGTAAATGATGATAAATATAATGAATGAAGCGGATTTTCTATCAACTATCTAGATTTAAAAACAACTGGAGTTACATAGAAATAGAGTTTTATAGAAACGCTCTGTAAGTTTATAATATCTACTTTATAAAATATTCCTCCAATAACAAAATTGTTATATTATTTATTAATACAGTCTCATGTAGTTAAATGTATAAATTTAAAATTTGTAATAATATATTTATAATAGACCAAACTAATAATAAAACTATAATATTATTCACTTTTGTATTTGAAAATATACATATTTGATTATAGAAAATATATAAATTTAAATTATTTTTTAATAAATTAAATATAATTTTCCTGTGAAAAATAATTTATATTTTAATAATCTCAGTATTTGTTTAATGAAAACATAATTCATCTATTTAAATTATAAAAATATTTTTACAATATTTAAATAATTAAATAATGTTATTTTCATTGGATGCAAAAATGTATTACAATTTGACAGGCATATGAATGAAATATTTAAAATTATATTATAAAAAATATTCATTAAGAGCATTTTTACTTTGGCTGTAATGTGAAATACTTGAGTTGATTTTGATAAAATAATTCAAATCATCATTTTTTATGTATCACAGTTAGTTGGAAATTTAAATTTTCAAGAATTTTAAAATAAATTATTTTATAACAAATAATAATATTTTTTAAAATTATATTTTCTTGTAAAAACATAGTAATAAAGCTTTTGAATGAAATATTTTTTGTATAAAAGTTTTAAATTTATAGAAAAATAATATAACATGACAAAAGTAATGACGATAAGTAATAAGAATGAAGTTAAAATCTATTGGTCAGTTACATTAGTAGTAGTATAAAAAATATTAAAAAATAGGATAATTGTATAAAAATATATGAATAAATAATTAACAAAAAGGATAATTGTGGATAACTAAAAATTTTGGGGTTCGTTTCTTTAAATTAAAATATTTCATTATCCACAAGTATCTTTTTTTTAATTATTCATCAACATCTTTATAGTTTATATATAACTAGCATATTTTTCAATCATTTTTACACAACTAATCAATCTATGTTAATTTTATTATCTCTACTTCTCGTTTTTGTCTTTATCATTCATATCATTTTAAAACTTTCGTATAAAATTTTTTTCATTCGGAAGTTTTATTACTTCCCGAACACACCTTTAGATTAAAAAAAATTTGAGCTTGATAAATTTTATTATATCTAAACATACTCTAAAAAAAAGTAAGTATAATTTTCGATTATGCAAGCTCATAGAATTTATTTGGAAAATATTCAGAACTAATAGACGAAATATCAAAGTTACAAGATTTATTAGAAAATGGCCAAATGATAATAAAGTCATCATATTGTTCACTTTTGCATGTGAAAATATTAATATTTATTTATATAGTTAGATATATAAATTTAAAATTGTATAATACATGTACTCAATACAATAATTTACACTTAATTTATTGTAAATCGATTTTAATAATTAACATAATTTTAAAATATAGGTAAAATATGTTAATTATATTTAATATTTTAAATACGAGTCCTGATCCTATTAGGCTGGCTAATAAGAACCGTTGTATAAGCGCATAGGTGAATTCTTTTCGTACAAATGTAGGACTAAGTTGTTTAATTCATATACATCAAAATTTATAATTCTGAATATGTGTCAATCTTTTTAATATTTCAAAAATTAATAGTTTGATACATTAAATAATACTTTATTCTAAGCAATTATTAGTCTTTTGAATTCAGAAAATATACACATATAAAAAAACTTTAGATTTTTACACATATAAAAAAACTTTAGATTTTAATATAGGATGTGATATAGTGCACCCGGGTGCGAAAACCCATTTTTTAATTTTTTTGAAAATTTTTATATGATTGTTAATCTATGTGTATTTAACATATATAACAGTTTTTTTTTACCACTTTTAGATTTTTATTTTTATTTTTTAAAAATTAGTGGCATTTTCATAAATGCCACTGATTTTAAAAATCATTACAAAAATGCTACTAATTTTAAAAAATAAAAAATAAATATATAAATTGTTTCTAAAATGATAAACATTGATACACATGTTAAATACACTTAGATTAATAATTATATAAAAAAAAGTTTAAAAAAATGGGTGAAATGCACCCGGGTGCATCCGGTCAACGGCTCATATTTTTATGTGTGTTTTGTTTGAGGTAAAACTTTTTGACAAAAATGTTTGAATTAAAGTTGTCAAGTTGATTGAAAATAATGTGATATGATAGTATAATGATGGGGTATAAGAAGAATACAATTAATATATATATATTAGTGGTGTGAGTAGTTGTGTATAAATAGTTAAATGTAGAATAGTTTATATAGAAAAATGTAAAAAAAAAAAAAAATTATGAAAAAAAAAAATTTTAATTAAAAAGTTTTAGTTGTCGTTTTGTTTTAGCTTAACCAAACGCACCCGAGAGAATAGACGCACCTGAGAGAATGGGACGTCTAGGCAGAGAATTGGGGAGACAGGAAGGCTTTTTAAAAGTGAGCTCAACCCGCCCCTTATCATTTGGGCTATGTAGACCCATACGTGTTCCAAAAAGACGTGTACATAAGCCCGTGGTTAGAAATTGGGCCCAATGAAAGCAAGGGAATACCGGGAGTGGGGGAGGCGGCGAAAAAGGCGAGCAAGGCATGGCTTCGTCGGCGGCCATGAGAGAAGCACAGCGGGATCTTGAAAATCATGCTAATACTCTCAGCAAAATCCAAAAGGGTATGCTTTCCTCATACTTTCCTCTCCAGAACCCTAACCTGCTCTCACTAATACCCTGATACTCTCTCTCCCCTTCTGCTCCTTCTGAGTTCTGTTTCTTTAATTCCGGAATTTCTCTGTGTTTAGATATTGCGAAGAACCACCAGGTAAGAAAGCAATACACCATCCAGCTCGGCGAGAACGAGCTCGTCCTCAAGGTAACTCACCCTTTTGGGTTTTCTTCTTTCCCGCGTATAGATTGGGATGACCAACTGTACGGATAATATTCTGTATGTGGTTTTTTTTTTTTTAAACAAAAAATTCTCTACGATTGATAGGAACTGGAGCTCTTGAACGAGGATGCCAACGTGTATAAGCTGATAGGCCCGGTTCTGGTGAAGCAAGATCTGGCAGAGGCAAATGCCAATGTCAAGAAGCGGATTGAATACATCTCCGCCGAATTGTAATATTTTCGCTTCTCGATTTCTGCCATCTGTGAAATTTCTATAGTTGCACATGCTTTAGACCTCAAATGAAGGTAGAATTTGTAGAGCCTTACTGGATCACCTTGTCTCACAGGAAGCGCCTTGATGGAACCCTTCAGGACCTAGAAGAGAAACAAAACAGCAAGAAAGACACGGTATGTATTTTTTTCCCCCAAAATGTACATAGTTATTGCATTGTGCCTGGAGTGATGAAATGGTACTTGGCATCGAACAATTGTTGGCAAGCTGTTATTATCTCGTATAAAACCTAAAATGCTCAATCTTGTAAAGTCATCTCGTTGATTATATGCTGCAATCAAGAGATGTTATTGAATTCATCCTTTCACAATGTCATTCTACATCTTTTCACTTGGATTAAGGGTCCATTATCTAATGAATGGGTCGTTTTGTCATTGTGGACGCCATTGTTGCATGTTTGTTGGTAATTTCACAATTTTTTTTTTCTTGAGTATGAGTCTAGGAGATGTTGAGACCAGAGCTTTTCTGCAGATTTCGAAATAAAGGAGGTATTAGCGGCAATGGATTTTAGGGTTTTATGTCGAACTACAAGACCATGCATGGAAAATCAAATCCATGTGATTGCTCAAGAATGAATTGATATGCTTCTTGTGGGGCAGCAAGGATGGCAGAATTTTTATAATGCTCAAAAGTTTAGGCATGTAGAGTACTGCTTAGGTTTTGCATGGTTGTGGGAAAAAAAAAATTGCAACAATCAAAGAGAAGGCATTCGTTGGGTGTTATGAGATATAAACCTTTCTGGGAGTTCTTTTTTGAGGATGATGTTTCCATAGGTTTGGCTTTTCTTACAACCTTAATATGAATTTCCAAAACTCTTCAGATTGTGGATTGGATATGTTTGGCCTTCTTATAGTAGTTCATAGGGGTTGATCTACAGCTCAGTGTCTTGTTATGGCTCACAACTTTTTCTGTTAAATCTCATTTTGGATCTCAATTGCAATGGAGAGACTAGGAGTCATTTATAATAGTCTAATCCACTAATGCAGTCAGCTGACAATGATCCTGGGCTCTCTCATCTATTGCATATGTCATCTCTTTTTTGTCATCTTCTTCTTGGGATTTCTCATCTTCCCAATCTTTCAGCAACATGTATGCCCTCTTCTATGCTGTCATATTCTTACTGTGTCGATTCTTCTCTTCCTTCTTTTCTGTTTGCTAGAACAAACAGGAAGAAAAAGAAATTCTGGATGATGGGTGTAGTTTTAGGTTGCTTGGATAAATGAGCAAGAACACAGTTTTATCACTTCTAGGTATAATTTGATGGCAGTTCTGGCTCATTTATATGAATGAGGCTGTAGAATTGATGAAGCTTGTAGAGCAAACTATTGTTGTCTTCCTAGGTAGAAAAAAGTAGTCGATTCTTTGAACCATGGATGGGCCTTTGGTCTATCTTGAGGTAAAAAGTTGGACGGTCTCACTTCTATGAAACTCCTTTTTTATGTAACCATCTCCATTTTTAAACTCTTGATGGTTGATGTAAAATCCACTCCATTCATTATATTTAGCATCATTTATAGTATCTTAGGAATTTTTTTTTTTTTTAATTTCACTGTACGTGGATCCCATCTATAAATGTCTGAAAATCAACGTAATAAAATAGTTCAATGCTAAAATATCAATTTTAAAGTAGTTTCTTCAACATCTAAACCATTTAAAATACCAATAATATGTTGATAAATGATTCTATAAATTATTATTACATTTTAATACATGTATGAATAGATCTAAGCATTTTTCATAAGTTACACATGAAGACATTTTTGAGCAAATGTGGCCCATGCACATACTTGATTTGGATGAATCTTGGTCTCATAAATGAACAAGTAATGTTAAATACAATGAATGGATTGGATTTTAAATCAATCATCAATATCTTAAAAATCAAGAGGGTTGCATGGGACCACTTTTATGTAACCTAGTCACATAGAAGCAGAGCCCAAAGTCAGAAGTGGAGATGTGAATTCTCCATTCGTTTTCAGTGCTTGAATCCTCCACTTACTGGGTAAGCTGCTCCTATTATTTCTCCTCTCAGTCAATTCTTAATCGAGCTTTGTCACCATACATAGATGGAAGTTCGTTTCTTCTGAAAATCTTTTCATTGTTAATAATAGATAATCATTCATGATTTATATTTCAGGTATTAAAATTACAGCAAAAGATTCAAGCACTTCAGGCTGGAAAGTCAAAGTCTTAGCATTGTATTTTTTTCTGGCTCTGGCTGTGGTGGTGGATCTTCTTTAGTCGCTTTTCATACTTGGGGAATGAAACCAAAGAAAGTAACGGGACGAGTTCGTACATAAATATATTCAGAATTTGTAGGGGTTTTGAGTTGCAATTTCTTTGCTTTCATGTTGTTTATTAGTTTGCTTCTCCTCTTTTCTCTTAGCCAGGCAAAAAGGAGCAGCGATTGTCTCAGGTGCTATATTATCTTTGTGATTTGCATTGCAGCCAAGCATGAACAAAATGAAGGTTAAAATCTACCCGATAGGAAACGGTTGGTGAATGGTTCTTTGCTATCTTTTTTTTATTAATCCCTCCTAAGAAAATCACGAAATTGAAGAAGAAAACTGACGAAAACAGATTTTGAACTTGGATGAGGATCAAAACCTGAAGATCGAGGTAATCAAAATCGGAATGGTTTTCATATTTCCTGGTTATTATGGTTTGACCAGTTGTAACAACTCACAGAACAACCGAATTTCCATAGTCAGATGGGTCTGGTTTGAGAACATTGCTGAAGACTTTTGTCGTTCCATGATGAGAAGGCAATGGAGAATTGCTGTTGGAAACAAGCGTTAATGCTAGGAGCACAAGAAGTCTTGGGTTTTAGGGAATAGAAGCAGCATCGATTTAAATAGGAAGACCACGCTCTCTGCATGGTCAGAAACAATTTCTTATCGCATTAGTGCGATGTCGCAGCATATGTAACCTTCTACAAAATGGAAGTCGAGAAAGCTTTTAACAAGAAAACGAGTAAAAGATCGAGCTTTAAAGATCTAGAACAAGGATATATTCAGTTTGAGAATTCAAGCCAACTAATTCCAGGATCTTTATTCATATTCTCCTCTCTCATTTTGTTTCTCAACTCCAGCGAATCATTCCACATCAAAGCCGATCTATAAATGTTTGACAACATGACATAAGTTGAAGGCTCATCTGGATCTAACTTGACCAGTGTGTCTGCGACTTGGTTTCCCACTTCAACATTTCCATGTTTGCTGCAGGCACCCAGCAGTGTCCTCCAAAGTGAAGTTTTTGATTGGAATGGTGCTGCATTTATCAAGCATACTGCTTCATCAATATTTCCAGCTCGACTTAGGATGTCAACCATGCATGCATAATGGTTCTCTGTTGCTTCCAAACCATAGTCCCTAATGGACTCAAAATGTTGCCAACCTTCCTTCACAAACCCAGCATGACTACAAGCGGAAAGGACCCCAATGAAAGTTGCCCCGTCAGGCTTTATGCCAACTTCTTTCATCTTGTTAAACAGCTCAAGAGCATCTTTTCCATAACCATGGTGTGCATATCCAGACACCATTGCTGTCCAGGATACCGCATTATGTTTCTCCATTTCATCAAAAAAAATTTGTCCATCAATGATGCTCCCACATTTGCAGTACATGGTGATGATGCTGCATCCAACATGCAAGTGATATTTGAATCCAGTTTTTATGATCTTCGCATGAACCCATTTGCCCATGTCCAATGCTACCAGGCTAGCACAAGCAGAAAGACAACTAGAGAAGATGGAATCATCGGCAGTAAGCAATCCACTTTGAAATTTTAAGAAAAGATTTAGAGCTTCTTCACCATTCCCATCTCGAGCATATGATGCTATCATGATGCTCCATGCCACCAGATCTTGTTCACCCATGAGGGAGAATGTTTGCAGAGAATCATCTAGGCTATTGCATTTTGCGTACATATCTATCAATGCAGTTCCGACAAAGGAATTAGATTGAAATCCAGATTTTATTATGTAAGCGTGCACCTGTCTCCCAAGATCGAGCACTCCAAGTCCTGAACAAGCCTGGAGAACAACAATTGTAGTGAACTGACTCGGTTTTGCTGAGCCTGAAGACTGCATAGCAAGGAACAACTCCAATCCCTCCTTGTACCTTTGCGATTCATTGTAAGCGGATATCATTGCTGTCCATGAAAATTCATTATGCGTTTTCATTTTCTTGAACACCATTGCAGCTTCAATGACTCCCTGACATTTTCCATAAGTCTCTATGAGGGAATTACCTAGGCATAGATCAGACTCTCCATACGTTTTCACAATGAGGGAATGAAGGGCTTTGACTGATTGTGACATACCAAGATTTGTATAAGCTCCAAGAAGATAGTTGATTGTGGAATGATTTGGCATCAATCCTCCCGTCATCATCTGTAAAAACAATTCTATGGCACTTCTATCGTCAGACTCAGAGATAAAACCAGAGATCATGGCATTGAAGCATATTTGATTCTTATCTCTAACGTCAAGGAATCCTTTGTAAGCTTTGGCCATCATTCCAAAGCTAATATACATGTCAATGATGGCACTACTGACAAATGAGTCCTGCAGAAACCCAGATTTCAGAAAACAGCAATGTACCTGGAGACCCAGTACTGGAATCTCCAAATCTGAACATAAATTGAACACAGTGGTGATTGTAAACTGATCCAGTTTGTAACCTTCTGAAATGAATTGCATGCAAAATTTTAGGCCTTGCTCTGCGTCGCCACTATTATGAAAGCCAGCCAATAATGTGCTCCACACAACTTCATCCTTCTCTTCAAGTTTCCAAAACACTTCACATGCATCGTCCATAGAACCCCATTTTGCATAGACATTGACCAGAGCTGCCCCCAAATAACTCTCTTTTTCAAAGCCAGTTTTAATTATCCGGCCATGAAAAAACCTCCCGACATCAAAGCTGAAGACGTCAGGGCATGATTTAATAAGAATGGAGTATGTGTAACAGCTAGGAAAGTTTTCAGATAGCAGCATCTGATGAAACAGACCAATGGCCCCCTCAGCATCCAGGTTCCCAATACAACTATCGATCAATGTATTCCAGAGGGCTTCACATTTCTGATGAATTCCCTTGAAATATCTACAGGCATCATCCATATTGCCACACTTAACATACAAGTCAAGAACAGAACTGCTACAAAATGGATTATGCTCAAAGCCAAATTTGACCATAAACCCATGAAGTAGCTTCCCTATTGCCAATTCACCTGTAAGTCTGCATGCCTTGACTGCTGATGACAGCCCAAAATCATTCGGCCGGATTTCTCTCTGACACATGAGAGAAAACAGCCGCAGGCCGAGATAAGCATACCCATGTTGCACGTAGGACGACAACATACTCGTCCATGAAACCAAATTGGGTTCCGGCATTTCATCAAACAGGTGACAGGCGGAGGCCAAATCACCGCAATTAGCGTACATTCGAAGAATGTTGTTCTGTATAAACACATCTCGGTCGCATCCATCCTTTATGAAGATTGAGTGAATTGATGTTCCCAGGTCCAAGTCTTTAAGATCACCTGAAAGTTGCAGAAGGGATGCTCGATGCTGCCAGTGACTGTGATTTTGAAGATCTCCTGTTATAAAGATGGAAGCGGTTTGGGTCTTTTGTGGAGGTTGAGATATGAAGATGCTGGAAGTATTTGGAATGCCCTCGCTGTTGCGTCTTAGGTGGAGGACTTTTCTGTTGAATGCGGAAATGGCAGATCGAGTTACTGCAATCATAGAAGAACCCGCATTCGAGTTACTGCAATCATAGAAGAAATCTCTTCATGGTGGTTGAAAATTTTGGGATCTTAACACCGTTGGGCGTTTGATTTTTTTATTATTAATTTTTTATGGCAATTTATAATTATTGTTGTTGTGGTCTTTGTTTCATCCTTCCGTGCTGGTTATAATCATCAAGCCAAAATGCATCGATTAGATTTATGCCCTAATCTACTCGGACCACAGTGAACGAAAAGGTGGGGCGAATGGAGATTTTTGCGATGTGAGCCCCACAGAGGCACAGACGGTGTCCGGAGCGGAGACTCGTCCGCCGAAAAAAGCCGTGAACGGTGAGCATTTCCCGCCGACAATTTTTGAAAAAAAAATTCGATAGGATTTTTTTCGCTGAGCTTTTTGATGAAAATTTTTTAAGATAAAATTTGTCAAATTGATTGAAAATAATATGACATAATATAAGTAATGATGAGATGTAAATAAAATAAAATTAAAATTGATAAATTAGTTATATGGGTAATTAAATAGAAATAATTGAACAGTATGGTAACTTATATAAAAAATGCGAAAAATAATTAAAAATATGATAATGATAAAGAATGAAAAGATTAGGTTGATATTTTTTAGCCTGACCAAAAACACACTTAACATAAAAACTTTTCAATTTAAAGGGGTATTTGTTAATATCAATTTTGAATTTGTTAATTAAACATTTAAATTATTTAAAACATTCTTTTGGATGTAAATGTTTGAATTTGTAAATTATTATAATATTCTTACATGTTTGCAAGTGAATTTAAATATTTTCATAATTTAAATATTACTGTATATATTTGAGCATGTGTGGCTTATATAGAAGTGTGATTGAAATAATTTGGAACAAAGTGACCAAGTGATTTAGATAATCAAGGTAGCCCTTAAATAAGGAGTTTCCATGAATTTAACTTCTTGTAACATGATTTCATATAATTAGAATACAACGAAGAATGATAACTTTTTATTTCAAATATTTTTAATAGCAATTAAAATAGAAAACATGATAGTTAAATAATTAAAGTAATAAACTACAAGTAAGAAAGGCAATTTTTTTATCTTTTTTTTTCTCGTTGCTAATTGGGCTTTAACTGCCGTTTTATTTCTTGCATTTGTTGCAGCATAGTGCCTTTTTTTCTATCATC